>CM068375.1:138883238-140083238 GCA_034769895.1 Magicicada septendecula
TTTAAGACGTATTTTCCATAACAACTGCACTACTGGGATTCAAATTTGGTCTGAGGAAACTCCTCCTGTTGTATCTAAAGGTGTTTCTATAAAAGCCAAGAAACTGGAAGATATCAAGACCCTACTTCAGAACCATTATGGTGAGAAGAGGGAAATGCTGGAGCAGCTCGCGTTTTACAAAGGTTTATTTGAAACTCAAGAAGCAATGTTATTAAGGAGATTCAACCATGAGGAACAACAAGGTGATGATGATTGTGGTGACATTCCAGAGTATGAGAATGGGATTTATGCAGTGTAAAGATCAGTGGAGGGAGGCTAAGACATTTCTTTATTAATTATTAATTTTAAAACCTATGTTTTAGGAAAAAAACTCGATTCTTTGTATTATTTTGTATTAATATAGGATGAATTTCACTAAAAACAGACCTTTGTATAGAAAAACATTTCCAGACCCTGTTAAGTCCACTGTACAGTTCCAAATCCCATTAAGTCCAATACATTTTAATTAATTAAAAATATCACTATTGAAATAACGACTCAGAACACTAAGTTTTTTATAAGTAAAATCGTAAAGATTTACCTTACAGCCTAAACCAGCTTTCACCTTTCAAAGGCTTCTTCAGAGGCTGCCGTAGGTAGCGCTGTCCGTCTTGTTGTTGGCGACGGGATAGATTTTCGAAAGATCGATGCTGTGTGTGTGTGTGGTGAGATGTGTTCGAATAATGCGTGCGATTTGAATTGTGTCTGTTCGTTTAGGATGTCGTTTTTATTTGTTTTTGTGTGTTTGTATATTTCTAATTGTTCTAAAGTGTCTAGTTTTCGGCCTTTTGTGTGTACGTGTAGAATGTTCATGTTATTGTCGATGTTTTTATATGTGTGGTTTGCTTCAATGAGGTGGTTTGCAAAGGTGGATTCTGTAGTGGTGTGGAGTGCCTTTGTGTGTTCAATGTATCTCTATTTGAAGCTACGTCCTGTCTGGCCTATGTAGAATTTATTCCAATTTGAGCAATTTAGCTTGTATACACCGGGTAGATTGAATTTGTTTTGTGCTTTGTGCGTGCGTTTTGATAGTGTATGTTCTGTTTTGTTAGTAGTTTTGTAAGTGATTCTGTATCCTGCTTTTTTGAATTTGTGGGCAATTTTTTCAGTTTGTTTGTTGATGTATGTTGTTACGATACAATTAAGCCAAATCCCGTACCAGTGATAAAAAAGATAATTCTTGATATAAAAATACTTCATATAAAATAAAATGTTTAAAAAATGATTAAAATGTAAATATTTTGACACGACGTACAACGATATTACCCAACCCAAGTGATTGAGCCAACAACATAAACATAAAGAAGGGAACCATGTAACATACTCAAGAAAAAATATGATAGACAAAACAATGATGAACACAGAACTAAAGAAGAACCAGAGGAAGAGAACAGATCCCTACAATTAAACAGAATTTAAACCAGAAGAGAAGAAGAGGAGAACCGAACCAAGATGAAGACTATTGAAGATGAAGAAGATGAAGAAGAGGAAGAATGAAGAGGAGACAGGTTAAACACAAGGGGAAACTAACACACATATAAAGGGGAAAGATAGTATACTCAAGGATAGAATACGGTAAATAAACCTCGAATAATTATGTATTGATGAAACCAATATTATTGTTATAATTAAATTAACCTATGTACCCATTTTAAAGACAATACAATTGTAAAGTAATGTAATACAGAAAAAGTACACTAACACAGTCAGAAAGGTTAGATTTAACAAAAAAACAACTAACCTCATATTATTAATAGTAAATGTCATGCTAGAAAGAAATAGTGAGAAATGATAGGAGAAAGTATAGGGATTACCCATTAAATAACACTCAATACAAAACAGTGAACCAAAGTGAAGAGCCTTAGTGAAGTGTAAGTACCCTAAAAATAGTGAAAGTGTATGTTAAACATTAAAAATATAATGATAGGTAAGAAAACACTTTATGAAACGTTGATGAACAATCAATGATTGGAGTGACATTGTAAACATTAATATAACTAGAAATAATTAGCAATAGTATTCCAAATTAATATAAAGGAAGCTTGTGATGTTATTCAGGGAGAAAGCCCAGACAAAAGTAACTTGTGTTAACATGGTATAGTAGAATAGAATTAAAGTTTTGTTGTTAAAATTAAGACTGCAAAGAATACAACACCCCATGTTGAAAGGGGAATTAACTTTCATAATTTTGTGAGAAGTGACAATGTTTATCACTCTAGATTGTAACAAAAGAAAGAAATCAATATTAGAACTAATAATAACTAATGACTTGTAAAGAATAGTTGGTTCAATGTTAAAAGAGGAATATGGCTGAAGGGAACCTACAGTCCATAAACCTAATTATTATATTTTAAAAGAAGAGTAATGAAAATGTATGTTGAATAGTAGTTAAAACACAAACAAATAAGTGAAGCCCATCAGGCTGAATTCAAAATGTAATTTAAAAAGAAATACACCAAAAAACAATCATGGCTAATCTTGACTATGAAAACATCTAACTGCCAAAGACATTCAAATGTAAATTGTATCAATTTCACAAGAAATCTTACTAATCTAAGACCAGTGAATGGCCAGTAATTATATGTCAATTATTTTAAAACAGAAATGTTATTGTAATAGTTCAATTTAAGAGAGATATGTTATTTATTAAATGTCAAATAATTAGACTATAGTTAGTGTATAACAGAATATGACCTTATGAGGTATCGTTGTAAACTTTGAAAGGAAAGAAAGATAATAGTGATGTCATTTATTATCCCAAAGGAATTATAAAGGAATAAAACCATTAGGAAAATACTTAATAAATTTGAATAAAAATTCAAATATTTTAACAATGTCTTTAAAGGAGTAATTAACCAATCACCGAATTACGGTTACTATGACAACGAGACGTTGAGGGCTTATTTTCCGTTAAATTATATAGACTCTAAAAAACGACGCGTGGGTAAGCGGCACGCAAAACTGGAATGATTGAAATTTTAATTTAAATAGTTACAAAAAGTCGCAAAAGTGAACCAAGATGACCAAAGACGAATAGATGTCGATCTACAAAGAATTAACGATGTCCAGGAACCAAATTAAATAAATTAATTAGAGAAAAACCCAAGACCAGATTGAAAAAGATGTTCGAAGTTTAAAACCAGCCCAAAATTGAAGAATATCCAATAACCCGATGACTACACTTCAACGTGATATGAACTGATAAGTATCGAATAAATTCCTTAATCCCAAAAACCCAAATTACTTAAAATATTTTTCAAATGATAAAATTTCTCACTATTTAACAAGTATTATTTTCTTTCAAAGGTGTAAAATGCATAATTTACTTACTTAAAAACATTTTATTAATCAAAATATAACCTTGTTTGAGAGCACAATTTTTGTAACAGAAATACGACACTACCGAACAATTTGTAAAAACACATTATAATTTCTAAGTACGTATAAGGTATGGTAGTGTACTTTTTTAATGTAACCAACGTTTATGTCTTATTTCATGATCCAAAGAACCCCAGATTTTAAACCTGGTAATGTTTTGTATGTAACTGAAGCCATTTTCGGCAATGAAAAGTGTTTTAAATCAATTTTGCCAACTCTGAGATATTTGTGTTTTATGCTATAAGCCGGAGCAATCTGTTAACAAATTATTTATAATTCATTTGTCATATTTATTGATGACCAAATTTGTATTAAAAACACAGTACCGAGTATTACTATCTTGTTATTTCATAGGATTTAGTAGAGTATATGTGTGTTAGCGAGTTTTATTCAACAGCCAACTAGCGCTCATCACGAGTGGACGAAACGGCAACTTATATAGCGGCGGGAACCATTCGAATGATCCAGCTGTCCATGCTAATCACACGTATCATTTTAGAATTTAACTATTTTAATTGTTTTAATAGAAACAATTTGGCGCCACCCGGGATTTGCAACCCCTATGAATTAACAGGTAGGTTGTACTGGTAACATTGACAACGCTACGGACTCCAGTAGTGACGTCGATTTATGTAATGACCGGTGTGAGGCAAACACACTACATTCACACTAATACACAAAATAAACAAGTGTGATACATTTTAACAGGTACGACCACGTTCTATTGTTACATATTGACGAACCCAACAAGGGGCTTTAAGAATAAAGGAAGTACTACCACAGTTTATAGTTACAATGTTAGTGTTATGAATTTGTTGTTTTCTATCTTTGTCTGTTGTTTGTTTTGTGTTTTGTGTAGGAGGTTACTGACTATTGTTCTGTCATATCTGTTAGATTCTGCTAGATTATTATCGTGTTTAGTTCGTCTTTGTAGTCTTTTTCATCTAAGGGGATGTTGTTAAGTCTATGTATCATGGTTCTAAAAGCAGCTAGTTTGTGTTGTATTGGGTGATTGGAGGTGTTGTGTATTAGTGTGTCAGTTGTAGTTGGTTTTCTGTATGCACTGAATTTGTGCCTGTGTTCTAGTTTTGTGATGGAGAGGTCTAAGAAGTTTATGGTTCTACAAAGACGAACAAAACACGATAAAATATCTAGCAGAATCTAACGGATATGACAGAACAATAGTCAGTAAACTCCTACACAAAACACAAAACAAACAACAGACAAAGACAGAAAATAACAAATTCATAACACTAACATATATCAACAAACAAACTGAAAAAATTGCCCACAAATTCAAAAAAGCAGGATACAGAATCGCTTACAAAACTACTAACAAAACAGAACACACACTATCAAAATGCACGCACAAAGCACACAACAAATTTGATCTACCCGGTGTACACAAGCTAAATTGCTCAAATTGCAATAAATTCTACATAGGCCAGACAGGACGTAGCTTCAAACAGAGATACATTGAACACACAAAGGCACTCCACTCCACTACAGAATCCACCTTTGCAAACCACCTCATTGAAGCAAACCACACATACAAAAACATCGACAATAACATGAACATTCTACACGTACACACAAAAGGCCGAAAACTAGACACTCTAGAACAATTAGAAATATACAAACACACAAAAACAAATAAAAACGACATCCTAAATGAACAGACACAATTCAAATCGCACGCATTATTCGAACACATCTCACCACACACACACACACACAGCATCGATCTTTCGAAAATCTATCCTGTCGCCAACAAGATAGACAGCGCTACCTACGGCAGCCTCTGAAGAAGCCTTTGAAAGGTCAAAGCCGGTTTAGGCTGTAAGGTAAATCTTTAAGATTTTACTTATAAAAAACTTAGTGTTCCGAGTGTTTATTACAATAGTGATATTTAGTTAAGTAACGAACACGTCATGGACAACGAAATCCAAGAATTTAATTAAAAATCATCCTCAAATGCGTGATTTTTCAGAGTTATATAGTCTAAATCTAAATAATCAATACCATCAGAAAAAAAGTCATTCCTAAATCACTATTAGGACAAAAATGACTACTTTTTTCGATTTCCTGTAAAATTTAGTTTGGTGGACTTCACGGGTTTTGGAATTGGGCAACTCAGTTATTTGTGTTTAATCGTTATAGTCATAAATTTAACTAATCACACACACACACACACACACACACACTTACTCACTCATGATGTTAGGGATTTTTAGTGTTTATTGTATTCACAAAATAATAATAATAATAATAATAATCTCTTTACAATTGATATTTTATTTAATAAATAATGGGCTAATTGGGGTTTTGTCATTTTTCTTTCACTTTTTTTTTAATGTTCAGCAAACTTCAATTAACCATGGTAATAACGTAGTGTTTCCGCCTTGTGGTATTTCTCAACATATTAAGAATCATATGTAGAAAGAACTTAACTCGCAGGCTTTGAAACAAATTTATTAATTTGACTTCATTTAGTAAATGTATTTCATTCAAAATAGTTGATGAGTTCTGCAGCAAAGGGAGCTTACTAGTATAATTATCTTAATTCTAATTATTTATTTTTTTAATTGAATTCCCTTATACAAAAGTGTGGTAGTTTCTTAACAAAATTCTAAGTTTTTGTAGTATCTAGAAATCACACTACAACAGAAATTGTATATTAATTAACTTATTTTGACATATTTAGTCAGTTTTAGTACATTTATATTAAGTACACTAAGACACAATAAGTCCATTGACACATAATGTTCTCTACTAGAATCTATTATCTATTAAACATAAACTTATACCTCTGCTCTTTATTTCTCACCAATGCCTTTGCCTCAGATTTTCAGGATCCACAACTTGCAGATACAGTAATCCCTTAACATTCGCGGATTTAACATTCGCGAAACTTAACTATTCGTGAACCTACTAATGAGAAACAAATTTAACATTCGCGTATACGCAACTTGGTTATTCACGGATTAAAAAAAATATTGTATTAAATTTATTTTTTTTTTTCATTAGAATATTATAATACTGTACTAATCAAGCTTACAAAAAACATTAAGGCCACCTGCAAAATAAGCAAATAAAATTGTTTAAGGGGTATGAGTAGACTTTCTTTGTGTAGCCGATTCCAAGAATTCCGGCTGACTCCATGCCGCACACATTGTGTAAACAATTCTGAGAAAATAGACTAGGCTATGGTTTATGTACCCCTCTGTTTACATTTCTCTCAGTTGTTAGTAAGCGTGAGTGACAAAAGGTTCGTGATGCCGCCTCCAGTGAAAAGAGTGAAAAAGGTTTTGCACCTTTCCGAAAAAATTAAAATATTAGATAGGCTACGAGCAGGAGAAAGTGCATCTGCTGTAGGTCGCTTTTTTTATATTAACGAGTCTACTGTTAGATCTATTAAAAAAAATGAAAAGGCTATAAGAGACAGTGTTGCAGCAAGTGCTCCAATCAGTGCAAAAACCGTATCTCAAGTGCGGAACAAGTGTTTGGAAGAAACAACTGAAAAAGCGTTAAGTGTCTGGATAGAAGATATGAACCAGAAGAAACTTCCGCTAAGTTCCGCTTTGATACAGGCCAAAGCTAAAAAAATATATGACCTTATCAACCTGGATCCTTCTGAATCATCGTTTAACTTCCAGGCGAGTAAAGGAAATTTGACAATTTCAAACATAGGCATAGTTTGCACAACATTAAGTTAATTGGCGAATCGGCTTCCGCAGATCATGTAAGTGCTAAAAAATTTCCGGAAGAACTTGCTAAAATTATTGAAACTGGAGGATATCATCCAGAACAAGTGTTCAACGCTGACAAGACAGGGTTGTTCTGGAAGAAAATGCCGAGTAGAACTTTTCTGTCCAAATCAGAACGTTCAGCTCCAGGTTTCAAGGCCGCAAAAGACCGAGTTTCTCTTCTGTTATGTGCCAACGCATCAGGCGATTTTAAGGTAAAGCCGATCCTGATTTATAGATCGCAAAATCCTCGTCCTCTCAAAGACAAAAATAAAAACGAGTTGCCTGTTTTCTGGAAATCAAATAAGAAAGCATGGGTAACTAGTGCATTGTTTCTGGAATGGTTTAATGACTGCTTCATATAAAGCAGTATATGAAAGAGGTGGAAAAATACCTCTCATATAAAAACCTTGGTTTCAAAGTTCTCCTCATAGTTGATAATGCATCTTGTCATCCATCTAGTTTAAAAGAGGCCCATCCCAATGTTGAAGTGGTTTTTCTACCCCCGAATACGACGTCACTAATCCAACCGCTAGATCAAGGAATCATAGCTACGTTCAAAGCCTACTACAGAAGAAGATGTTTAAAACGAATTTTGAACTCCATCGAAGAAAATTCAGAAGCTACAGTAACATATAGTTGGAAAACATTCAACATAGCAAATTGTATTGCCGAAATCGATGCATCATTGATGGAATTGAAAGAAAGTTCAATTAATGCTTGCTGGCGAAATCTTTGGCCTCAAGTGGTACAAAAGGAAAACCAGATGCCTTTAATTTCCAAACAAGTTGAAGAGATTGTGGAACTGGCTCATCAGGTCGGAGGTGATGGTTTCGACGATATGACGCGAGATGATGTTGAAGAATTAATAAAATCTCAAGAGAATGGTCTTACTGAAGAAGAACTAATAGAGATCATTGAAGAAAACGTCTTAGAAACCGACAACGACACTGAAGACGAGACCGAGAATCCGGAAACTGAAGGTAAAAGTTTTTCTTTTTTTTTCTGTAAAGGTTTTCTAATTGTTTTAAGTTTTCTACAACTTAACATTTTTTATTGCAGGTAAAATATTTTCTTCAAAAGTTATTGGAGAAATTTTGAAGTTCCAACAACAGGTTGTTGAGAAAGCCATAGAAAACGACCCTTCACTGGTGAGAAGCCTTAAATTTAAAAGAGAAATCGAGGCAGCGACCCTTCCTTACACTGAAATGTATAATTGTTCTGTCAAACAATCACAGATCACAAAATATTTTCAACCATCAACTAGCAAATAAACTTTAACTTTCAATATGTATAAAGTACAGTATAATCAATATCTATGTATGTTAATATTACTGCTTAATAAACATAGTACGTACATATTTTTTTCATTTCAATTAAAATTTTACAGAACCTAACCCCCTTTTATACACAGGAAGATAGTCTCAACATTCGCGATTTTGACATTCGCGGAGGTTTCCGCGAACGTAACCTTCGCGAATGTTAAGGGATGACTGTATAAGTGTAGCAAACCCATTATACCCAAGATGGTTGCTCACTTTGCTTCAACTTGTTTTTGGTGAGAAGACCCTTTCTTTAATCTTTTCTGTCTATCTTCATCAACTCTTTTTTTTTAATCTATTGCTGTTAGACTATTTGAGGATTAAGGTGTCTGTCTTTATCATTTTTAAGTCCTGTTACTTGCCCAATATAGGGGCCCTGTCTGGCGTTACAGGTTAAAACTGGTTGTTGGGCTAAACAGTTGAAAATGATTATGTTCCTAGCAGCACAAAAGTGGAAGTATGTAGGAGGTGGGATTCTGAATAAATCCCAAAGCAGGTTTGGATGCTCTGAAGTGGCGGCTCAACCACTAGAATTACGTTGTAAGACTTAGTAAGCTAGTAACATCTTTTGGGAAAATATTGTAACGAAACGTGGTTACAAATAATTATTTTTCTGTTTGTGTACAAAAATAAAAAAAATTTTAATTTAATTTAAAAATTTTCAAAAAAAAAATGTTATGTTTGGTTTTTTATGTTCAATATTTAATAAATAATTCTTGTAATGTGATCGTGTTGAAATTTTAAATTCCTTTGAGTTATTTTTATATATAATATCACTTGTGGTTTACAGGGGCGGATTTAACATTTTGCCGCCCATAGGCAGTATAAATTTGCCCACTCCCACAAATCTCTGTTTGGGGGCGGCATCATTATATTCCCTGTTTGGTTTTACAGTCCGCACTAGTGTTCTGTTTAAATCCAAACTTTGCTACATAATTGCGTGTGCTCTCGTTCATTTGCCAATTAATAGGATCAGAATCTAAGACCTTCCCTACCTGATTTGATGACATTTCATCATGATTTTTGACGTGAACTGGCTCTTCGTTCTTCAAAAATGAAGGTTCCTCCACAACGGACCTCTCTGGCTGAACTGTGTGAACAGTATCTTCACCTTCTTCACTGCTATCACAGTTATTGCCGGTATCACTAGAATGTCTCGATTCCTTAAATATTAGCTTGCCTTGGTTTCTGGAACAAACCTACAATTTGGTATTACATTGACAGATCTACATTTCTCACTTTGATCTGGATTGCCAACATCTAAAATCTCTCGAATGATCAACGCCAAATATTTCAACGGTTGAAAATATAAACATTCGCCCGTATTACTTTTGGGTGAATAACGATAACTGTCTTATAGTTACAAATTAAGTGAAGACAATATTTATATTCGTGTGTGCTTAATTCAACTGGCTTTTATAGTAGTAAATTTGTTTGAATCTAAAAATATCATTTCTTAACTCAAATTTTGCCGCTCTCCAAAATTTGCCGCCCCAGGCAAGTGCCTAGTCTGCCTGTGTGTAAATCCGCCCCTGGTGGTTTACTGTAAGTAAATTCAGCGTTAATTGGATTGTCTCGTTCACTAATCGATTTGCGATTGTTCTTCTTTCTCCAATATATTACTTTCACTGGAGTAATGGCTGCCTTTCTTGCAGCTGATGTTGTTCACTAAACTCTATTTATAGTTTAGAAATAAATTTAATACCAAAAATGTTGAATTACTATATTTTATTAACAATTATTGAAAAAAGATCGATTAAAAATCGATTAGGTTATATTGTTCGACTCTTTCACAGGGCGAATCGAGTATTGATACATATGTTATTTGATATAAATATTTTCAGGGTTCTTTAAACGGTTATGTTATATAGTCAGAGAAGGGGCAAGGCTCGAAAGTATAACATTACAATAAAAAATCTTAATAGTTAATAATTACAAATTTAGTTATGATATATAATGTTTACTAAGTAACAAATCAGACCAATTGGCTGTGGTGACGAATCTTATTCCTTGTGGGCGCTTTGCATGCTGGGAACCATCATGGCCGCTCGCTCGTTGACGAAGTAAAACGAGAATGGTATTGCTGGATTTTCTTTAAATAAAGATGCCTTCACAGCTGCTTCCTCGTCTCCGCAATATTGAATAACGTTTCTGGTGTTGTTGGATTATCACTCGTTCACTGTTCTGTTGTTCACTCGAGAAAATGTGCGTTTTATTTTTAAGATATGGTGTTGTAAAAGTTCCTTTCAGTTATCTGGAAATTATTAGTGTTGGTGGTTCAAATTGTCATTTCACTAGTTTATGTTGTGTATTCACTGGTTTCTATGTGTGTAGTTGTTAATTTTTTCACTGCATTTATCGTTTAAAAGTGTTCTGTCCAAAATCTCAAATTTTATAGTAGGCTATGTTTCAACTGTTATCCGCCATTAATCGTTCCGGTATACTGTTATTAGCACGAGCTTAATTCACCCGTACTCTTCGAATGTTAATTAAGAACTGTTTTACTTTCTTCGTTTCTGAAATCTCTTAGCCGATTTAATATTAGAAAAGTATTGTTCAAGTTTTATCTACTTCCGATGCATTCAATTAAAGTACATTATATCATAAAATATATTTTGGTTATTAATTAATTTCATGTAATAGCAAATACATAATCGGTTTCTTTAACTCCTTCTGCTTAATTTGATATACAATAATCCATCTTTATAAAGTTTTTTTATCAAAATTGCTATATTTCTGTCATTTTGGAAAAGTAGGCTCAATATTCTGTTTCCTGTCCTTGTCCAAAATTTAGCCATTTTATGTATTATAATTATGATGATATTAAATCTCAGATTGGTATAAATGTTTATCTTTCATCAATTTCTTGTAAATTTATCAATTGATCATCCTTTTAAATATAATTAATGAAATTCTGATTCCCTCTCTGAAATTGTTAGGTATTACCTTTGCAAATTTTTGAATAATTTTATACGTCTTTTTATATTATTCCTTTAAAGTATACCTTTAGTTATAGTATTTGGTGATGGATTCACCTTATATAAATCTCAACAGTTTACTTGGTTTATTTTAACTTAATTACTCCAATATAATGTTATTTAAATTTCCTATCTGGCCTAGATTTTATGGTTTTACATATACCTACTGTTTTTTGAATAATACTATGTCTATACCCCTTCTGACTTTCTGAAGTTAATATAATATTAAATACAATCTCCTTAAATAACTATTGGAACATGTAGCATTGTATTCATGCTCATAGTACACAAACAATATTTAAAATTAATTATTGGTCTATAAAGTCAGACATTTTAGTTACAATTATTACTAATAACACATAACAAACATTTTATAAAATAGTATGGTATTCATACTGATACATTTTAGTCTGTACTAACACTGTAAGACATAATAAACATTTTGATAATAATAATAATTCTTATTCTATACACCACCTTGAAATATGGTGTTCATAGGCTTTAACACAAACATAATAAGCCATTTAATTTTATTTTTCCTAAATTTAATTTGTTTACAGTCCTTTCTGTTTATATATTATTATTACATTTTAATCCCCTTGTCACTGTATTTATTCCCCACCTGCTCTCTTTATCATTCACATTTTAAAGAATGTTTTTTGATAACAAGTGGCATCTTCTTTGAAACATTAGTAATGTTTTCATAAGAATACTTCCTAACATTTTATATTTGTATTTATAGCAAACATTAAAGTTGTTTAATTGTACATAGTTGAAATATCAGTTACACTTATACTTTGAAGTTTATTTATTATATTGAAATAACTTGCACTGGTTCACTTATATTTTTGGTTCTTATTTACACTTTGCAACGGTACAGAAATGGGAATTTTATTTTATATAAATCAGTATTTAATTCAGTAATTCAGTAGTTAACTTTCACCTGTGGGGAGCCCCAACCAGCAATGCACATACAGTTAGCCTAAACAATTGCCAGACGTATTGCGTAACCGCCCAGCAGCAGGCTCTTTGTGAATCACAGTCTGCAGTTTGTCATCAGAGAGTGAACACTAGTAAGCAGCATCAGACAGTAAAGTTTGTGGTTTGAAATTGAACGGTGGCCTCGGGTGCAATGTAGGCCGTAAAATTAATTCGGCCTATCTTTTAAAGTATAGTAAATATAAAAGTGCTATTGTAACTCTCGGCCGCGCGGCCAGCCTACAACAGCATCTAAGTGTAAAAAGTTATGTCGGCCGACTTAATCATCTTCTAGAACGTGAGACGTTAATCAGTAAATCAATAAGAACCATGAGACAATAAACCGTAAAATCAGTACCGGTACCAACAGTGGCGTGAGTGCGAGAGAACTCAGAAATCGGTCAGCTAGTGAACTTGTGTCACGGTTATTACACGTGAATAATACGGGTGTGCATTGGAGGGAAGCTATTATCAGGATGAGTACCACCTTTTAAAGTTCAATTACTATATTATAAAATTTTCTTTTATAAATACTTTAATAAGAAACAGAGATCTCTAATAGAGGGGAGTTTGTTTAAATATTAACGAAAAAAGAAAGTGTGTGTGTGTGTGTGTGTGTGTGTGTGTGTGTGTGTGTGTGTGTGTGTGTGTGGTTATATACTGGTTCATTTTCAATTTTCTTATACGTATTTAGTAATGCTAATTATCATAGTATTTTAAAAACCAAAGTTAACAAAGATACTGTCATTTGTAGAAGTAGAAGAAGGGGGTGATTTTCGATAAATAAAATAAGTATGTATTTTAGACAGCAGAAAATGTGTTAGCGTCATTTTGCACATATCAAATCCAAGTAATCCTTTTTGCAGCAGTTTCGTCTGAACGACTCTTGGACCCTAATCCGAAGGTAAGAGAAAGAGATTGTAATGTATTGGCAATTAATTAATATTGTTACAACTTGAGTTTTACTATACTCCAAGACCAAAATCTTAAAGATAAGGGACAATGAAGATTTGTTTATTTCATTATATAATAACTTTAGTGGGTGCACTTCTATTTACTACCCTAAATACTTTTGTTTATAACTATTTTACATTTTTATATGAGGTTTTGGGTTGTTATACTTTCATGGGTGACATTTAATCTTTTTTGGGGTTTGTTATTCTTTGTAATAGGTTTTCCTTGGGTATATCTTGTAGTTCTTCCCATTCTACATTTTCTTCTCTTCACAATTTTTCCATCTTGGGTTCTCCAAGGTAATCTGGTTTTATTGTTCGTTGGTTTGTTCGGAGTATCTTCTTTACCTGCTCCTATCCTACCTGGGTATTATCCTGATTTTATTTTAGTTTTTGTAGGATTTATTTCTCTTGATACATTTTTGTTGCATTATGATGATTAACTTTTATTTTTTCCTTTTATGGTGGTATTTTACTTCGATATTTAATTATTTTCATTTGAATTTTCTGTTTATTTACTGTAATTTATATTAAATTATGATCAGATTGGAATTATGATTTAGTGGATTATCTGTCATGCTACAGATTGCCATCCTCCAGAAGTGATTAGTTCAGACTATACTTTGTTTGTCTGAAATAATTGCTTATGATAATTATTATATTTTTATAATTCTTGACTTCCTTCCATTTCTAAATTTTCTTCTACATATTCGAGCTTACATATATTTTATTCTTAATTGATCTTCTTTGATAGTAATAGTCATCTGAGTTTCATATTTATTATTTTATTTTCATTTTTCTTAACTTGGCGTTTTATCCCTGGGATATTTATTCCCTATCATTCCCTAACACGTGAGCTGGGGCAGTTCAGAGAGGCACTGTAGGCTACATACTCTGCTGGCCATACATCACTTCTATTTGAGTACAGAGGCAAATCATCTCTGCTCAAAAACATATTAATACTGCTGGACTTATCTACAGACAGTTATTAATAAAAATTATTTAAGAATAGTCCATTTTATGACAATTTAAAAAAATATCTTTGGATACTTCACTTCGTATATTGCTCAGATCTGTTAATATTTCTATCTTAGTTATTCTTTTGAATTGTTAGCTTTATTGTTATCCCATATCTTTTTATGGTGGGAAGCTCTTTTATTAATATAATTATCATTATTTATCAATTATACCGTTTTTGGTATTACTTCTCTATTCTTCTTCAGTTGTTATTGCAATCTGCTTCTGGTCATTGGCAGCATATATTTTATGATATTTTTTGTTTGTTTCTTAGTTCTCTTTAATTCCACTAGTTCCATGTTCTAGCAGTTTCTTCTAATTGTCTTTATTACACTCGACATTTATTTTATGATCATATTCATTAGTGATCTATTTAATTACATTTATATATTTTGTTCTTTTTCACAAATTACTTCGCTCTGATTTTTTATTCAAATGAATTCTTTAATTATCATATTAATGTGGTCATTGTTTCTCCTTGTATTACTTCAAAGTTTTATTATTTTTATTTCCACACAAGTTTATTCATTTAATTGTATCCGTAGTTCTTACTTCCTTTTCTTTAATTCCATAGGATGTTTTTATAAATAATTGGTTGTAATTATATTACTATATATTTTTTAGAATTTATTTGGTTTATTCTAAATTCTCCTTTTTATTTTGACAATTTTATTTCAAAATTCTCTTCTTTATATCTCAAAATTATATTCACAAATAGTTTGTTTGTAAGGTGAACTTACAATATTTTTAGCATTTTTCGGTTTTACCAAATTCCTTCTTTCATTTTTCATAAATAGTTTTCATAAATCATGTCTGTAAGGTGATCTTACCATATTTTGAATTTTGTGATTTTCATTTCAAAATTCTCTTTTCTTTTATTTTTCTTAAATGGTTTTCATAACTGTTTGGTAGTAAGTGGATCTTACTTTATTTTTAAATTTTGTTGATTTTATTCAAAATTCTCTTTTCTTCTTCTATTTTATAATGGTTTCATAAATCTTGTAGTAAGGTGATCTTACTTCATTTTTTGAATTTAGGGGTTTTAAATTCAAAATTCTCTTTAATTTTATTTCTCTACTCCTCATAATATTTCTTCATGGAAGCCTGGTTATATACACCTTTGATTCTACCGGAACCCATCTCCTTTATTTCATAAGTATTATTGTTTTTGTCCATGGAGACTATATAGGGTCCAGTGTATAGTAATAACAATTTCTTTGTTATTCCTTCCAGTGTGCTGGGTAATTCCTGATTTTTTAATAATATTTTTTCTCCACTTGTATAGGTTATTAATTTACCACTATTCTTTTGATATTTGTTTCGCCGTTTCTCCTGGTCTTCAGCCACCTTGTTATAAAATTGTATCTTGTCGAAAGTATAAACATTATCTCTTGGGAACTCTATTATTTCTGCGATCTCTCGTGGGGGTTGTTTCTCGTACATGGCGGAGTATGGGGTAATTCCTATGGCTGAGTGGTATGCCAAGTTGAGGAATTCTTCTGTGGCTTCTAGATAGTCTTGCCACCTCCTTTGTTGATTGTGACAGTATGTTCTTAATATCCTCCCCACTTCTTGTAACACCCTCTCGGCCGGATTACTGCTCTGGTGGTAGACCGAAGTTTTGTAAGTACAAACACCCATAGATAGTAGGGTATCCCGCCATTTTTTCCCCCTTAAACTGGGTTCCATGATCTGTAATGATCGAAACTGGTTTTCCGATGTTTGGGAAGTACTGGTCGGTTAATATTCCCAGAATTTTATTTGTAGTTGCCCGATTATTGTTATACTATTTGTATCAGTTGTTCTTTCCAACTCGTTTAGATACCCAGGAGATAGGAGCAGTAAAGGGTCAGGGTGATTTATTACTGCCTCCTCCCGTTTAAATGTTCGATTTCATTATTGTTATTAGTCGCACTGACTTGATGCATCAGTCGGGAGACCTTGAGTGGGTCCTTGCCGCTCTGTGCGATGATCCAACGGTTGATCTCAGCTTGTTAGCCGTTCTGTATTGTCTAGACTGGTACTCCGTCTAGTCTGCCTATACCTTGGATCGTCTCGTTCTCGGCTCCTCTGCCGATCCTCATACTCGTAGTAGCTGTTACGTCGCTGATGGTAGTATCTTCTTTGGCGACCGTCTTCAGCCTGTATGAAGTTCACCCGTGGTCAGGAAAACCTATTGTTACCATTATTCTGGTTTGGTGGATACCCTCGATTTTGGTTATAATAACGTTCCGTGTTATTATAATTGGGGTTTCTCTGACTATTAACGTTGGGGTTTGGGTAATACTGGTTTCTATTACCCTGGTAACCGTTATTCGTTCGATTGTTATTTTGGTTAGTAGGAATGTTGTTATTGTTATTATTATTGTTGTTGTTGTTGGTGTTATTTGGTAGATTGGCACGGTTTCCCTGGTAACCATAACTGTTGTTGTTATTACCGTTGTTGGTGTACTGCTGGTTTCTGGGTTCTGGCTGATCATTCCTCCTCCGGCTTTGTCTGTAATATTCCTCATTCTCGTAATTTTTGAGCAGTTCGGTCATAGCCTGTATCGTCTTGATTTGGCTGCCTCTCCTGGCTCGGATTACCTCTTCATCGTAATGATACGATAATTCGTTGATGAGGCATTTTTCTGGTATGGCTGGTTCCAAATGCTTAGCCATACATATCTTGCCGAGGAAGTATGCAGTCATTGAGCTACCGATCTGTGGTTTGTATCGGCCGTGACATATGTTGTCGCGTATTAAATTCTGGGTAGTTTCAGACCAGTATTTTGCTTTAAACAAGCTTTTGAACTGCTGGTAATCCTCGATTTCGCTCCGGTTGGCCATCTACCAATGATTTGTCATTTCCCGGAATGATTCATCTAACAGCTCCCGGTTGTTGACCCATCTGTTGCCCCTATGTTTGGCCATGTACTCCTCTATTCGGGCCAAGAACTCCATGGGCTTTCTTTTATACTGCCGAAAGTTTAACCACTCTCGATTCTCATTTATGGGGAAATGTGTGAAGTTATTTGGTCGGTTTCGGATCACTTCTATCTCTTCCTGGCTCTGCCACACTTGACCGGTGATATTCGTCATCGCCGCTTCCACTCCATCACACCTCTCCATAACGTGGTTACGCACCTTACTTAGTTCCTCCTGTGTTTCCTTCCGGTTTTCTTCCAAATTCTTTTGATGTTGTCCTTCGATTTTGGTCATCTTGGTATTTACTACTTCCTTGACTTCCTGTACTTCGCACTCAGTTTGGCGACATCTTTCGTCAACTTCTCTGATTTGTTGATTTATTATTATTGTTTCTTCTTCCAACTTTTTATTCGTAGATCTCTTATTGTTGTTGATTTTCCTACTCAACTCTTCCTTCACCAACTTTATTCTCTCCTCTACCTTGTTCATGTTTTCCTGGTTGACTTCCCTTAATTCTTCTCTTAATCGTTGATTATTCTCATCCATTTTCTCCTTCATCTTCCTATTGTTTTCCTCCAACTTTTCCTTTAATTGTTGGTTGTCGTTTTCCATCTTCCTACTATTCTCCCTTAACTCTTCTCTTAATTGTTGGTTGTCATCTTCCATCTTTTTACTGTTTTCTTCCATCTTCTCTTCCATCTTCTTACTGTTTTCTTCCATCTTCTCTTAAATCTTCTTACTGTTTTCTTCAATGTCCTTCCTTAATCCTTCTTTCGTGGAATCTATGTTCTTATTTATTTCATTCAGATCTTCCTTCAAAGACTGTTTGTCTTCCTTCCTTTCTTGACTCATTTGTAGGAGCATTTCCATCATTTTACCTAGAATTGGACCTTCTGTTATTTTGGCTTTCTCAGGTTGTTCCTCTTGGAGATTGCCATCCCCTGTTTGTGTTGGTATTTCAGGTTGTTTAGGTTCCACTGGGGTTAGTAACACTTCTATATCTTCCACGGGTGTTGCCTCCTTGTCTCCCATATCGATTTCCTTGTTGGCCTCTGCCGCGCTTTTCTTAGAAGTCGCACGACACTGCATGTTGCCTCTTTCTTTGACTGTATAACCACTGCCAAGCTTAATTAGTAATTGGGCAAATTACTGTGGCCTTTCAATCGCTAATTGAAGCCCTTCAGTTGGACGCCAATTTGTAACTGGTTTTTGTGTCTACGTTAAGCCCCACTATTGTAGGCGCCAATTTGTAACTAAACGTGGTTACAAATAATTAATTTTTTCTGTTCGTGTACGAAAATAAAAAACATTTTAATTTAATTTAAAAATTTTCAAACAAAATTTTATGTTTGGTTTTTTATGTTCAATATTTAATAAATAATTCTTGTAATGTGATCGTGTTGAAATTTTAAATTCCTTTGAGTTATTTTTATATATAATATCACTTGTGGTTTACTGTAAGTAAATTCAGCGTTAATTGGATTGTCTCATTCACTAATCGATTTGCAATTATTCTTTTTTCTCCAACATATTACTTTCACTGGAGTAATGGCTGCCTTTCTTGCAGCTGATGTTGTTCACTAAACTCTATTTATAGTTTAGAAATAAATTTAATACCAAAAATGTTGAATTACTATATTTTAATAACAATTATTGAAAAAACATCGATTAAAAATCGATTAGGTTATATTGTTCGACTCTTTCACAGGGCGAATCGAGTATTGATACATATGTTATTTGATATAAATATTTTCAGGGTTCTTTAAATAGTTATGTTATATAGTCAGAGAAGGGGCAAGGCTCGAAAGTATAACATTACAATAAAAAATCTTAATAGTTAATAATTACAAATTTAGTTATGATATATAATGTTTATTAAGTAACAAATCAGACCAATTGGCTGTGGCGACGAATCTTATTCCTTGTGGGCGCTTTGCATGCTGGGAACCATCATGGCCGCTCCCTCATTGATGAAGTAAAACGAGAATGGTATTGCTGGATTTTCTTTAAATAAAGATGCCTTCACAGCTGCTTCCTCGTCTCCGCAATATTGAATAACGTTTCTGGTGTTGTTAGATTATCACTCATTCACTGTTCTGTTGTTCACTCGAGAAAATGTGCGTTTTATTTTTAAGATATGGTGTTGTAAAAGTTCCTTTCAGTTATCTGGAAATTATTAGTGTTGGTGGTTCAAATTGTCATTTCACTAGTTTATGTTGTGTATTCACTGGTTTCTATGTGTGTAGTTGTTAATTTTTTCACTGCATTTATCGTTTAAAAGTGTTCTGTCCAAAATCTCAAATTTTATAGTAGGCTATGTTTCAACTGTTATCCGCCATTAATCGTTCCGGTATACTGTTATTAGCACGAGCTTAATTCACCCGTACTCTTCGAATGTTAATTAAGAACTGTTTTGCTTCCTTCGTTTCTGAAATCTCTTAGCCGATTTAATATTAGAAAAGTATTGTTCAAGTTTTATCTACTTCGATGCATTCAATTAAAGTACATTATATCATAGAATATATTTTGGTTATTAATTAATTTCATGTAATAGCAAATACATAATCGGTTTCTTTAACTCCTTCTGCTTAATTTGATATACAATAATCCATCTTTATAAAGTTTTTTATCAAAATTGCTATATTTCTGTCATTTTGGAAAAGTAGGCTCAATATTCTGTTTCCTGTCCTTGTCCAAAATTTAGCCATTTTATTTGTTATAATTATGATGATATTAAATCTCAGATTGGTATAAATGTTTATCTTTCATCAATTTCTTGTAAATTTATCAATTGATCATCCTTTTAAATATAATTAATGAAATATGATGATTAACTTTTATTTTTTAGTTGTCTTGATTGTTCATCTCTTCTTTCACAGCACTAACACTTATCTAAAAATGAACTTTTTCTTGTGAAAACTTACTTTTTTCGTCGGACGCGTTTCGGCGTACGTATCCGCCTTCTTCAGCTTTTAGTCAGACTGCCATCATTTCGTAACGGTTGTTGTGTGGAAGGTTTAGTGGGGGTGGTGTGTGGAGGAAGGGGATTGGCGCGGGGATTCAACTTAATGTTTGTTTTTTGTAAAATTGTGTCAAAAAGTGTATGTGATTTATATTGTAATTGATCGTTAAGTATGTTGTTTGGTTGTGTTGTGTGGTGTTTATATATTTCGTATTGTTCAGTTGTGTTGAGTTTTCGACCTTTAGGTAAGTAATGTAAAATTTCAAGATTAGTGTCTATGTTGGTGTAACTGTGGTTTTCTGTGTGTATGTGTGGGGCAAATGCGGAGTGTATATTGTTGTTGGTTAGAGCTTTTAAGTGTTCAGAATAACGGGATGAAAAAGATCTTCCTGTCTGGCCGATGTAGAAACTATTGCAGTCATTACAATTTAATTTGTAAACACCTGTTTTGTTATATTTGTCTATGTCTGTGTTTGTATTATTGATGTGTTTTTTGATGGTATTGGTTGTTCTGTATCCTATTTTGTATTTGTGTTTTCTGAATGTGTTGGCGATTTTGTGTGTGTAGGAGTTGTGGTATGTGAGTGTGATGTATTTATTGTGTTGTGTGTTGATGGTATTTTGTGTTTTGTTGTTTTTGTTTTTGATGCGTTTGTGTAGTGTGTTTATTAAATTAGGGTTGTAACCGTTTTTGATTGCTATGTATTTTATTGTGTTGAGTTCGTCGGTGTAATCTTGTTTATTTAAGGGTATTTTAGTTAGTCTATGGAGCATATGGTTGAAGGCCGCATGTTTATGTTGTGTTGGGTGGTTTGATGTGTTGTGTATAACCATGTCAGTTGTGGTTGGTTTCCTGTATATTTTGTACGTGTGTGTATTGTTAGTTTTGTTAATTGTTAGGTCTAGAAAATTTATACTATTGTTTTGTTCAATTTCCAGTGTAAATTTTAATTTGTGGTGTATAGTGTTTATGTATTTGTGGAAGTTTTCAACTTGTCTTGTGTTGCCTTTTATTTTTTCCTTTTATGGTGGTATTTCACTTCGATATTTAATTATTTTCATTTGAATTTTCTGTTTATTTACTGTAATTTATATTAAATTATGATCAGATTGGAATTATGATTTAGTGGATTATCTGTCATGCTACAATATATACTGAACATTTTCTGTATATACCGAACACAGACACAAATTCAGTATATACAGAAAATCTAATACAACTGACACACTACTACACAATTCCTCCAATCATCCAATACAACACAAACTAGCTGCCTTCAGAACCATGGTACACAGACTAAACGACATCCCACTAAATGAAAAAAGACTACAAAGACAAACTAAAAATGATAAAATATCTAGCAGAAACCAACAGAACAATAATCAATACACTCCAACACAAAGCAAACAACAGACAAAGACAGAAAACAACAAGTTCATAACACTAACATACATCAATAACCATACTGAAAAAATAGCCCAAGAGTTTAAAAAAGCAGAATGCATAATCACATACAAGACTACAAACAAAACAGAACACACACTAAAAAAACACACACACACAAAGAACAAAACAAATTTGATTTACCTGGTGTTTACAAAATAAACTGTTCAGACTGTAACAAATTCTACATAGGCCAGACAGGACGTTGCTTCAAACAGAGGTACGGTACATTGAACACACAAAGGCACTACACTCCACCAATGAATCCACCTTTGCAAACCACCTCATTGAAGCAAACCACACATACACAAACATAAAAAGTAACATGGATATTCTACACATACACACAAAAGTCCAAAAACTAGGCACTCTTGAACAACTAGAAATATACAAACACATAAAAATGACATCCTAAACGAACAGACACAATTCAGATCACATGTATTTGATTATATAATATAATTAATCACATGATATTCGAACATATCACATCGCACACACACAACATCGATCTTTCAAATGATGGGGTCATCACCAAGAACAAGACGGACAGTGCTCCTAGTGGCAGCCTCTGACAAAGTTTGTTATAGCGTAATTGTTGTTATTGTTGAAATTTTTTTTGAGTGTTGCATGAAGGGAGCGGTGGCAAGTGGCTGCTGTCACAAATGAAATATGCTGGCATTGTATCAGTTGCCATTCAAACAACTGGGGCGACCATTTGGCGACAGGAAGGCGCTCAACTTGGAAAGACAATACCTCAGTAATAACAGATGTCCAAGCGAAAGGATGTACATGGGAACGCACTACAGTACCAGAAAAACAAAAGAAGAACCCTTACAAAGACGAATTACCAAGAAAGCGGAGATTAACGCGACACTAGTATTGTCTGGACATACGTGGGAGCTTTGCAACAAGACTAGGGTGTACATCACTGACAAAGGCAAGGACTCGTACGGACATTACATGAATAGAACAAGACAGGATGAAGCAGCAGGAGGCATGTTTGCGGACCAGGCTAGCAGGCTGTGCAACAGATGTGCCGTACCAGGAACAGGACCACTGAAAGTGTGAGAAAGAGAGTCGGAGAAACTAGAAAACAATACTACAATTCGTTTCACTTAGACTATGGAACACATGTATGGCTAGTTAACGATTATCAGGAAACGAGCAAAAAGAGGAGACACTAGAACAAGTGGATGATTGACAAGCATGAAATCCGGTCTATCGTCTTAAAGCTAGGGTGGACTAGAACCAAAAGAGATGAGAGAAGTGATTTATGCCAACCTATCAGAAACAAGAGTTTGGTAAAGGCAGTTCTCAAAAAAGACTTTACCATAGGAACAAGAGTCAAGAATGAATAAGGGCGAAGTTGGGTCCCCCGGAGAGCAACTCAGGGTGGAGACTTCCGGAGAACTCAAGAATGAGACCCAATAGGAATGAAATAGGTGGGAAAAGACAGAATCTAGAGAAGAACAAAGAGTAGGAGTAAGGGACACAAAACCAAATGACAAACTTGAGCGAATCTCAGTTTTCTATCAGTTTAAGCCCTCAGTGTTTCTCAGTTTGTCTTAGTGAGTTAAAAACCTGCTCGGTGTCGTTGCGTCGTCGTGACAATTTCTTTGAAGTCTTAGTAATATCTTGTTTCGTCAAAGTATTATAAGTGTCGGGAGTCAATGCGAGTTACCAGTACGTAATCAGAAGACTTATTATCAGTCTTAGAACAATTCGAAGTTTTGGTCATGGAGTTAATCTCAACCGTGAATTAAGTTAATCTTAATCAGACTTTGTGATTGGTTAATATACTGATGAGTCGGGAAGTGGGGAGAGAATGTCGTTGTATATATCAAAATAGAACTCAAGAACGAGACTTAGTTAGTTTGAATAGATAGTTGATGCGATAACGAGTTGTATAAATACGCTCAAATACTGACAGTGCGAATTCGTGAAAGACAATTAAAACTATGAGCTAAACATCCCGATTGTGTACCGAACTAAAGTACTTTTTACATCTGATACTTACGTTAAGAAAAGTATCAGAAATCCAAGAAGTAACGAAATCCAAGAATTTAAGAAAAGTAATGGAAAAGTTCATAAGTGTGTATGATATAACGATAAACTAAAAGCTACAAACATGTGATAAATATTAATAAAGTGGTAAAGCCATAATCATGAACTAATAAATCACGAGTTGAACAATGTGGAACTAAGTGACTGTACAATTAAATGTACGCCAGACAAATTACTATTACGGGTGTGATTTAAAAGAGAATCAACACCAGAGTGAGAACCTTGTGATATTGAAAAGTGACCAGCAAACCAGCAATGGAGGTGACAGCCAGATTATCAACCATTCCAAGGAGCAAGGGAGACAGGAGTTCTCCGTAGACACGCCATCTAGTACGTATACATACCAAAAGTAAATTATTTATGTATTACTAGTGTAAGTCACCACTGTCCTGCCCCTCAAAAAGATAAACACCTCTGAGATAATTAAGAGTCAGAATTAAATAAAAGTTAGAGTAAAGTTTAACGATAGTTATTGCGAAAGTAAAGAGAAAGATGAATCCATGAGTAAGAGTAAATTTGTAGTATGTAAAGAAATCATAAATTAATTGTCTATAACTAAGTACTATAACGAAATGAATTATTAGAGAAACAACTAATGTACAATTGTAATGCATTATTGATTATCACATAAATGATGTTTTAATTTAATGTCATTGACTAATGATGAATATTGTCACGACACAAATAGCCAACCCCGTACCAGAGATAAAAAATATATTTATAATTGTAAAAAAAATACTTCTTATCAAATGAACTGATTGATTTTAATTAAAATATAAGGAATATAACACGACAATATGACAACTTTAACCCAACCCAAGTGATTGAGCCAACAACCCAAACATAAAGAAGGGAACCACAAATAAACAACGAGGATAAGAAAATAATAAACCTAAGCCACAAGGAAACAAGTTTATGGGTTTAAATGACCCCAAAATGTCCAAAGAAACGGATGAAAGGACCTAATATATTAAACGAACAAGGAAAATGAAGAAGGAGGGAGACAAGCAAAAGTGAAAACCAAGAATGGTTCACCAAAATAAGTAAAATAGCACTCAACAAGAGCATTGAAACCAAAACAAGGGTTATCAGGAGGAAGGAGAGATAACGGTTACTACCCATTAAAAAGGCAACCAGAAACCACAAATTAGAATTGTTATTAGTCAGTAAGTATTAGTTATTAAGTATTAATTGTCATTAGGATTAAGTCATGAAAGAGAAATAAGTATAGGGGTCACCCACTATCAAACCAATGATATAAACAGTGATATAGTGTAATAGTGTAGGTGTAAGAACCCCAAAGTGAAGTGTGACACCAGTGAAATGGTAATTAACAATAAGTGATTTACAAGTGAAGGTAAGGTAAAAGTTGGAAATAAACAGTGCATAGATAACTGATAAATAAGTAGTATTAAGAGTGAATTATAGTATAAGGGATAGAAAAACACTAGAAGTGATAATGACTTTTTATTTAAAAGAGATGTTCAATAGAGCTAAGTTTAACTGTAGCTAGTAGTAAGTAAAAAGGGAGGATTCCAGAATAGAATAAATTGAAGGTGTTACCATGGAGGGAATATAAAAATTGTTGAGAGATTGAGAAGTCAAAAAACTAACAAAGATACCTAATTTATAAAGGACTATTATTAATTTAATAACAAGTGATGTTGTTTATCACAACACAAATAATATGTGTTATAAACTAAAAAATTAGCAAATAAGGATAAGTTAGGAGTGAGTGATGATATTTCTTAATCAAAACAATAACTCTAATAACTTATAAAAAATTGTGTTCATGTTATTGTTAGAAGAGGATATGGCTGAATGCAATGTGCAGTCCATAAACCTAATGTTATATTTTTAAGATTGAAATGAGGAAAGCAATATTGAATAATAAACAAAACACCTACAGACTCAAAACACAACACAACTAATAAAAATAACAAAGTAAGCCCAATAGGCTGAACCAAAATGTGATTTGAACGAAATAAGTAAATTATTATAATGGCTACTTAGGCCTAGAAAAAACATAACTGTCAGAACCAAACAAACAAAGATTATAACAAATTGAATCAGAATTTAGAAAATCTGAGGTGAAGGAATCACCAAGGATAAATTGTAGATCATTTATAACACAAAATATTGTAATAGGCATTATTATATAAAAAGAAATGTAATTAACAAGCATTAACATAATTGTAAAAAATTAAAATCTGAAAATACCCAAGCTTGTGGGGTATCAAAATAATCTATGAACGAGAATAAATACTATAGTGACAATATTTAATAACCAGGAAGGAAGATGGAGGAATGACAGTAATCAGAAGATATACGAAGAATTCGAATTTTTGATAACAATACATCAACTCAAAATAAGCCTATTCGAAAAATACCGTTACTATGGAAACAGCAGTTGTTGACAGAAAAATACCGTTAGAAATTAGTAGAGAGAAAAAAAGAAGCGAAGCGTCACCAAGCCATACAGATGCAGAAGTTCGGAAGAAAGTTTTTTCAGTGTAAATCATGAAAATAATAGTATAAAGTTGCTGAAAACTAATCGTCAAAGAAGCAGATGACCACTACAACCAATATTACAAGACCTAAGACCTGAATAAACGGAAATTATCCATAAATAGAACGTCCAAACACAAGACGAAAGGACGCCACAATTTAATGAAGCCCAAAATCCAAGAAAACTGATTTTATGCAGCCAATTCCTATCTCGAACCAACTACAAAGGCCTATACACGTCGAATTGTTAAGTACTATCCAATTATTTATTTTCCACCAACCCTAATCACTTTAAATAATTTTGAAAGGTAAAATTACCACACTATAAAGATAATATTTCTCTTTCATAGAGTATTTAAGCAAATTAAAACATAATGAAACATTGTTAACATAAAATAACCTAAGAATTGAACACGAACTTACAGAACACTTTTACAACACAACACAACAGATTGTAACAGCACACTTTATATTTCCTGTACTCTTAGATTAAGGTAATTTGTATTTTTATTGTAACCATTGTAGTTCTCTAACTCATAGTCAAAAGAGTCCACGGATTTTTAAAACCAAAACTGTAATAAGCCTAACGTAAACAGACGCTAGGTTAAATGGTTTCTAAATTAATTCGCCGCCCTGAAAATAAGATCTCATGTAATCAAACGATAATTATTTTGTTGTAATTGTAAATGTTTCCAGATATCACCATTAAAAAATATTCATTACAGGGAGTAACCAGCGTTATCATTTCATAGGGAGTGCTATATAATAATTACTTGTATTGAAGAATAAATCGTAGCAGTAAGCTAGTTGCCAGTTATTCGTCGGAAGCGACGATTGAGGCGGCTGTGCGAGCGGGAACAATTTGAATACACCAACCCGCTACGCTGATAACTTGTTCAAACACAGTTTTTAGTTGTTTTGTAAAACGACTTGGCGCCACCCGGGATTATCACACCCCCTAAGAATAACAGGTAAGGTTACTGCCGTAATATACAGGTGATCAGAACTACGCTACGAACATCGCTAGCCACCAAAATTACTGTAACGACCCGGTGCGAGGCGAACGCACTAATCATCCAAAACACATTATTTTATGTACACATTTTGCAGGTACGCTCAAAGCTTATAGTTACAGATTGGCGACCAACCGGTGAGGCTGTAAAAGAAGGCCCACGGCGGCTATGAAGAGACATTCAATGTTTACCAGACAGGATAAAAAGAAAGAAATTGAAAGTGAAGGCCAGCCAGAAGAGATGGAAGAAATTGAAGAAATAATCGGGGAGTTAGTCGAAGAGGACGTTCAGGAAAACCAACCTGAGAATCCAGTTCAACCAGAACCGGAAGTGGAAGTGATGATAGGGGACCAACCACTCAAACCAACGGAAGAAACGAAGTTAGATCACATGCTGAACTTCATGATGGAACAATTTGGACAATTGAATAAAAAATTGGAGTCAACCAACACAAAATTAGAGACAACCAACACAAAATTAGAGTCAACCAGCACAAAATTAGAGTCAACCAATACAAAATTAGAGTCACTGCAAGAGGGAAGGAAGCAAGATAGAGAAGAATTGAATAAAAAATTGGAGTCAGACAGAGAAGAATTGAATAAAAAATTGGAGTCAGACAGAGAAGAATTGAATAAAAAATTAGAGTCATTGAGAAGGGAAGACAGGGAATTCCTGAACGAAAAACTGGACCAAAATCAGGAAGAATTGAAGAAGCAATTCAAGGAGGACTTAGAGATCCTGAATAACAAAATGGAAAACAACCGAGAGGCGTTAGAAAAGAAGAGCGAGGAGTTGAAGAAACAAATAAAAAAGGATCTTGAAGTGTTAAATGACAAGATTGAAAACAACTGGGAAACACTCCAAAAACAATTGAAGGAAGAAGGGGAGAAGTCGAAGGATGAATGGAGGCAACAGTTGGCTGAGTGCAAAAATGAAATCAAACAGACTATAACTGAGACGAACGAAACAGTAATACACGTCCAGGAAGAGTTGACTGAAAAAATAAATCACGTCCAAGAGGAAGGAACTCTCAGGATCCAAGAAATACAGAAGACCACCACCGATGAGTGTAACAAGAATAAACAGGAGGTGCTTCAAGAGCTGAAGGAGAGGCACAAAGAAATACAGACTGATGTCAGCGAACGCGTTGAAAGGGTATATACCACCATCAACAAGATTGACGAGGAAACGCAAGAAAATAAAGAAAAAATTAGACAAATCAGTCAGAAAGAGAAGCAGATGCAAGAGGAACTGGACGCTTTGAGGGAGAAGCCTTGCAGTAGCACTCATATATTTACGAATGAAAATAGGGAAGTGATCAACTTCAAGAGTTACCGAAGAAACCCCATAGAATTTCTGAAAAGGGTGGAGGAGCTCATCGAGAGGAACACAGATACCAGATGGACAACGGTGAGAAGTCTCATCGACGAGATGTTTCGAGACACAAATGACAATTGGTGGACAGCCACACGACCAGAAATCAGCAGTACGCAAGAATTTAAAACGTTGTTTCGTGAAAAGTACTGGTCGGAATCGACCCAAAATGTGGTGAGGAACGATATAAGCAACGGGAGATATGAGCCACAGGCTGGGCATACATTAACGTCTTACTTCTTGGGCAAGGTCTGCCTAGCCCGAAATCTCGAACCAAGGATACCCGAAGAATCCCTAGTCATCCAACTGGGATATCACTACGAAGACGCCATACAGAGGGCCAGGAGACAGGGACAAATAAAGACCATACAGGGAATGGCCAACTTGCTGGAAGACCATGAAAACGATAGCCAGTACAAGAAGAATCGTGTGATCAACCAAAGGTACAACTGGGGGAATGAAAGTTACAACGTGCCAAGCCACAACTTACCCTATAGTAATACCCAGAACAACTACCGGAACATAATAAATCGTAACCCAAATAATTACCCAGGGGACCAACCATTCCATCGGAATCAACCCAACTACAATCAAGGTAACCAACCAACCAACAGAGATCATCCGAGTTACAACCAGGGGAACCAACCAAATAACAGAAATGCACAAAACCCTAGTGCACCGAATAATCACAACAGGGGGATAGAACAAGGAAGGAATACAAATGGCCACCCAAATAATCACAATTACTATGGCAACCGGTACGACCCGAATTACCCATATAACAGAGGAAACGGGAGTAACCAAAATAGGGGTGACATGAGGCGTCAAGTCAATTTTATCAGCGGGAGGAGACAAAACAACTATCGGCGATATTGTCCAATTAGAACCAGCAGTGTACAACAATTCCCAATACGACAACCAACAAGCTACAGGAACGAGAACAATAGAAGCGCCAAGGAATCACATAAGTGATCAATCAACCTCAACCAATGAAATGGCAGACCAAGTAAATAGTCTGGCCAGTGGTTCCCAGCCACCTTTAAACTAAAAAGGTCAGTGAGAAACCACCAGGACCCTTCACATGACCAATCACTTGGGTTAAATCGACAAACTACGACGGAAAGTGAAATAAAGAAGATAACAATAATCTCAACCAATTATTTAAAGGACATCAGGGAAGAGCTTCTGGAGGAGGAGGATAACCCCTTGTCAACAACAAATAGTGAAATAGTGCATATAAAAGCCATTATTAATGGAATCAACACTGTCATAATGATCGATACTGGGTCAAATGTATCTCTCGTAAACCAACCTGAATTGGAGCGGATCCAGGCCAACTCCAATATACCTATCCCGACTTTACCCATAAATAATATCGTCATAATTGGTGCCACAGGCAAACAAAATAAGACCATCAGAAAACAGGTCTCTTTAGAGCTGAACAGTCAAAACACAATCATACCCATTATTTTTCTTGTCACAAATGGATTACCATTTAACATGCTGATTGGATGCGACGCACTGAGACAACACTCAGCAATTATTGACATGCAGAAGGGAATAGTAGTGCTTACTTCTGAGAAGGGAGTGTGGTCAGCCAATATAATCAACAATAACCCAACACAACTAACCCTAAATCATCATAAGGGGTTAAAGAGCTATTATTGCCAGACATATCAACCATCAATTACCATAGAAGAGGAAGAAGGAGAGGGAGAACTGTGGAAAAGAAAAATCGAAGACATTAGAAAGTTCCAAAGAGATAACGGGTGAACAGGCTGAAAAACTAATAGCCATATACCAAGAATACCATCACGTTTTCTCAAATACACCAGGGAAGGTCAAAGGTTTCCAATGTAAAATCGACTTTCGAGAGCCCATTGACTTCCACAGAAAATCTTACCCAATCGCCTACTCCCTAAAAAACGAGGTGAGAAAGGAAATAAATAGAATGATGGAGGAGGACATCATTGAATACAGTCAGTCTCCTTACACGAGTCCTATAGTCGCAATACCAAAAAAGAACGGTAAAGTCAGAATATGTTTAGACGCCCGTGAGATCAATAAGATGATCATTAATGATCGAACGTCACCGGGAGAGATCGAAGAGATACTCAAGAAATTCCATGGTACCAGATATATAAGCACCTGGGATACGGTATGCGGGTACTGGCAGGTGGAGCTGCACCCACACAGTAGGAAGTACATGGCATTCATCTTCGACGGAAGGAATTACCAGTTTAAGAGGTTACCTTTCGGCCTCGTTAATTCCGTCGCAGTGTTCGTCAAGTGTATGGACCAGGTCATAGGTCAAGAAGCATTGCAGTTCACAACAGTGTATGTGGACGACCTTTTAATAACATCATCTGACTGGGATGAGCACTGCGATCGGGTCAAACAGGTATTACAAAAATTATCTGTGAATAATATCACATTGAAATTAGACAAGTCCAAATTCATAGCAAACCAAGTCAAATTCTTGGGTTTCAACTTAGCAGAACAGGGGATAACACCATCCCAAGAGAAGGTGGAAGCTATTCAGAACTTCCCCACCCCAAAGAATAAGAAGCAGCTACAATCCTTCTTAGGTATTTGTAACTACTATAGAAAGTTCCAGACCAATTATTCTTATTTAACAGCAAAGTTCTCTAAACAACTATCAGCTAAAGAAAAGTGGACTTGGGGGAAGGAACAAGATGAAGTGCTAAAATTAATCAAAACAAAATTCCTTGAAACTATAATGCTAAACCACCCTAATTTTGAACAGCCGTTCTATTTAAATTGTGACGCCAGCGATGTGAGCCTGGGCGCCGAGTTATATCAAGAGGATAAGGACGGACACCACCTGGTTATCAGCTTTGCCAGCAGGGTACTGAACCGATGCGAACGTAACTACAATGTTACTGAAAAGGAACTACTCAGTATTGTGTTCGCATGCGGAAAATTTAGGACGTATATCCTTGGATATCCCGTCACCGTCCGAAGTGACCATAAGTCCATTTCCTTTTTGAAACAGTGTAAGTTAAGTCATGGGAGGCTTACACGATGGATACTCGCATTACAAGAGTACCACATAACGTGGGAGTACATTCCAGGGCGTAAAAATGTTGCCGCCGATGGATTATCCAGAATAAATGTCACCCATCAGACATTTGAAGGAGAAAAGGAGAAGATCGTCAAAGTGTTTTGTATAATAAAGAATAGAAAGGACCTGGAAGATATTCTAAACGAGGTAGTGGTACAGCAGAAACAAGATTCTAAATTACTAAACATAAGAAACAGACTGTTAGAAGATGAAGAAGTTGTGAATAAATATTATTGTATCCACCAAGATATACTCTTTGTTAAAACGAGAAAACATGATAGCACATGGAAATTTGTAGTTCCAAAAACATTAGAAAATAAGATAATTAAGGATTATCATATTCGATACGGACATATGGGAACTGTAAAAATTGTAAAAGCATTGGAGGAGGAATTCTTTATAAAAAATATAGTAAGGAAGGTAAACCAAAATATTAAAACATGTGTAATATGTCAAATGGTAAAGACCAATAACGAGAAAAAAGAGGGAACCATGATACCCATCACCTCAACAAAAAAGTTGGAAAAAATATTCCTCGATATATGTGGTCCATTCCCACGTAGTGGAGGGAGACATAAATACAAGTTTATTGTAATCATGTTAGACCACTATACAAAATATACAAAATTATATGCAATAAACAGAGCTACTACTAAGAAAATACTGGAAATAATAAAAACTAAATATATAACTGAAGTAGGAAGACCATGCATGATAATAACTGACCATGGAACGCAGTTCAAAGGAAAGAAATGGCGGAACGAGTTACTAAAAGAGAATATAGCTATAAGTTATAGCTCAATTAAAATTCAATTCAATACTTAATTTAATTAATTAATTAGTAAAATAACATTGTGGTAAATGGCGCCCAACGCGATTGCTCGATTAATAAGAATAATCCTTGTTAGTGAGTAAGGTTGAGGACAGGCAGTGGAAATAATTAAATTGTTAGAAATAAGTAGTATAGTAAGAAAGCAAAATTAGGCTATGCAAATTTGAATGACCACATGAAGTCATTCGAAAATGGCAACCAACACTCCCGAAAGTCAAGAGTTCGACGTAAACAACCAGTTAGGCATCGAGGGACTCGAAGAGGATACGACACCTAGTGATAACACCAGTGCAGAGGACGCGGAGACAAGGGCAGGGAGACAAATGTCACAACCCCGCGAGATGAATTTTCAAATGTTGGTCGAGTTCATAAGACAACAGGATGAAGAAATGAGCAGAAAACAGCAAGAACAAAACAAGAAATTAAGTGGAAAGATAAATTAAAAATTAGAACAACAAAGCGAGAAGCAGAACAAACTCAGTGAGGAACTGAAACAACATAATGAAGAACAGATAGGAAAAATAAAGGTAGAATTACAAGAATACGCCAAAAAATGGGAAGATAAAATCAGCGAGTTGAAGAAGAAGATTGAAAATGCGATGAAAGAATTGAAAAATGAATTAAAAAGACAGACCAAAGAAAGTAGGGAACTACGAGATAAAGACCAACTAGAGTGGCAAGAAGCGATTAGCAGTACGCAGAATACGGTCGATCAAATAAACAATAAATTAGATAACCATATACAAGAAACGAACAACAGAAATGAAGAATTAAAAAGAGAAATCCATGACAACGTAAGACAACAGCAGGAAGTGCAAGGAGAGGTCCTTTAACGTCTTAAAAAAAAGATCGTCGAAGTAGATAATAGACAACGCTTGATGGAACAAAAGATAGATATGACAGATAAAGGGAAAGATACGAGATTTGAAGAATTAAAGGGTCATATCACTAGAATCAAGGATGGACAAGAGAGGTTACAACGTCAGCTAGCAGAGGTTGAAGTAGGACCTACTACTAGAGCGAGTGGAATAAACAACAATGAGTTGAAATATAACGGTACAGACCGTTTCCCGATGGAGTTCCTTAAAGAATTATCTGAACTGCAAAATACATACTATCCAGCCGACAACGTCAAGTGGATTGGACGGCATTTGGAAGCAGATGCTGCAATCTGGTGGAGTGTAATCCAGGACCAGATTAACAGCTTCAATGAATTCAAAGACGCTTTCACCCAGAAGTATTGGGGGCAGGAAAAGCAAGATACAGTAAGGGATAATCTCGAGTATGGCCGATACAATTGGAAGAACGGTCTTAACGCAATCCAATATCTGGAACGCAAATTATTGGAAAGTCTTCAATTAACGCCAACGCTCACTGATCGATAGTTAATAAAAAAGATTGCTAGACACTATGGGCGGGAAATCAAAGTTGCGGTGGTAACAAGAGGAATAAACTCGATTCAAAACCTCGAGTCTTTAATTTCTGAATATGCTACAACTCATCAACGCACAGAAAAAGAAAGCAGCCTCACGAACACTCGCGAAAGGTTGAATGACCGCGGAACGAGGGAGTCAACTCACCCTCCACAGTCGTTTCAAAGCAAAGCTACAGGGTATAAACAACATTCCTGGCCCAACAAAAAAAGTGAAAGTAACGGTTACAAGGGGTTCGCAAGACCGAATGACCGACAGCCAGTACATTCCATTGAATTTGTCAACAATGGTGTGCGTCAACATCCACAGTAAAAGGAAATGACAAAGACAAAGAAAAAAAATTAAATGGGTCACTTAAGGAAATAGCCGCAAAAACACCTACCCACAAACATTACGAGACAAACATATTGTTGCCCGACATACGGCACGAGTTAATTTGCGAAGATGAATTACAATTTGAACAACGAATCTCAAAATATCCTGAGATAATGATAAAATTTAATAACAATGTTTCTGTGACCGCCTTAGTGGACACTGGCACTGCAATAAATGTATTGTCCGAAGAATGGTTCGATCGAAATAAACGACATTTAGAACCCTACGAAGAGTTGAGCATGACGAATACTTTAATTGTCAGCGCAGTAGGAAGTAAGTCTAAATTAGTACGTAAGCAAATTTTATGTGAAATTTACAGTAATGAAATCAAGATAGACTGTGTGTTTTTAATAATCCCAAACTTAATTAGAAATTGTATCCTAGCCATTAGTTTTCTTAAAGATGAAGGATGTTTAATTGATGTAGCGAAGGGAGTCGTAGAGTTTAAAGGGAGGACTGGTGAACAAGAAGTAAGCATACCCATCATACACATGGAGGTAATGGAAGAGGAAGAGATCGAAAGGAAGATCAATGAAAAGATTGACAACATGATATGCGAAGAGGAAGAAATACAGAAGTATCTTAGGGATATCTTGATGAAGAGTAAAAGCTTGTTCCGGGAGAGTCCAGGACGGATGGAGTGTTACGAACACGGGTTCAAAGTTACGGGCGACACACCGTAATTCCAACGTGGATGGCCAGTGCCGATTGCGTACAAACATACGGTAGACGCTGAGATCAACAAAATGTTGAAGTATGGAGTTATTGGGAGGTGCAATAGCCCGTATGTCAATCCGATGGTGACCGTGATAAAGAAAGATGGAAATGTAAGGTTGTGCCTGGATGCGAGAAGGATAAATAGTGTTACAGTTCGGACTACGAAGGACCGACTCCCGTTCAAGAAATTTTTGGCTAAGTGTGGAAATATGAAGTATTTGTCAACGATTGACTTAACAAGCAGCTTTTGGCAGGTTCCACTAAAACGAGACTGCCGGGACTTCACTGGGTTCATGTATGAGGGTAAGTGCTACAGATACACCGTGACGCCATTCGGCCTAAGCACCAGTTCTGCCGCTCTGACGAGGGGATTAGATATGGCCCTGTCGGACGAAGTAAAAGAAAATACCATTATATATGTTGATGATTGCCTTTGCTATTCAAATGACATAAAAAGACATCTCATAAATTCAGAATCATTGTTGAATAATTTATTGAGAGCAAATCTCATGATCAACCTCGAAAAGTCACAGTTCTTCCGTAAGGAGATTGCTTACCTTGGATATCGCCTGACTACAAACGTTATACAAGCAACGGAGGAGAAGGTAGTTGCAATCAGGAATTTCCCAGCTCCAAGGAATCAGAAACAGTTAAAGGGATTCTTGGGATTAACGAATTTTTATAATAGATTCACGGACAAATATGCAGAGGCTACTCAACCACTGTTAGACTTGTTAAGGAAAGGAAAAAGGTTTTCGTGGACACCTGAAATAGACCGGTGCTTCCACGAAGTGAAAGATTTATTTATTAGTACTGTAATACTAAGCTTCCCGAAGATTAACCAACGGTACTTCCTTCAATGTGATGCAAGCAACTTCGCGTATGGAGGACAGCTATATCAATTGGATGATGACGGAAATATTTGTGTTATTGCATTCACCAGTAAAACTTTTAAGGGAGCAGAGAGAAATTACTTCACAACCGAAAAGGAGTTACTACGTATTGTCCGATGCTTAGAGAAGTTCCGGATTTACATTTTGGGACAACCATTGACAATAATCACAGACAATAAGGCGCTCATTTTTATGACCAAGTGTCACCTGAACAACTCAAGAATCACAAGGTGGATACTTAGTATATAGGAGTATAATTTCGACATTCTCCACTGTAAAGGAAAAGAAAACATTGTGGTGGATATATTGAGCAGATACCCTGAGGACATGGCAGAAGAAGAGCCACCCGACAATAATTTTGAATATCAAATCAACTATGTCACTTGTAACATGACATAAGATAGTGAAAATACACTAATGATTAACAAACAAAAAAGCAGAATGATCACTGTTGCACACCACTATATAAAAATTATCCCGATTAGCGCTTTCAAGCTTCACAGCTCATCGTCAGATCAGAACAGCCGGAAAACAAAAAAAGCTGAAGGTAGGAAGAAATGTCAAAAAACTTATAACTCAAAGATTAATGACCAAATTACGAAATGACAATTGACTAAGGAACTGACGATGACTTGACCCAATAGATTGGAGAAAAAACAAGAAAAATAGAATGGAACAAGAAAGAAGGAACAAGAAACCAAAAGTAACCAAGAATATAACAACAACATTTGTAAACCCCAAAATATGACTAATATATGTATGTGAAACAATGCACTAAAACAGTTAGGGCATAAATAAGGTGTAACCATGTAAACAATAACAAGTAAGATAGAAATATTATGTATATTATATGAAAGAAGAAGAAACATGTACTTATAAACATAAGGTAGGAAACTAAAAATAACAATACCCAATTAATAATGATAAACATAGTCAAAGCGAGTAAAAAATACTTTGAGCCAAATAAAGGCAATAATTAATAACAAAAAGTTATCAATGTGAATTGAAAATAAAATAGTTATTAATGACCAATAACCACACAGTGATATTAAAATAATTATACAAACAGTGTGGGAAATATCAAGTGAATAAATATAAGTAGGTGGTGACAAGCTATGTAAATACAGTAGAAGCCCGATATAGCGCGGTTGTCAGGTGACATACTTTCCCCCGTGTTATAGGTGTAACCGCGGTATATCGGAAGGTGACCTGTACAGTGACAAATGATGGGGAGGGAGGACCGGGAAAAAGGCTACAGCATAATGTACTACTATATACTGTACGTGAATTACGTCACCAAATGTAGAAATAAAAAATAAGAAAACTGTATTTTAATCCAATACGTATTTTAATCTATTTTAATCCAATGGAATATAAAATACACTATTTATACATTGCTCACTCGACCTACTGTAGGCCTAATTGTTGGTCTTAAAAATTTCCGTAATTGTTGTTTGACGGGATAATGCACAGCGTTTCTTTTCCGCGTATTGTTTTATAAACGCGAGGTGCAGCAGATGAAGATTATTAGATTCACTTTGCCTCTCCATCCACGAAATTACTTTGTTTATGTGTATTATCACTTCACTAATATTTGGAATAACTTCTTTCACTTCCACCCCATTTTCATTTCCATCATCGTCATCGTCTTCTTTTTCTTCGCAATTTGCATTTCGGACTGCATCGATGATATCTTTATCTCCTATACATTCTGTAACAGGCTCACCGTTGTCAACTTCTGCCCAGTCATTCAAGTCATCTAGAGTGAAGTTGCAATGCAGAGCACTACTCGCAGACTGTACAGCACTATTAGTGAATCCGGCAACAGAGCAATTTCCATCGGCGATGTTTTGTTCAAAGGAACATTTCTTCCAGCAATTCTGAATCGTAGCCATACTAATACTTTCCCATGCAAGACCTATTGAATACGTAACTGTTTTCAGGTTTATTAACTTAAGGTAAATTTCCATTTTCTCATCAGAATTCACTATAGCACTCAGAAGTTCACGGCAGTAATGCGCTTTAAATGCTTTTATGATGCCTTGATCTAATGGCTGGATCAGTGCTGTAGTGTTTTTCGGCAAGAACATGACTCCGATTTTCCCATCTCTTGACTGTAGCATATCAGCAGGTGGATGTGCTGGACAGTGGTCAAGGGTCAGTACAGCTTTTTCTTCGAGGTTGAGTGACCGCAGGTGGCTTCTCACAGATGGAACAAATTCTTCATGGAACCATTTACCGAAAATATCACTTGTCATCCAAGCATTTTTTGTATTACGATATGTGATGGGTAATGACGTCATGTTAACATGTTGAAAGCATCTAGGATTTCGGCTTTTCCCTATACAGAGAGGTTTAACTTTGTGGCTGCCTGATTTATTTGTGGCAAACAGGAGGGTAACTCTATCCTTATTTATTTTTAATCCAGATTTATTTATTGAATTATTCACATCCAGAGTTCTGGTAGGAAGCATTCGAAAATGCAGAGCAGTTTCATCACAGTTATACACTTGATGGTCATTTAAATCGTTATTGATCATTACTTTGTTTAATGCCTGAGGAAAAAGTGCTGCAGCTTCACTGTCACATGATCGTGCTTCCCCTTCAATGCTTATCTGGCTTATACCATGACGAGATTTCCATCGCGAAAACCACCCATCAGATGCATTAAAGTCACTGTTGCCATGTAAATCACTATGGAATTTCACAGCTTGAGCTCTAATAACTGGTCCTGACAGTGGCACACCTTCACTTCGTTTTATTAAAAACCACCTGTACAGACACTCATCTAGTTCACTATCCTTACCTACTTTAGTCTTTTTTATTTGCAACCCCACTTCACTTTCAACTGTGTTCACAAAACTTTTAAGTTTATCTTCTTCCTTCATCCACCCTCTAATTGTTCCTTCTGAGATGCCACACTCACGTGATAAACTTGCCTTTGACTCTCCGTTCTTCACACGATCAATTATTTTGAGTTTATCACTCACAGAATATACTTTTCTTTTCTGCGACATCACAAAACTCTACACTATGCGAATTTATGACAAAGACTATACACTTTGATAAGATAATATCAGAGTATGATCTTATACTGTACTGTAATATGAGGGAGAGAAGTGATTTAGTTGGCTGCTTGCCTTGGCATGAATTCTTAGAAACGTAGAGACTGTAAATAGCTCAGGCAATTGTTTATGTCTACAGGTACACTTAAACTGGCAATTCTGGCTGTTGTTTACAATGCCGTTTCCAACAACAAGCCTTTGTTTACAATAAACGCAACGCATTCCAATGTTGTGGCTACGGAAGACATGATAAACAATTCATAATTTACTCACTCTCTACAAGTAAGAATTTTCGCTAATAACGGGCGACATACTCTTCACCGCGTTATATCCGAATCCGCGGTATATCGGACCGCGCTATATCGGGCTTCTACTGTAGCATAATGTGATAAAATGTGAAGTGTTAATAAATAAAGAAACCTTCTAGGAAGGGAAAAGTGCAGTGAGTGTACAGTATAAAGTACTTAAGAAGCAGACTGTAATAGTATAGCTAAACAGCCTTTGATAGAACTTTATGTTAGCAAATAAATATGAACTAATTGTAACATTAGTAATTTCAATAATAGTAACTAAGAATGAATATAAAATAAGATGGAAATTAAGTTATTAAAGTGGAAAATAAGAAAGACAGACACTGTATTTTAGTGAAGGAATTAGTAAGTGAGATATATGGTGTAAGGTACTGTTTAAAATTAGTATTATAAGAGTTTCGTTATTGTTTTAAAAGAAACCATAGAATTTATTAACTTATAAAATAAGCAAGATAGAAATAAGAAAATCAAAAACAGTTAGAAGTTGAATTTCAGGTTTGAGCCTGGTAAGAAAATGTTGGTTTTTATAATAAGAGGTGTGGTTAGAAGCACCAATGTTTTATTATCTGTTTCTATAAAAAATTGTTTAATGTACCAATATATATAGCTAATGAGTTATAAAGAACGTTAAATAGTAGTGTGGGAAAGTCTAGGCTCTAGGCCTAACATTTAGTGAAGGAACTTTGTAAGTTTAAAAAAGAAAACAATAACCCAGTATCAATTAAAGTATATCAAATGTTTAAGCAGTTAAGTAAGTGTATCTAGTACAAAAATGTATAAATAATATCCAGTTTAAAAATAACTACATAAGAAATACAAATAAGAAAATAAGGAAAATGTTATTAACTATTCAAAAGTAATCATGAGGGATATCAAAATAATCCTTAACAAAAAAGAAGAACAACGGTGTTCATATAATTGATGTTAATACTAATATAAGAAAGAAATCATAATTTGAAGATATTTTATAAATTTAAACCAAAATAAAACGTTAGAATATAACAATGTCATAAGATATTGACCAATGAGAAATATCATAATTCGATAGGTAACCATAGCAACTGAGGCTTATTACATAAAATACCGTTGGAATTCTAATTACTTCATTATTGACTAACGCGGAGGGCGGATGTATGAAGCTCTCGATCTAAAATTAACTTTAAAAACTTTAAAATTTAATAAATTTTGAAAGAAGTATAGGAGAAGCTTTCCAAACTACAACTGATGAGATGAATGACTATTAAAATAACTAAAGCATAAAAATCATGGTAAAAAATACGAATACTTCAAATTAACGTAATAGATGACCTATCCAGAAGGAAGAAGTGGATTTACCTAACTCAACCTGAGGACATCAAACATCTACGAGAACTGATGGAAGCCGAACTTCGAATTGGAACCATTTGAACGGGTATTTCGGACAATCCAAAGAAGAGAGGACTACTAGAGGTTTCCTGAAGAAGAAGACGATCATCGGAGAAGCCACGTAAAGAAATCGATGAGTATAAAATAACAACTTCACTTCAAAATAAATTTCCAATTATCCATAATAACGAACTAAATATATTTTCACTTCACTGATCACAAATTTGACTCAATAACTGAATTTAATCAATATATCACTCTTAATAAAACTTAATTAATCAATAAACTTTGATATTAAATTATAATAATTTAAAAAAAAACAACTTGCTGACAAGAATTTAACCAAACCTATTCTAATTCTCATTGCCAATAACTTACTTTGTATATTTTAGTATATCAACTATTGTGTATTTAGTTTTAAGGAATGTTATGATTTTGTGCATTTATTAGCCGATAATCCAACTTCTGTTGTCAAAAGGACCTATTCCCTGAGAGAAAAAATAATATTTGTAAACAAGATATATATATACGCCATAACGTTTTCTTTACGTACGAATGAGCAAGCCAAGCGAGGCCATTGCCAACCGAGCAATTTTTAAACGCCGGTATTAACATAAATATATGTATTATTCAGTAACTGTAATTGAATGGGTAAAATAAAGAAGGGTTCAATAAATTTTAATATTCCTCAACTGCTGTATGTTTGATTCTTATAAAACAAGGTAATATAAAGAAATATTAAAAACAAACCATCACCATACTACAGTTAGCGAAGTCGACACTGCAAGACAGCGTGAGCCAATCAGGTGGCGAGGCGGTAAGATTTGAATTGAACGACGAGAGATACGGTTAGCCAGTAAGTATTGAGAAAAGGTATAAACCGGCCCGCTACACACGATTAGTTTTCACAACGGTAATTAACCAATTAATACCCAATAATAAACCCACAATTACACACTTAGATTACGAAATAAGGCGAATACAACGAGTGACATACATAAAGTAATTAACACACGTAAAAGTCTCATTACACACTATAAAGATGAATAAAGACGTATTTGCGACAATTAAGGATATGGGAAAATACCAGGAGAAAGATGAGAAGTTAGAACGTATAATAAGTAACTTAAGGAATCGTGATGATAATAATATGTGTAGATTCTATAAATATGTTGATGATAAGTTATATCGGAAAAGTAAGGGGAAATGGAAGTTATATGTGCCAGTGAGTATTACAAATGGTATCATCGCCGAAATACATCAAATGTACGGCCACGTGGGTAGCAAAAATTAATTTAAGAATATTTTACGTTAGACCAAATGTCGAAACAAATAAAAGAATACATCAAAACGTGCGACAAATGCCAACGGTGCAAGGACACCAACAACCGAAACTTATTTGGTGGAACAAAAGCTATTTTACCTATGACAAAAGGTGAACTAGTTAGTGGGGACTATTATGGCCTGTTACCAACGTCGACTGGCGGAGTAAAATACATCTTTGTCGTGATAGACAACTTCACTAAGTTTGTAAAACTGTATACACTAAGAAGAGCGACAACGGTAGCAACTATTAGAAGAATCCGTCAATATATTAAGGAATTTGGAAAACCAAAAGCCATTTTGATGGACAACGGAACACACTTCACCTCTAAATAATGGGTAAAAGAACTAAATGAACTCAGAATAACACCAAAATACATTGCCATACGAAACCCATGCGCAAACCTCCCGGAACGCGTAAATACGCAGTTGGGAAACCTATTCCGGATATTTGTCAGAGATCAGCATACAAAGTGGTCCCGCTTCGTCAATACTATCGAGTGCTGTATGAATGAGACATACCATGAGACGATAGAGGTAACTCCCTACAAGGCGCAATTTGGGAAAAACCCGAGTCGCATCTGGGAAAAATACATTCACAAGGAGATATCAGGAGACAAGGCGCCAGACAGTCATCAAATCTTCGTAAAGATGAAACAAAAGCGAGAGAAACATGCAAAGAAGATCAACGATGCAAGTAAAACGACGAAGTTTCAATTAGGAGATTTAGTATTGATAAGAACATATTATCAATCAGACGCTGTACAACGAAAAATTGAAAAATTTTGTGAATTATATAGTGGACCATATAAAGTGTGGCAAATATTAGGTGAATCTACGTATACCTTAGTGGAATGTCATGACGAACGAAAGATCCATGGAAAGTCCAACATAAGACAATTAAAGTTGTATCATGCTAAGAAGGATGAGAGTTAGAAGTAGAAAATAGATATACGTAAAATAAATGGAATAAAATTGAAGAAGGAATGTATGTGCACACATTAATGAAGGAACAAGGAAAAATCAGTCGGCGGGTAAAGGAGATAGGTCTATATATACGTCATACCGAAAAAGGTAGCGAGAGAAAAGATCATTCAGGTTTACTCAGCCTAATAATGAAATTGTCTTAGTAATAAAATCAAGCACCATGTAATGTAATATACAGTGTTAAATAGAGACTGTTTAGTAGGAATGCTTTATTTTGTTTTCATGTAAAGACATTAAAGAATAGATTTAGACTTAAGTGGAATACTATAGCTAGTTATAAACAAGAACATTCATTTAACGTTGTAACTTAACTAGCAATAAATTGCTAAGGTTTGTAATGAATAGTAAAGGGTTATCTTGTATCATGGACAATAGTTAATATGACTTAGATAGTCATAATAATTCTATTGAAACTTATTGACACTTAAGAGTTGCAAATATTTGTACTAATTAAATTTGAAATGAAGGGATAATGTAAATAAGGTTGATAAAACAGCCGTACAATATATTGAAACAAGTTTAACATTTGACTATTAATTAAGAGATAGAGAGGTATGAAAATTTACTTAGTTTTTTTTTGCATTTCAAAATTAGCATAATCTAGTTTTCATAATATGATTTTAGATAGATAATTAAAGAGGAATGAATTTAATTGTGTTTATAATCTTATAGCATAGGATTAATTTCCTTAGTAATATGAAGCTTAACACAATTGTTATTAATATCTGAATTTAGCTAGTAAATGAGTTTTTTTTTTTTTATTATGAATATTGTAAGGGTACATATCTTCACCATGCATTTAAGAAGCAACATAAGAAAGATAGGATACTAAATAATTAACACTGTAAATTAGAAGGGATGAATAATGTATAAAGAAATGGGTATTTAATATGATTATACGGTCAAACAACTAAATGTAATAATAAAAGTGACATCAACAGAGCAAAACTTGGAAAACAACAGTACGATACAATTTAACATAAAAAAACCCAATAGATATGGTAAGTAAGAGGTATAAATCAACCCAACCCAAGTGATTGGCCCAATGACTAAAGAATTGAAATGAACACAGGAATTAAGTAAACATTATTAAAAGGTACCATTAATCATGGAAAGTACAAGCTCAAAAGAAACTATTGTAATAGCAATTAAGTAAATCTAGAATAATAAAGAATTAAACAAACAATAAAACACACAGACCATGATACAAAGAACAAAAGTGAAATATAATAAATAACACACCAATAATCAAACTAGAATAAACCAAGAGTGCATGATAGGAGTAGGAAGTGAATTACCAATTAACATTATAATAAGGGTGATCTCACCAAAGTGAATTAATGTAAAGAAATTAAATAATATGGAATAACCACTGTAAACACTAAAGTATTGTGAAACTTAACAGAGTGCCAGTGTAACCCTAAAGATAAACAAACATAAATAATTATAAGCAAGAACTCATCTGGAAGTGAGAGTGCATAATGAAAGTGGATAACTAGAATTAAATTAAACCACAAATAAGATACTGTATATGTAAAAAAAAACACTCAAATAAATGAATAATTAGAGAGTCTAGTAGTAAACAGGAACTAATATCATTAGATTAGATTGTTAGTCCATATAAGAAACAAATTAATGTTAGTCAAAGTAATCTTGTTATTAGTTAGAAGTAAGTAATATTGTTATGAGTTAGAAGTAATAATTAAAAGGACTAAGTCAAACTTTACACCAATAATATGGTAGAAAGGAAGGGTAAACCTAAAAAAGAGAAATGAATGTTTAAGTGTTAAAAGTATATGTTAAGTGTTTAAAGTTATTGTAATGATGTTATAAAGAAATGCAGAGGAGAGGATAGTGATAGTAGAAATGTTCAAATGTTATAATTGTTGAAATAGTATTAAGAATAAGTTGTATTAATGGTGATAGAAGCATAATGAACAGATCATGTTAAAGTTATAAGATTAGTTATTGAACCAAAATTGTAAAATATCCACAAGTAACAGTAAACTGTGAGAGAAAAGATAGGTAAACTTAAAATAATAAACCAAGGAACAATACAAATACAAAATAATTGCAGAAAAATAACATAATAACAAAATTAAGTAAAATGAATAATGATAACCAAATATTAAAATAGGTCAGAGATAACAAAACATAATCATGTTTGATGTCTAAATAAACTACATCAGAAAAGCTATTCAATAATGACAGTAATAATCAGATTGATAATAAGGCAAGGAAAATATCTTAATTAGAAAATATTTATTAATTTTGAACAAAAACACAAGCTTTATAACAATGAGTACAAAATGCTTTCAGCCAATAGAAAGTAGTCTGGTTACTATGACAACAAAACATTATTATATAAAAACCGTTATAAACGAATTGGGAGTCCATTTTTTATATCAGAAGAGGGCAGAAATTTGTCGATCCATAAAAATTAGTAAAAATAAACTAAACTGATGAATGAAAATTATTAATAATGATGAGGAGACAAGATTGGCAGAAACTCTAAGAAAAATTAATCCAAATTAACTGAGAATTCCAAGGAATCAAAACAATATAAGAGAAGGACGACTCGAACACCAGAACTGATAAAAATAATCCAACAAACATCAATGAACTTGTAAAGTATAATACTAAATTAATTATCTACACCCACAAGACTTTTCACAACACTTAAAGAAACTTTGCACAATTTCGAAACTTGGATCAAACACTGTACTCACTGAATAACTGTTAAAATGTTTAATAATTAGTATTAAAGGATTATTCAGATTCATTATTAACACTTTGAGAATTAAGAAACTATTTATGCACAATTTCGAACTTAACCTATGTCTGTAAAGTGAACTCACTATTGTTATAAAACCTAAGAAAACTGTTGTAAAGATAGCTTATCATATTTAATTAACTTGATGTCAAGGATTGTACTTTCAAAAATCATTTTGTAAACCTTTTTTGCCATAATCCAAAGAACCTTTTGAATGAGCACATGTCTGAATAAAATAAATTAGACATCTTAGTGTGTCAAAAACGACAAGTCAAAATAGCCAACCGCTGAGTGGAAAATTATTTATAGCCGGAGCATAACAAGCAAAAAAGTAATATTTTTGTAATTTCATGTTATCGTCATTATTAACAGTAAAACTGACCATTAATAAACCAATACTTATTTTAATACCTGTTGATTAGTTCAATTATTAATTTTATGTGTTTACTTCATTAACACCGTCAAAAATTTTTTCTACAAGAAGTACAGGTTGGTTATATTTCGCGGGAAAACAGATTTGAATTTCTGCTACTGCAACCAGCGAAAGATATGGTTATGCTTATACAGCTTTTTAATTGTTTTGAACAAACAATTTGGCGCATAGAAACGGGAAAACCACGATTAAGAACTAAACAGGTAAACAGGTACTGGCGAAGTCAAATACAATGCAATCAATGTGTGGCGTTTAACCCAGCTTAGACGAGTATGAATGGATCTCGCTTATACAAATTGACATTCCATCGCAGGGTTTAAACGAGGCGGACGTCTCGAATAGTAACAATGTAGGAATTAAATTGAAAGGATGAAGATGATCGATAGGAAATAAAATCGTTATGTTTAAATGTAGATGTAGAACGTAAGATGAATGATATTTAATTGTATAATTAATAAGAGGCATGTAAAATGGATTCATACTTTCGATATTAGCGAGCAATAAATTCAATAATAACATTGAAACCACGTGAGGTGAGATAGTATGGGACAGTGGGACAAGCAAGAAAGTAACATGATCGCTACACTACTTTTTGGGAAGAATGATCACTACACTCCTTTTGGGGAAGGATGATTCTTAGTTGATACTGCAATAAGGGCATGAATTTGGATTCCCCAGATTCGTGGACTCTTCACGATGAATCCAAATTGGAGACTCTATAGCGTAATTGTTGTTAAGAAATTTGTTTTGAGTGTTGCAATGAAGGGAGCGGCGGCAAGTGGCTGCTGTCACAAATGAAATATGCTGGCATTGTATCAGTTGAAATTCAAACAACAACTGGGGCGACCATTTGGCAACAGGAAGGTGCTCAACTTGGAAACACAATACCTCAGTAATAACAGATGTCCAAGCATAAGGACATACGTGGGAACGCACTACAGTACCAGAAAAACAAAAGAAGAACCCTTACAAAGACGAATTACCAAGAAAGCGGAGATTAACGCGACACTAGTATTGTCTGGACACACGTGGGAGCTTTGCAACAAGACTAGGGTGTACATCCGACAAAGGCAAGGACTCGTACGGACATTACATGAATAGAACAAGACAGGATGAAGCAGCAGGAGGCATGTTTGCAGACCAGGCTAGCAGGCTGTGCAACAGATGTGCCGTACCAGGAACAAGACCATCGAAAGTGTGAGAAAGAGTCGGAGAAACTAGAAAACAATACTACGATTCGTTTCACTTAGACTATGGAACACATGCATGGCTAGTTAACGATTATCAGGAAACGAGCAAAAAGAGGAGACACTAGAACAAGTGGATGATTGACAAGCATGAAATCCGGTCTATCGTCTTAAAGCTAGGGTGGACTAGAACCAAAAGAGATGAGAGAAGGGATATGCGCCAACCTATCAGAAACAAGAGTTTGGTAAAGGCGGTTCTCAAAAAAGACGTTACCATAGGAACAAGAGTCAAGAATGAATAAGGGCGAAGCTGGCTCCCCTGGAAAGCAACTCAAGGTGGAGACTTCGGGAGAACTCAAGAACGAGAGCCAATAGGAACGAAATAGGTGGGAAAAGACAGAATCTAGAGAAGAACAAAGAGTAGGAGTAAGGGACACAAAACCAAATGACAAACTTGAGCGAATCTCAGTTTTCTATCAGTTTAAGCCCTCAGTTTTTCTCAGTTTGTCTTAGTGAGTTAAAAACCCGCTCGGCGTCGTTGCGTCGTCGCGACAATTTCTTTGAAGTCTTAGTAATATCTTGTTTCGTCAAAGTATTATAAGTGTCGGGAGTCAATGCGAGTTACCAGTACGTAATCAGAAGACTTATTATCAGTCTTAGAACAATTCGAAGTTTCGGTCATGGAGTTAATCTCAACCGTGAATTAAGTTAATCTTAATCAGACTTTGTGATTGGTTAATATACTGATGAGTCGGGAAGTGCGGAGAGAATGTCATTGTATATATCAAAATAGAACTCAAGAACGAGACTTAGTTAGTTTGAATAGATAGTTGATGCGATAACGAGTTGTATAAATACGCTCAAATACTGACAGTGCGAATTCGCGAAAGACAATTAAAACTATGAGCTAAAAATTTCGATTGTTTACCGAACTAAAGTACTTTTACATCTAATACTTACGTTAAGATAAAGTAATGGAAAAGTTCGTGAGTGTGTAAGATATAACGATAAACTAAAAGCTACAAACATGTGATAAATATTAATAAAGTGGTAAAGCCATAATCATGAACTAATAAATCACGAGTTGAACAATGCGGAACTAAGTGACCGTACAATTAAACGTACACCAGACAAATTACTTTTACGGGTGTGATTTAAAAGAGAATTGACACCGGAGTGAGAACCTTATGATAGTGAAAAGTGACCAGCAAACCAGAGATGGAGGTGACAGCCAGATTATCAATCATTCCAAGGAGCAAGGGAGACAGGAGTTCTCCGTAGACACACCGTCTAGTACGGATACATACCAAAAGTAAATTATTTATGTATTACTAGTGTAAGTCACCACTGTCCTGCCGCTCAAAAAGATAAACACCTCTGAGATAATTAAGAGTCAGAATTAAATAAAAGTTAGAGTAAGGTTAAACGATAGTTATTGCGAAAGTATAAGAGAAAGATGAATCCATGAGTAAGAGTAAATTTGTAGTATGTAAAGAAATCATAAATTAATTGTCTATAACTAAGTACTATAACAAAATGAATTATTAGAGAAACAACTAATGTACAATAATTGTAATGCATATTGATTATCACATAAATTATGTTTTAATTTAATGTCATTGACTAATGATGAATATATACAAAGTTTGAATAAAATCTAGTGCGTAATGTAAACCTTGGGCGTACGAGTCATATTATTCATGGTTACCCTAATTGATACGAATTGCCTGACACAACTAAGTATACTTACACATGACATCTTTCAATCAATGTATTCAAAGTACAAGATCAACTCTAATATATATGGGTTATCACGTAGAGCTGAAGCACGATAAAAGGTAATTATTATTTATTACTTTATTACACTTGTTGTCATTTATAGTATTCATAATGTGTGTTGTTGTCAATCACACTCAACAGGTGGAACACGATAAAGTTTGGTAATTCAATAATATGATTTGCATAATTAATTTAGACTTCAAATATACATAATGTCCATAAAAAAGAGATAAAGTTTGACTGATTACTCCATCAAAGTTAATCAATTGATTAGTTAATTAATGCACTAATTAGCATATAAATCATAAAGTTGCAAATGACACGGCAACGCGATTGCGTATAACAAATTTTGTTAGTTAAGAGAAGCACAGACAAGATAGAATTAATTGCTAAACCTTAAACACACCGCTCAATTGTTTACATATTAATCAAAATATGTTAATTAATTAATGCTAATAAAACAAGCAGCATATACAGTTGTACATGGCGCACCAACATGTGACTAGAATCAAAGTTATAGCTCAATTAAAATTCAATTCAATACTTAATTAAATTAATTAATCAAATTAATTGATTAGTAAAATAACATTGTGGTATTGTAATAAGCGAAAACTGGTTCAGGCTAAAAGGTAAAATTTTACATTTTTACCAATAAAAAACTTAGTGTTCCGAGTCAGTAGTATTATACTTATAATTAGTTAATCAATGGACACTTCATGGACAACAAAATCCAAGAATTTAATGTCCGTAGTTTGTCTCAGTTTTAATTAATGAAAATAAAATAGTAATACTTTATTGTATTAATATAAGAGCATCATGAGGTACGGACGTTTTTTATTACCAACATAGTATAACATGTGCACAGGTACTATTTTTATTATATATAATAAAATTCAGTATCCAAGGCTGCTTGTTAGGTTTTTTAACATTGAATTTTTTGACGAGTATCGAGGAGTTAGCCCAATGCCTCAAACCCCAACCTGGAGGACCAGATTGGGTCTGTTAGGGTCTTTTCCCTTAGCTGACTTGTTCGAGTTTTTAAGCACCCAAAACTCGCTTGTCATGCTCTCTCATCTGTTGCATAATGCACTACAATAGTATGCCATACATCCAGGGGCCACGCAGCATAAAGTCTACAAGGACGTGAGAGTAGGATTTGTTGGTAGAGCTGAGTTTGATTTCTCAAACCCCTGACTTACTTGCCAGAAAAATACTATTGGCATTTCTCAGAGTTTTAGTGCTATGAAGGCATATGAAACGTGGGGATTGAATGTTAATGTAAATAAGACATAATATCTAGTTGTTCATTCCGATGCCAGATTTGAAGTATTGATTAAAGACAGTAGCCTACATCAATTGAACAGGTCGATGAATTTAAATACCTAGGGGCACTAATAATACAGGAAGGCCTAGGAAAACGTGAAGTAAAAAAATGAAAAGAACAGAGCAGGAAAGTTCTAGGAAGTTTGAACTCTATTTGGTGGGACAAATATATTTTGAGAGCCACAAAGATTCATATAGGAAAAGCTTTTGTTGAATCAGTTCTGTCTTACGGCTGTGAGGTATGGACGTTGAGCACAGAAATTATATGACAATTGAATGCCGTGGAAATGGATTATCTCCATAGAAGTGCTGGAGTCTCAAGAAGGGAGAGAATAACCAGCAAGGAGATCAGAAGAAGGATGCGTGCAAAAGACACAATTATTAACAGATTAGAACGAAGAGGCCTAAAGTGGTTCGGTCACTTACTCCGAATGGATGAACAGAGATGGCCGAGTAAAATATTTCAGTGGAGGCCCCCAGGCAGAGGAAAAAGGGGCAGACCTAGACTGTCCTGGTATGAAAACATGAGCAAGGCCATGGAACATCATAACTTGGCAGAAGAAGATGCACTGGACAGAATTAGATGGCGGTTAAGAGTGGGTATGCGGCAATAGCCGATGAAAATCCCTTTGAGAGAGAGATATAATAAAATTCTTGGGAATTTTTAACTTTCATTCACTTTCCGAATTAGTAATTACAACACTAATTTAATGTACATAAAATTTAAGAGAAGTGTCGATCTAATTACTTTCGTGAAAAAAATAATAAAATAAAAAACAAACAGATCTGACTGACAAAAACTCTCTGCAAGACAGTTGATATTTTGATAGTAAAATGCGGGAAATTTCATTCCCGGGGGAAATACAGGGGAAATTATAAATCTTTTGTTAAGGATTCGTTAGTGGCAACACTGTCGGTTTTTAGTTATGGAACATGGAACCGCATGGGCGCATGGTTGATGTGGTTGTTTTAGTGTAGTGTATAGGTTAACGTGTCATTTTAAGTGAACATTGTTTTATTAAAAACAAAACGTTACTTTGTTGAACGCGTGAAGGTATGTGATGCTGTGAATAGTATATGTTATATTAATACCGTCTTGTGGTACTTTTTAGTAAAATGTATTAATTATCTATTAAAAGTTGGTTAAATTAATGAAGGCATAATAAACGTGTATCTTATGCTGTATCATGTGTATTTAACAGTGACGTTATTGAAACGATACTTAACTTTATGTAATAGAAAGTGAATTAATTTATATGGATTGTTAGATGTAACTTAATTTTGAACGAATTAAGTAAAAGTCATTGGTGTTAACTGTCAATTTAGGTTAGCTAAGTCCATGTAAGAACAACAGTAAACTTCGTTCTTTTAATAATAATAACTACGTGTAACTTAATTTTTTATCACGTGAAATTATTGTATTACAATAGAAAAAAGTACATGAACATTACAGATTATGATGTGCTGAAGTTACTACAGATTTGATTAAGTGAAAAGTAAGAAAGTATTTCGAGAATTCAGACAGTTATGCCACATTTATATTGTTAATAAAAATCAATACATAAAGACATTTTATGATTGTATAGTACTTTGAAGACAAAAATTGTGATTTGGTTATGTCTACAAATCAACGTTATTACTCTAATTAGGCCTTGTAAAAGATACAGATGCAAGAGCTGTGTTTAGATAAAAAGAAACAATAATTTCATGTAGATATAGAGCATATGTATGTTCAGCTTTTGTTATGGAAACGTAGTGTTTCTGAACATTAAGTCAAAATTTTGACAAACTAGCTTCATGAACCCATACTACACGTTTTTCTTGTTATTATGACTTAAGGTCAGAAGCTTAGCAAAAAATTAATTATAACCATCAAGTTTTTAATGGTCGTACCATGTGTATGCCTGTAGTGGCCTAACTTTGTAGTTTTTGCAAATTTTGTGACTGCTATGGACAAGGTTAAGTTAGGTTAGGTTAGCAAAGCTATTACAAGGGTTGTACAATATTGCATACTCTACCTTAATATCACTTCATATATCTTTTTTTATTATTTGTGACTGTTTATTGTCATATTTATTTGTTTTTATTACTTGTTAAAGACAGTACAAACATTTGTAAAGTTTGAAAGCTATAATTTACCGAAACTATGGAAAAATTTGTAAAACTTTGCTCAGAATCACTGAATATGATTCATGAGCTCTGTTTTTTGAAAATGGTAGACATTGGAACTTTAAAAAGGTGCAAAAGAAGTTTTGTAAGCTACATCTAAAACTTGAGTGAACTCAGATAGGAACGTTCTTTGTTTTAATTTGAATTGGAATGATGCGTGTATTAATCTCACAAAGAATTTGAGGCTATCTGCTACAAATTTATAATTTGTTTCCATCCGTGCATGTGCATGTGTGTACACACACACACACACACACACACACACACACCTACTGCTAAAATTGAATTGTGAAGTTTTTTTTATTACAGAGTCACAAAAATGAAGCTGAAACCAGTTACCAGTAAAATTAAAAAACCGAAGTCAAAAGAGAGTTTCATTAAAAAAGCAAAAAGTCGAAATGGAGATATTAAAAAAAATAAAAAGATAAATGCTCTTGAGAAGAGTGAAACTAGCTTGAAGAAGAAGAAGAAGTTCAAAAAATCCCACAATTATGATGAAGATTTTGAAATGGATATAGATGACAGTTTCTCAGGGAGTGGAAAATTTACAAATAAAAACAAATACAGCAATAGTGAAGATAGTGTTGATGAAGAATCATATGATGAAGGTGAAGGAGAAAATAATGCTGATGTTGACTATTATGACAGAGAGAATCAGGAAGGTTTGTATGATCTGTGCTCATGTTTTATTGGTGTGTGTGTGTGTGTGTGTGTGTGTGTGTGTGTGTGTGTGTGTGTGTGTGTGTGTGTGTGTGTGTGTGTGTGTGTGTGTGTGTGTGTGTGTGTGTGTGTGTGTGTGTGTGTGTGTGTGTGTGTGTGTGTGTGTGTGTGTGTGTGTGTGTTACATGGTGCGGATACATATGTATAAGAAAGAGCATACGATTGAACTTGCCAATGTAATGTACACCTCTGAGGCTATGAACATTCTTTCCTCTAGTGCTGAGACACTTCCTATAACATCTAATAATATAGTCATTTTTAAATGGGAAGCTGTTTCTCTTGTAGCAAATGATATGCAAATTGTGTGTACATCCCCTCCCTTTCTCTCTCATAGTTTGGTGTTCAGTCTCATTCAGCCTGTTATGACATCATAACACTCTGCCTGCCTCACTTCAGTCGTAAAGTCAGCAGGTAACAATTCTGTCACATATTCTATAATGGTGATGGTGGTCAATCTTTTTGCAGCTGTGAAACTTGTGTGTGCTACTCGATTGAATTATTTCACATGAATAGTATGTACGTGTATATAATAAAATACTAGATTTGCTTTTATTAAAGAGCAACTTAAAAATTACATGAAAAGTAGGACATGTTCAAAATTTGTTATAAATCAAGTATATAAATTTTATAACAAGTAACAAGATTCAAGAAAAAAATTGTGTTGGGGATTATAGTGTGCCACATAACATGCTTCCACATCCCACTAATTGACACACGTGCTGTGGGTTGGTCACCATTGTTCTATAATGATAATATATGTATAATATTAATAGAATACTGTAAGATAATGATAGTGAATAGTTATAGTAATGATAGTAAGTCATTCAGTGATAGTGAATGACTTGTTTGGATCACTATCATCCTGACGCTGTGGAATTCTTCATCTTGCAGTTTTTCAGTGTGTTGTACATAGGTTTTCTAGTTGTCAGTTTGTTTATTCCACAGCAGTTGAATGCGTTATTCCTGTTCACAACCCGTGCTTTATTTGTGACCACCACCAAGGTTGTGGTAGCAGTGATAAGGAGGCAGTTGAATTATTTATGTCTCATTTATTTTGTTGAACTGATTGAGCTCATACATTTTAGACTTCCTTTGTAGACAAACTGGATAACCTTTGGTCTTTCACTGTTGTAAAGTAATGTCATTGTAATTGGATATGTTAGGAATTTTTTCTACAGTGACCAAATGAAAAGGAGTGATCCATTACTATTATACTCCTTCTTCTAAATAATTTAGAATATTATGTTGTACCAATGAATTTAGAAAACAACTGTACTTTATTTTTTTTTGTGTGTTTGAGCTTTCTCATGAGTAAACAGCTGATACATGAGTCAGTTACCTAAATAATCAGAATCAAGTGAATTTTTAATACCCAATTCACAAGGCAATTTTGTAAAGTCTTCGTGTAGAGTGATATCTTGTAAAATGCCTTCAAATTGAAATCTTTGTGTAATGAAATCACTAATTTGTTATTAATGTAAAAGTATGTGTGTAACAAATCCCATTCATAAAAACTATAACACAGATGAGGTGTAACTGTTAAGTATAGTAAGAGGAAATGAAAACATGATTTTTGCTAACATCATAAAACATTATGGTAGTTCCAGGAGAGGTGGTGCAGATTTTGAAAAGAAAATTGTGTTGTTGCTTTATTTATTATAGAGTTTACAGCTTAAAAAATTCTCAAGTTCAATCTTTATAAAAAACATAGCTTTGTAAAAGAAGGGAGATGTTAGGGAGTTAGGGATGTTTAGTATATGTTAGGGAGAGTTGGCGTGCATCATGGGATGTATGCCGCACATCGTGAGAGCAGATTTATTAGAGCGTCACCACGCACTTTTCATTATCTCTCCCAAAAACAGCTTGTGGCCAAGAGAATTTTGTTTTGTTATCTGAAGCTTTCCCTCTATGTAGCATACTCTCTGGAATGCAGTAATGTGTAGCAGCATCCTGTATAGAAATTTCTTGTGCTTTAATACGATCCACAGATCGCTGCACATTTTCTTCATCCCACTGGCCTCTTACTGGAACTCCAAGGTTCTGCTGGTATTTTCTAGGCATGATGATTCTGAAAACAATGCAGAAATATTAATTAATGCCAACAGTACTCCCAATAAAAATTTAGTATAAATAAAACGTTATTTAATTTTTGTGTAACATAATAATTAAGAAGTTAAATTAAAAAATCAAATGTAATTTCAATTAAAAAAAATATATAAAAACCCTGTAAGAGAAAAGAATAGTATAACATAAAGATTAAGTGTAATATAAAATGAAGTCTATAAGAGTTTGAATTTAATTAATTTTGTGTTTTAAACAATTTTAAGCTCTAATGTATTGAAATTAAATCAGCACCATCCCTCCATAAGGGGTGTGACGTCTATCCCGAATGTGAGGGATAGATGTTGCAGCAGGCTTTTTTTGCCTCTAAATCATTAAAGATGGCAGCAAGTGCACTGGACATATTATGTGAACTATAAACAAGTGTAAAATCGCCAGCTCTTATAAACTATAGAAAGAATCTCCAGTTCTGAACTGGACACTAGACAGGGAATGCTTAACTGATAATTATCAAAATTTTCTCTAGCTAGAATCTGAATGTTGTACTTATCAGGTAGATTCACAAGAAGACAACAGCAGAACTACAAATGCTTCTCAATGCTTCCATCCATACTGCTCTAATGAAGCTGTAAGGCTACTTCAGTGCAATCTGGTAGAAAACAGTGAAACTATGATGACTGCGCCATTTCTCCTGGAATTACCATATTAGTTCAAATGGTTCTCTCTCTCTCTCACAGAGAGAGAGAGAGAGAGAGAGCATTAAATATCTAAATTTGGGCTCTGAATGGTCTTCTTATAAACCTTCCTATTAATGAGGTATTGAGGTGCTGATTGTTTATGATACTAATATTGTTCATAAATACAAAATGTCTATCATAGTGACAGCATATTAACCAAAATTTTTTACAGTAATTTACTATAACAGTTTCAAAATACTTTTCTGTTGACCATGTGCTTATAATGTATGTTTTAACACACACTAAACATTACTTGAATGTTAAAAATTATAATGCTTTTCTGAATTATCTCCTTGCCACAAGTATATTTTATACAGTATACATATTTGTATTTTTCAGTGAAACGTGCGTCAGGTGTTAAAAAGAAAATACGAAATTACACTACTTGCAGAAAAAACAAATTGAATAACATCACAACATTATATAAATATATATGTATATATTATATACACACACACACACACACACACAATGTATAATATATACATTGTAACATGACATTTAGAACAACATAATATCGTACCTGACTTAATGAAGACTTTGATTAAGAAGCTAACAAGAAGAACAATATCTTCAAGGATGATAGTGAAGAAGAACGACTGACAATTTCAGACTGACTAGTAAGACAACTGACCGTACCCAAATTAATGATTTAGGCTAAGTGATGCAGATATCTTCAAACCCCAGCTATGACAATGAACTTTCAGTATTGACCAAACAAAGATTTATAAAGACAAACAGTTTATGAACCAGGACTATAAAGAAACGAATGGTTTCAGTTGATGTATCATTAAATCCAAATAATCAAAATACAAAGTGAGGGATAATAGACCCAAACATATAATATTATGTAAGAGAAATATTGTTAAATAATTAAGTTAATCAATGTAACAAAAATATAGATACACATGATTATAGATACAAGAACCATACAAAAAGTGTCACATATAGAGTTCATAGAGTTGTCCTGTAAACAACAAATTATAACATGGTCACAATTACATTCATAACAAGAGTAAAACCCAGATAAACAATAAATGTAACCAGATTATTAGGACTGTGTGTGAGGTAGAGCAACAGTGTTCACTTTATTGTAATTTTTGTAACACAAAACATCAGTAAGTATACGGATGTTTAAACCCATATGAATAGTCAATATGACATGGACAGTGTCAGAATAATTCATAAATTAGCTGACAAAGGACTAAATAATTAGTATAGAATTTATTTTGTTAAATGTGCATGTTTTATGTTATAGCACAGTGTTTTTATAATAGTATTTGTGTTGTGTTTTTTGTATGTAACAGATGATACAGTCAGTTTAAAGGGATGCCAATTTTATGATATTAATTCCATTTTTTGTTTATGTTGTGTTCACAAATATACCAATAGAGCTGATATTAAGCCATGGTAAATAAATTAATTAACCAAGCAGAATGGACAATACAAAGATGTTTTGTTAAATGTCAAACACCTATACAGTTTGAGTAGAAAACAATTATTTGTACAAGGAAGTGGTATAATCATAGCCATGTGGAGATGAATTTAAATATTAGAATAATATATATTTTTGTGTTGTTAAAATGACGTTATATGTTAAACCATTTTGATGAATGTTAGAAGTTAATTTAATTGTTAGAGATGTTATAACATGATGATGAAAATAATACCATTACAGAGGCCAGGTGAAACCAAATTTAGTAAATTTTGAACAATTATATTAGAAATTTTGTAAAGCAAATATGAAGGGATAGATGTATTTATAGGTAATAATGTATGCAAGGAATATAGAAACAAAATAACACATATCAAGTTATTTAAGAAAATTCCAAATAACAAAATTGTAACATCCATAGTTCTTAAGCAAAAACAGGCATGTTTGGTGTCTAAATATAACACATGTGAAGATCAAAATAATGCTGATAATGGTTTTAAACTCCCATTCAGTATAGAAAAGTTACGTTAAATTAAAGATTTTGAACAAATTTAGATTCTGAAATAATAAAAGTTTATGACAATGTCTACCCGGATTGACCAACCAGGTTCCAAGTTTACCCTTAGCAACCAGAAATTTCGGATAAATAAAATGGGACTTCTTTGACAACGATCTTAGCAGATAGACGCGTTCTTAAATCGTCTTACATTATATGTTATAAAGTGTGAAAAAACAATACAAATAGAGAAATACTGTTAGAAGTACATTATACTAACGTTTTGCAACAACCGAAGACTACCCATTAGATGGATGAGAAGGAATAATCACCAGAAAGAAGATTTGAAGTGGACGAGAAACGAGGAGAAGATCTGACGTGTACGTGGGACCTATTTACGACCAAGAAGAGTACAAGAAGAGGATTTGGTGATCTGACATCTCATTATATCGTACTTCAACACATACACTTGTATACACGTATTTTAAGCAATAATCAACTGAATTACAGACACCATATAACACGAACACTAGAAACAACCACTAATAACACCATATAAGACTAACACCTTTTAAACACAACAAGAACTTTTAATTCACATAATAACTATAAAAGCCTGATTTAGACATAACCTTTTTAAAACTGGCAACCACTATACGATTTCTGTGTGCACCTATCACTCTAACGTTGTAATATCCCATGATTGTGAACTTGTATTTTGATTAATAGTGTAATATTTTGTATAATTATAAATCCCCGAACCATATACGCCCTGAGATAATTGATATATTTTAATTTAAAAACGTTAACAAAAAGCATTGTTTTGATCTCAAGAAATACTGAACAGCTACTGCTGCCAACTGGTAAAGAAGACTTATGTTTTGTACTACAATTGCGATTATTCTGTTTAAAAAATATTAAAACAAGTTAACCAGTCTTTTTTCCAAATAAAGGAGTCCACAAGGATATATGTTTGTTAATAATTGTGAGTCATTATTATTGCCGTTACATTTAGTAAATAGAATTCACAGGTTGTAGCTGACCCGATAGTTGGCATCGGTGAGTGACGTCACGTAAAAGAAGCAGCGTAGTGGGAGTAAGCGGCAATTTACGAAATCATTCGCCGTTCAACATAATACATTTATAATTTACATCGACGACTCCAGTGCGAGTTTGTCGCTACATCATTTATCCATATTACAAGTCGACATTTCTAACGGACGGTGTATTCAAGTGCACGCTACATAAATACAAGTAAACTGATCCACAGTAACATTGTATGTAACGAAATATTCTCTGGTTACGAATAGACGAACCCGAGGTGAGGCTACATCTCGATCGTAAGTAAGACGAACCCGATTACGAAACTCATCACCCCCTTTATTATCGTTACAGAATTGGCGCACCAACGTGTAAGGCGTGCAATTTAATATAAATTAAATTATTATTAATAGACAGATAAACCAAAATAAACAAGATGAGGAAGTGGGAGGTATCGCGAAAACGAGCGGCCGAAACCGAGAAGGTAGACGAGTTAAATATGGAAGATAAAGAAGCGACACCGGTCGAGGAAATAGAAATTATAACAAGGAAGGATCCGGAAAAACAACCAGAAGAAACCACACAAACGGAAGGCGAGAAGACGCAAGACATGTTCAAACGTATGATGGAATATTTAAAGGAATCGAAGGAAGACTTGAGTAAGAAAATAGAGGAATCAAAAACGGAAAATAAACAGTCTACGGAGGAATTAAGCCGAAAATTGGAAGAGACTAATAAGAAAATTGAAGAAAAAATGGGAGAATTGAAAGAGAATAGCAAGAAAATGGAGGAAAAAATTGACGCAAATAATAAAGCATTGAGGGAAGAATTGAAGGGAAATTACCAGGAAACCATGAAAAAATTGGATGAACACAAAGAGTCATTAAAGGAAGATTGGAGTAACAAGATGGAAATTAATAACCGGCAATTGCAGGAAGAATGGGACAAGAAGCTGGAAGAACCGGTGACTGAAATTAAAAGGGTAGAATCCGAGACCAAGGAAAAGTGCGAGCGGATAAACCAAGAGATACTGAGCGTCCGGGAAGAAACGAACGGGCGAGTTGAAAATATCAGAACCAACCAAGCAGTGATGGGAGAGAGGTTAGAAGATATGAGTACAAGTCTCAATCGAGTACAAGACCAAACAACTGCTCATAGAGATGAAATCAATTCCTTAAAAAACAGACAGTGTACCAGCGCCCATACAACATGCGAGGAAAATCGAGAGGTGATCGATTTTCAAAACTATAGAAGAAACCCCATGCTATTTTTAGAACGAGTCGAAGAGAAGATAGCCAAAACCGGGGAAGACAGATGGTTTGTGATAAGGAGCATGTTGGACGAGATGTTCCGAAAGGTATATGACAATTGGTGGACGGCGATGCGGCCGAGTATACAGAACTTCAAGGAATTTAAAAAACAGTTCAAATCCAAATATTGGTCCGATGCCACACAACACATGATAAGGAGTGACATAGGATTGGGCAGATATGACCTGCACGGCAAGCAAACTCCAACCGCATATTTCCTTGGCAAAATAAATATAGCCAGACATTTAGAGCCTGCAATCCCTACGGAATGTTTAGTGCGGCTATTGGCCTACCACTATGGTGGCGAAATTACAAGAGGCCGGATAAATGGACGCATACAAACCATCGAGGAGATGTCAACATTATTGGCAGAGATGGAACAGGAGAAGAACTTCCTCCAGTATAGACGAAGAAATGATGAGATAAATAGAAATAATGGTCACCGCGACGCCCCATATGAAAATAATGGACAACGACCAAACAATAGTTATAACAACGACGGTAACCAATATCAGCGCGGTTACCAAAACCAGAATAACACCAATAACTATTCACGAAATAACGCAAATAACAACAACCACTACTACCGTAGCCCTCCTACAAATAATAACAACAATGGATACCAGCGTGCCAATGACAGAGACCACCAGTACCAGAACAACTGGGGTTATAATAACAACCATGATAATCGATACAGGCACAATAATAACGGCAATAATAACAGTCAAAATCAAACATATAGAAGACAAGTGAATTATATAAGCGTTGACGATAGGGATGTGGGAAGACGTTGGTACCAGGGACGAGCAAACTATAATGGAAATCGTGGAAGGAGTTTTCAGGAAGAGAGTAACCAGCACTACCGCGATGAACATCGGCGAAGTAGAAGCTGCGACGACCACAGAAATAATTGAAATTCAGTGACATTCAATAATAACGCCAGTGAGGTACAAGAGGCGCAGAACAGAGACAGACCCAATCAATCAGACAACAGGACTGAGGAGATCAGCCCTGATTTAAACGAACTGCGGCAGTGAAAATCCACCAGGTCCCATCACTGAACCGGCAATTTGGGTACTTACTAGGACGTGACAAATTGACTGACGATACGTTGACAATAGTGCAAAATCATTTCCTAAAGAATGTTAGAGAAGAGCTACTGAACGAAGACTCGACAACACAAAATAATTCAAATAATGAGATTGTTTATATCATCGCCCAAGTGAATGGACTGGAGACAAGATGTATGATAGATACGGGCGCAAACGTGTCGTTAATCGACAACAATGAATACCTCAAAATTCAAAAATATAGTAAGGCCATCTTACCAACTTTACCAATTCAAAATATAATTTTAATCGGAGCCACTGGAAGACAAAACAAGTCAATAAGAAAACAGGTATCATTAACAGTGACCAGCAGAAATGTAGCTATACCTATGATTTTTCTAATAGCTAGTAATCTACCATTTAATCTACTAATAGGCTGTGATATTTTGAGAAAATACTCAGCAATAATTGACATGAGACAAGCCATAGTGTCATTAAAGGTGGATAATATAGAATGGACAGCAAAATTGGTAGAAAACAAAAATGTACCTTCATGCAACAGTATAAGAAAATTCAATAATAACCAAGATGAGTCATGGAATGTAAGAAGGGAATACTTTGGGTGTGAAGATAGTTTATGGTTGGAAAAATTAGAAGAGATCCGACAATTTCGGTCAGAACAAAATGAATGCAATTTAACCACACAACAAATAGAAAAGTTAATTTCAATATATAATAAATACCGCTATGTTTTCTCTGATGTACCTGGCAAAGTAAAGGATTATCAATTTACATTACAATTCAAGGAGCCTGTCAATTTTAATAAAAAATCATATCCCGTTGCTTATGCATTAAAAGAAGCAGTGAGGACTGAACTAGACAAAATGATAGCAGAAGACATTATTGAATATAGCTGTTCCCCATATACCAGTCCGTTAATAGCAGTTCCAAAGAAAGATGGCAAAGTACGGCTCTGCTTAGATGCTAGAGAGATTAATAAGATCATAGTTAATGAAAGAACATCTCCTGGAGAGATTGAGGAGATACTGAAAAAGTTCAATGGCATACAATTTATTAGCACCTGGGATACGGTATGTGGGTATTGGCAGGTGGAGCTACACCCAGATAGTCGAAGGTACGTCGCCTTTATTTTCGAAGGAAGGAACTATCAGTTCAAGAGACTACCGTTTGGACTGGTAAATTCAGTAGCTGTATTCGTAAGATGTATGGATCAGGTGTTGGGTCCAGATACTATTCCATATACCACAGTCTATGTTGATGACTTGTTGATTACTTGAGTGAATTGGGAAGACCATTGTGACAGAGTAGGACAAGTATTACAAAAACTATCAGACAATAACGTTACACTAAAACTTCAAAAATCTAAGCTTATCGCCAGTGAAGTCCAATTCCTGGGTTTTAACCTAACAAGACAAGGAATAACGCCATCCAATGAAAAATTTGAAGCTATCCAGAAGTTCCCAAGTCCTAAAAATAAAAAGCAACTTCAATCATTTCTGGGACTTTGCAATTATTATAGGAAGTTTCAGAGAAATTATTCTGAAATGACAGCAAAGTTTTCCCCACAATTATCCTCTAAAAACAAATGGTCCTGGGGACAGGAACAAGACAATTTACTCCAAATGATTAAACATAATTTCCTGAGTTCAGTTGTATTAAGACATCCTAATTTCAATCAACCTTTCTTCATGAACTGTGATGCCAGTGATATAAGTTTAGGATCTGTATTATATCAAGAAGATAGTGAGGGAGAACATCAGGTGGTGAGTTTTGCAAGCAGAATACTTAATGGATGTGAACGCAATTATAGTGTAACAGAAAAAGAGTTATTAAGCGTTGTATTCGCTTGTGGGAAATTCAGAACCTACATTCTTGGATACCCGATAACTGTGAGGAGCGATCATAAGTCAATATCCTTCCTAAAAAATTGCAAGATCAACCATGGGAGATTGACTAGGTGGATACTCGCACTACAGGAGTACCATATAAATTGGGAGTATGTTCCAGGAAAACAGAATATTGCTGCAGATATATTGTCCCGGATTAACATAGAACAACAAACTTTTGAAGGGGAAAAAGAAACAATCATCAAGGTATACACTGTAATAAAAAACAAGTCAGATTTGGAAAACATCATGAAATCCATTGCACAACAACAAACCGAGGATACCAAAATCAACAATTTTAAACAAAGACTGATCCAACAGGATGAAAAAATCACTGCATATTACTGTCTACATGAAGACATATTATTTTACAAACCAAATAATAACCAAGGCTCATGGAAGGTGGTGATACCTAAAGCTTTAGAAACAGAATTAATATTGGACTACCATAGCCGATATGGACATATGGGTGCATTAAAAGTAATGAAGGCACTCGAGGAACACACTTACATTAAGAACATCAACAGAAGAGTTAGAGAATGTATCCGGCAGTGTCACATCTGTCAATTAGCAAAATGCAATAACGAAAAAACAGAAGGAATTATGCAACCTATTACATCAACTGGTAAATTAGAGAGAGTGTTTTTAGATGTGTGTGGTCCGTTACCTCGTAGTGGAGGGAGAAAACAGTATAAATTCATTATAATCATGTTCGACCATTACTCCAAGTTTACAAAACTATACCCCATTAATCGGGCAACTACAAAAAAGATTTTGCAAATAGTGATCCAACAATACATACCAGAGTTAGGAGCTCCATGATCAATTATTACCGATCACGGAACTCAGTTTCGAGGATGGGTATGGAAGGAGACTTTGTTAGACTTAGGTGTCAAGACATATAAAACATCTGTCTATCACCCAAATAGCAACCCAGCGGAAAGAGTACTGAGGGAGGTCGGCCGTATACTCAGGACATATTGTTTTGATAAACACCAGAAGTGGAGTGACTACATTACACAAACTGAGAGCTTTATCAACTTAGCTTACCATGAAGCAATACAAGATACTCCATATACCATAATGCATGAAAGACTACCACCCAGAGAAATTAGTGAAATAATCAATTTCCCAAGCAACCCAGCTTACCAGTTCGATAACGTGAAATTCCACAGCAAACTGAATGAACAAGTGGAGAAAAGAAGGAAAAAATACAAAATAACTCAGCAGAAGGTGATCCAGTACAAGATTGGAGACAAGGTATTGTTGAAAAACCGCGAATTGCCAAGTTCTAAGGAAGGAATAGCAAAAAAGCTATTATTACTGTATAATGGACCATATGTGGTTATAAAAAACAATGACAATAATACTTATGTCATTAGTGATGTGGAAACAAAAAAGATTAAGGGAACATACAACTAAGTTTCCTTAAAAATGTATTATGAACCTGATAAAGTTGATAAAACCACAAAATTCTAAAAATATAGTAAGAACAACTTACAACTTATGATTTATGAGAATTAATTTGGAATTGAAGAATTTATTATTATAAAACCACCAAATTCTAAAAATATAGTAAGAACAACTTACAACTAATGATTTATGAGAATTAATTTGGAATTGAAGAATTTATTATGATAAAACCTCAAAACACAAAGAACATAGCAAGCGCATCTAACCAACTTTGATAATCCAAAATATAACTTTAAATCAAGCCAAATAAACAAATTTGAATATATCAGAATTCCAATAAATAGAACAATTACAGTACAGTTTAATAATGTAATTATGAATCAAGCAGATAAACAACTGGGAATAAATTTCCAAATTCTAAACAAAACAAGCACCTCTTATTAAACACAGATATGAACTCATTATTGGAATATAAAAGAAGGATGCGACATCCATAAATTAGAAGAAACCATAGTGCTATGAAATGAATAAAAAAGGACAAGTGTAGACAGTCGACGATGAAAATAAGACAAGACTAGAAACGAATTTACTACAAATAACCTATCATGATTGTGAGAGAATATCAACAACAACTATAGATACAAATACTTGTTATGTTTTAATTTAAATGAAGATAGTGAATGAAAAATGAAGATTAAGCAGTACTGATAAAGAAGGAAGGAAGATAGTACCAATTGAAAAAAAAAATTTATTAATATCGCCACAAGAAAATAAACACCTGAAAGAATCAATGGAAAGAAATATTTAGATCTGAGAAGTTAGACTGAGTGAACAATCCCAAGAATATATTATATTATTTTTATTTATTTTAGTCGTGAATAGACTAGTGATTATTAAATGTGATTGACTGACGAGATAGCTCCAGCAATCGATATTATTTATGTATTATGTATTGTAAGGACAGCGGGGTATTAGGTCAAGAGAGCCCCCCGACTGATTCCAGAATATATGGTGATTAATTTGTTAGGGAAGTAACATGTTCCAGGGATAGAACACTTATAATTAAAGACAAGTATACCAGATCATAATAAGAATAACAAATGATAATATGAAAAAGAAGGTAATTGATAATTTCAACAAAAACAATATTTTATTAAAATGATCAAATTTGGTGGCAGGGTAATATGTAACATGACATTTAGAACAACATAATATCGTACCTGACTTAATGAAGACTTTGATTAAGAAGCTAACAAGAAGAACAATATCTTCAAGGATGATAGTGAAGAAGAACGACTGACAATTTCAGACTGACTAGTAAGACAACTGACCGTACCCAAATTAATGATTTAGGCTAAGTGATGCAGATATCTTCAAACCCCAGCTATGACAATGAACTTTCAGTATTGACCAAACAAAGATTTATAAAGACAAACAGTTTATGAACCAGGACTATAAAGAAACGAATGGTTTCAGTTGATGTATCATTAAATCCAAATAATCAAAATACAAAGTGAGGGATAATAGACCCAAACATATAATATTATGTAAGAGAAATATTGTTAAATAATTAAGTTAATCAATGTAACAAAAATATAGATACACATGATTATAGATACAAGAACCATACAAAAAGTGTCACATATAGAGTTCATAGAGTTGTCCTGTAAACAACAAATTATAACATGGTCGCAATTACATTCATAACAAGAGTAAAACCCAGATAAACAATAAATGTAACCAGATTATTAGGACTGTGTGTGAGGTAGAGCAACAGTGTTCACTTTATTGTAATTTTTGTAACACAAAACATCAGTAAGTATACGGATGTTTAAACCCATATGAATAGTCAATATGACATGGACAGTGTCAGAATAATTCATAAATTAGCTGACAAAGGACTAAATAATTAGTATAGAATTTATTTTGTTAAATGTGCATGTTTTATGTTATAGCACAGTGTTTTTATAATAGTATTTGTGTTGTGTTTTTTGTATGTAACAGATGATACAGTCAGTTTAAAGGGATGCCAATTTTATGATATTAATTCCATTTTTTGTTTATGTTGTGTTCACAAATATACCAATAGAGCTGATATTAAGCCATGGTAAATAAATTAATTAACCAAGCAGAATGGACAATACAAAGATGTTTTGTTAAATGTCAAACACCTATACAGTTTGAGTAGAAAACAATTATTTGTACAAGGAAGTGGTATAATCATAGCCATGTGGAGATGAATTTAAATATTAGAATAATATATATTTTTGTGTTGTTAAAATGACGTTATATGTTAAACCATTTTGATGAATGTTAGAAGTTAATTTAATTGTTAGAGATGTTATAACATGATGATGAAAATAATACCATTACAGAGGCCAGGTGAAACCAAATTTAGTAAATTTTGAACAATTATATTAGAAATTTTGTAAAGCAAATATGAAGGGATAGATGTATTTATAGGTAATAATGTATGCAAGGAATATAGAAACAAAATAACACATATCAAGTTATTTAAGAAAATTCCAAATAACAAAATTGTAACATCCATAGTTCTTAAGCAAAAACAGGCATGTTTGGTGTCTAAATATAACACATGTGAAGATCAAAATAATGCTGATAATGGTTTTAAACTCCCATTCAGTATAGAAAAGTTACGTTAAATTAAAGATTTTGAACAAATTTAGATTCTGAAATAATAAAAGTTTATGACAATGTCTACCCGGATTGACCAACCAGGTTCCAAGTTTACCCTTAGCAACCAGAAATTTCGGATAAATAAAATGGGACTTCTTTGACAACGATCTTAGCAGATAGACGCGTTCTTAAATCGTCTTACATTATATGTTATAAAGTGTGAAAAAACAATACAAATAGAGAAATACTGTTAGAAGTACATTATACTAACGTTTTGCAACAACCGAAGACTACCCATTAGATGGATGAGAAGGAATAATCACCAGAAAGAAGATTTGAAGTGGACGAGAAACGAGGAGAAGATCTGACGTGTACGTGGGACCTATTTACGACCAAGAAGAGTACAAGAAGAGGATTTGGTGATCTGACATCTCATTATATCGTACTTCAACACATACACTTGTATACACGTATTTTAAACAATAATCAACTGAATTACAGACACCATATAACACGAACACTAGAAACAACCACTAATAACACCATATAAGACTAACACCTTTTAAACACAACAAGAACTTTTAATTCACATAATAACTATAAAAGCCTGATTTAGACATAACCTTTTTAAAACTGGCAACCACTATACTATTTCTGTGTGCACCTATCACTCTAACGTTGTAATATCCCATGATTGTGAACTTGTATTTTGATTAATAGTGTAATATTTTGTATAATTATAAATCCCCGAACCATATACGCCCTGAGATAATTGATATATTTTAATTTAAAAACGTTAACAAAAAGCATTGTTTTGATCTCAAGAAATACTGAACAGCTACTGCTGCCAACTGGTAAAGAAGACTTATGTTTTGTACTACAATTGCGATTATTCTGTTTAAAAAATATTAAAACAAGTTAACCAGTCTTTTTTCCAAATAAAGGAGTCCACAAGGATATATGTTTGATAATAATTGTGAGTCATTATTATTGCCGTTACATTTAGTAAATAGAATTCACAGGTTGTAGCTGACCCGATAGTTGGCATCGGTGAGTGACGTCACGTAAAAGAAGCAGCGTAGTGGGAGTAAGCGGCAATTTACGAAATCATTCGCCGTTCAACATAATACATTTATAATTTACATCGACGACTCCAGTGCGAGTTTGTCGCTACATCATTTATCCATATTACAAGTCGACATTTCTAACGGACGGTGTATTCAAGTGCACGCTACATAAATACAAGTAAACTGATCCACAATAACATTGTATGTAACGAAATATTCTCTGGTTACGAATAGACGAACCCGAGGTGAGGCTACATCTCGATCGTAAGTAAGACGAACCCGATTACGAAACTCATCACCCCCTTTATTATCGTTACAGAATTGGCGCACCAACGTGTGAGGCATGCAATTTAATATAAATTAAATTATTATTAATAGACAGATAAACCAAAATAAACAAGATGAGGAAGCGGGAGGTATCGCGAAAACGAGCGGCCGAAACCGAGAAGGTAGACGAGTTAAATATGGAAGATAAAGAAGCGACACCGGTCGAGGAAATAGAAATTATAACAAGGAAGGATCCGGAAAAACAACCAGAAGAAACCACACAAACGGAAGGCGAGAAGACGCAAGACATGTTCAAACGTATGATGGAATATTTAAAGGAATCGAAGGAAGACTTGAGTAAGAAAATAGAGGAATCAAAAACGGAAAATAAACAGTCTACGGAGGAATTAAGCCGAAAATTGGAAGAGACTAATAAGAAAATTGAAGAAAAAATGGGAGAATTGAAAGAGAATAGCAAGAAAATGGAGGAAAAAATTGACGCAAATAATAAAGCATTGAGGGAAGAATTGAAGGGAAATTACCAGGAAACCATGAAAAAATTGGATGAACACAAAGAGTCATTAAAGGAAGATTGGAGTAACAAGATGGAAATTAATAACCGGCAATTGCAGGAAGAATGGGACAAGAAGCTGGAAGAACTGGTGACTGAAATTAAAAGGGTAGAATCCGAGACCAAGGAAAAGTGCGAGCGGATAAACCAAGAGATACTGAGCGTCCGGGAAGAAACGAACGGGCGAGTTGAAAATATCAGAACCAACCAAGCAGTGATGGGAGAGAGGTTAGAAGATATGAGTACAAGTCTCAATCGAGTACAAGACCAAACAACTGCTCATAGAGATTAAATCAATTCCTTAAAAAACAGACAGTGTACCGGCGCCCATACAACATGCGAGGTAAATCGAGAGGTGATCGATTTTCAAAACTATAGAAGAAACCCCATGCTATTTTTAGAACGAGTCGAAGAGAAGATAGCCAAAACCGGGGAAGACAGATGGTTTGTTATAAGGAGCATGTTGGACGAGATGTTCCGAAAGGTATATGACAATTGGTGGACGGCGATGCGGCCGAGTATACAGAACTTCCAGGAATTTAAAAAACAGTTCAAATCCAAATATTGGTCCGATGCCACACAACACATGATAAGGAGTGACATAGGATTGGGCAGATATGACCTGCACGGCAAGCAAACTCCAACCGCATATTTCCTTGGCAAAATAAATATAGCCAGACATTTAGAGCCTGCAATCCCTACGGAATGTTTAGTGCGGCTATTGGCCTACCACTATGGTGGCGAAATTACAAGAGGCCGGATAAATGGACGCATACAAACCATCGAGGAGATGTCAACATTATTGGCAGAGATGGAACAGGAGAAGAACTTCCTCCAGTATAGACGAAGAAATGATGAGATAAATAGAAATAATGGTCGCCGCGACGCCCCATATGAAAATAATGGACAACGACCAAACAATAGTTATAACAACGACGGTAACCAATATCAGCGCGGTTACCAAAACCAGAATAACACCAATAACTATTCACGAAATAACGCAAATAACAACAACCACTACTACCGTAGCCCTCCTACAAATAATAACAACAATGGATACCAGCGTGCCAATGACAGAGACCACCAGTACCAGAACAACCGGGGTTATAATAACAACCATGATAATCGATACAGGCACAATAATAACGGCAATAATAACAGTCAAAATCAAACATATAGAAGACAAGTGAATTATATAAGCGTTGACGATAGGGATGTGGGAAGACGTTGGTACCAGGGACGAGCAAACTATAATGGAAATCGTGGAAGGAGTTTTCAGGAAGAGAGTAACCAGCACTACCGCGATGAACATCGGCGAAGTAGAAGCTGCGACGACCACAGAAATAATCGAAATTCAGTGACATTCAATAATAACGCCAGTGAGGTACAAGAGGTGCAGAACAGAGACAGACCCAATCAATCAGACAACAGGACTGAGGAGATCAGCCCTGATTTAAACGAACTGCGGCAGTGAAAATCCACCAGGTCCCATCACTGAACCGGCAATTTGGGTACTTACTAGGACGTGACAAATTGACTGACGATACATTGACAATAGTGCAAAATCATTTCCTAAAGAATGTTAGAGAAGAGCTACTGAACGAAGACTCGACAACACAAAATAATTCAAATAATGAGATTGTTTATATCATCGCCCAAGTGAATGGACTGGAGACAAGATGTATGATAGATACGGGCGCAAACGTGTCGTTAATCGACAACAATGAATACCTCAAAATTCAAAAATATAGTAAGGCCATCTTACCAACTTTACCAATTCAAAATATAATTTTAATCGGAGCCACTGGAAGACAAAACAAGTCAATAAGAAAACAGGTATCATTAACAGTGACCAGCAGAAATGTAGCTATACCTATGATTTTTCTAATAGCTAGTAATCTACCATTTAATCTACTAATAGGCTGTGATATTTTGAGAAAATACTCAGCAATAATTGACATGAGACAAGCCATAGTGTCATTAAAGGTGGATAATATAGAATGGACAGCAAAATTGGTAGAAAACAAAAATGTACCTTCATGCAACAGTATAAGAAAATTCAATAATAACCAAGATGAGTCATGGAATGTAAGAAGGGAATACTTTGGGTGTGAAGATAGTTTATGGTTGGAAAAATTAGAAGAGATCCGACAATTTCGGTCAGAACAAAATGAATGCAATTTAACCACACAACAAATAGAAAAGTTAATTTCAATATATAATAAATACCGCTATGTTTTCTCTGATGTACCTGGCAAAGTAAAGGATTATCAATTTACATTACAATTCAAGGAGCCTGTCAATTTTAATAAAAAATCATATCCCGTTGCTTATGCATTAAAAGAAGCAGTGAGGACTGAACTAGACAAAATGATAGCAGAAGACATTATTGAATATAGCTGTTCCCCATATACCAGTCCGTTAATAGCAGTTCCAAAGAAAGATGGCAAAGTACGACTCTGCTTAGATGCTAGAGAGATTAATAAGATCATAGTTAATGACAGAACATCTCCTGGAGAGATTGAGGAGATACTGAAAAAGTTCAATGGCATACAATTTATTAGCACCTGGGATACGGTATGTGGGTATTGGCAGGTGGGGCTACACCCAGATAGTCGAAGGTACGTCGCCTTTATTTTCGAAGGAAGGAACTATCAGTTCAAGAGACTACCGTTTGGACTGGTAAATTCAGTAGCTGTATTCGTAAGATGTATGGATCAGGTGTTGGGTCCAGATACTATTCCATATACCACAGTCTATGTTGATGACTTGTTGATTACTTGAGTGAATTGGGAAGACCATTGTGACAGAGTAGGACAAGTATTACAAAAACTATCAGACAATAACGTTACACTAAAACTTCAAAAATCTAAGCTTATCGCCAGTGAAGTCCAATTCCTGGGTTTTAACCTAACAAGACAAGGAATAACGCCATCCAATGAAAAAATTGAAGCTATCCAGAAGTTCCCAAGTCCTAAAAATAAAAAGCAACTTCAATCATTTCTGGGACTTTGCAATTATTATAGGAAGTTTCAGAGAAATTATTCTGAAATGACAGCAAAGTTTTCCCCACAATTATCCTCTAAAAACAAATGGTCCTGGGGACAGGAACAAGACAATTTACTCCAAATGATTAAACATAATTTCCTGAGTTCAGTTGTATTAAGACATCCTAATTTCAATCAACCTTTCTTCATGAACTGTGATGCCAGTGATATAAGTTTAGGATCTGTATTATATCAAGAAGATAGTGAGGGAGAACATCAGGTGGTGAGTTTTGCAAGCAGAATACTTAATGGATGTGAACGCAATTATAGTGTAACAGAAAAAGAGTTATTAAGCGTTGTATTCGCTTGTGGGAAATTCAGAACCTACATTCTTGGATACCCGATAACTGTGAGGAGCGATCATAAGTCAATATCCTTCCTAAAAAATTGCAAGATCAACCATGGGAGATTGACTAGGTGGATACTCGCACTACAGGAGTACCATATAAATTGGGAGTATGTTCCAGGAAAACAGAATATTGCTGCAGATATATTGTCCCGGATTAACATAGAACAACAAACTTTTGAAGGGGAAAAAGAAACAATCATCAAGGTATACACTGTAATAAAAAACAAGTCAGATTTGGAAAACATCATGAAATCCATTGCACAACAACAAACCGAGGATACCAAAATCAACAATTTTAAACAAAGACTGATCCAACAGGATGAAAAAATCACTGCATATTACTGTCTACATGAAGACATATTATTTTACAAACCAAATAATAACCAAGGCTCATGGAAGGTGGTGATACCTAAAGCTTTAGAAACAGAATTAATATTGGACTACCATAGCCGATATGGACATATGGGTGCATTAAAAGTAATGAAGGCACTCGAGGAACACACTTACATTAAGAACATCAACAGAAGAGTTAGAGAATGTATCCGGCAGTGTCACATCTGTCAATTAGCAAAATGCAATAACGAAAAAACAGAAGGAATTATGCAACCTATTACATCAACTGGTAAATTAGAGAGAGTGTTTTTAGATGTGTGTGGTCCGTTACCTCGTAGTGGAGGGAGAAAACAGTATAAATTCATTATAATCATGTTCGACCATTACTCCAAGTTTACAAAACTATACCCCATTAATCGGGCAACTACAAAAAAGATTTTGCAAATAGTGATCCAACAATACATACCAGAGTTAGGAGCTCCACGATCAATTATTACCGATCACGGAACTCAGTTTCGAGGAAGGGTATGGAAGGAGACTTTGTTAGACTTAGGTGTCAAGACATATAAAACATCTGTCTATCACCCAAATAGCAACCCAGCGGAAAGAGTACTGAGGGAGGTCGGCCGTATACTCAGGACATATTGTTTTGATAAACACCAGAAGTGGAGTGACTACATTACACAAACTGAGAGCTTTATCAACTTAGCTTACCATGAAGCAATACAAGATACTCCATATACCATAATGCATGAAAGACTACCACCCAGAGAAATTAGTGAAATAATCAATTTCCCAAGCAACCCAGCTTACCAGTTCGACAACGTGAAATTCCACAGCAAACTGAATGAACAAGTGGAGAAAAGAAGGAAAAAATACAAAATAACTCAGCAGAAGGTGATCCAGTACAAGATTGGAGACAAGGTATTGTTGAAAAACCGCGAATTGCCAAGTTCTAAGGAAGGAATAGCAAAAAAGCTATTATTACTGTATAATGGACCATATGTGGTTATAAAAAACAATGACAATAATACTTATGTCATTAGTGATGTGGAAACAAAAAAGATTAAGGGAACATACAACCAAGTTTCCTTAAAAATGTATTATGAACCTGATAAACAAAGTTGATAAAACCACAAAATTCTAAAAATATTGTAAGAACAACTTACAACTAATGATTTATGAGAATTAATTTGGAATTGAAGAATTTATTATGATAAAACCTCAAAACACAAAGAACATAGCAAGCGCATCTAACCAACTTTGATAATCCAAAATATAACTTTAAATCAAGCCAAATAAACAAATTTGAATATATCAGAATTCCAATAAATAGAACAATTACAGTACAGTTTAATAATGTAATTATGAATCAAGCAGATAAACAACTGGGAATAAATTTCCAAATTCTAAACAAAACAAGCACCTCTTATTAAACACAGATATGAACTCATTATTGGAATATAAAAGAAGGATGCAACATCCATAAATTAGAAGAAACCATAGTGCTATAAAATGAATAAAAAGAACAAGTGTAGACAGTCGACGATGAAAATAAGACAAGACTAGAAACGAATTTACTACAAATAACCTATCATGATTGTGAGAGAATCAACAACAACTATAGATACAAATACTTGTTATGTTTTAATTTAAATGAAGATAGTGAATGAAAAATGAAGATTAAGCAGTACTGATAAAGAAGGAAGGAAGATAGTACCAATTGAAAAAAAAAATGTTATTAATATCGCCACAAGAAAATAAACACCTGAAAGAATCAATGGAAAGAAATATTTAGATCTGAGAAGTTAGACTGAGTGAACAATCCCAAGAATATATTATATTATTTTTATTTATTTTAGTCGTGAATAGACTAGTGATTATTAAATGTGATTGACTGACGAGATAGCTCCAGCAATCGATATTATTTATGTATTATGTATTGTAAGGACAGCGGGGTATTAGGTCAAGAGAGCCCCCCGACTGATTCCAGAATATATGGTGATTAATTTGTTAGGGAAGTAACATGTTCCAGGGATAGAACACTTATAATTAAAGACAAGTATACCAGATCATAATAAGAATAACAAATGATAATATGAAAAAGAAGGTAATTGATAATTTCAACAAAAACAATATTTTATTAAAATGATCAAATTTGGTGGCAGGGTAATATGTAACATGACATTTAGAACAACATAATATCGTACCTGACTTAATGAAGACTTTGATTAAGAAGCTAACAAGAAGAACAATATCTTCAAGGATGATAGTGAAGAAGAACGACTGACAATTTCAGACTGACTAGTAAGACAACTGACCGTACCCAAATTAATGATTTAGGCTAAGTGATGCAGATATCTTCAAACCCCAGCTATGACAATGAACTTTCAGTATTGACCAAACAAAGATTTATAAAGACAAACAGTTTATGAACCAGGACTATAAAGAAACGAATGGTTTCAGTTGATGTATCATTAAATCCAAATAATCAAAATACAAAGTGAGGGATAATAGACCCAAACATATAATATTATGTAAGAGAAATATTGTTAAATAATTAAGTTAATCAATGTAACAAAAATATAGATACACATGATTATAGATACAAGAACCATACAAAAAGTGTCACATATAGAGTTCATAGAGTTGTCCTGTAAACAACAAATTATAACATGGTCACAATTACATTCATAACAAGAGTAAAACCCAGATAAACAATAAATGTAACCAGATTATTAGGACTGTGTGTGAGGTAGAGCAACAGTGTTCACTTTATTGTAATTTTTGTAACACAAAACATCAGTAAGTATACGGATGTTTAAACCCATATGAATAGTCAATATGACATGGACAGTGTCAGAATAATTCATAAATTAGCTGACAAAGGACTAAATAATTAGTATAGAATTTATTTTGTTAAATGTGCATGTTTTATGTTATAGCACAGTGTTTTTATAATAGTATTTGTGTTGTGTTTTTTGTATGTAACAGATGATACAGTCAGTTTAAAGGGATGCCAATTTTATGATATTAATTCCATTTTTTGTTTATGTTGTGTTCACAAATATACCAATAGAGCTGATATTAAGCCATGGTAAATAAATTAATTAACCAAGCAGAATGGACAATACAAAGATGTTTTGTTAAATGTCAAACACCTATACAGTTTGAGTAGAAAACAATTATTTGTACAAGGAAGTGGTATAATCATAGCCATGTGGAGATGAATTTAAATATTAGAATAATATATATTTTTGTGTTGTTAAAATGACGTTATATGTTAAACCATTTTGATGAATGTTAGAAGTTAATTTAATTGTTAGAGATGTTATAACATGATGATGAAAATAATACCATTACAGAGGCCAGGTGAAACCAAATTTAGTAAATTTTGAACAATTATATTAGAAATTTTGTAAAGCAAATATGAAGGGATAGATGTATTTATAGGTAATAATGTATGCAAGGAATATAGAAACAAAATAACACATATCAAGTTATTTAAGAAAATTCCAAATAACAAAATTGTAACATCCATAGTTCTTAAGCAAAAACAGGCATGTTTGGTGTCTAAATATAACACATGTGAAGATCAAAATAATGCTGATAATGGTTTTAAACTCCCATTCAGTATAGAAAAGTTACGTTAAATTAAAGATTTTGAACAAATTTAGATTCTGAAATAATAAAAGTTTATGACAATGTCTACCCGGATTGACCAACCAGGTTCCAAGTTTACCCTTAGCAACCAGAAATTTCGGATAAATAAAATGGGACTTCTTTGACAACGATCTTAGCAGATAGACGCGTTCTTAAATCGTCTTACATTATATGTTATAAAGTGTGAAAAAACAATACAAATAGAGAAATACTGTTAGAAGTACATTATACTAACGTTTTGCAACAACCGAAGACTACCCATTAGATGGATGAGAAGGAATAATCACCAGAAAGAAGATTTGAAGTGGACGAGAAACGAGGAGAAGATCTGACGTGTACGTGGGACCTATTTACGACCAAGAAGAGTACAAGAAGAGGATTTGGTGATCTGACATCTCATTATATCGTACTTCAACACATACACTTGTATACACGTATTTTAAGCAATAATCAACTGAATTACAGACACCATATAACACGAACACTAGAAACAACCACTAATAACACCATATAAGACTAACACCTTTTAAACACAACAAGAACTTTTAATTCACATAATAACTATAAAAGCCTGATTTAGACATAACCTTTTTAAAACTGGCAACCACTATACGATTTCTGTGTGCACCTATCACTCTAACGTTGTAATATCCCATGATTGTGAACTTGTATTTTGATTAATAGTGTAATATTTTGTATAATTATAAATCCCCGAACCATATACGCCCTGAGATAATTGATATATTTTAATTTAAAAACGTTAACAAAAAGCATTGTTTTGATCTCAAGAAATACTGAACAGCTACTGCTGCCAACTGGTAAAGAAGACTTATGTTTTGTACTACAATTGCGATTATTCTGTTTAAAAAATATTAAAACAAGTTAACCAGTCTTTTTTCCAAATAAAGGAGTCCACAAGGATATATGTTTGATAATAATTGTGAGTCATTATTATTGCCGTTACATTTAGTAAATAGAATTCACAGGTTGTAGCTGACCCGATAGTTGGCATCGGTGAGTGACGTCACGTAAAAGAAGCAGCGTAGTGGGAGTAAGCGGCAATTTACAAAATCATTCGCCGTTCAACATAATACATTTATAATTTACATCGACGACTCCAGTGCGAGTTTGTCGCTACATCATTTATCCATATTACAAGTCGACATTTCTAACGGACGGTGTATTCAAGTGCACGCTACATAAATACAAGTAAACTGATCCACAATAACATTGTATGTAACGAAATATTCTCTGGTTACGAATAGACGAACCCGAGGTGAGGCTACATCTCGATCGTAAGTAAGACGAACCCGATTACGAAACTCATCACCCCCTTTATTATCGTTACAGAATTGGCGCACCAACGTGTGAGGCATGCAATTTAATATAAATTAAATTATTATTAATAGACAGATAAACCAAAATAAACAAGATGAGGAAGCGGGAGGTATCGCGAAAACGAGCGGCCGAAACCGAGAAGGTAGACGAGTTAAATATGGAAGATAAAGAAGCGACACCGGTCGAGGAAATAGAAATTATAACAAGGAAGGATCCGGAAAAACAACCAGAAGAAACCACACAAACGGAAGGCGAGAAGACGCAAGACATGTTCAAACGTATGATGGAATATTTAAAGGAATCGAAGGAAGACTTGAGTAAGAAAATAGAGGAATCAAAAACGGAAAATAAACAGTCTACGGAGGAATTAAGCCGAAAATTGGAAGAGACTAATAAGAAAATTGAAGAAAAAATGGGAGAATTGAAAGAGAATAGCAAGAAAATGGAGGAAAAAATTGACGCAAATAATAAAGCATTGAGGGAAGAATTGAAGGGAAATTACCAGGAAACCATGAAAAAATTGGATGAACACAAAGAGTCATTAAAGGAAGATTGGAGTAACAAGATGGAAATTAATAACCGGCAATTGCAGGAAGAATGGGACAAGAAGCTGGAAGAACTGGTGACTGAAATTAAAAGGGTAGAATCCGAGACCAAGGAAAAGTGCGAGCGGATAAACCAAGAGATACTGAGCGTCCGGGAAGAAACGAACGGGCGAGTTGAAAATATCAGAACCAACCAAGCAGTGATGGGAGAGAGGTTAGAAGATATGAGTACAAGTCTCAATCGAGTACAAGACCAAACAACTGCTCATAGAGATGAAATCAATTCCTTAAAAAACAGACAGTGTACCGGCGCCCATACAACATGCGAGGAAAATCGAGAGGTGATCGATTTTCAAAACTATAGAAGAAACCCCATGCTATTTTTAGAACGAGTCGAAGAGAAGATAGCCAAAACCGGGGAAGACAGATGGTTTGTGATAAGGAGCATGTTGGACGAGATGTTCCGAAAGGTATATGACAATTGGTGGACGGCGATGCGGCCGAGTATACAGAACTTCAAGGAATTTAAAAAACAGTTCAAATCCAAATATTGGTCCAATGCCACACAACACATGATAAGGAGTGACATAGGATTGGGCAGATATGACCTGCACGGCAAGCAAACTCCAACCGCATATTTCCTTGGCAAAATAAATATAGCCAGACATTTAGAGCCTGCAATCCCTACGGAATGTTTAGTGCGGCTATTGGCCTACCACTATGGTGGCGAAATTACAAGAGGCCGGATAAATGGACGCATACAAACCATCGAGGAGATGTCAACATTATTGGCAGAGATGGAACAGGAGAAGAACTTCCTCCAGTATAGACGAAGAAATGATGAGATAAATAGAAATAATGGTCGCCGCGACGCCCCATATGAAAATAATGGACAACGACCAAACAATAGTTATAACAACGACGGTAACCAATATCAGCGCGGTTACCAAAACCAGAATAACACCAATAACTATTCACGAAATAACGCAAATAACAACAACCACTACTACCGTAGCCCTCCTACAAATAATAACAACAATGGATACCAGCGTGCCAATGACAGAGACCACCAGTACCAGAACAACCGGGGTTATAATAACAACCATGATAATCGATACAGGCACAATAATAACGGCAATAATAACAGTCAAAATCAAACATATAGAAGACAAGTGAATTATATAAGCGTTGACGATAGGGATGTGGGAAGACGTTGGTACCAGGGACGAGCAAACTATAATGGAAATCGTGGAAGGAGTTTTCAGGAAGAGAGTAACCAGCACTACCGCGATGAACATCGGCGAAGTAGAAGCTGCGACGACCACAGAAATAATCGAAATTCAGTGACATTCAATAATAACGCCAGTGAGGTACAAGAGGCGCAGAACAGAGACAGACCCAATCAATCAGACAACAGGACTGAGGAGATCAGCCCTGATTTAAACGAACTGCGGCAGTGAAAATCCACCAGGTCCCATCACTGAACCGGCAATTTGGGTACTTACTAGGACGTGACAAATTGACTGACGATACATTGACAATAGTGCAAAATCATTTCCTAAAGAATGTTAGAGAAGAGCTACTGAACGAAGACTCGACAACACAAAATAATTCAAATAATGAGATTGTTTATATCATCGCCCAAGTGAATGGACTGGAGACAAGTTGTATGATAGATACGGGCGCAAACGTGTCGTTAATCGACAACAATGAATACCTCAAAATTCAAAAATATAGTAAGGCCATCTTACCAACTTTACCAATTCAAAATATAATTTTAATCGGAGCCACTGGAAGACAAAACAAGTCAATAAGAAAACAGGTATCATTAACAGTGACCAGCAGAAATGTAGCTATACCTATGATTTTTCTAATAGCTAGTAATCTACCATTTAATCTACTAATAGGCTGTGATATTTTGAGAAAATACTCAGCAATAATTGACATGAGACAAGCCATAGTGTCATTAAAGGTGGATAATATAGAATGGACAGCAAAATTGGTAGAAAACAAAAATGTACCTTCATGCAACAGTATAAGAAAATTCAATAATAACCAAGATGAGTCATGGAATGTAAGAAGGGAATACTTTGGGTGTGAAGATAGTTTATGGTTGGAAAAATTAGAAGAGATCCGACAATTTCGGTCAGAACAAAATGAATGCAATTTAACCACACAACAAATAGAAAAGTTAATTTCAATATATAATAAATACCCCTATGTTTTCTCTGATGTACCTGGCAAAGTAAAGGATTATCAATTTACATTACAATTCAAGGAGCCTGTCAATTTTAATAAAAAATCATATCCCGTTGCTTATGCATTAAAAGAAGCAGTGAGGACTGAACTAGACAAAATGATAGCAGAAGACATTATTGAATATAGCTGTTCCCCATATACCAGTCCGTTAATAGCAGTTCCAAAGAAAGATGGCAAAGTACGACTCTGCTTAGATGCTAGAGAGATTAATAAGATCATAGTTAATGACAGAACATCTCCTGGAGAGATTGAGGAGATACTGAAAAAGTTCAATGGCATACAATTTATTAGCACCTGGGATACGGTATGTGGGTATTGGCAGGTGGAGCTACACCCAGATAGTCGAAGGTACGTCGCCTTTATTTTCGAAGGAAGGAACTATCAGTTCAAGAGACTACCGTTTGGACTGGTAAATTCAGTAGCTGTATTCGTAAGATGTATGGATCAGGTGTTGGGTCCAGATACTATTCCATATACCACAGTCTATGTTGATGACTTGTTGATTACTTGAGTGAATTGGGAAGACCATTGTGACAGAGTAGGACAAGTATTACAAAAACTATCAGACAATAACGTTACACTAAAACTTCAAAAATCTAAGCTTATCGCCAGTGAAGTCCAATTCCTGGGTTTTAACCTAACAAGACAAGGAATAACGCCATCCAATGAAAAAATTGAAGCTATCCAGAAGTTCCCAAGTCCTAAAAATAAAAAGCAACTTCAATCATTTCTGGGACTTTGCAATTATTATAGGAAGTTTCAGAGAAATTATTCTGAAATGACAGCAAAGTTTTCCCCACAATTATCCTCTAAAAACAAATGGTCCTGGGGACAGGAACAAGACAATTTACTCCAAATGATTAAACATAATTTCCTGAGTTCAGTTGTATTAAGACATCCTAATTTCAATCAACCTTTCTTCATGAACTGTGATGCCAGTGATATAAGTTTAGGATCTGTATTATATCAAGAAGATAGTGAGGGAGAACATCAGGTGGTGAGTTTTGCAAGCAGAATACTTAATGGATGTGAACGCAATTATAGTGTAACAGAAAAAGAGTTATTAAGCGTTGTATTCGCTTGTGGGAAATTCAGAACCTACATTCTTGGATACCCGATAACTGTGAGGAGCGATCATAAGTCAATATCCTTCCTAAAAAATTGCAAGATCAACCATGGGAGATTGACTAGGTGGATACTCGCACTACAGGAGTACCATATAAATTGGGAGTATGTTCCAGGAAAACAGAATATTGCTGCAGATATATTGTCCCGGATTAACATAGAACAACAAACTTTTGAAGGGGAAAAAGAAACAATCATCAAGGTATACACTGTAATAAAAAACAAGTCAGATTTGGAAAACATCATGAAATCCATTGCACAACAACAAACCGAGGATACCAAAATCAACAATTTTAAACAAAGACTGATCCAACAGGATGAAAAAATCACTGCATATTACTGTCTACATGAAGACATATTATTTTACAAACCAAATAATAACCAAGGCTCATGGAAGGTGGTGATACCTAAAGCTTTAGAAACAGAATTAATATTGGACTACCATAGCCGATATGGACATATGGGTGCATTAAAAGTAATGAAGGCACTCGAGGAACACACTTACATTAAGAACATCAACAGAAGAGTTAGAGAATGTATCCGGCAGTGTCACATCTGTCAATTAGCAAAATGCAATAACGAAAAAACAGAAGGAATTATGCAACCTATTACATCAACTGGTAAATTAGAGAGAGTGTTTTTAGATGTGTGTGGTCCGTTACCTCGTAGTGGAGGGAGAAAACAGTATAAATTCATTATAATCATGTTCGACCATTACTCCAAGTTTACAAAACTATACCCCATTAATCGGGCAACTACAAAAAAGATTTTGCAAATAGTGATCCAACAATACATACCAGAGTTAGGAGCTCCACGATCAATTATTACCGATCACGGAACTCAGTTTCGAGGAAGGGTATGGAAGGAGACTTTGTTAGACTTAGGTGTCAAGACATATAAAACATCTGTCTATCACCCAAATAGCAACCCAGCGGAAAGAGTACTGAGGGAGGTCGGCCGTATACTCAGGACATATTGTTTTGATAAACACCAGAAGTGGAGTGACTACATTACACAAACTGAGAGCTTTATCAACTTAGCTTACCATGAAGCAATACAAGATACTCCATATACCATAATGCATGAAAGACTACCACCCAGAGAAATTAGTGAAATAATCAATTTCCCAAGCAACCCAGCTTACCAGTTCGACAACGTGAAATTCCACAGCAAACTGAATGAACAAGTGGAGAAAAGAAGGAAAAAATACAAAATAACTCAGCAGAAGGTGATCCAGTACAAGATTGGAGACAAGGTATTGTTGAAAAACCGCGAATTGCCAAGTTCTAAGGAAGGAATAGCAAAAAAGCTATTATTACTGTATAATGGACCATATGTGGTTATAAAAAACAATGACAATAATACTTATGTCATTAGTGATGTGGAAACAAAAAAGATTAAGGGAACATACAACCAAGTTTCCTTAAAAATGTATTATGAACCTGATAAAGTTGATAAAACCACAAAATTCTAAAAATATAGTAAGAACAACTTACAACTAATGATTTATGAGAATTAATTTGGAATTGAAGAATTTATTATTATAAAACCACCAAATTCTAAAAATATAGTAAGAACAACTTACAACTAATGATTTATGAGAATTAATTTGGAATTGAAGAATTTATTATGATAAAACCTCAAAACACAAAGAACATAGCAAGCGCATCTAACCAACTTTGATAATCCAAAATATAACTTTAAATCAAGCCAAATAAACAAATTTGAATATATCAGAATTCCAATAAATAGAACAATTACAGTACAGTTTAATAATGTAATTATGAATCAAGCAGATAAACAACTGGGAATAAATTTCCAAATTCTAAACAAAACAAGCACCTCTTATTAAACACAGATATGAACTCATTATTGGAATATAAAAGAAGGATGCAACATCCATAAATTAGAAGAAACCATAGTGCTATAAAATGAATAAAAAAGGACAAGTGTAGACAGTCGACGATGAAAATAAGACAAGACTAGAAACGAATTTACTACAAATAACCTATCATGATTGTGAGAGAATCAACAACAACTATAGATACAAATACTTGTTATGTTTTAATTTAAATGAAGATAGTGAATGAAAAATGAAGATTAAGCAGTACTGATAAAGAAGGAAGGAAGATAGTACCAATTGAAAAAAAAAATGTTATTAATATCGCCACAAGAAAATAAACACCTGAAAGAATCAATGGAAAGAAATATTTAGATCTGAGAAGTTAGACTGAGTGAACAATCCCAAGAATATATTATATTATTTTTATTTATTTTAGTCGTGAATAGACTAGTGATTATTAAATGTGATTGACTGACGAGATAGCTCCAGCAATCGATATTATTTATGTATTATGTATTGTAAGGACAGCGGGGTATTAGGTCAAGAGAGCCCCCCGACTGATTCCAGAATATATGGTGATTAATTTGTTAGGGAAGTAACATGTTCCAGGGATAGAACACTTATAATTAAAGACAAGTATACCAGATCATAATAAGAATAACAAATGATAATATGAAAAAGAAGGTAATTGATAATTTCAACAAAAACAATATTTTATTAAAATGATCAAATTTGGTGGCAGGGTAATATGTAACATGACATTTAGAACAACATAATATCGTACCTGACTTAATGAAGACTTTGATTAAGAAGCTAACAAGAAGAACAATATCTTCAAGGATGATAGTGAAGAAGAACGACTGACAATTTCAGACTGACTAGTAAGACAACTGACCGTACCCAAATTAATGATTTAGGCTAAGTGATGCAGATATCTTCAAACCCCAGCTATGACAATGAACTTTCAGTATTGACCAAACAAAGATTTATAAAGACAAACAGTTTATGAACCAGGACTATAAAGAAACGAATGGTTTCAGTTGATGTATCATTAAATCCAAATAATCAAAATACAAAGTGAGGGATAATAGACCCAAACATATAATATTATGTAAGAGAAATATTGTTAAATAATTAAGTTAATCAATGTAACAAAAATATAGATACACATGATTATAGATACAAGAACCATACAAAAAGTGTCACATATAGAGTTCATAGAGTTGTCCTGTAAACAACAAATTATAACATGGTCACAATTACATTCATAACAAGAGTAAAACCCAGATAAACAATAAATGTAACCAGATTATTAGGACTGTGTGTGAGGTAGAGCAACAGTGTTCACTTTATTGTAATTTTTGTAACACAAAACATCAGTAAGTATACGGATGTTTAAACCCATATGAATAGTCAATATGACATGGACAGTGTCAGAATAATTCATAAATTAGCTGACAAAGGACTAAATAATTAGTATAGAATTTATTTTGTTAAATGTGCATGTTTTATGTTATAGCACAGTGTTTTTATAATAGTATTTGTGTTGTGTTTTTTGTATGTAACAGATGATACAGTCAGTTTAAAGGGATGCCAATTTTATGATATTAATTCCATTTTTTGTTTATGTTGTGTTCACAAATATACCAATAGAGCTGATATTAAGCCATGGTAAATAAATTAATTAACCAAGCAGAATGGACAATACAAAGATGTTTTGTTAAATGTCAAACACCTATACAGTTTGAGTAGAAAACAATTATTTGTACAAGGAAGTGGTATAATCATAGCCATGTGGAGATGAATTTAAATATTAGAATAATATATATTTTTGTGTTGTTAAAATGACGTTATATGTTAAACCATTTTGATGAATGTTAGAAGTTAATTTAATTGTTAGAGATGTTATAACATGATGATGAAAATAATACCATTACAGAGGCCAGGTGAAACCAAATTTAGTAAATTTTGAACAATTATATTAGAAATTTTGTAAAGCAAATATGAAGGGATAGATGTATTTATAGGTAATAATGTATGCAAGGAATATAGAAACAAAATAACACATATCAAGTTATTTAAGAAAATTCCAAATAACAAAATTGTAACATCCATAGTTCTTAAGCAAAAACAGGCATGTTTGGTGTCTAAATATAACACATGTGAAGATCAAAATAATGCTGATAATGGTTTTAAACTCCCATTCAGTATAGAAAAGTTACGTTAAATTAAAGATTTTGAACAAATTTAGATTCTGAAATAATAAAAGTTTATGACAATGTCTACCCGGATTGACCAACCAGGTTCCAAGTTTACCCTTAGCAACCAGAAATTTCGGATAAATAAAATGGGACTTCTTTGACAACGATCTTAGCAGATAGACGCGTTCTTAAATCGTCTTACATTATATGTTATAAAGTGTGAAAAAACAATACAAATAGAGAAATACTGTTAGAAGTACATTATACTAACGTTTTGCAACAACCGAAGACTACCCATTAGATGGATGAGAAGGAATAATCACCAGAAAGAAGATTTGAAGTGGACGAGAAACGAGGAGAAGATCTGACGTGTACGTGGGACCTATTTACGACCAAGAAGAGTACAAGAAGAGGATTTGGTGATCTGACATCTCATTATATCGTACTTCAACACATACACTTGTATACACGTATTTTAAGCAATAATCAACTGAATTACAGACACCATATAACACGAACACTAGAAACAACCACTAATAACACCATATAAGACTAACACCTTTTAAACACAACAAGAACTTTTAATTCACATAATAACTATAAAAGCCTGATTTAGACATAACCTTTTTAAAACTGGCAACCACTATACGATTTCTGTGTGCACCTATCACTCTAACGTTGTAATATCCCATGATTGTGAACTTGTATTTTGATTAATAGTGTAATATTTTGTATAATTATAAATCCCCGAACCATATACGCCCTGAGATAATTGATATATTTTAATTTAAAAACGTTAACAAAAAGCATTGTTTTGATCTCAAGAAATACTGAACAGCTACTGCTGCCAACTGGTAAAGAAGACTTATGTTTTGTACTACAATTGCGATTATTCTGTTTAAAAAATATTAAAACAAGTTAACCAGTCTTTTTTCCAAATAAAGGAGTCCACAAGGATATATGTTTGATAATAATTGTGAGTCATTATTATTGCCGTTACATTTAGTAAATAGAATTCACAGGTTGTAGCTGACCCGATAGTTGGCATCGGTGAGTGACGTCACGTAAAAGAAGCAGCGTAGTGGGAGTAAGCGGCAATTTACAAAATCATTCGCCGTTCAACATAATACATTTATAATTTACATCGACGACTCCAGTGCGAGTTTGTCGCTACATCATTTATCCATATTACAAGTCGACATTTCTAACGGACGGTGTATTCAAGTGCACGCTACATAAATACAAGTAAACTGATCCACAATAACATTGTATGTAACGAAATATTCTCTGGTTACGAATAGACGAACCCGAGGTGAGGCTACATCTCGATCGTAAGTAAGACGAACCCGTTTACGAAACTAATCACCCCTTTTATTATCGTTACAACATATACATATGTAATGTATACAATGTATAATGATATTTGATATTTATGTAGTATGTTAGGTTTGTTTGTGTTAAGAGGATAGCATAATATAGAAAAATCTTGTTTTTGTGTAGATGATGAAGAAGATGATGATTCTCAGGTTGATGATTCAGAAAAACACATGAAATCGCTTAAAAAATTGAAGGAAACTGATCCAGATTTTTACAAGTTTTTGGAAGAAAATGATAAAAATCTTTTAGATTTCCAAGCTTCTGACGAATCAGAATTAGAAGATGAAAAAGTAGACAAAGTCCATAAACCTCCAGAAAAACTTGAAGTATGTGAATATTGCCTTTATACTATGTTAAATGAGCATGTATGTTCAGTGTAGAGTATAGTATGTTATAGTATAGTCATAGCGAGTAGAAGGGGAAGTGTGCTCACTCCCGCTTGTAAAGCATTGCGACAATGGGACGGCTGAAGGCACGCTGTAGAGAGTGCGCCACAGTCGAACTCAGATCCAGATGTGTAGTTGCTAGGCTGTGCACGTGCGTGTATGCTGGCTATTTTTGTAAAAGATAAGTGCAAAATAAAGTCGTATACGTGTGAGTGTGTAAGCCAAAGTGTGATATATTCGTAAGATCATTATCAATAAAAATGCCGGCCTGTTTCGTGCCGGGATGTTGCTCTGGATATAGAACAGATAAAGGTAAACATTTCTTTACACCTCCTAAAGATGAGAAGCTGTTTTCAGCGTGGGCTAGGGCGATTCCAAGGAAAGATATCCCACTTACGCGTAAATCTGCCGTTTGTGAATGCCATTTTGCTGATGCTCTTTTAATTAAAGCAGATTCCTTTGTTATTGATGGGAAACATGTGGAAATTCTGAGAATTAGATGGACCTTGAAGCCGGGTGCTGTTCCACATATTTTTCCTAGCTTGCCTTCTTATTTAAGTAAAAAATTAAAGGTTCGGAAATCCCCTGTGAAACGGGAATCACGCAAGGAGTCCGCAGCTAGTGGCAACAGTGCTAAATGCAGTATTTTAGAAGTAATCGACCCTAATCATAATCTTCCCTCTACATCTAAATTAACCAATTCTGGTGCTCATGATCCACCAGTTATTCAAAATTTGAAGAAAAGAATAAGAAACTTAAACAGGAACTTAAAAAGAACACAAAATAAATTAGCAGTTTACAAAGCTAAAATAAATTTGCTTGAAAGAAAGACGCGCCAAATCAATTCGACTGAAGCAGAGGATCGCGTAAGTTGTCTAAGTAAGAAACAAAAACTTATGGTTGACACGATGCTGAAGAAATGTAACGCTCGTTCCAAAAGCATGCGATATTCAAATGAATTTATATTGGACAGTTTGCTGTTAAAAATAAAATCGCCTAGAGGTTACAGACATTGTCTGAAGCATGAATTACTACCTTTGCCTTCAGAATCTCACCTGAGAAAACTGTGTAAAGGTTTTAAGAGTAATTATGGTGTGAACGGAAACGCCATAAATGCGATTAAGGAAGCTTACGCAAATGAGAAAGATGAAAATAAACGGTTAGGAATTCTCATTTTCGATGAAGTAAAATTAAGGGAGGACATTAGATTCAATTCGTCCAATTTGAAAATTGATTGTTTTGTTGATTTAGGTGATGAGACTCCGGACAGCAATAAGAATATTCTAGCAAATCATGCCCTTGTGTTTATGTTCGTTCCTTTGCTGTGTAATTGGATCCAGCCCGTGGCAATTTATGCAAGTAAAAATGCCACTCCTGGGTACATACTTTCAAAAATATTAATTCAAGTTATTATTCAATTAGAACAATCTGGAGTGAAAGTGATAGCATTCACGTGTGATGGTAGCCAGTCTAATAGCCGGTCTGGACGATTCTAGGGATCTCAGGAAAGGAGGGGAAAACAAAGTGCTTTATTAAAAATCCAGTTGACCACAAAAGGAAAATATGGGCGTTCTCCGATAGTGTTCATATTTTTAAATGCATTCGCAATCATTTCCATGACAAAGTAAATTTGATATATAAAAGCACAGAAGTGAATTATGAATTTTATCGAAAGTTATTTAAAATTGACACATCATGTGAATTCGCCGGTCTTCGAAGCTGCCCGAAGTTGACATCCTCCCACATAGACCCTAACTCATTTCAAAGAATGAACGCGAGGTTGGCTTTTCAGCTATTCAGCAACAGTGTAGCAAATGCAATTAGATTTTTCAGAGAAATGAAGCCTAATGAGTTTCGTGGCAGTGAGAATACTGAATGTTTAACCAGAGATCTCAATAACCTTGTGGATGTTCTGAACTCTATGTTGCCCGTAAAAGGACTGTACAAAGGTTCTCCCTCACACAAACTTCTATTAGAATTTTTAGAAAATATCAAAACTCAGAAGAACACATTTGCATCCTCAAGAACTATGGAATCAGTAAGAGTAACCCTGACAAGTACTCTTGAAATATCGGAATTTTTGTGGGCTAGAGGATTTACCTATGTTTTAACTGCTAAATTTAATCAAGATCCCTTAGAGCGTCATTTCGGAATTTTGAGATCTCTAAGTTGTGATGATCATCCTTCGACCGTCAACTTTTTACATTTACATATGTTGCAATCCATATATGTTCCAACGAAACTTGTTCTAAATTCGTCAGCAAACAGCGAACTCAAAGTAGAAGCACCCCTTACTTCGTTTGTAAATCAGATGCACGCAATGGCTAGAGAAAGTGCACAGAGGAGCAAAGAAATTAAGGACAGTGTAGAGATGAAAATCAAAGATAAAATTGTAGTGACTGACTGGGAAAATGAAATCACCCTCCCATATCAAGCAGACCTCGTTAAGCAGAATTTAGTGTTCTATCTGGCAGGCTACATAGTGAAAAAAGTGACAAGTATATTCATTGTCCACAGTGTATTCGTACACTGTCTAGTGAACAAGTTCCTGACCCTTCGGTAGCAATGTTTACTTCCTTGAAAGATTATGGTTATGATAAAGATGTCAGGTATTTAACATACCCCTCCCGTTGCGTACTCCAGTTGCTTTTACAAGCAGAGGCGGTCATCTCAGAGAAACTTCGCTCGGAACATAATTTATGGGGCGACATATTTTTCAACTGTTTGGATAGCATTGATTCTATCTTCGTCGGCTCTTCAGATTTAGGATGCAGTGGTGACCACAGAAGTGAACTTGCGGGAAAGTTAATTTTCCACTACCTCAAGTGTCGTTTTTTCTTCCGCACCAAGGAACTGAGGAAGGAGCTCCTATCATCCAAGAAAGCCAAGTCTTCGCGGAAGTTGTCCAAGGTTTCCAACAGCTGATGCAATCGCGGTGAGTTCAGGGTAATTTTATATGGTTTGACACACAGATATTAGAAATGTAAGCAGTTTTTATCTTGATGTGTGTTGGCTTATCGTACCGCGACATATCCGGTTACCTCACAGATAGTTAACTGGTTATTAGATTCCTCAAATAATAATACGTCGATATGTGTGATAACTGTGTCTCTTAAGTTTATTTCTCGCAGTGATTTCCTTACAGATATTATTTGGCGTCTGCATTAAACGTAATCATAACAACAAATTGTCTCGCCCTGTCTCACTTGTTGGATCTGTAACGACACGAGTGCGATCTGCTGGCTGGGCCAGGTAACAGCGAGAGTGAGCTGACTTCCTTGTTCTATAGGCTATGGTATAGTATTGTAGAGTATAGTATGGGAAGAATTAAGGAACTAATATATGAATTAAAAAGTTAATCTAGGTCATTCTGAAAGGGTATGATCATAATAGAAAGCATTTTTTATATATATGATCTGTTAAATTTTTTTATTGTTGTAACGGTACGAGATTGTAGGGCCAAGATAACATTTTAAAATTATATTCTCTATGCAGTCATTGTTCACCCATGTAGAACCCCGAGTTAACCAGATAGGCTGTGTTTATTACAGAACAAAACGTCTATGTTTTGTCTCCGCACTCAAGCAACGTAGACCGATTGTGAAATAACACCTAACTTCGCATCAGCCGTGAATCACGAAAGAAAGTAGTGTAACTGCACATTGCACCAGGCGGCAAAATATTGCTAAATCCTATGCCTAAGTTATAGCGCTCTTTTAACAACACCAATGGGAGAGCAGACTCAAGATCACGTGACCAGCTCTGTATGCTCAGCTTTAGCGAACTAACACCAGTTCCATTGCAACTCACGGCTGAGCGGCCAGACAATCAGCAGACAGTTACCAGAACAAAAACGGTAGCCTCGGATGAGTTCTTGGTAGGCCGAATAATACAAAAGTAGGCCTACCAAGTAATATAAAATGTACAAACAGTAAAGTGACGAGTAAATGGCGTAAGGTAATAATAAACTGTGTTTGGAGTGGAGAGTGATTAGTGACAACAGTTCCGGACAATATCGTGTACAACGTTTGGATATTACGCAAATAGGTAACAAGTGTAAAGACAGTTTCATTTGGCCAAAACATTATAATTAATAAAGAGCTCATTAATTAAATAGGAAGTTTTAAAAAGAAATGTAAATTGAGTGAGTGTGTGTATGGGTTATCAAAAGTACTGGCTCAAATAGAAAGATGTAGTAGTAGTCTATACAAAATTATTGGACTAAAATTAGTAAAACATTTTAAATATAAAGAAAACGTAATAATCAATGATAGAGTATTTAATTAAAATAATAAAAAGAGTAATTAAAAGGTTCATTCTTCTATAAACATGTGTTAGTGTAGTTATTTCGCCGTAAACCATTTCCTAGTTTTCTGTGTTGACAACTCGTCTAACGAAATTTGGGATTTTCTGAGTTTTAAGGGTGGTCAGATAGCGGGATTATGTTATGATTTTTATAAGGGCAAGAGTGTTCAAAGTTTACATGTAAAACTAAAAAACATGTTGGCGACCTGGGTAATTTAATAAGGTAAGTTTTACGGGGACCATGACGGTAAGTAAAATTCTGGCAGCGGTGAGTATTATAATATGATGAGTGTATTAGTATTTTAAAAAGGTAAAAGGTGAGGACCTTTACAACGACGCCCCTGCCAGGATGTTCGTATAAATATTATAGGAACTAGACCTGTTTTAAAGCACAGAAAATGGGAATTGGTAACGGCGTATTTGTAAAAAATTATCGTACAGAGTTACGTTAAATAAGGTTAGGTTTGGGTAGAGCTATTGTGTGTTTACTTTTACGTATTGCTAACTGTTTTATGTGTGGGGTATTTTGATTTAAGTAACAGTGGTAGAAAATAAGGCAGTAAATATGCCTAGTGATAATGATGATAGTGTGGTGGTGGTAAATAAAGGTAGAGAGACAGACCAAGTTAACAAAAATGAAGTCGATCAGGTGACAGATAATAAGGTAAGTAGGGATAATATGAGTGAATCTGAATATAAGACTTATATGTTGAACCTTATAAAAGCAGAGATGGTTAAGGGTTTTGATGAACTAAGGGGTGTTATAAACAAGGGTTTTGATAGGATGAATAAACGATTTGACGAAAGGGACAAAATATGGGACAAAATATTGCGGAAACCCGAGACAGATAAATTAAAGAAGAATACAGAAGTTGAATCAAAACAGGTAAGTGATAATAATGTTGTTAATGATAGTGAAGAAATAATTAACCAGGTGAGTGATAATTCAAATAATGAATTAATAAATAACAGTGACAAAATAGTGGGAGAAGTAGTGTTGACTAGTGAATATAATGATGGTGATTACAATTCTGAGGTAAGTGGGAGTAATACAAGTAATTATAATGATGAAATAACATTAAATAAGAATAATGATTATATAGCTGAAAATGGGGTATCTAAGAATGATACTGTAAGTAACAGTGGTGAAATTAAAAACGTGGTGTTAGAGTGTAAGGTTGTGAGCAGAGAAAGTATTGATGAGGTTATAAGTGTGTGTGTAGAGAGGTTAAATGGGCAAAGGGCAGATGTTCCCCAAGTTTATGGTGAAACAGAGTTTTCACAGGTGTTTAATGAGGACAGAGTTTCCTCCGGTATTTGTATGAAAGACAAGGTGTCTTCAGATGGTCCCAGTATTTTTTGTGATTTAACTGGTAAACCCAGTAGAGGTAATAAATATTTAATGGTGCCCTTTGCATGGAATGGGAGAGTTCAGTATGGTTATGAGAGGTGTTGTAATGAAAGAGAGAGAGAAATAAAAATTGTTGAGATTAATAGAGGTTATGAGATGTTGGTGCAGGTGTTAGATATTGAGAGAGATGAAGAAGGTGAATTGCATTATGAAACAGAGAGAGAGGAATATTTGAATGAGACTGTTATAAATGATGATAAAATAATTGACTGGGTATTGAGACAATTTACTAACGGAGACTGGACAAAATTAATTGATCGTGACAGGTTGTATGAAATAATAAATGGTATGATGAAGAACTTAGAAGTAATGGTTTATGAAAATAATAATAATAAACTCAAGGTAAACAAAAGTAATTCAGTCTACAAATATGTTAGATATCTATTTGACGATGGAGGTTAGATTAAGAAATCGGAGAATGAACAGTTTAAGTATGTGAATACATGGTGATAACTTAGCTGATTTTGACATTGAAACATGATACAACTGAATCAATAATGAGGAAGGTTTGTAAATATATTATAGTGAAATTAATTGTGTGTGTACTGTAAAATGTTTCATGTAACCATATGTGTATTGATTGATTTTACTAATAATATTATTTTATGTTGTCAATTAATAATAATAATGAACAGGAGGTAATAATGAGGCCAACTTTGTATTGTGCAGTTATATTCAAAGTGTTTTAAATAATATAACTAAAGTTAAAATGTTTTTAGTAAAATGCTATTAAAGTAATTGAAAGGTGAATTAAAATTATATTTGGTTTGAACTGTAATAAATAGACTTTGTTAAATATGTGAACTATAAGATTTATAAAAAAAAATTGAAAAGTGCAGTACAGCTGTTAGAGGTGAGGTAAGCAGAATGTTGAGTGTTTATAACTGTGTTTATGAAAACAAGCCCGGCACACAAGTGCTTATGTAAACAGGTATGCTGTATGTTGTGACTAATGTCTACAGACATACTTGGTGACAATAACAAAAATGTTGTAGTCTGCTGAATCATTGCCAGTAGAAATTCCTATTATGTAATAAAAGAAATTAAGATGTGTTGGAATTAAGCTAATTTTTATAAGGTAAGGAAATGACTTAATGTTTTAATTGTGAGACAGTTAATATTTGTGTGATAGGATGTTGTTAATGTAAAATCATTTTGATCAAATGTAATTAATTCTGAAACTGTTAATTAAATAAAAAATAAATTAATTTGGCAATTAACTTAATTGAAAAGATGATTTTTAATAATAAAGCTAAATCTAGTTTGATCTGAATTTTGATGGTAAAATAAATAATTGATAAATAAAAATATAATGATTAAAGTATTCATTTAAATTAAAAAATTGAAAGAACGTTAAAGCTGAGATAGTGTTTGGAAAATAAGATGTGTATATTACTGTCCATATAGATTTTTTGTGATATTACTTATAAAGTCACTGTGAGGGCGGCATTTGTGATCTTACTCACTTTATCATTATAATCTATTTTGATTTATACTAATAAATAGTACCATAATATGGCACGTGTGTACTTACCAACTTTAATTATTGCCGGGCTCATACTCTTCTTATGTAATATGCTTTTTTACCTAAGGGGTGCCAGGAATTCGTTACAGCGAGATTCTTGAGTCAAAGAAGGTGACACAAATGATAACACTGTTTTAGAGTGAAAGTACTATCAAATTTTAATCGTCAACGTAAATTCATTATAAAACCATGTGCTTAAAATGGCGTCGTACAAAGTTGCAACAAAAAGAAAATGGTGGCTATTTAGTCAGCCCTATCAGTGTTAATATTTCTGGTGGTCTGTAATCAAAATCGTTAAAATGTTATATTTGTACTGCAGTTCTAATTAATTATTAATTCATATTTGCTGTATACACAAACCAATGCCCTTGGCATACACATATATACTCATGGCCATGCGTTCACTCTCACACTCTCACATACATTAATCTACTTATGGGTACATGATTTAATTAGTTGTTTTCAATTAATGAGCTCATTAGATTAAAATAGAAAATGACAAAAGGTTGACTTCTCTTAACGGTGATAGGCGTAGATCCCTCGCTGCTGTTGGCTGAGTGTTCCCTGCATGGCTGGTGTTCGGCTCAAGTCTCTTTGGTTTTAATTACAGAATTATCACTGATTCTACATGTTTTAGATTTAACTGTTAATACATTTGAGCAACTAACGCTCCACCATCACATTTGTAAATTAGCTTTTGTTGATATTAAATTTTTATAGTAAATCTGAACAGACAGCGATACATCGCTGCTGCACCCTTGAAGAACTACGTTGGATTGAGACGGAGGCAAGTGCAAAATTGCGCTTGTGTGTGTATATTTTTACGTCATCACTCTTTTTTCACACAGGACTAAGACTGGTTACCTGCGTTGTCGTCAGCGCGTCATTGCTTTTGTTATGACGGATCAGTGTTATTGTCCAATCGGAATTCGTATTGTAGTCTTTTCGTCACAAACACCACCATGGTATATTTTGAGTTTAGCACGTCCATCGGCGACTTCGGTGTCTTACTCTGGCCGAAATTGCGTTGTTCCTTTTTCCAGAGGGACAATGTACCTAACCATTCTGTATGCTTAAAAATACATAATAAAACATTGAAAACACCTACATAACCCACAATTATGGTATTGGGCCAGTATGTACTGTTACAAACCCCCTCAAGGAAAATTTTTGTGTCGAAACCCAAAAAATTTCCTTGACTCATTCACACTTTCCTAAAAGGATCAGTCTAGATACGTCACCACAACCCCCTATAACGTTACGAAAAAAAACATTTTATCATCACCTACCCTTGGTCCCATGATGTTGGTCGCACCCTCTGACCTTACTGGACTTCTCCTGAGAGATCCCTACACCATAAGGCCATGAGGCACTCTACACTCCTGTTCTGACACTCCAGCCAGCCCAGGACTGCGGTCACAACACCACAAAACTCTGAAACATTGCATACCAAAATTAAACTAGTGGTCTGATACACTTACGCATCTACAACTGATATGTTCCCCTTTAGACGCATTGGTTTGTGTTTGGGGCATTGGTTTGTTTCTAATTCAAAAGTGTCACTTAACTACAACAAGACTTAAAATACATTGATTTTTACCACCACCAAATTCAACTACTTCCTTGTAAGAAAATAAACAACATATATATGCAACTACATATAACACAATATATCAACAATTCTTTATTATACCCCAAAATACCTTCACCTAATTATTTCTATAAATTCAGCTTACAACTATCATGGCGGACACTTTTTCTTTAAACTTTGTTGCTCAACTTATAATCATTTATCTATTTTGTAAATGGCAGCTTACTAGAATATTTTATTTAACTTCATTTTTAACTTTAAACTTCCAACTTTAAAATCTACTATATCTTAACACTTGTTATCGTCATTACCCCTGTATTGACCTCCTAACCACACACTCTATTGCCCCCCAACCTAATAAAACATCATAAAACATTGTACATTGCATATTAACATTGTTACATTTACCTTACATTAAACAATTTAAATTTACATGATTTGTACCTAACTTTATAACATCAATTCTCAATTAACTTTTAATTATTTAACACTCATTAGATTCTATACAACAATTTCAAATTTATCCTTACCTTTCTGTTACAATTACCTTCCTATCATGAATTCTTCTTTTCTAACCCTTCTATCCTTACTAGTTTGGGTGACTCTCTGTTATTCATTATTTTCTCTGTCTTATTTTGGCATCTGTCAACCTAACCTTACTCACCTCCTTTTTAACTACTAACAACCGCTTCTAACCATTAATACATTATGACACCAATATCTCAATAATAACCCCCTTTCACAAATCCCATTTAAAACCTCTGGCACCGCGCCTTTTTTGTACTAGTATGTGTGTATTCCCTCACTATGCTCATTCCCTCATTGGTTTCTGACCCTTTCAGATAACCCTTTCCGGCACACAACGATCCCTCCTGTCTCAACATCTCTCGTTGGACTCCTACACCAATACCCTTATTACAAAATATCACCATCAACAACTATAAAATTACCATGCACATTACTCAACTCTACATATAATTACTAACCACTGTGTCCCTAAAATATCTAACACCTCTTTATATTTTATCAGCATCTCAACACTTTATTTTTCCTAACTCCCAATAACTCTATTTGACTAACTCCAATGCCCTTATTTGTCACTATTCCCCAAACTCTTTACAACATTTCAACTTAATACACCATTACAAAATTCATCACTTATCTGCTAACAACACCTTTCATATCCAAATACATAATCATCTACTAACCATTCGAATCTGAATTCTCATAATATCCTTTAGCTTTCTTCAGTTATTTAAAATCATACAATACATGTTTACATAAAAAAATACATAAAATACACAACAGCAAAAATACACAAATACATAGACATCAATACACAAAAATATACAATTCACATAATCATGAAATCATTTGCCATAATCAGTCCTAATCAGTCCATTTTTAAAAACACTGTCCACACAATTAAATGTTCATAACACAATAGAAGGTCTACCCTCCATCGTCAAATAATAGTCTTATCTTTGGTCTGTACCATTTATTTTTTATTAAATACATTATATTAATATCATTAATATAATACACATTTAAATTCTTATATTTAATAAAACCATCATAATTAATAGGGTTATTCCCTATCAATTTATCATACAACCTGTCACGATCGGTTATGGTCCTGTCACCTCCAGTATAATTCGTCACAATCAGATAAGTTACTAAGTCATTATTTTCATTATCATCTCCTACGACTGCTATATCAGCTTCCTTACAAGGTAAGTATTTCATATTTTTATTATATATCATCTCTACACCTAACCTTTTCCTAAACTCTTCATAATTTTTCTTTACTTTATATATCTCAATTTCTCTCTTTCTCTCTCTCTCAAAACATTTCTCACCATCATACCAAGCTACACACTCTTTCTGCATATATGCAGGGGACTCTACTGCTTTATCACTGCACCACCTGTGAAGTGCACAAAAAAAACCAGGGACCACTTTATTTGTAGACCTTTTGTCTTCCAAATACGCATTGAAGGCACTCTCGTCCTTCCTAAACACACGTGAAGTCTTTACTTCACCCCCGACTACAACATTAAGGGAAAATCTTACCCCCTGCAACCCCTTTATCTGTAAATTCTCTCTATACTTTCTCTCTAATTCATCAACACTTTTTATCACTTCATTATCAAATTCTACTCCCATTATACTTTTATCACTACTCTCAATACTCACACAATTATTTTCTAACACCATATTTGTAATTCTATCATAATTCTCACCACTTACCTTGTTTTTGTCTATCTCTAACTTGTCTACTTTGTCAATACTACAATTTTGTCTCTGTATTTTCTTTTTAAATTTTTCTAATTTCTCTTCTACTTGGTTTAATTTGACATTCTGTAAAGTATTTTGCTTTTTTAACTCACTCTCAAAACTATCTAATTTTGCATTAAGCGTACCATTCATTTGATTGAATTTGTCACTGATTAATGTGAATATATTTTCTAATGAGACTTTATTTTCAACTACTTTGGGTGTTGAGCTAATGTGTCTTTCCAGTAAAATGGATTCTGTCTCTGAATTTTCTATTTCTATGCTACTATTATTATCTGCCATTTTTATTTTAAATGTTGGAATTACTATTTCGCTCTACTTGTAACAAAATTACCCAATTACTATTTACTCTGGTTGTTAACATAACCTCCATAACCTCTCTTGTTAGGTTCTAGATATCATCTCGTCACCCTCTATGTCTCTGAATCTGGCTTATTTATATAAAATAATTTTATATAAAGTCAACTGTTCGGGGCCATTTGTGATATTACTCATAAAGTCACTGTGAGGGCGGCATTTGTGATCTTACTCACTTTATCATTATAATCTATTTTGATTTATACTAATAAATAGTACCATAATATGGCACGTGTGTACTTACCAACTTTAATTATTGCCGGGCTCATACTCTTCTTATGTAATATGCTTTTTTACCTAAGGGGTGCCAGGAATTCGTTACAGCGAGATTCTTGAGTCAAAGAAGGTGACACAAATGATAACACTGTTTTAGAGTGAAAGTACTATCAAATTTTAATCGTCAACGTAAATTCATTATAAAACCATGTGCTTAAAATGGCGTCGTACAAAGTTGCAACAAAAAGAAAATGGTGGCTATTTAGTCAGCCCTATCAGTATTAATATTTCTGGTGGTCTCTAATCAAAATCGTTAAAATGTTATATTTGTACTGCAGTTCTAATTAATTATTAATTCATATTTGCTGTATACACAAACCAATGCCCTTGGCATACACATATATACTCATGGCCATGCGTTCACTCTCACACTCTCATATACATTCATCTACTTATGGGTACATGATTTAATTAGTTGTTTTCAATTAATGAGCTCATTAGATTAAAATAGAAAATGACAAAAGGTTGACTTCTCTTAACGGTGATAGGCGTAGATCCCTCGCTGCTGTTGGCTGAGTGTTCCCTGCATGGCTGGTGTTCGGCTCAAGTCTCTTTGGTTTTAATTACAGAATTATCACTGATTCTACATGTTTTAGGGTTAACTGTTAATACATTTGAGCAACTAACGCTCCACCATCACATTTGTAAATTAGCTTTTGTTGATATTAAATTTTTATAGTAAATCTGAACAGACAGCGATACATCGCTGCTGCACCCTTGAAGAACTACGTTGGATTGAGACGGAGGCAAGTGCAAAATTGCGCTTGTGTGTGTATATTTTTATGTCATCACTCTTTTTTCACACAGGACTAAGACTGGTTACCTGCGTTGTCGTCAGCGCGTCATTGCTTTTGTTATGACGGATCAGTGTTATTGTCCAATCGGAATTCGTATTGTAGTCTTTTCGTCACAAACACCGCCATGGTATATTTTGAGTTTAGCACGTCCATCGGCGACTTCGGTGTCTTACTCTGGCCAAAATTGCGTTGTTCCTTTTTCCAGAGGGACAATGTACCTAACCATTCTGTATGCTTAAAAATACATAATAAAACATTGAAAACACCTACATAACCCACAATTATGGTATTGGGCCAGTATGTACTGTTACATTTTCATATGTCATGAATTTTTTGTTTCATATATGTAGTAGTAAGGATACCTTGTATAATCTATGTATTATTTTGGAGGGTAACAGTGTATGGGTAACGTTCTTTAATTTGACCGGACTTATATGCACCATTGTATTGTGTATATCCTATATTGTTTTATTAACACTATGTTCTAGGGTTAAGAGATATTCTATAATATAAAATGAGCCAGTACGTTGTCAATGAACCAGTACGGCTAAGAGGAAACAAATCCGTTGTGGGATATGGAGTGATGGAAGGCTGTTTGTCGATTTTTTAATTGAATGTTTCAAAGTCAGGCGATACTGGGGCGGGAATCTGTCCGAGCTTATGGTGTTGGGATCTCGAACAGAGAAGTCCAGTAAGGTCGGATGGGTGCTGCCACAGTCGCCAGACTAGGGGGGTAAGAACCCATGATTTTAGTAGAGTGTTCAGGGGGGTTGTGGCGCCATATCCTCACTGATCCTCTTAGGATTTAGGCAATAAGAGTTTGAACGCTTCGGCTTTCAATCTCTTATTGGGGGGGTATTGTAACGGTACAAGATTGTAGGGCCAAGATAACATTTTAAAATTATATTCTCTATGCAGTCATTGTTCACCCATGTAGAACCCCGAGTTAGTCAACCAGATAGGCTGTGTTTATTACAGAACAAAACGTCTATGTTTTGTCTCGCACTCAAGCAACGTAGACCGATTGTGAAATAACACCTAACTTCGCAACAGCCGTGAATCACGAAAGAAAGTAGTGTAACTGCACATTGCGCCAGGCGGCAAAATATTGCTAAATCCTATGCCTAAGTTATAGCGCTCTTTTAACAACACCAATGGGAGAGCAGACTCAAGATCACGTGACCAGCTCTGTATGCTCAGCTTTAGCGAACTAACGCCAGTTCCATTGCAACTCACGGCTGAGCGGCCAAACAATCAGCAGACAGTTACCAGAACAAAAACGGTAGCCTCGGATGAGTTCTTGGTAGGCCGAATAATACAAAAGTAGGCCTACCAAGTAATGTAAAATGTACAAACAGTAAAGTGACGAGTAAATGGCGTAAGGTAATAATAAACTGTGTTTGGAGTGGAGAGTGATTAGTGACAACAGTTCCGGACAATATCGTGTACAACGTTTGGATATTACGCAAATAGGTAACAAGTGTAAAGACAGTTTCATTTGGCCAAAACATTATAATTAATAAAGAGCTCATTAATTAAATAGGAAGTTTTAAAAAGAAATGTAAATTGAGTGAGTGTGTGTATGGGTTATCAAAAGTACTGGCTCAAATAGAAAGATGTAGTAGTAGTCTATACAAAATTATTGGACTAAAATTAGTAAAACATTTTAAATATAAAGAAAACGTAATAATCAATGATAGAGTATTTAATTAAAATAATAAAAAGAGTAATTAAAAGGTTCATTCTTCTATAAACATGTGTTAGTGTAGTTATTTCGCCATAAACCATTTCCTAGTTTTCTGTGTTGACAACTCGTCTAACGAAATTTGGGATTTTCTGAGTTTTAAGGGTGGTCAGATAGCGGGATTATGTTACGATTTTTATAAGGGCAAGAGTGTTCAAAGTTTACATGTAAAACTAAAAACATGTTGGCGACCTGGGTAATTTAATAAGGTAAGTTATACGGGGACCATGACGGTAAGTAAAATTCTGGCAGCGGTGAGTATTATAATATGATGAGTGTATTAGTATTTTAAAAAGGTAAAAGGTGAGTACCTTTACAACAACATTGTACTAATATTGATTATTTTTACTATTGTTACTATTAAATTACAGGCAATAAATGCGACTAAACTAATGTTAATCAACCCCCTTATGTAAGATAAGTGTTTTAAGGTGAGGACATTTTGTAAAAGGTAAGTTGGTCAAAATTTTCACTTGAATAAGCATGGCAAATACATGTTAGTAAAGTAACTCAAAAGTTTTTTCTTCAGCTGTAAGAGCACTACCGTGAGTGTGTGTGTGTGTGTGCGCGCGTGCACGTACGTGCGTGCATGCCTGCCTATCTTGTAGTATATTAAGTTTATCAAATGTACAGCTAATGTTCTTCCTCATTGTCAAGCATGCACACAACATTGAACATTAGGGGTTACAGGAAGTTGTTAAAGGATTCCATGCCTTTTTAAAAATTTTAAATGCCTTTAAACATACCATCTTTTCTGTTCTGTTTTGTTATAGATTGACAGTGAAGAAAGTGACTTTGAAGCTGAAGATGGACAGAAAAAAGATACTGATGGAAAAGTGATAACGCTGAAGATGGTGAATGAGTGGCAAAATAATCTCAGGTCACACACGTAAGTTGATTGCAATGGTGGTGCCCAACAATTAGTTCTTTTCATTGGTTGTTAATCTTGCAATGTTGGCTAGGAAACCACTTTGGTTAAACAGACAAGCTCAGCAGATGTATTGTTTGTAGCTGATCTGACATCTGAATCAAGCAGTGATGTTGTACATGAGAACTACTGGCCTCTGTAATTATCTGTTATGTTTGGTTTATGGTGAGATTAATGGAATAATTTAATAGGTTGTTCATGTCACAGGTTGTCAGTCATGGCTCCAGCATTTCAATGATGAGGGAGGGCTGATGGTGGCCCAGACTGACATCTGGGTCGGCCGCACTGCAAGAATTTTTTGCATGGATATGAGTTCATAAATAGAATTAAAAGATACACAATGTGTTTTTGGAACAAGAATTGGTGCATTCATGATGTAACTACTCATAGTGGTCCTATATCTGTTACACATCATCCCACCCTATTCTCAAGACCTAGCCTCAGCTGACATCTCCCTGCTTCCTAAAATTAAAGTGTCTTTGAAGAATGTCACTTTTTTTAGGCCAGATGAGATTTAGCAAAAAGCGACAAGAGAATTGCAAGCCATGCATATTGTGGAACCCAACATTTTGATTCTTTTTGTTGCAGTTATTCGGCGCCCCTTGCCGAATGCAACAAGCGTTAATACTGTTCTAGATAAAATGAGTTTAAATAGTCGCGCGACGGAGATTTATTCATACTTTGGTCGGCGTTCCCTGACGTCAGACCCCCTCCGCCCCTTTTCTAGTAAAGCTTTTCACTCAACAAGTTCTGGCAGTCTCCCATAAAACTGCACTGTGAGCAGAGTCGCCCGTCGTCTCCTGGTGGGTACCTTGGTTGGAAGCCTCGATTGCCAAGTTCAAAGCTTGGTTCGACGTACCGGAGTGAGGACACGAGAATATGGACTCCATGTAGTTTTTCTTCACACGTTCTTCCAGCGTGGACACAGCAGCGGTCCAGGGCATGAACTGAGGGACACGCACCCGTTGCGACCAGCTACAGCAGGTTGCGAGAGAACCTATCCGGATTGTCAAGTAAAATTTTACCATTAACAACTTTCAATGGAAGTTACCTTATAATCACTAATGAAAAGCGAGATAAACCAGTTTACTCACCTTATGTGACAGGAACAAATTTTTTATAAATGTTTTGTGATGTAGAACAGTGTTAGAATTTTATGAGCAGATCACAGCTTGTACGCTGAACACCGTTTACTGTAAACTAGTATTGATTTATGCAACTGTCCTATATTCAGTATTTAATCTTTTCTATATTCAGTTCATTTTCAGCTAAATTAACTCAGTAATTGACTTTTGCTGACTGACTTTTAATTACGTAAATTTTTGAGGCTCATATTGTTTGAAATAAACGGGTCGAACCCGACTCTGCTCACAAATAGAAGGTATTCAAAAATTTCTTTTATTTACACCTCCTCCCTTTATGGAATTATGTTAAACTTTAGAGACATTTGAGAAGTATGTGAAGTATGTTATAATGTAGAGAGAGAGAGTCGTAAATAGTAATAAGCATTTTGGTTGATTTGGGTGGTATATTATGTTATTTTGGGTGTATTTTCCGTGGTACGCTGCTGGGGCCCAGCAGCAGGAAGTGTGCTACATTTTATTGAGAATGGCTTGCCTTATTTCTTTAGCATTTCACTATAAATAGCAGAATTTACTGTTGAACCTCGGGAATTTATTGTTGAATCCACCTCTGTCTGTTGTGTATACAGTCTTTTTGTTGAGATCATCGGCTTTAAGTTTTCGTTGGCAAGACAGCTGCTTCTGCTGTAAAAATTGCTGTTTTGATTCAGGACTCATTTATGCTACAGTATGTCTCAATATTTTGTCTCCTTTCCAATAACATATCTCAAATATCAAAGCACTTATGTGACTTTGGTTTTTGTGTTCATTTATGAGTGTACAAGGTACTCAACATGAACATGCTTCCCAATAATTTAGATGTTGAAGGAGAGTTTCATAGAAACAGTCCATGAATGAAGAAATTATAAAGATATAAACTACAAAAGGTCACTCTTACAAAGTTTGACCCATACCAATTTATCATTCACCAAATATGATATCAATTATAAAGATATAAACTACAAAAGGTCACTCTTACAAAGTTTGACCCATACCAATTTATCATTCACCAAATATGATCATCCACTTCAGGTTTCATTGTACATATTCTCCTGTCCTTCATTCTGACCCTCTGACCTCATTATACATGTTCTGTATCATGACCCATATTCAAATCATGCTTGCACTTATCAGATTTTTCCATGCACTTTCAATTTGATCATGAATTGGTACTGTAAATAACCCTAGTGTTAAAAAAAAAAAAACAATCTAAGTAATAACAACAATCACAAACCAGTTCAGAGTAATAGCATCTGTGGCTTGTCAATGAATTAATGGAAATACACTTTTTGTTTGATAAACTGTGCTTGATAAAAATTGGTAATTCCAAGGTGTGCAAGTTGTATATACAGACAGCACATTCTGGTTACAATTCTTTGCATAGTCTGTAAATATTCCTACATTTGTAAATGTCTTGGTGTTTCAATTTTAAGACTACCCTTTTATAAGAAAAGTGTTAGAATCTACTGAAAAGTTTATAGTTAGTGATCAGAATCTAAAATATTTCTTTGTAAAAAGTCAGAATGAAGAGTACTGACTTGTACTTCCAGATCTCCTGTCATCAGTAGAAATATCACATCTTGGTAATACAATTTTCTTTTTTCTTTTCAGATCTGTGATGAGTACACTAACAGATGTAGTAATGGCATTTCATGCAGCATTGGAGGGCATGAGTGGAGAAGAGAAAGCAGCAGGAGGGTACAGAGTAGATGGCAGTGCAGGTAAGACAGTTGAATAATTAAAAAGGCTCCTTGTGTGATAGATATGTGCCTGTTGCAGTGACCCAGTTAACTCAAAAGGCTGGGAGAAATACATATACCCTGCGGGATGTGAACCCTATACTGAAGGTGAAAACATTGGCCAAAAGATCATTGATAAGATCAAAAGCGATTGATAAATGGTGCATTTAATATCAGAGTCACAGTTAATTTAGCTTGTCACTCTGGTTTTTGTGTTCACAGTCACAAGTTTTTACACAGTCTGAATTTAATTGTTGCTTTGTTTTGGTTTTCTGTATTTGACATTGTGGTCTATTGGAGATGTTTTCTTATCTACTATTTTAGTCTAGGGTAGTCTATATATAGTTTACAATCAGGGATAATTGTTCCTCAGTTGCTGAATGAAAATAACAAGCATTTGAGATTTTATTGGTAGGGGAGTATGCGCATTTAAGGTATTTTTATCATTTTTTGTTTATTTTATGAATTTAGCTTCATACTTCTCACACTTGCTTGTTAGACATTTTATAATAAGAAAATGCATCACATTTTTACATAACTTTTATAAACAAGTCATTATGAATATTTTTCAACATACAGTATTTGCTTTTGTACAATATCCCCCCACCCATGGGGAAATTCTGTGTATTTAGGTATTGCTATTGACATATTTAGGAATGCAAAACACTTATAACTTGCAAATTTAGTATTTTGAACTTTTATTGCATAATAACTAGCAGATAACAATATATAGTTCAAGAAATTAGCCGTATTTGAACAAGTTTGTTTTAAAACAAATATTAAATATCGTGATGTTTAAAAAATACATTTTGTAGTGAACTGAATCATGTAAATAACTTTTGAACAAATGTTAACAACAGTATTTAGTACCATGACTAAATAATGAACATTAAAATTCATAAAATTAAAGCAAATATAACTATTTTTGACATATTTTGTTATAAAAAGTTTCTTTTTTCAAACACTATCACATCTGTGTGATAGATGTAGTGTGCATTGTTCCATACACTACATTCTGAATGTGACCAAAATCCACATGTGATGCATTGATAACACTCTTCAGTATCTACGAATGTTATTTTTTTGCACCCGCTCTCTTTTCTTTGTCTTGAAAATACCTTTTCGGTATTGGTGCTGTATCAGGCATGTGAACATTTGACCTATGATTACTGGACTTCTGAACTACAGCAACAGAAGGTGACCCAGAGCTAGGGCAACAAATATGTTTTTTTTCTACCTGTCTCAACCATTGAGGCTTTAAGTTCTTCTGCTGATGGAAAATCGTGTGCTGAGAATTTCCCTGGATTAAAAGGAACAATCGCAGCAGCTTTGAAGCTAGAAAGTGCTTTGCCCAATAACCCAGGTATATCAGTAATGGTTATACATCCGTTTATGTGTATGATTAAACATAAATAATTTGTATTCTCTTGTCAGAACATTCCTGAGCAGGCAAAAGATGTAGAGGTATCAAGCAGTTTGATGTTTGCAGTGGTAAAGAAACCATTACAGTATGACTTTCCTTGCAGAACTCAGTGGAGGCTTCTAATGAAATGTATCTTGATGGTTATCACAAATGAGTAATACAGGGACTTGGGCAGACATTTTACCTTAGTTTGGAAATGCTTAAGCCAGCTTATAAATAAATCTTCATTAATCCAGCCACTGTGAGAACACTGATAAGAACTTGCACCAAATTGGACCACTGCACTGGAGATGAGCCGCCATCCGCAAACAAGAATAAATAACCATAGGTGGAACATAGTCTCCTGCTGTGTTAAAACAGCAGACAATAGTGATACTTGTCCTATCACAGCTATTATCATTAGTTTGTATGTTATTCTAATAGTAACTGTATGATTTACCAATTGATGTGTTTAGCTGTAAGGGGGATTTAGGACAAGCTGTGTTTGTTCTTACTTATGTAACGCTTTATATAACTATTCTTGAGAAATATTTTTGTTTACTCTAGAAAGACCTAAGACGTGCCAAAGGATACTTTCTCATTTATTCTAGTAATCAGAATAGTAAACAAGTACACTATAAAAACTGACAGGATACAATGCAAAAGCATCAGTTCCAGCGAACTGCTTGGCTTCGCTTGGCTCGAGCTTGTGGCTTGTGCCGTATTGTACGTGTTAATTGTTTGTTAGATTTGAGTTGACTTGAAGTTATAATAATTGTTTTAGCTCAGTAAATTATTGAAGTATTAAATAAGTATAATGTTATATTCAATAAACCAATAACTCAGAGTATTTTGAATTTCTAAATTCTTTATTTAGGCAAACGTACCTCTAACGGTTACTTCACTTAGCCACTCGAGTGAGTGATCGCGGTGTTTTACATTCAGGTAGAACATAAATGGTGTCAGGTGTAGGGTACGCCTGAAAGATATCCTGAAGAAAGGTTGTTCGAATAGAAGAAAGAAGAAAGAAGAAAGAAAAATCTCCATCGCATGTACCTGAAGGACTTCACTTGAGACTTGAGACTTGGCAGCACACACAAGTAAGTGACAACTAGTAGGTTAGTGTGGAACACCAAAGAGAAATATGTAATTTCAAGTACTGAGTACAATTACCATAATGTCTCTTATAAAATTAGATACCGCTTTACAACTAGGGTGAGGTGGGGTAATTCTGGGACAGCAAAAAAGTGGGGCAAAAGAGGGACAGGCAGTTTTACCGTATTATTTTTTAATTTATATTAATGCTGTTATACACTAGATATAGTTTAACATGTAATTAATAAGAAACCACTATGATTTGAACAATATCTAGTGTATTTGGTGTCTTTAAAAATTACCAATGAAAAATATGCGTTTTTTTACTCGAAAACTTTGTTTTTTCCCCGAAAACTTTACCTGCTGACAAATTAGTTATGTTTAAATCCATGCAATATTTATATGGGAAGATAGGCAATATCTTTAGTGACAGATTGACATGTAGATATAAATTTTACTTGTACTATGAAAAGGGTTATAATCTACTAAACTGACGGGGTAATTCTGGGACAGTGGTTTCGGGCAATTTCGGGACAAGCAGGGAAAAATTCTGGTACGGGTTAATTTTTCATTTTTTTATATTATTATTTCTTTTGTTTCAGATTATGTTGTTGAAGAGTTGTAAATCAAGAGTACTGTTTTATTAAAGTGATTTTGAGTTAAAATTGGTGCGGAAAAATGGTGCAAAATTATAAAAAAAAGAACCCAAATATGCTAGGGAAGTTTTAGATAAGGCTATAACAGAAGTGACAGTAGACAAACTTAGTATTAGGGTAGTTGCCTCAAAGTACAATATTAGTAAAAGTGTGCTTGCTAGGCTTGTGTTAGACAGAAGTGTAAAAAAAAGAGGAAGAAAAACTGCTTTTACCCCTGATCAGGAAAAACAACTCGTGAAGTACATAAGTATCCTGTCAAAGTGGGGATTTGCACTTTCAAGAAATATGTCTTAGAAGTAGTGAAAGATTTTGTTGAATCTAATGACATCAAAACCCCATTTAACACCATAAACCAGGAAGTGACTGGTTCCGTGACTTCTGTAAAAGAAATGGTTTAAAGTTGAAGAATTTAGAAGCCTTAGAACAAGCTAGGCGTAAAACACGTCCGATCCTTTTCTCATCTATGGATTTTATGACTTAGTTGAATCAAACATAAATGAATTAAAAATTAAAGACAAGCCTGCAAACATTTGGAATTTAGATGAGACTGGCTTTGCATTGACCCAAAAGGAGTAAAAGGCGTGGCGTTGGAAAAACAGAAAGTACATCGTACAATAATGGGGTCAGGGAAGGAGAACATTTCAGTTATGGCTTGTTGTTCAGCAGCTGGTGCTATGTTGCCTCCAATGGTTATATATATAAAGGTGAAAAGTTGTGGACAACATGGAGAGGGGAAAACGACTTGCCAGGGACTCTATATGCAGTATCTAAAAAAGGATACATCAACTCAGACATTTTTAATGACTATTTTGAACATTTCTGCACAAAAATTAAGGAAAGGCCACTATTACTAATTTTTGATGGCCACACTAGCCACTTGGAACCCCAGACAATCGAAAGAGCCATAAAAGAGAAGGTAACAATCATTAAACTACCATCCCACACAACGGATCTTCTACAACCCCTCGATAAGTGTGTGTTTCGGCCTCTAAAAAATGCCTGGAATCAGAAGCTGATTGAGTGGCAAAGAATGAACCAGAGAAAAATGACAAAACCAGAGTTTGTGGACACACTTTGTGCCATCTGGAATGAAGCATTATCAGCAGAAAACATCAAGAAAGGCTTTGAAAGCACTGGAATCTATCTATCCTATTAATAGAGAGAAATATCCTAAAGAGAGACTGGATGTGTTGAAGCTTGACAGATACACGAGGACAAAGCAATCAGATGAAACAAACGTGAATCAAGGATCTAATACAAACACCACTGACAATAATCAGCAAACCAATGTACCAACCGAACTAGCGAACTCTGACAGTAACATAGAACCTCAGCCATCTACTTCTAGTCAGCCCGAAGTACAACATACCTCACAATCTGGACCGTCTACCCCAAATCGCTCATTTGAAGAACTGTTGTTGGATAAAATTGGAAAATCTACCAGTGTAGTAAAACCAAGAAAACAAGTAACCCCATCAGCTCAAGTTATTACAACAGAATGTTTCTTAGAAGCAATACAAAAAGCCAAAGAAGGAAAGAAAGTGAAAACTGCCATAAAAATTAAAAAGGAACCAAAAGATAAGCCTACCCTTAAAAAGAAACTGTTCAAAAAACCCTCAGGAAAACAGAAGAAATCTACTACAGAATCTAAAATTAAACCAAAAAGACAAAAGAAAAAAGCTATAGAATCATCAGACAGCGAAGAAAGTGAAGAGTGGAAAAGTAGCGGAAGTGATGATGAATTAATTTTAAGTAGGCCTACCACATCAGAAGAAGATACTGAAATGTGCATTGATCCATTACCTCCTTCATCAAGCGCTAAATCTGCACAGGAGAATGAATCCAATAACATTATTGTTAAAGCAGCTGACTTCATATTGGTGAAATTTCACAACTACAGTAAGAAAAGTCAAACTGACTACAGATATTCTTCGTATTGTTTAAAAGAAAATCGTATTATTGTACATAGAAAAGAAAATAAGAAAAATGGAAGAGAGATTAAATAAGAAACTCAAGGAATTAATAGAAGGAACAAGAAATAAAAATAAAGAAAAAGATAAAGAAATAAAATTTGCTGAAAAAGTATTAAATTTAACAGAAACAAAGTTTACAGAAAATGAACATAAATTATTAGGGAAAAGTTTAAAATATGCAACAAAAACAAACATAGATAAAGAAAATACAATAATAGAATGTGAAGAAATAATCGATAAAATAAAAAATGAAGAAACTAAAAAACAATTAAGAAGTGAAGTAAAAGAAATAGTAGAAAAAATATGTAAGAAAAACAAAAATGTAAGAAATAAAAACGAAACACAAATAAAAAGAAATATAAGAGAATTAAAAAAGAAAATCACGGAGAACAATTTGATAGTTATAAAAGCCGATAAAGGTAACACAGCAGTGGTAATGAACAAAAGAGATTATATCGAAAAAGCAGAACAATTTATACAAAAAGGACCATATAAAGAAATAAAATATGATTACACAAGTAAATTTCAAGCACAAACAAAGAAATTGATAAAAAAGACAACATATTTAACAGAATGGCAAAAGAAACAAAAAATAGAACATAATCCTGAAGCTCCAAAATTTAGATGTCAAATTAAGTTACATAAAAAAGAAATGCCATTGAGACCTATAGTATCATTTATAAATTCGCCAACATACAAAATATCAAAAGAAATAAGTAAAAGAATCAAAATGGCATATGAAAAAGAAGAAATCCACAGCATAGAAAATAGTAAAAAGGTAATAGAAAGATTAAAAGAAATTACCATAACAAATAAGACAAAATTAATGTCATTAGATATAAAAGATATGTACACCAACATACCAATAGCAAAAACAGTAGAAATAATAAAGAAAAACAAATTAAGTAATGTAGAATGGAAAAACGAAATAATAGAAGGATTAGAATTATGCCTAAGCCAGAACTACTTCAGATTTAATAACAAATTTTACATACAAGAAAATGGATTACCAATGGGATCACCGCTTTCACCATTAATGGCAGAGATATTTATGAATAGCTTTGAAATCAAAATTTTAAAAGATATAGATAATAAAAGAAGAATTAAAAAATGGATCAGGTATGTAGATGACATACTAATAGTTTGGGAAGGTGAAGTAAATGAATTTAAAAAATTTACGGAACAACTAAATAACATAGAAAAAACAATAAAATTCCAAGAAGAAATTGGAGGATTAGAAATTAATTTCCTGGATATCAATATAAAAATTGAAGATAACAAACTCAAATTCGATATATATAGGAAAGAAACATACTCAGATTTAATAATTCCACAAGAATCATATCATCCAGTCAATTATAAAATGGCAGCATTAAATTCATTTTGCTATAGAGCTATAAATTATCTAGAAAATGAAGAACTCAAACAAAAAGAATTAAAGAAAATACAACAAATAGCAAAAAATAATAATTACAACCCTAAAATAATTAATAGAATAGTTAAGAAAATAGAGGAAAATAAAGAAATAGAAAATAACAAAAAAAAAAAAACAAATGAAGAAAAGAAATATAGAGGAGCAATAACATACATAGGATATCAAACAAAAATGTTTCGAAAAATATGAAATACAGATAGGAATAAAGAAAACGAAAAATGTATTCGAATATATAAAAAATGATAAACCAGAAGAAATTCCATTAACAGAAAAAAGCGGCGTATACAAATTAAAATGTGGGGAATGTAATAAGATATATCTGGGCGAAACTGGAAGAAAATTTAAAATTAGAATGAATGAACACGCAAAAGGAGAAGGGGTTAGAGTAACGAACTCACTATATGCAAGACATTTCAACGAATCAGGCCATAAATTCATAAATCCCAATGAAAATATGGAAATAATCAAAATAGAAAACAATCCGCAAAAAAGAAAATTAATAGAAGAACTAGAAATACTTAAAGTTAAAAAAGAAGATAAAAATAAATTAATGAATATAAAAGTGGATTTTACAAATGAAGAAATATTTTATTATATATTAAACAATAAACAAAAATAAATTAAAATAATAAGAATAACACACTAAAAAATGACGAAATGTAAAAGGTTACAAAAAAATTATAAGTCAAGAATGAAGAAATTAACAGGAGATTCTTAAAACAATTTGACGGACGTTAGAAAAATGCCTAACGGGAAAAGGTAGACAAAGTTCACGTAAAGAGCGGTAGCAGCTAGAACCAATAGGAGGGGCGATGACATAAGGGGAGGGGCCTAAAGTATAAAAGCCTACAACGTACAGTTGATAGACGTTGTTTAAGACCTGAAGATGTCAGTAATGACGAAAAGCTTAGTCGAACAATAAAAAAAAATTATAGCAGTTAGCAAATTCATACAAGAAATAGTGACTACAGATATGTTGCTGTTGTCCAGGAAACCTACGAAGACAATGAGTCCACAATTATGTGCCTGAAGTCCATTGAAAACTCAAAAACATTATTTAAACCAGATGAAGAAGACATTAGCCTCATAAGTAACAAAGATATTGCTAAAAAACTAGAACCCCTAAAGTTCTTCCCACTGGAGATAGATTGAAATATGAATTTTCGTCTCCAGTGGACATAAATGAAAAAAAGTAATTACATGATCTGGACAAAATGTTTAAATAAAGTGTATATAGTATCTATTAGTTAAGTAAACAAAATTATAGAAGAAGGACATGCTTTTTGTTGTTGCTTTATATTTGTACGAATAACATTTAACTTAGGCTAAATACTAGTAACTACAGCTTCTATTCGACATGTTATCTGTTAAGGTAAGCTTTCTTTATTTTTTTCTATTAAAAATTACTTTTTAATTTTTCCTAAGCCTATTTTTTGTATCAGCTATAAGTAACATAACTGTATAGGCTATGTTGTAATATAACTATACTTCAACTCATTACCTACACCTCAACCTGTTTGATAAAACCAACAAAAATACAGTACTTTTTGTAACGGTACGAAATTGTAGGGCCAAGGTAACATTTTAAAAATTATATTTTCCACATAGTCTTTGTTCACCCTTGTAGAACCCCGAGTTAGTCAACCAGATAGGCTGTGTTTATTACAGAACAAAACGTCTATGTTTTGTCTCCGCACTCGAGCAACGTAGACAGATTGTGAAATAACGCCCAACTGCGCATCAGCCGTGAATCACGGAAGAAAGTAATGCAACTCTAGATTACATCAGGCAGTAAAAACATTGCTAAACCCTGTGCCAGTGTTAAGGCGCTCTTTCAACAACACAAATGGGAGCACATATTCACGATCACGTGACCAGCTTGGCATGCTCAGCTTTTAGCGAACTAACGCCAGTGCTATTGTAACTCTCGGCCGCGCGGCCAGCCTACAACAACATATAAGTGTTCGAAAAGTTACGCCGGCCGACATAATTATTAAATGTGACAAACGTGGTTTTAGTGACCAGTAAAACTTGGTACCAGTTCAAAGACAAAATTACTTTAATGAGCATCAATTGACTTTCAAAGTGAGGCATAAAACACGTGCATCGTTAGTTGGAGTAGAGCAACATCCAGGATGAGTATTATTCAGAATTTTTAAATACATTAACATTTATATTTACCGACGTTTTCCTACATCATGAGATCTTAGAGTGGGGTTCAATAGAATGGCCATGTAAAAGAATGAGTGTGGGGTGGAATTACGTACTGGTTCATTACAAATATAAATAGTTTGTCATAGGCTAGTGAAGTAAGAAATATTCATTTGCTCACTGTATTTGATTTTACTAATTGTTTCTCATTCAACGAGTATGTAATATAACAGAAAAGAAATAAGAAATTTAAATGTCATATAGGGGAGACTAAGTAATTAATTGGCATAATAAACTAGAAGCAATTTGTCTTAGCACAAACTGTGTATTGATCTTTACACCTTGTATCGCAAATGATCCTTTCTGTAGCTGGTTTCGTCTGAACGACTCTTGGAATAAAACCCTAAGGTAAGAGTTAATTATAATTTTATAATTAATAGAGTAGTTAGAGTGGCGCCCGAACAGGGACACGAGTATAGGGTTTATAACCTATATTCGCCAGACCTAACCAAGCTGCAGAACGGGTCATTTGAGAGGGAGGACATAATTCTTATGTGACATTTTATAAATTCTTATGTAACATTTTATAAACTTATGAAAAATGGCGGGGAATAAGGACGATGTCAATGAAATAACGAGTGTTGACAATTGTGACGAGTCAAACGTTATGAGTAATTTTGAGATACATTCGACTCCAAGTGCGAGTCAAGATAAAATAATACAGCTAAATATAACAGATGAAACAATAGTTACAGAGGGCTCTGGGGTTCAATTAACCCCAACCTCAACAAAATGTAATAGCCAATTCGACAATGAGGTAATGAGTTTTTTGCAGAAACAATTTCAGGTAATCAATAGTCGTTTTGATGTAAGTGATGTTAAGTTCCATGAGTTAAAGGGCGATATAAATAATATTGACCAAAAATTTGATAAGCGTTTATATGATATGAAACAACAGAGTGTTAAGTTAGAAGACAATATTAATAAACGTTTAAATGAGATTGATGAATGCTTTAACACTATTACACAACAAGTGATAGGCTCAGTAAATGAACAATTAAATAAGCATATCATTAACGTAAATAAACAAGTGTCAGAGACAGTCAAAATACAAGTGCATGAGCAAATTCAAGAGTTGAAAGATAATTTTGAAAGTAGGATAAATAAGTATAATGTTGATAATGAGTGTAAATTTAATTGTGTAGTAGAGAAAATAGAAGAAGTTAGAGATAACATTGAGACATATGAAACTAATGTTAATTTCAAAATAAATGAAATAGAAAGCAATTGCGATAGCAAAATAAGTGAATGTCAATTGAGTTTTGCGAATAAAATCTTAGAAATTAATGACAATGTTGATAGTAAGATCAGTGAAACAGAAAGTAGTTGTAAGTCAGAAATACAGCTATTAAAAGGTGCTGTAGAAATGGTAAATAATGCCAGTATTCAATCTGAACGTGTAACTAACAACAAGTTTAATTTAATGGAACAAAAAATAATCAATGTTAAAGATGACTTGAAAACGGTAATAAACAAAACATTAGACAGTGTCCATGAGCAAGTAGTAATCACCCGTAATGTAGATAGCGAAATAGAGTTAGAGCCATTTACAGGGGATAGGAGGGGGGTACACCCTATGCAATTCCTAAATAGAGTAAGAGACTTTAATAGATTTTGTAACAATAATTGGGAGATGAAATTATTGAAAGTTATGAAATGTTTTAAGGGAAGCCCCTCAATTTGGGCGGAGGTACATAAGGGAGACTGGTTAGATTTCCAAAGTTTTGAAGGGGATTTTAGAAGTAAATATTGGTCTGAAGAGGACCAAGAAGTACTTAGAAGCAAGATAATGGGGTTGGGTAATTTTGGGACTAATGGTAATAATGTCACCATTTATGTAATGAAAATGTACAATGAGGCAAAATACCTTGAACCACCATTACCGTTCAGATCATTTGTACGTCATATAAGTAAACATTTACCAAGGAAGGTGCAAATTAACCTGATGACGCGGGAAGTGGAAGGTATAAATGATCTTGAACAAATATTAGATATTTTCCAAAATATCAGGGACCGGGAAATTGGTAGGCGCTCAAACCCGCCAGGGGTACATAACAATGAGAATCATAATCATAATCAATCTAGTGGGACACCAAACACATATAGAGGGACAAGGGGAGGCTACAATAATAACTATAGACGTGATGACTGGCGATGTGGAGAGTGTCATTGTGAGAACTATGGTAGTAGAACAACTTGTTACAGGTGTCATAAAGAGAGGAGTTGCCAACGCAGTAATACTGAACATAACCAAAATAGTCAACCACAGAGAGGAGGGAGCAGCAACCGAGGAGCACCGGGAAGCAGTGGAACTTCCAATAGAGGTCGTGGTGGGCACACTCCAGGCCGTGCAAACACCCAGACGGAAAACTAACAAGGACAGTGAGTGAAGGGACCCCACCATTGTCGACAAATGACTGCGGGGCCCAAGATAACAACGAATATACAAATAACGTCATCTGTACGGATATGTCCAAGGAACTGATGGAGGAAGAGGACTTGGAGACAGCAAGACCAGAAACCGGACTGACAGAGGTAAGAATTCAAATTGAAGGTAAGGAAGTAAAAACTTTAGTCGATACAGGTAGTGAAATTTCTGTCATTTCTGAACACATATTAGAGAGTTTGCAAGAAATAAATAAAAATATCCCAATCTTGCCAGTAGCGGGGGTGACCATTGTAGGTATTACCGGGGTTAGGAGTAAACGTTTAACTAAACAAGTACATTTGAACATGATAATTAATGGAGTAGAATATGACAATACATTTTTAGTAGTAAGGGGACTAAATTTGGAGGTTATTCTGGGGAATGATTTTTTGATAAAACACAAGGCGGTAATTGATTTCCAGAAGCGGTTGTTAGTACTTAATAATGAAGGTAAACCAGTTGAGCTTAGCTTTGAACGGGTAGTAGATAAAGTCAGAATTTCGGGAGTTAAGATGATACTAAATCGGGCCAGTAAAGTAGATACGGTAGTTAATACGTACGCATGTAGAGAGGGAGAGTTAGGGGATAATATAAATAAACAAATTTGGGAGGATAGAGCGGTGAAATTTTGTAATGAAAGGGGTGAAGTAGGGAGTTCTCAACGTAAAGCGTTGTGGCAGGTAATAGAGTGTTTTCGAGAAGTGTTTGGTGATGTACCAGGGAGGGCAAGGGATTATGAATGTGAATTAAAAGTAAGGGAACACGCACACTATGTACAAAGAAGCTATCCGGTACCTTATTCAAAAAGAAGGGCGGTTCAGGCGGAATTAGATAAAATGTTGGAAGGGGACATAATAGAAAGATCAGTATCACCGTATTCTAACCCGTTAGTAGTAGTCATTAAGAAAGATGGCCGCGTTAGATTATGTTTAGACGCCCGTAAGATTAATCAAATAATTATCCCGGACCGGGAGTCACCCGAAGCAATAAATGAAATCTTCCAAAAATTCAGTGGAGTTAAATACATGACCTCATTAGATTTAACCGCGGGGTACTGGCAAGTCCCGTTAGCATGTGAAAGCAGGAAATACACAGCATTCCTGTTCAATGGAAAGAATTACCAATTTAAACGATTACCTTTTGGGCTGAATACCAGTGTAGCCAGCTTTATAAAATGTTTAGATGAAATACTCCAGCCACAGAATTTAGATTTTTTAACCATTTATGTAGACGATATATTGATAGCATCACGAACATTTTCCGAACATGTGGAACATTTAGAAAACTGCATTAGATAGATAACTGCATTTTGTATTAGATAGACTGCGTATAGGGGGGTTGACTGTCAATTGGGAGAAATCTAAATTCCTACAGAAAGAAATACATTTTTTAGGGTTCATAATTACACCAGATGGGATAAAAGCTAACCCAGAGAAAGTAGAATCAATTTTAAAATTCCCAGAACCCCGAAATATTAAGCAGTTACAAAGTTTTTTAGGGCTATGTAATTTTTATAGAAAATTCCAGAAAAACTATGCCTATATAACTTCTAAGTTGAGCGCAGTGTTACAAAAGAACAAACAATGGAAATGGGGGGAAAGAGAACGAGAGGTGTTTATCGAAATAAAGGACCACTTTAGTAACATGATCATGATGAATCACCCTAATTTTGAACGCACATTTTATTTACAGACCGATGCTAGTAACATCGCATTGGGTGCAGAACTGTACCAGGAGGATGACAAAAAGGAGCATCACACCATCGCTTTCGCTAGTCGCACCTTGTTAGCTGCTGAAAGAAATTACACAACGACGGAGAAGGAACTATTAAGCATTGTCTTTGCAGTAAAGAAGTTTCGTACATATCTGCTGGGCAACTCCACCATCATCCGGACGGACCACAAGGCATTATCTTTTTTAAACACCTGTAAGTTGACACACAGCAGGATAACCAGGTGGGTGCTAGCTTTACAAGAGTACAATTTTAGTTGGGAGTATATAAAAGGGGTAGAAAACAAAATACCTGACACTTTATCCAGGGTAGATACAGAGGGAACGAGAACAGGGAGGGACTTAAAAGAAATAGAAATTTTTAGACTTAGCAGGGAAGATAGATTATTTGGGGAAGAATTGAGAGATATTAATAGTACGCAAAGAACAGATCTTAAATTGAACAAAATAATAACTAGCTTAGAGTCCGACTTAGAGGAGTCAGGGTATAGCCGTTATTTCCAGATTTATCAAGGGAGTTTGTTTAAGAAAGTAGAGGGGGGAGAGCGTGATTGGAGGTTAGTTATACCGGAAGGGTTGGTAGATAAGATAATATGGGAGTGTCATTTTCGGTATGGGCATTTCGGTGCTAGGAAATGTGTAAATGTATTAAAAGAATCATGTTTATTTAAGAATATGGAACGGAGGGTTAGAACTTTACTCCGTGGGTGCGATTTATGCCAAAAGTCAAAAGTAGTTAATTACCGTTTAGAGGGAGAGATGAGGTGTATTAAAGTAGAAAAGCCTTTTGATCTAGTTGCGGTAGACTTGTTTGGCCCTCTACCAAAGGGAAGGGGAGGCGTCATGTATATTTTTGTAGTATTAGATACATTCACGAAATTTGTAAGATTATACAGTGTAAAGCGGGCCACTAGTAAAGTACTAAGTGAGAAAATAACGAAGGATTATATGATTAAAACCGGGAAACCGAAAATAATATTATCTGACCACGGACCGCAATTTATTAGCGGAATATGGCGACAAACTTTGGGCTGGGAAGGTATTATACCTAAACACACGGCGGTATATCATCCTCAGTCAAACCAAGCCGAAAGAGTCATGCGAGAATTGGGGAGAATTTTCCGAGCATATTGCCATGCTAAACATAGTGAGTGGCCAGCCTATGTGGGAAGAATTGAAGAATGGTTAAATTGTACCACCCATGAATCAACGGGGTTCACACCATACGAGCTAGTTAAAGGAAAACGTCCACCTAGGATCCTGGAACAGCTGTTCAATTTTACACCGGAGAGCAACCCACGAGACTTGGAAATAAAACTTCAACTCGCAAATGAAAACTTACTAACGAAGGAAGAAAGAAGAAAACGGCTTCATGACGCCAAAGGTAAGTGGATTAAGTATGATATAGGTCAGCTGGTATTAGTAAGAAAACACTATTTATCAAGTGCACAAGATAAAGAGATTAAAAAATTCTTTTTGTTGTATGAAGGACCGTATGAAGTAGTTGAAATCAAAATGGATAATGCCTACGTTCTACGAAACCAAATGACTGGGGAAATAGTGGGTACCCATAATGCCACTAATTTAAAAAAGTATTGGCTAAAATAAAATAATAAAAATAAATTTTGTAATTAAATACAACTAAACAACTATAATAAACCTATAGTTAAATAATTATAAATAACTATAAATAATATAAAACAGTAAGTGGTAGCGGATAGATGTTCCCCACTTGTCCCAGTGGGGTTCGTCTATTTCAGGGACGCGCCCCTGCCCACGCGAGCCTTGGTTTTCTCCATTTACCCTTATTTTCGGAGGAAGCTTTGTCCTTACCTTCAGTCCTAGTTCTTGACCTCTTAATGATCCTTACCCTTTTATCTTCCCGATTTCCTTAACCATCCCATTAGAGTAAACATAACAATAGTTACACAAATTGGCACACTTTTTGGAACCATTTGATTGCTTTAATTTTAAATAATACATTAGGGTAATCCTCAAAATTAAATAAACTGGTGTTATTTACGAATTGTAAACTCATCCCTTAATTAGGTAGGTAGTGGAGAAGTTTTGTGGCTGAGTAGACAAACTAAATAATAAATTTTGTATAGTTTAACCGAATTGTTGTGTATCGAGATGGGGCTGTAGATTAGTGGTTGTGGTTTGTTTATTATTTTGGAAAAAGTAGGCAGGTATAGAATTCAGTACCGTAAGAAGGGTAGTCATTCACTGTCATAGAAGTGCGGTTCTGTTCGTCTTCAATTGCATCTCGATACACCATTATTCGGTACATGTAGCATATAACCTATTTACAGGTAATTAAGAAAAAAAAAATAATAATTTTGGAAAATATTTCACCGTAAAAGTTGTAACCAAGCGGTTTAATTATTATTTTGTGGTACCTGCTATGTTAGGTTATGAGTAGGGGATAATGGTATTAAGAATGTGATTGTGAAGGAATTTAAAGAGAGATTTGAAACAAATGATGTAATGTTTGTAAAATTTATTGAAATATTAAGAAAAACTGAAACACTTAATCACGTAGAATCATTTTGAAAATTGTAATCAAAGTAATGGAAATTGTTTTGAATGTACTAAGAGATGAAATTGAATTGTAGCCGCCCCTGGAGTAACTTAATATTGTAAATGTTAGTGCTGTGTTTAAATTCATTTTGATTCAAATTGAAATTGTAATTTTGTATATTTTATACATTAACTTCATACAACTGTAATTAAAGTCAAACTGTTTTGAGTGGAGATTGTTAAAGAATTTTCAAGTTAAATAAATAATTTTAAATGGCTAATTACATTAATGAAGCAAAAGTAACTGTGATCTGAGTTGGTAGCAATTGATAAATATGTTAACATTAAAAGATTTACAGAAACCAAAAATTTGAAGGAAGTATATCTGTCAGTATATGATGTACCCATGAATGCTGAAACTGAGAATGTTTATAACTGTGCTTACAAAACAAGTCTTGCAGACTAGTGTTTATGTAAACAGGTGTGGTATGTTGTGACTAACGTCTGTGGTCATGCTTGGTGACAATAACAAAATGTTGTAGTCTGCTGAATCGTTACCAGCAGCAAAACCCTATTGTGACATAAAAGGACTGAAGTTAAATTTTGTCAGACAAAATAATAATGAGGTAATTACTGTAATTTAGAGTTTGAGGAATTAAATAAAATAAAATTAATTTGGTAATCAAATTAATTGGAAAGATGATTTTAATAATAAATTTAAATTCATTTTGATTCAAATTTCAAATGTAATTGTTAAATAAAGGAAATATGTACTTTACTTAAATGGGACGCTGAAGGAAATTTTGTGTGAATGCTGTTAGAAATGTTTGGGAAATTTAGAGGTGTATATTACGGTCCAAGTAACTTTTATAAATGGACAATCCATGTTTTATGTTTAATTGTAGATTCCCCACCTAAGTGCGGTCATGACCTCACCGGATCATGACCGTGAAAGTAGTTAATTGTGGCAAATCATAAATTTTACTTGATATAACCGGCTTGTGGTTTGTTTTATTTTGTTAACCCGGTGGTTTGTTAGATTTAGTAGGGGGGTTATTTTTTTGAGGAATCTACCAAATTTTGGAACAGGGCTATTTTCACCCAGATAGGGGTGGTAGTCCATTAGGGGCGTATCATTCATTTTTTATTAGTAGGTGTAATACCGAATTTTATTGTAACGCCGAAGCAAGGATGGGGGTGGAATAAAAGAAAAAAATGTCCACCCCTTCCGCATCAGTCCTTGTGAAAGCAACTAGACGCTACAGTCTAGGGGGGGGTAATAGTGAGTGTGGATGGGCGGTGACCCAGTTACAGGTCACGAGGGAGATGTGGTTTACGGCTAGGATGAGGCTGGAAAAGGCCAAGAAGCCTAGCGCAGAACACATTAATATGTAATGGGTATCAGGGGTTAAGGGATTAAAAGGGAGGTAGTAGAAAAAAAAAAATTTTTTTTTTAGCCTATATAAATATAGTAGTCAAGTAAGGACATAATTTGTATTTTAGGTACTATTACTGTGAGTTAATACAATCCTGTATAATTAATGTGTCATTTTGGCTGGGCAATATTGTATGGGGAATATTATTCAATTTAACTGGAATTTATGTGTACTACTGTAAACCTATATTGTTTTATTAATACTATATTTTTTTTGGGTCTATAATATAAAATGAGCCAGTACGTTGTCAGTGAACCAGTACGGCTAAGAGGAAACAAATCAGTTGTGGGATATGGAGTGATGGAAGGCCTTTTGTTGATTTTTTAATTGAATGTTTTAAAGTCAGGCGATACTGGGTCGGGTATCTGTTCGATTTTTCGGTGTTGGGATCTCGAACAGAGAAGTCCAGTAAGATCGGATGGGTGCTGTCACAGTCGCCAGACTAGGGGGGGGTAAGAACCCATGATTTTAGTAGAGTATTCAGGAGGGTTGCGGCGCCATATCCTCACTGATCCTCTTAGGGTTTAGGCAATAAGAGTTTGAACGCTTCGGCTTTCAATCTCTTATTGGGGGGGTATTGTAACGGTACGAAATTGTAGGGCCAAGGTAACATTTTAAAAATTATATTTTCCACATAGTCGTTGTTCACCCTTGTAGAACCCCGAGTTAGTCAACCAGATAGGCTGTGTTTATTACAGAACAAAACGTCTATGTTTTGTCTCCGCACTCGAGCAACGTAGACAGATTGTGAAATAACGCCCAACTGCGCATCAGCCGTGAATCACGGAAGAAAGTAATGCAACTCTAGATTACATCAGGCAGTAAAAACATTGCAAACCCTGTGCCAGTGTTAAGGCGCTCTTTCAACAACACAAATGGGAGCACATATTCACGATCACGTGACCAGCTTGGCATGCTCAGCTTTTAGCGAACTAACGCCAGTGCTATTGTAACTCTCGGCCGCGCGGCCAGCCTACAACAACATATAAGTGTTCGAAAAGTTACGCCGGCCGACATAATTATTAAATGTGACAAACGTGGTTTTAGTGACCAGTAAAACTTGGTACCAGTTCAAAGACAAAATTACTTTAATGAGCATCAATTGACTTTCAAAGTGAGGCATAAAACACGTGCATCGTTAGTTGGAGTAGAGCAACATCCAGGATGAGTATTATTCAGAATTTTTAAATACATTAACATTTATATTTACCGACGTTTTCCTACATCATGAGATCTTAGAGTGGGGTTCAATAGAATGGCCATGTAAAAGAATGAGTGTGGGGTGGAATTACGTACTGGTTCATTACAAATATAAATAGTTTGTCATAGGCTAGTGAAGTAAGAAATATTCATTTGGTCACTGTATTTGATTTTACTAATTGTTTCTCATTCAACGAGTATGTAATATAACAGAAAAGAAATTTAAATGTCATATAGGGGAGACTAAGTAATTAATTGGCATAATAAACTAGAAGCAATTTGTCTTAGCACAAACTGTGTATTGATCTTTACACCTTGTATCGCAAATGATCCTTTCTGTAGCTGGTTTCGTCTGAACGACTCTTGGAATAAAACCCTAAGGTAAGAGTTAATTATAATTTTTTTAATTAATAGAGTAGTCAGATTTTCAAAATTGGCTATAAAAAAATAACCCTGTGTTCAATTTTTATGAATCTAACATATTTTCAAACCTTAAACACTAAAAAATTTGTTTAGTTGGTCCATTATGTATTAGTTTAATTATTTATAACGTTTCACTTAAGTTGAAAAAACTCAATTTTCCGATGGGTCAAACAACATATTTTTGACAAATTTTGCACACAACAAAATTTTAAGTGTCCCAAAATTTCCCAACGCCACCTATTCAATTAAAGCATGCTCTGTTTCAATATTTCCCTCTCTTCTGCCTATCTCATGTAATAGTGGAGATACATGACTGTCCTTGTATTGCCGCATACCCATCCCATAATTGCCCCAAACCCCGTGGTAAAAGTGGGAGTGTTTTTATTTTTTTACGGGTAAAATATAAAAGATAACAGGATAAACATCCCAGAACCCTCTAGCCACTCTAGTTTTCAATGACTATAAGTACCAAAAAAATCGATTGTTTTGTTTTTTGTCCCAGAATTACCCCACCTCACCCTAATACCAGAGTTGTAAATGATAAAAACACATGATAAATGATATGTGATAAATGATAAATAGTTGGTGATGATAAAAACACAGATTTACAATCATATATTGATGGTATAAATTTTGTCTTACAAAACGTAAAAACTGAGGAATATAATAACTATTTACATGTTGCAAAAATTAGACAAGGGTGAGATAGGAGCAGCAGTGCGTAGATCCGTTATAGAAACGTGGAACGAATTAAAAGAATTTTTAAGGAATAGAATCGACAAACAACAAAGTGAATCCTTTTTAGAAGACCAACTTATCTGCATTAAACAGAAACCAAACAAAACTATTCAACATTTTGTGGACAGAATAGAAAAAATAGGACATAAGCTAATAATAGCCTTATGCAGAACGGGTATAGACAGTAGGGTGGATCGAACAAAATTTTTTTTAGATATTGGTAATGGCTCAAACGGGAAATGTTGCCCACCAGTGACATTAGTTTACTTAATTTTTTCAGATTTTTCTGGTGATGTCTTCCAGTGCCGCAAACGGTCTGAAGTTTCAATAAAGTCAACATAGGCAACACGCAACCAACCATCTACAAGTACGCAATTGCAGTGAGCACAGCTGTTAAAAGTAGAATATTTTTCTAGTCTTAGGTTCTTAGAACCCATTTACTTTATTTTGACACCCTTTATATGTGAAGTTCTTTGTTTATTTTGGCCCCAAAAACGGTCATAAACACCAGGAAATTGCGACAGGTGCGTAAACGACGTACAGCAACAGCAGTCATTGTTGCGCGCATCTACGCAAAGCACAACAGTCACTCAGTGTCTGTCTGTTAGTGGGCGAGTCCATTTTGGAAGAGTACGGTGGCTCATAAGAGGAGTTGGGTAGGTCGGAGGGGCGGACCTTTGTTTCAGTGCGTAATCGTAGTCATTGCGATCAACACGTTGACGAAACGGGCGTTTTTGGAGGTTATGTCATCTTGATGAGTGCAAGCAAAGTTTGTTGACAGTATATTAGTAGTGAGTGTTTACTGATTCTGATTATATTCTTTCAGTTACGTGTAATCTAACCGTAGTGTGCTATTTGCAAACAAAATGCCCCATGAGTGAACGTTAGAGGCAGGTGCCGAATAAGTTTTTAATTTGGTCTTGATATAAGTGTGACAGTTCTGCTGGCTGTTTCAACTCACATTCGCTATTCTTTATGGGCCGGAAAAAAATTCCTGCGAGGATTTCTCGCCTGAGTGTAAATAGTGACTTGTTTGGTGCGCCTAGTGATTTGAAGGAGACTCAGTTGCCGACGTGTGGTGATGTTATGCGTTTCGTGAATTTGGTGAAATTAAATTTGTCTGCTGAAAACAAAGGGCACGACATGCCTTTAGGTGAGGTTTTGCCAACAGTTGCGGACAGAGTTGTAAACATACAAAATGATCGAAATATATAAATGATAAATAAAATTACTGCCAGGACTTACCTGCGCTAGCTTTCACTTACCTGCTGCATAAATTTTGATCAGAAGCCCAGAGTCGCCAACATGTTTTTTAGTTATACATGTAAACTTTGAACACTCTACCTTAATAAAAATGGGACAATTTCGCCATCTGACTAACCCACAATAATAATTCAGAAGATATCCGGGAACGTTTAGACGAATCTTGCAGCACAGAAATGAGAAAGTGGTAATGACGAAATAACTTACACTAACACATATTTCACAGTAAACTAAATGATTTTAATGAATTAAACACAATGACACTGAAAAGTGAGTTTTAAAATATACATTTATATCTCAGATTTAAATAATATTTAAGGTAGCCCATTCTGCTCACACACACTCACACACGACTTAATACTTTACCCCTTGATTTGTTTACGAATTCATGTTTTATTCACGGTAATTTTATTAACTGTTCACTGCCGACCGAACACGTGTTTTTGTTGTCCGATTCCACTGTCCGTCATTTAACTGTCGTCGATTCACAATTCCACTACACCAATTGTAATCTGGTTACATCCGTTAATTCCTCGGGTCCCGGTCGGTATTAACGATATTATTGAATTGGTCACATTTTATAAAACTCCACCGACCGGGCCCGCACAAAATGTCAGCGTCTGTTAGTGAACTTGGTTTCTCGTGGACTGCGTATAGCATGCGGGCGGATATTAATGCCATGCCGGCGAACGAATTTCATCATCGCTCACAGCCTGTGTTGTTGCAGTTTAGTGGCTGTACGCGTAACACATAGGAGTTTTTCTGTGTTATATACCGATGATATTTAGGCGCTTATGGCTCGACGTCACAAAGTAGGCGTGACTTAAATTTTATATCCGTCGACTTAGTAAAGGAGGCAAACAGAATTTAAGCATCTTGGCCATCTTTGCGGTTCCCTAAGGCGTGGGTCCGCGCGCCTGGTTGTGTGATGCGTATGGGCGCGCTGTCACATTCTTACAAAGTTCTTGGAAACTGAGGCAGTGCAAATTCCTGGTTACCGATTGCACAACGGTGGTCACGTATTACTGCTTCGTTACAACACTGTTCTTTCAACACGTGGTCTGTCACAATGGAAAATAAAATTTACAAATATTTTAATCAATCCCCCAAAAATTCAATAAAATAAAATCCCGCAAATTTGGCCCGTTACAGTACCCCCTCAATGAGAGGCCTTCTGTCAAAACAGAAGAAATCTCATTGATAAAACCCCTAAGAGGACCGGTGAGGAACTGGTGCCAACAACCCCTTTAGCTCTTACACTTCATGGGTACACGACCCCCCTGGCTCGGCGACTATGGACGCATCTGAACGAGATCACTGGACTTCTCTGTGCGAGATCCCAACACCGAAAAATCGAGCAGATACGCACCACAGCGCACCTCACCTTCTAACATGCTACCCCAAAATCCAAATCCCTGGCTTAAATCATGCCAGATCCTCAACCGATATGTTCTCCCTTATATGCAAACTGGGCTGCCTTTAGCAGTTACTGGGCTCACACACACACTTATAATATATACTGTAAACATTAAAATATTCTTCGAAAATTTATTTAAATTAAAATTCATTAGCTGTTTTCCTTGAAAATCAAAACACAAATTTTGCATCTATACTGAATAATTCTCTTCATTATCTTTTTTTTTTGTTATTAAAAATAAACCAATTGAACCTTTCTTAAAATAGGAACATCCTTAACCTAACATGTGATTACACCTAGAGTCTAACAATACAATTCCATAAAAACACTAATAATACACAGATAGTAACATCAAAATTAAAAAAAAAAAAAAAATATCAATTAGATGGCAGGCTCAAAATCAAGAAAAATCTTTTTTTTTTTAATATTTTCTTTCCATATTGAAATTATTTAACTTTGTTCAAATCAATTAAAAGCAAAATTGGCTTTATTTCCTCGCTAAATGTCCCTAGTATATGACCTCACCTATCAGCTGATAAAAACTGGGTCAAGTCAATAACCTTGACCTACATACGTTATACACAAGTTACATCTGAAAATACATTATACCTCTGTAAAATTCTATCTTTAAACACAAAAACACAATAAAATAAAACATTCAAAATAACAAAATAATATTATAATTAACAATCAAATTGATATTTATATTACTCAAACAAACACTTTACATGATTTTCAAACTCTCTCAAAATTGTCACTGGTTTCAATCAAATTTTATATTTTTACTATAAATCTTTTTATTTAAACATCTTATTCTCCCTTACTCTGGGTGATTTAATTACTCACCATAACTTAACTTGCCACTTGGCCTGCATACCTTTATAATTAACATTGCAATTATTACATTAAAATAACCAAATCACATTTAACTTTGGTCAAACTCTACACACCCTACATCTTTTAAATTTGCGTATAACAATTATAAACCTTATATTTTAATTTCAATTGAACTGTTATTAATAAACCATCAATTATTTATCATTTAATTCTTCTCAAAAATTCAAATTTATTATTACCATTCATGCTACATTATATTTCATCTCTGATTACCTTTCTACTATGAATTTTCTACTTAACTCTTCACATTTTAATCATTGATTAGTCTGGGTGACACCTGTATTCTCTATGCTTTCAATCAAACAGACATTTATCATCTTACTCCCTTTCTTCCTACTAACAACCACTATTAACAAACTATGACACCAATCTCTCAATTATAAATACCTTCACTAATTCCACTTACCTCTGGCACCGCTCATCTTTGTACTAGGATGTGTGTTCCCAACCTGGCTATATACATACGAACCAATGCCCCTCCAAAATATCGGCAAACACTCCCTTAAACTACTCTATCACCTGCCACAACGCCGCACGCTGGTCTCTCGCCACGCCGCACGCTGCTCACACCTTACCACCTCACCCTTACTACAAAATATCATCATCAACAAATATATTTATATACCATTCACATTACTCATCTCTACATATAATCGCTAACCAGTGTGTCCCTAAATATCTAACACTATCTCTGTGTGTTACCTGTATTTCAAAATTCTTATTCTCTTTAACTCCCATTAACTTTAATTCTACTTAACTCACCTGCCTTATTTCATTATCACCCAAAATCTATCTTTTTACAACATTTCACCTTGATATAACACTAGAAAATTCATCACTTCTCCCCTTATAATAACATACCTCAATTGAACATATTATCTGTTTAATCATCTACTAATCATTATAGAATCTTGATTTCATAAAATCATATCAAACTTTCTTTTATACACCCTTAATTAAGTAATTAATTTTCAATTATTTAATTCAATTATTTAACAGTTTACAATTACTTTCATCGCTTAATTAGTCTCAAATTTTCTAATTATTGTTAATTTATACTGGTTAATTGCAAATTTAATTTAATTGATAATTAATGTTATCAAATTCTTCTACATATACACATTGTTTACATAACATATCGTATACCCTAATGTAGTACACAAATACATTTAACATAATGACATCAACACATAAAAGAATATACAGTCCAACTTATTATTTCTTATCATTAACCACAAATCGTTTCATAAGACAATGCACTTCAAAACCATATTATTCATATAATTAAATGTTCATGAACAATAAACAATCAACCTCCATCGTCGAATAATAGTCTAATCTTATATCTATACAAATCATTTATTATTGCATCTCTTATATTCGTATCATCAATGTACATACTATTCAAATTTTTATAATTTTCCACAATCTCATATAATTCGTCATGATCGGGTATGGTCCTGTCTCCTTTAGTATTGTCTGTCACACTCCGGTAAGTCATATTATCATCGTTAACCTCATCTACTGCTATCTCAGTTTCACTATACGGTAAGTACTCATTATTATTGTTACTTCTCTCTACGCCTAACCTTTCTACGAATTCTTCATAATTTCTCTTTACTTTAAATATCTCTCTCTCTCTCTCTCTCTCTCTCTCTCTCTCTCTCTCTCTCTCTCTCTCTCTCTCTCTCTCTCTCAAAACATGCAGGGTACACTAACTTATCATTACGGCACCACCTATGAAGTGCACAAAAAACCAAGGGGAATTTATCTGCAAACCTATACTCACGTGAAGCCATTTCTTCACCCCCCCACTACAACATTACGGGAAAAATCTACCACCTGCATCCACTCTACCTGTAAATTCTTTCTACTCTCTCTCTCTGATTCATCACACACAAACATCTTATTATCAACATCTACTCTCTTTACAATTACGTTATCATTATCAACATCTACACAATCATTTTCTAACACCATATTCTTATTTGTATTGTCATTGTTATCACTGGTAAACCCATTATTTAAATCATCATTTCCACTACTACTTACCCTATCATCTTTGTTCGTTTTAATTTGTTTATTACTTTCTCATTTTCTAATTCTATTTCGCCTAACCGCGTCTCTATTTCACTCAGTTTCTTATCATAAATACAGCTTTGTTCCTGAATTTCTTTTTTCATTTCATCGAATTTTACGTTAAGATTATTCTGGATTTTTCTAATTTCATTTTTCTGTTCGTTAAAAAGTGCTTGTATCATTTTCATTATTTCTGCCATTTTTTTAAAAATTGTTTAAATATTTCTTTCAAAAAAATTATTCCGTGTAATAAATATTACACAATCTTCTATCACATTTAATCACAATATAACCTTACTTTTACGTGCGTAATTATATACGATAACTATTTTTTACAACTACGTCATTACCACATCCTATTTTCTGTGCTTTAAAATAGGTCTACCTCGTATAAATAAAATTAAACAAAAATCCTGGCAGCGTGAGCCAATTGTAAACATACAAAATATATCGAAATATATATAATAATAAATAAAATTACTGCCAGGACTTACCTGCGCTAGCTTTCACTTACCTGCTGCATAAATTTTGATCAGAAGCCCAGAGTCGCCAACATGTTTTTTAGTTATACATGTAAACTTTGAACACTCTACCTTAATAAAAACGGGACAATTTCGCCATCTGACTAACCCCCAATAATAATTCAGAAGATATCCGGGAACGTTTAGACGAATCTTTCAGCACAGAAATGAGAAAGTGGTAATGACGAAATAACTTAGACTAACACATATTTCACAGTAAACTAAATGATTTTAATGAATTAAACACAATGCCACTGAAAAGCGAGTTTTAAAATATACATTTATATCTCAGATTTAAATAATATTTAAGGTAGCCCATTCTGCTCACACACACTCACACACGACTTAATACTTTACCCCTTGATTTGTTTACGAATTCATGTTTTATTCACGGTAATTTTATTAACTGTTCACTGCCGATCGAACACGTGTTTTTGTTGTCCGATTCCACTGTCCGTCATTTAACTGTCGTCGATTCACAATTCCACTACACCAATTGTAATCTGGTTACATCCGTTAATTCCTCGGGTCCCGGTCGGTATTAACGATATTATTGAATTGGTCACATTTTATAAAACTCCACCGACCGGGCCCGCACAAAATGTCAGCGTCTGTTAGTGAACTTGGTTTCTCGTGGACTGCGTATAGCATGCGGGCGGATATTAATGCCATGCCGGCGAACGAATTTCATCATCGCTCACAGCCTGTGTTGTTGCAGTTTAGTGGCTGTACGCGTAACACATAGGAGTTTTTCTGTGTTATATACCGATGATATTTAGGCGCTTATGGCTCGACGTCACAAAGTAGGCGTGACTTAAATTTTATATCCGTCGACTTAGTAAAGGAGGCGAACAGAATTTAAGCATCTTGGCCATCTTTGCGGTTCCCTAAGGCGTGGGTCCGCGCGCCTGGTTGTGTGATGCGTATGGGCACGCTGTCACATTCTTACAAAGTTCTTGGAAACCGAGGCGGTGCAAATTCCTGGTTACCGATTGCACAACGGTGGTCACGTATTACTGCTTCGTTACAACACTGTTCTTTCAACACGTGGTCTGTCACAATGGAAAATAAAATTTACAAATATTTTAATCAATCCCCCAAAAATTCAATAAAATAAAATCCCAAAAATCTGTCCCGTTACAGAGTGACGGTTATTTGGAAAAAAGCATCTATTTCCGTTATCCCAAAGAAATCTGTGATCACAAAACTCTTAAGGTATTGTAGAAAATGCCGCGGGTTGGCGAAGTCATCCAAACGGAATAAGGACTTTTCTAAAGAGGCGTTTGACTGTCTGTTCGATATATGTTCTTGCCGATGTAAAGATCTGAGTATTTGCTGTTGCAATAGAAATTTGCTAGTTCTGGCGAGGGAAATCGTCTTCCTCCACGACCAAAGAACAGAGCGAAAATTGATGATAGGTGGGTTGGATATCAAAGTCACACAAGATCTGCAAGCAGCTGAGCAGAGGCGGAAGGTAAGGGAAGAAAGGTGGAATTCGGCACCAACTGCGTCAACAAGTAGTGCAGGAGAGAGCAGTCAAGTTTCGACTGTAGATGTAGAGCAGACGACTGAATTCGTGACACCTACGATTTCTGATGACACCGGAGATAGTGGAGAGGAATCGGAAACGACAGGATCTGATTTTGAACCAGGACCTCATGTATGGATAAAGAAGATGACACAGACAAGAATTCCTTTATCTAAAACATCTTCAGCAGCTTTCAGAACACGTTTCGGGCCACGTTACACCATCATCCGGATGCAGGGTACATATTTCGACAGCTATCATCGACTTTCTGGAGAAAAATAAAGCCAACTTATCAAAAACGGTTGCAGCTGGTTGCGATGGAACACCAATCAACACTGGTAAATTTAATGGTAGCCTTGCCTGTATTGAAAGACGACTTGGAAGAGAAGTTCAGCCTCCTCCACGCCAACGAACTCCCACTTCGCCATTTGTTCAAACATCTAGATGGAGACACCATCGGTCCAAAGACTTATTCAGGCCCAATCGGAAAGAAACTTTCTTTGTGCGAGAGTCTTCCAATCACTTCTTACCAGGCAATACTGCTTGATTGGCTTGACAATTATAACGAGTTACAAGAGGATCTGAGCACCGACCAAAAATACCTTCTAAAATTGTGCAACGCTGTGTCAACAGGATTGTGCCCACGAAGTGTACGTTTAATGAAGCCCGGTCCCATGAATCTGTCCAGATGGCTTACGACGGCATGCCGCATTTTGCGCCTGTATGTCAGCACTTTGTCACCTGATTCATCATTGGTTTGGCTCGTTATATTTATAGTAAAAGTTTATGCACCAATGTGGTTCGCGATTCGCCGACATCCTTCGTACAGTGATGGTGCACGGCATCTCTGGAAGATGGACCAGCTAGCGTCAGTTTTACCGGATGACCTCAAGAAAATAGCGTTTGTGGTGTTACAAACCAACGGCTTCTTTGCACACCCGGAGAATGTCTTGATCGCTATGATCACCGACTCTTCCCCTGATATACGAACTCTTGGATGGAGAAGAATCAAGAAGGCCCGCCAAACACCAAGGAAGAAATCCATTCGACAGTTTGTCGTACCTCAAATAGATTTTGAAGCTGACAGCTACCACCAAATGATCGACTGGTTTTCTATCAGGGTCACAGAACCGCCATTGACTAAAGCACTGTCACCAGTAGACATTGAAGAGAACATAAAAAGTGCAGTCATCGGAACTCGATGTGCAGTCACCTCCTTGTGGTGAGTTCTGGGTTATTTTGGCCAATTTTAAAGCCAAAATAAGCGAAGAACTGCACATATAAGGGGTGTCAAAACAAAGTAATTGTATTTTAAGAACCTTAAAAATATTCTACTTTTAACCGTTGTGCTCACTGGAATTGCGTACTTGTAGACGGTTGGTTGCGTGTTGCCTATGTTGACTTTATTGAAACTTCAGACCGTTTGCGGCACCGGAAGAAATCACCAGAAAAATCTGAAAAAATTAAGTAAACTAGTGTCACTGGTGGGCAACTTTTCCTGTGTGAGCCATTACCAATATCTAAAAAAAATTGTTTTCGATCCACCCTAATATACAGTAAAATGGCAGAATTAAGCACTGAAAGACGCATTGTAACGGTACGAGATTGTAGGGCCAAGATAACATTTTGTAAAATTATATTCTCTATACAGTCATTGTTCACCCTTGTAGAACCCCAAGTTAGTCAACCAGATAGGCTGTGTTTATTGCAGAAAAACGTCTATGTTTTGTCTCCGCACTCATGCAACGCAGACCGATGGTGAAATAACATCAACCTGCGCCTCAGCCGTGAATTACGAAAGAGAGTATGTAACTGCACATTGCGCCAGGCGGCAAAAACATTGCTCACCTTCCCGCCTCTGCTAAGGCGCTCTTTCAATAGCACCAATGGGAGCACATATGCACGATCACGTGACCAAAAAACACTGTATGCAATTTAGCAAACTAACGCCAGTGCCAGTTGTGACACCGGGCCGCCCGGCCCACCTAAGCGAGCTAAGTGTTCGAAAATATATGTCGGCCGACAAAACAACACTAAATGCTATTTAAAAGTGAACTAAAGTAATAGTGGCGCATCAACATCAACTTATTTGAAATAAGCAATAACAGTACCGCGGTTAAACAGTGGAAAACTAAATCATGGTGTGTTAAACAGTGCATTCACAGCAGAGGTGCAAAACAGCGGAGTTCTTCAGACGTTAAGTATTGACTGAGTTTTAACCAAGATTATTTTACCTTTTTCCCCAGAGTATAATTCAACATAAATAAATTATAAATCTAAAATGTAAATCAGAGATCTCGAAGTGGGGTTTAAATAGAACGATAAAATCAAAGAACGAATGTGTGTGTGTGTGTAGCTAAAGCACGTATTGGTTCATTGCAGATAATAAATAGTGGAGGTATATCGTAGTGTCATAAGCTAGTTAAGTAAGAAATAGTTGTGACTATAGTTGATTTCACAAATTGTTGCTCCTTCTACAAGTATTTAATTTAAATGTCATGAAAGGGAGACGAAGTAGTTATTTTGCATAATAAATCGGAGGCAATTTGTTTTAGCACAAACGGTGTATTTGATCTTTGCCTATATCAAATCCAAATAATCCCTTTTTGCAGCAGTTTCGTCTGAACGACCCTTGGAGTAAAAAACCCTAAGGTAAGAGATAAATATAATTATAATTTTGTAATTAATTCGTAGAGTTACATTTGGCCCCGAACTAGGGACCCGAGTCATATAATTTGTCCGTAAATAAATGTTAGAGTTACATTTGGCGCCCGAACAGGGACGCGAGTATAGGTTACAACCTATATTCGCCAGACCTAATTAAGCTGCAGAACGGGTTATTTGGAAGTGAGGGCGTGGTTAAATAAATTAATTTCATAATGGAGAAAATAAATGAAATTGATGTAGTTGTCGGCAGTGAGGCCGAAAATAAATCAATGTATGAAAACACGTCAACTGAGTCGGCCAATAAAGGCGATTCAGGTATTCAAACAGAGTCACTGTTAACGAGTGAAAGTAATGTAGACGAATCGAAAATCATGAATGAAGTTGCAATTCATTCAACACCTATTGTAGTAAATCAAAATAAGAAGTCCGATGAGGACAATATGTTAACACGATTGTATAATATGATGTATAGTAATTTCAGTGAACTAAGAGGGGATATTAATATTAAATTCGATATACAGAATGTTAAGCTCCATGAGTTAAAGGGCGATATAAATAATATTGACCAAAAATTTGATAAGCGTTTATGCGAAATGAATACAAAATTTGATGAGCGTTTATATGATATGAAACAACAGACGAATGAATGTTTTAATACATTTAAAGAACAAATTGAGAAACAAATACAAAAGGTAACTGAAAATTTTGAGTATAAAACAGATGATAATTATAATGATATGTGTAAAAACGTGGTAGTAGAGAGTAAGATAAATAGTAACAATGATATTGAAAATGGTAATGTGATTGAAAGGGTGGTATCAGAAAGTGATACGTTGAAAATAGATAGTGAAACAGTAAGTGAGAGTGAGAAAATGATAAGTTGTAATGAAGTAATAATTAGTGTTGTTGAATTAGAAAAAGTAGATGAATGTGTAGGGCAGGGGGTAAATTTTCCCCTTATTTGTGATGAACCAGAGTGTTCAAAATTGTTAGTATTGGAGAGCAAGAGACCCTTATTAGTGAAAGATTTGAATTGTTTAATTTTGCTGAATAATTTTGTACCCTCTTCGTGGAATGAGAAAAGTATATGTTGTTATGATGAGAGAATTTTAGATAGAGAATGGTGTATTGACAAAGAGACAGAATTGTATGAATTACAGAGAGATTATGGTGAGTGGAAGGAAATGTTAGAAGTATGTTTAAACAAGAGTAATTTACTGTATGATGAAAAAGTAACTGACCCGATATTGGAAATATTTACCGACGGAGACTTTACAAAGAATACTGATGTTGACTTAGTACATGATTATTATGGTAAAATGAATAAACTGAAATGTTATGGTTACAAAACCCAAGATAACCATATACGGAATGTAAATAAAATTCAAAATTGTTATTTGAAACCCCGATTAATTTTTGACGATGGAGGTTGAAATTCATAAACGAACAATTTAAATATGTCAATCTATGATAATGACCTAGCTGATTTTGATATTGAAGTGTGATGTAACTGAATAATTATTGCTGAAGAGTTGTAAATACATGTGTAGTGAAATTAATTGTATGTATTATAAAATGATAAATTATTTGTATGAAATAACATTGTTGTTAAATGTTTCAGAGGTTACGTGGAGATATTGGTGTGTGTGTGTGGTGTGTATTTTGTATTCATGTCAATAAGTGGATTGTAAGTATAAAGTTCATAATACTAATCAGATAGAATAAAATGTTTACAGGTGTGAAAAGAGTGTAATAATAATAATAATGGTATTGAGATAATAGTATTAAATAGAAACTGTAATTGAAAGGTAATAATAATTGAAAGGTGAATTAAAATTATATTTGGTTCGAATTGCAACAAATAGATTTTGATAGATATGTTAATAAAAAGATTTATAGAAGGAAAATTTTTGCAGGAAGTATATATGCCAGTACATGATTTAACCAGAATGTTTATACTATGTGAGTCTTGCAGACTAGTGTTTATATAAACAGGTGTGGTATGTTGAGACTAATGTCTGGAGTCACGCTTGGTGACAATAACAAAAAATGTAGTCTGCTGAATCAGTATATTATTGTGATAGAAGAGAATTGAAATTAAATTTTTTTACAGACCAAATAATAATGAGGCAATTACTGTAACTTTTGAGATTAATTGAATTAATTAAAGTAAATTAAATACAATTAAACTAATTTAGTAATAAAATTAATAGAAACGATTTTTAACAATGAACTTAACTTTATTTTCATTTAAATTCAAATTGGAATTATAAATTATATGCTAATTGATGCCAATAATGATAAAAACATTTATTTAACACTGACAATTGATGGAAAATGTTCAGGATGAGATAGTGTCTGGAAAATTGAGGTGTATATTACTATCCACGTAACTTGTATCAATGCCAATTTATATTTTATGTTTTAACTGTAGATTCCCCACCTAAGTGCGGTCATGACCTCACCGGACCATTACCGTGAAAGTAGTTAATTGTGGCAAATCATAAATTTTACTTGATATAACCGGCTTGTGGTTTGTTTTATTTTGTCAACCCGGTGGTTTGTTAGATTTAGTAGGGGGGTTATTTTTTTGGGGAATCTACCAAATTTTGGAACAGGTCTATTTTCACCCAGATAGGGGTGGTAGTCCATTAGGGGTGTATAAATAAAAAATAGTAGGTTATATGTATACCGAATTTTATTGTAACGCCGAAGCAAGGATGGGGGTGGAATAAAAGAAAAAAATGTCCACCCCTTCCGCATCAGTCCTTGTGAAAGCAACTAGACGCCACAGTCTAGGGGGGGTAATAGTGAGTGTGGATGGGCGGTGACCCAGTTACAGGTCACGAGGGAGATGTGGGTTACGGCGAGGATGAGGCTGAAAAAGGCCAAGAAGCCTCGTGCAGACCACATTCAAATGTAACGGGTATCAGGGGTTAAGGGATTGAAAGGGGGGGTATATATGTATATATATATAAAAAAAAAAAAAAAAAAAAAAAAAAAATTATAGTAACTAAGTATAAATGGAGTTAATGTCATTTTGTGTAATTAAGGTGTTATTTTGGATGGGCAACATTGTATGGGGAATATTATTCAATTTAACTGGAATTTATGTGTATCATTGTAAACCAATATTGTTTTATTAATATTATTCTTTAGGGTCTATAATATAAAATGAGCCAGTACGTTGTCAATGAACCAGTACGGCTAAGAGGAAACAAATCAGATGTGGGATATGGAGGGATGGAAAGCCGTTTGTCAATTTTTAATTCCATGTTATAAAGTCGGCGATACTGGGTCGGGTATCTGTTCGATTTTTCGGTGTTGGGATCTCGAACAGAGAAGTCCAGTAAGATCGGATGGGTGCTGTCGCAGTCGCCAGACTAGGGGGGTAAGAACCCATGATGTAGTAGAGTGTTCAGGGGGGTTGCGGCGCCATATCCTCACTGATCCTCTTAGATCTAGGCAATAAGAGTTTGAACGCTCCGGCCTTCAATCTCTTATTGGGGGGGGTATTGTAACGGTACGAGATTGTAGGGCCAAGATAACATTTTGTAAAATTATATTCTCTATACAGTCATTGTTCACCCTTGTAGAACCCCAAGTTAGTCAACCAGATAGGCTGTGTTTATTGCAGAAAAACGTCTATGTTTTGTCTCCGCACTCATGCAACGCAGACCGATGGTGAAATAACATCAACCTGCGCCTCAGCCGTGAATTACGAAAGAGAGTATGTAACTGCACATTGCGCCAGGCGGCAAAAACATTGCTCACCTTCCCGCCTCTGCTAAGGCGCTCTTTCAATAGCACCAATGGGAGCACATATGCACGATCACGTGACCAAAAAACACTGTATGCAATTTAGCAAACTAACGCCAGTGCCAGTTGTGACACCGGGCCGCCCGGCCCACCTAAGCGAGCTAAGTGTTCGAAAATATATGTCGGCCGACAAAACAACACTAAATGCTATTTAAAAGTGAACTAAAGTAATAGTGGCGCATCAACATCAACTTATTTGAAATAAGCAATAACAGTACCGCGGTTAAACAGTGGAAAACTAAATCATGGTGTGTTAAACAGTGCATTCACAGCAGAGGTGCAAAACAGCGGAGTTCTTCAGACGTTAAGTATTGACTGAGTTTTAACCAAGATTATTTTACCTTTTTCCCCAGAGTATAATTCAACATAAATAAATTATAAATCTAAAATGTAAATCAGAGATCTCGAAGTGGGGTTTAAATAGAACGATAAAATCAAAGAACGAATGTGTGTGTGTGTGTAGCTAAAGCACGTATTGGTTCATTGCAGATAATAAATAGTGGAGGTATATCGTAGTGTCATAAGCTAGTTAAGTAAGAAATAGTTGTGACTATAGTTGATTTCACAAATTGTTGCTCCTTCTACAAGTATTTAATTTAAATGTCATGAAAGGGAGACGAAGTAGTTATTTTGCATAATAAATCGGAGGCAATTTGTTTTAGCACAAACGGTGTATTTGATCTTTGCCTATATCAAATCCAAATAATCCCTTTTTGCAGCAGTTTCGTCTGAACGACCCTTGGAGTAAAAAACCCTAAGGTAAGAGATAAATATAATTATAATTTTGTAATTAATTCGTAGAGTTACATTTGGCCCCGAACTAGGGACCCGAGTCATATAATTTGTCCGTAAATAAATGTTAGAGTTACAGCATACACAAAAGTTTTACTAAAGGAGTATCTGAACCATATAAAAATATCTTATTAAATAGGAAAACCAGTTCATTTAACGACGCTGTAAAAGACGCTCTAATGTTAGAATTAGAATTCGAAGAAGACAGGGCCTTAAACAGACGGAAGACATTCGATAATGATCGCTGTTATAAATGCCATAGCTTCAGCCACAAAGCGATAAATTGTAGAAAGAATACTAGAGACAATAATTTAATTACCTTTTATCCATCAGTGACTTCGTTCTAGCGTTTTTTATATAGACGCGTTTCGTGACATGTGTCACATCTTCAGTAATCCTCGTCAAAACTTAAAATTCACATAAAACACATAAAAACACATTTGCACATATTTACAAAATTACAATAATGACACACACATAACACGATGTAACTTCGGCTTCGTTGGACCGGTCCGACCGCGCGTGTAGTTGCCGAGCCACAATTGTCGTTATTGTAATTTTGTAAATATTGTAACGATACAATTAAGCCAAAGCTCGTACCAGTGATAAAAAAGATAATTCTTGATATAAAATTACTTCATATGAAATAAAATGTGTAAAAAAAAATGATTAAACTGTAAATACTTTGACAAGATGTACAACGATATTACCCAACCCAAGTGATTGAGCCGAAAACACAAACATAAAGAAGGGAACCACGTAACATACTTATTAAAATGTAAATATTTTGACATGATTGAGCCGAAAACACAAACATAAAGAAGGGAACCACATAACATACTTATTAAAATGTAAATATTTTCAAGTGATTGAGCCGAAAACACAAACATAAAGAAGGGAACCACGTAACATACTTATTAAAAATATGATAGACAAAACAATGATGGACACAGAACTAAAGAAGAACCAGAAGAAGAGGACAGATCCATACAAGTAAACAGAATTTAAACCAGAAGAGAAGAAGAGGAGAACCGAAGCGGATTGAAGAAGAAGAAGAGGAAGAATGAAGAGGAGACAGATAAAACCCAAGGGGAAACTAACACACATATATAAAAGGGAAAGATTGTATGTTTAGAGATAGAATATGGTCAATAAACCTTGAATAATTATGTATCAATGAAACCAATGTTATTATTATTATTAATTTAACATATGTACCCATTTTTAAGACAATACAATTGTAAAGCAATATAGTATAGGAAAAGTACACTAACCCTGTCAGAAAGGTTAGATTCAACCAAAACACAACTAGCCTAGTATTGTTAATAGTAAATATAATACTAAAACAAAATAGTGAGAAATGGTAGGAGAAAGTATAGGGATTACCCATTAAATAACACTAATTACAAAACAGTGAACCAAAGTGAAGTGCTTTAGTGAAGTGTAAATGCCCTAAAAAATAGTGAAGGTGGATGTGAAACATTCAAAATAGAATGCTAAGTAAATAGACACTCTGTAAAACATTGATAAACCACCAATGATTGGAGTGAGATTATAATTAGTTATATACCTAGAAGTAATTAGAAATAGTAATCCAAATTAATATTAAGGAAGCTTGTAATAATATTCAGGGAGAAAGCCCAGTACAATAACTTGTGTTAACATGGCATGATAGGATAGAAGTAAAGTTTGTTATTAAAGATTAAAATTATAAAGAATACAACACCCCATGTTGAAAGGGGAATTAACCTTCATAATATTAGAGAAAGTGACAATGTTTATCACCCTAGTTTATAAGACAAGAAAGAAATCAGTGTTAGTACTAAGAATAATTTATGACTTGTAAAGAATAGTTGATTCAATGTTAAAGAAGGAATATGGCTGAAAAGGGACTTACAGTCCATAAACCTAACTATTATATTTTAAATGAAGAGTAATGAAAATGTATATTGAATAGTAATTAAAACACAAACAAATAAGTGAAGCCCATCAGGCTGAATTCAGAATGTAATTTAAAAAGGAAATACACTAAAAAACAATCATGGCTGTTTGTGACTATGAAAACAGTTAACTGCCAAAGACATTCAAATGCAAATTGTATCAATTTCACAAAAAATCTTACTAATCTAAGAACAGTGAATGGACAGTAATTATATATCAGTTATTTCAACACAGAAATATTATTGTAATAATTTAATTCAAGAAAGATATGTTATTTACTAAATGTCAAATAATTAGACTATAGTTAATGTGTAATAGAATATGACCTTATGAGGTATCATTGTAAACTTTGAAAGGAAAGAAAAATAATAGTGATGTCATTTATTATCCCAAAGGAATTATAAGGGAATAAAATCATTAGGAAAATACTTAATAAATTTGAATAAAAATTCAAATATTTCTAACAATGTATGTAAGGAGTAATTAACCAAGCATTGAATTATTGGTTACTATGACAACGAGACGTTTGAGGGCTTATTTTTCCGTTAAAATTAGAGAGACGCTGAAGAAACGAAGCGTGGGTAAGCCACACGAAAAATTGGACAAACTAAAATTTTAATTTAAACAGTTATAAAAAGTCGAATCAGTGAACCAAGATAACCCAATATGAAGAGACGTCGATCTATACAGAATTAATGATGTCCAGGAGCGAAATTAAATAAACTAATTAACGAAAAAACCCAGACCAGTTTGAAGAAGATGTGGGAAGCCTTCAACCAGCCCAAATTCGAAAAATATACGCCTATCCTGATGACGATACAGACAACGTGAGATGAACTGATAAGTACCGAATAATTTCTTACTCCCAAAACCCCAAATTACTTAAATTATTTTCAAATGATAAAATTTCTCACTATTTAAAAAGTAGTATTTTCTTTCAAAGGTAAAGGCATAATTTACTTACATTAAAAAACGTTTATAAAGATAACCTTATTTGTGAACATAACTACTGTAACAGAAATACGACACTACTGAACAAATTGTACAAACACATTATAAATCCTAAGCACGTATAAGGTATAGTAGTGTACTTTCTTTTCATGTAATCAACGTTTATGTCTATTTTCATGATCCAAAGAACCCCAGATTTTAAAACTGGTAATATTTTGTATGTAACTTAATGCCGTGTCGGCAACGATAAGGTTTTGAAATCCATTTTGCCAACCTTGAGATATTTGTGTTTCAAGCTCTAAGCCGGAGCATAATATTATAAATTTGTTTATGATTCATTTGTCATATTTATTGATATTTAAATGTGTATTAAAAAACGCAGTACAGAACATTACTATCTTGTTATTTCATAGGATTTTTGTAGAATATATGTGTGTTAGCGAAGTTTTAAGTTATAGCCAACTAGCGCTCACCATGAGCGGCCGAGTCGACAACCTGTGTAGCAGCGGGAACAATTCGAACGTCACAGCTGTCTAGCTAATATCACGTATTACCTTAAAAATTAAATGTTTTAATTGTTTTAACAGAAACAATTTGGCGCCACCCGGGAATCGTAATCCCTATGAATTAACAGGTAGGTTGTACTGGTGACATTGACAACGCTACGGACTCCAGTAGTGACGTCGATTTATGTAACGACCAGTGTGAGGCAAACACACTACATTCACACTAATACACAAAATAAACAAGTGTGACACATTTTAACAGGTACGACCTAAGTTTCTACGTTACAATATGTGCAAATGTGTTTTTATGTGTTTTATGTGTATTTTAACTTTTGACGAGGATTACTGAAGATGTGACACATGTCACGAAACGCGTCTATATAAAAAACGCTAGAACGAAGTCACTGACGGATAAAAGGTAATTAAATTATTGTGAAAAAGTGACTTGGATACTATATAAAAACAAAATAAAATACTAGAGACGTTAAACTTACAAATAGTAAACCTGTAACATGCTATAATTGCGGAAAACCAGGGGATTTTGCTAGAGACTGCCACCAGAAATACAATAAACAATTTACAAACAATCAAAAACCTTTTTACGACAATAAATAAGAAACTATGATACCGGGAAACGACATGCGCCTTCCGTCAACCTCTCACAATGGTAGGTCCGTAGTTACGAAGTCGGAAGATTACAAAGCAATGACAAAGTGTACCTACAATTATAAATAGCAGAAGGAGAAAATAAAACATGTAGAATGTTAGTAGACACTGGTTCTGACACAACTATCCTGAAAGTCAGTAGTTTAAATGATGACATAGATATAAAATAACAGATTAAATTGGTAAGGATAACAGATTAAATTTAGCAGGAATAAGTGGTACAGTAACTTCATTAGGCGAGACTGACTGCCACATTAAGGTTAACGATGAAATAATAGAACATACTGTGCATATAGTACTTATAGATTTCCAATTACAAGTTGATGGTATAATAGAGATGGATCTATTAAATAAATTGGGAGTGACAATACATTGTAAGGAAAGAATTTTAGAAATAAATAAAGTAAAAACTGGAAATATATCAGCATGTAACGACGAAATAAAAATAGCTACCGAACATTAGACTAACAAAGAAACTAGTGAACTTTTGAAATTGTGTAATGCTTACCGAGGTATTTTCAAGAAACCAGATCAATATCTGTCATGTACTAGTACTGTTAAACACAAAATTCCTGTAGACTTAAGCCTATTAATCAACGACCGTATAGATTGCCAGAAGCACAGAAACCATTAGTCGAAGAACACATACGCGATATGACAGTGAATGGCATAATAAGAGAAAGTACTAGCCCTTGGAATGTGCCAAGCGTCCTTGTACCCAAGAAAGGGGTGAGTAAAACCAGATTTTGTACAGATTACAGAAAGTTAAACGAGGTCGCTAAGAGTGACGCGCATCCCTTACCTAATATTACCAAAATTTTAAATCAATTAGGCGGAGTGCAGTACTTCTCTACATTAGACTTCTCATCAGGTTTTCACCAGATTGAGATAATAGAAGAAGATAAGGGAAAAACAGCATTTAGTACGCCTCAGGGTCATTTCAAGTATGAATGCATGCCTTTTGGATTAAAAGGAGCACCAGCTACCTTCCAAAGACTTATGAATGAAGTATTAAGAGGTTTAATCAGTTCTATTTGCTTTGTGTATATTGATGACATCGTATGTTATGGTAGAAATCTAGAAGATAGCCTTGCTAATCTAGAATCAGTTTTTAAAAGATTAAGAGAACACAAGTTACTTCTAAATGCAGAAAATGTTCATTATGATGTACTAGTGTAACTTATTTGGGACATGTCATAAGTAAAGACGGTGTTTTGCCGAATCCTTCTAAAGTAGACGTTGTAAAGAAATTCCCAAGCCCAAGTAATGTGAAAGAATTTAAAAGTTTCTTAGGTCTAGCAGGAGGTTCATAAAAGACTTTGCAAAAATCACTAAGCCACTAAATTCACTATTTAAGGACGGAGTTGAATTTCAATGGAAATCAGAACAAAACGAAGCATTTAGCACTTTGAAAGAGATATTAATAAGCGAGCGTTTGTTACAATATCCAGATTTTAGTAAAGAATTTGTGTTAACCACTGATGCATCCAAGGAAGCACTGGGGGCTATACTGTCACAAGGGGACGTAGGAAAGGACAAACCAATAGCATATGCAAGCCGAACTCTAAACAAAGCCGAAAAGAATTACTCGACAACGGAAAAGAGCTGCTTGCCATTGTGTGGGCAGTTAAACATTTTAGACCCTATTTATCGGGTAGGCATTTTAAAATAATAACCGATCACAGATCGCTAAAATGGTTGATTAGTTTAAAGGACCCTGGAAGTAGATAGACCAGATGGGCTATTAAATTAAGTGAGTATAATTTTGAAATTATACACAGACCAGGGAAGTGGAATCAAAACGCGGACGCACTTAGTCGAGTAACTATAGCGAAAGTAGATATAACGGCAGCAGACATATTAGCCTATAAGAAAAAGGAAGAAGATCTGAAAGAGATCGACAAGATTTTAAAACAATATGAGAAAGACAATCAGGGGTACCTGTACTACATAGACGATAAGGACCGAAGGAGGCTTATAGTTCCTAGAGATAACCGAATAAAAATAATGGAGGCTTACCGTGATACACCTTTTGGAGGCCATCAAGGAGTTGACAGAACTACCGACATTATTAAGGAAAAGATATTATTGGAAAAACATGGATAAGGATATTGCAGATTACGTACTAACCTGTAAAATGTGCAACGAAAGGAAAACTTCCAACCATGATAGAGCTCCAGTACCCATGAAAATAACTACACCTTTGAAAAGACCGTTCCAAAAAGTTGCCTTGGATATAGTAGGTCCGTTACCAAAAACATACATGGGAAACCAGTACATCCTTACCTTCCAAGATCACTTCTCTAAATATCCTGAAGCCTTTCCATTACCAGACCAAAAAGCAACTACGATAGCAAAGGTATTTGTAGAAGAAATTATATGTAGACATGGCACTCCTGAGTCATTGCTTACGGACCAAGGAACGAATTTTACTAGCGTACTATTTCAGGAGATATGCAAATTATTAGACATGTTATACGGACGGGAAATGCGCTTACCAACAGACTGGATACAAGAAGAAATACAGCAAGATTTAAGCGAAGATGATCTAATACAAGAAATTAAACGAAGAATACAAATAGCAAATCAGAAGGTGATAGATAATATTCAATGGAAAAAGGAAAACAGTAAAATACAGTACGATTTAAAAGCAAGAGAAAAAAGGTTTAACGTTGGCGATAAGATATTATTACACCAGCCGCTAGTTAGACGAGGTAGAAGTAAGAAGCTAGTTAAACCTTGGGTAGGACCCTATACTGTAGTAGAAGTAAATAGTGATGTTAATATAACTATAAAAAAGGGAAAACATCTACAAAAGGTTCATTTAAACAGGTTAAAACCTTTTAGAGAGAGAAATTAATGAAAGAAAATTCTTTTCCAGAGAATGAAGACACTATGCGTTACCCTGCTACTGTGGTGCACACTACAACGGGTATGCAGCAGGCAATACAACATCCAATTTCTAGACAACAAACCAGGGTTATATTTTTCTAAGAGATTTCAGTTTCTTCTGAGTTCAGAGCACTGGACCATTGCAATAGATACGGATCTAAAAGATGTCGAAACCAAGCTGGACCAAATAAACACGATATGGAAAGAAGCAACATCTGTACGTAGATCCAATAACATAACGATTGGAGCAGGATTATACACACAATCATGGAATGCGATCGAACGTACCACCCACAAGGTCAGACAACTCTACGCAATTGTAGGAGCGGAAGTAGTACCAGCAAGGACGATAAGAGGAATTTTTAACTCCATTGGTTTTGGACTTGAAAACGTTGTTCGGAACAATGGATAGCGATGATGCCGAGTACTACAACGAAAAAATAAGTACCATTTAAAAACAACCAAGACGTGATGCTACAGACAGAAGAGTACTTAAGGAAGTTACAGGAGATTAGTCGTGCGCATATTGAGAGTTTAGAAGACGTGATTACAAAACGTACAGTTTTAGATGCGTTGAAGCTAATTGAAACAGCTTGTAATGATATAGAGAGATAAGTGAACAAGTTCTATTTAGGCATTGATGCCATGCGTCAAAGTAAACTTAGTACGATGTTAATACCACCAGAAAAACTCAGTACTTATCTAAATAAAATAAATCAACAATTAAGGACAGGTTCCACACTGCCGCTTGTTGTCACTCAACAAACAATATATATGTACTATGACTTTATAGAATCCGTGGCATTACTAGTTAATGGCCACATTGTCCACATTTTCCTAAGAATCCCACTGAAATATGTTGACCGTACCTTTACCCTATACGAAGCACTACCTATTCCAACTCCCACTCCTAAGACTAAAGAAAATTCGCTGTATACTTTTATCAATCCTGGAATGGAGTTTCTAGCCATCTCCATAAACGAACAACACTTCATCCCGATGACGCAGAGACAAGTAGACAAGTGCAAAGGAGGAAGTACCAATATCTGCAATGGCCCGAACATTGTTAATCATCTGAACTCTGGACTGAAAACCTGCGAGATAGCCTTCTTCAAGGGAATAACACCTCCGCTGAACAGATACGACACAAGAGTGACTTACATTGGAACGTCCATGTGGGCAGAGATTCCGAAGACAACAGGTTGGCTGTTCGTCATCCCAAAGGAAGAGAGCCTCACCATTACCTGCATAGGTCGCGATGGACATCCAGAACATGATGGGACTGAATGGGTTCACGGAACAGGAATACTAGAATTACCAACGAAATGCCACATGACGGGATCATCCTTCACGATTTATAGTAGATTTAGCATATAGATCTTTAGAAAAAGAAAATACTTTATCAGTAATGTAATTACCATACCAAATGTAAATTTTAATAGTTATTTCAATCTTAGCAATAAAACGTATGATGTAATCTCTAAGAAATTGGCTGAATCTAGTAATCATTTCAAATATGTGACTAGTAGATTTCAAGATCTACAAACAGCTAGTATTAAACTAAATATGTTAGATGATATTATAGGTCAGTATGAACCAAATAATTTTGTTCCAGAACCTAGGCATTATATTTCAGCCACAGTTTTAGTGATCCTCATTGTATTAGCTTGGTATTTTAGAATAGATAAACTGTGTAGAAACAAGAAACATGTAAAATTTCTCCCGATTACTTTTAAAAGAAATAGAAAAAACAAAGAAGACAAATTAACAGTTGGTGAACTAGAGAATATTCCGTTAGAAGAGAGAATAAAAATGAATAGGAGGAAATAACTTTGTATTTAGGAGCAATGCGTCAGGCAGGACGCATCGTCCTAAATAAGGGGGAAAGTGGTATAAATCGTTAGTTTATTTGTTATTCTAAAAGTAACTGTACGATTTACCAATTGATGTGTTTAGCTGTAAGGGGGATTTAGGCAAGCTGTGTTTGTTCTTACTTATGTAACGCTTTATATAACTATTCATGAAAATATTTTTGTTTACTCTCGAAAGACCTAAGACTTGCCAAAGGATACTTTCTCATTTATTCTAGTAATCAGAATAGTAAACAAGTACACTATAAAAACTGACAGGATACAATGTAAAAGCATCAGTTCCAACGAACTGCTTGGCTTCGCTTGGCTCGAGCTTGTGGCTTGTGCTGTATTGTACGTGTAAATTGTTTGTTAGATTTGAGTTGACTTGAAGTTATAATAATTGTTTTAGCTTAGTAAATTCTTGAAGTATTAAATTTGTTCAAACTATAAACTGATATTAATTTACAAAAGTATAATGTTATATTCAATAAACCAATAATTCAGAGTATCTTGAATTTCTAAATTCTTTATTTAGGCAAACGTACCTCTAACAGTTACTTCACTTAGCCACTCGAGTGAGTGAGATCGCGGTGTTTTACATTCAGGTAGAACACAGCTGATGTGGTAGCACCAATTTTTTTTTTCTCCTTTATTAGCAAATATTTTGGCTGACTTTCTTTAAACAGCTGAAATGCCAGCTACATTCATCTACATTGTATATTCCTGTTGTGCCTAGAAAACACCATTTCTAGATTATTAAAGTGTTACTTCTTTTCTCTTGAACGAACTGATTCTGTTGGTGCTTGTGTCTTCAACTTGGAAAAGGCTAACTGGTGGGTTTCTTTTTAAAAAGAATTATAACCAGTCCTTACCAACAAGTTGAAACTGTGCTTGATATTTCATAGCATAGTGAACTGGTACAATACATGTCTAAATTCTGTAGAGGCAAGCCCATAGAACACTTTGGCTAGTGTGATTATGTGTTGCATGAGCTCTTCCTCATTTTTTTTTTACTGGCTTTCTTCCTAAAGCTGGACACATTAACTTATCATCCGAAACTTTCAGTTTGTCTCTCAATTTGTCAGGGTGGAACTCTCATTTTCAGGAATATGAAAATCTCTTCTTGCTTAACATATAGAACTGTCAACTTTTGTAGCCTTTAAAAAAGCATTACTTAGCTGTTCCAGTGTTCTTGACTGGCACTCAGTTTTCCTTTGATACATTCTTAACATCTAAAATCAAATAAATTGACTTTTAATAGATGAAGTGAAAATAAGAAGTAAGGGAATTAACAAGCAATGGAAGGTAAAACATAGTGTGCGTAGTTCCCCATAACAACCTTAATACATAAACATGATCTAGTGCACGTAGTTCCCCATATTAACCTCAACATATAAACGTGATCATATCTTGGATAAATAAAATATTTTTATTGAGTAACTATGCGTATTGACAGACTAACCTCAAATTCTGCAAATTCCACAGATCACTGTGCTCAATACTGTCACACTCCAATTCACTGGTTGAAAATAACCACAAAATCACACTTCTTCACAGTAACATAGATTATACAGAACTGGCCTCGCAGAGTGATATGCCTGTGAGTTAATTGTAGTTTATTTTCCAGTCTCAAACGATCAGCACCATCCAATACTGAATTCGACATACCCTAAGCCAAGAATAGTGGTGCATGCTTTTACCCTATCTTTCCTGTGGGAAAGATGTTATGCAACCTTTGTCTTTTCCATAGCATCTGATAGATGTCTAATAATATATATCGTTAGTTTAATCATGTTTAAATCTTAGTTGGTAAAAGAAATACATTTGGTAAAAAATAATGTGTGTGTGTGTGTGGGGGGGGGGGTTGCAAACACTGCAGGTTGCGGTATATACAGAAATTGAAATAGTTTTTGTTATTTGGCTTCATAATTACATATTTATAACTATAAGTACTTACCATAGTTATGTAGTTCATTTGCATATCTATCGGGTGAAATACCATGCTTCCGGATGCCACGTGCTCAAATCGTTTACTCTGAATATGTTAATTATACCTAAGGGTGCCAAAGTGTCGTTAAACGAGAGGTAGAAGCAGCATGGGTTATAGAAATAACGTCTCACACACATAGGTTTGGATACAGCACACCTTTAATTATCGTTATAGTTACTCAGTTACAAAACAAAGAAAGGGTTAAATTGCATTGGAATCATAGTACAAAATGGCGGCTCTGCAGTTCCGCTCTTACTTAGTAGTTATCGTTATCATCTTCCCCATCTTATACTTTAATCTGACAGTCGGAAGATAATCATTTATATATAGCAATTGCAATATTTCATACATTTATTAAATTTGAATACCCCTTTTACCCATAAACCAATGTCTAGTTGTTGTTGGCCGACATTTGCTCACACTCTCTCCCTCACATACTGATGTTACAAATAATAAATTTTCAACATTTAATATCTTATTAGAGCTCTAATTTTGAAAATAAGAATGATAATATTAGTGACTTTCCTGAAAGTAGTTGCAGTTGTGTTGTTAACAAACTCATTTATAAATATTATGTATTCATAGTTACTTACCGTCTGAGCGAGGTTAACTGTTCTCTGTTTACATTTTAGTTCAGGCGCCATGTTGGTGTTACCAACCTTACGTATTTGATAGTATTCGGGTCCAAGGTTCCTATAAGCGAGGCTGAGACTGAACGGTTACCAGAAATAACATACACTGACAACATTTATGGTAAAATAAACGTTTGTTTTCATTATTTCCTTTTTTTTTGCATAATTTGTCTTCTAAAACATCAAAATGGCTACTGGCCTATTACATAAAAGAAAATGGCGTTCCTACTTCCGCCTCTTTACACAATTAATAATTCTTTTTGATTACCCCACCTATTAATTTTATTTCCCCAAAAGATTTTAAAATAAACTGCAGCTCGACTAAATTGATCATTAAAAATTTTAACATGACTTTTATAAACAATTAAATAAGGAACACAAACCAACGCCTCATGGCGTCTCGCCAGTTTAATATTTGGCCTTACATTTACTCAGCTACACACACACTCATTCGTTTTCTTTAAAGTAGAGACAATTTGGATTGAATTGATTTTTTATGTTGAGCTCAAAAACTTATTATGATATGTAAAAAGGGATTAGTGCACTTTCCTGTTTCTGATGTGGCGTAGTCCTATGGGAACCTCCTCTTCGCCAGCCTGTGTTTTCTGTTGTTTTACTGCATACTGTTGATAGTTCTGTTTGTTACCACACTGAATTTACACTCTGTTTCTACATTTTAGCACTAATTGAAAATAGTGTTACGTTTTCCTGTAATTTGTAATTTGGCTGGTATTAGTTACCGGACGACCCTTTGCCAGGTGTTGTCATCTCGGCTGTAGTATGAAGACTGGGCAGATGCAACGTACATTATTTCGTATGTGTGAGTGCATCACGTCATTGTTATTTTGTTTCGAACGGTTAACGCCCTGTTTCATGCCATTGTTGTTACGTCATTGTTATATTTTTTAATGACGTCCAGCCTTGTGGACCGATGAAAATTGATATTAATAGTCAGTTTGCACTTATAACGCCATTGTGTATGCTCGGCTCCACACGTCCGCTCTTGACCTTGGAATCGTTTCGCTCTGCTGAAATCTGCGTCGTCTTTTTACAAAGGGAAAATAGTCCTACCCATGTATGTGTGTGCAAAACTAATGCAATACAATAATTTACTACCACTCATACCATAATTCCGATATCAGAATTTTCGTACTGTCACAAAACCCCCTCAATGAAAGGTTTTATGTCGAAACATAAAAACTTTCATTGACTCATTCACACTTTTCTAAAAGGATCAGTTCAGATATGTTGCCACAACCCCCTGTAGTGTTAATATAAGAGAAATACAATCACTTACCCTTGGTCCAATGATGCTGATCGTACCGTCTGACCTTACTGGACTTCTCAGGAGAGATCCCAACACCATAAGGCCATGAGGCACTTAACGCTCCTGTTCTGACGCTCCGGCCAGCTCAGGACCGCGGTCACAACACCACCAAACTCTGAAACATGCAATACAAATTTTAATATAGTGGCCTTATCTATTCCCATATCCACAACTGATATGTCTCCCCTTAGATGCATTGGTTTGTGTTTTGAGACGTTCTTAATTCATAAGTTTTCAAATAACAAAGACAAGATTTAAGACAGAAAAACCCTCTCCATTTTTCAAACATTCCTGCATTTATAAAAAACTCTCTGACTCCAGTCAACCATAATTACTCTCTTTCACATGAAAATATATTCTTATCCTAAGCAGAAAACAAATCTTACTTTTCTAAGCAACAACCACTAACTCTACTATTTTACTTCATATAACATTGAAACATATACCTATCATGGCAAACAACTTCAAAACTATTTATTTTTCTTTACTCAACTTTCTTTACAACAGAATCATAATTGCAGACTTAACGACCAACACCAATATCACTATCATTTCTTTAAAGTTTAATATTGTATTATCGTTACTACCCTTGTAGTTCCCTACTGACCTATTGTACCATCAACATAATAAAACACAATAAAACATTGTACATTAAACATTAACATTGTGACATTTACATTACATAACTCATATTTACATAACTTGTAGCAAAACTTTGTAACATTTTTATCAACTTTTGATTAACTTTTATTATTTAATCATTTGTTATATCCTTAGATTCTATAAAAAAAATTTCAAATTTATCATTACCCTTCCAGTTACATTACCTTTCTACTATGAATTTTCCTTTTCTAACCCTTTTATCCTTATTAGTTTGGGTGACTCTCTATTATTCACTATTCTCTATCTTATTTTGGCATTTGTCAATCTAACCTTACTCACCTCTCTTTTACTACTAACAACCGCTTCTAACCATTTATATATTATGACACCAATATCTCAATAATAACCCCCTTCACTAATCCCATTTAAATCCTCTGGCACCGCTCGTCTTTTGTACTAGGATGTGTGTTCCCTACCTGGCCATATCCATCCCTAACCATTTGCCCTCCACCAAATATCGGCAAACACTCTAACCCAAAATTGCTCCGCCTGCCACAACGCTGCACGCTGGTCTCTTGCCACGTCGCACGCTGATCACTCCCTACACCGGATCCTTACTACAAAATATAATCATCATTAAATATAATTACCATTCACATTACTCACCTCTCTACATACAATCACTAACTACTGTGTCCCTAAAATATCTAACACCCTCTTTATATATTATCTGTATCTCAACATTCTTATTTTCACTAACTCCCATTAACTCTATTTAACTAACTCCAATGCCCTTATTTGATCACTATCCCCAAACCTCTTTACAATATTTCACCTTAATATACCACTAGAAAATTCATCACTTATCTACTAATAACAATACCTCTCAATATCCAAATATATCATATGCGTAATCATTTACTATCCACTAGAATCTAAATCTCATAATTGTTTAAAATCATTATCAAACTTTTCTACAGTACATGGTTTCCATAAAAAAATATATAAAATACACAACAGCAAAAATACACAAATACATTGACATTAATACATACAAAATATACAATCCACATTATCATTAAATCGTTTATCATAAATCAGTTCATAAGCAGTCCATCTTGAAAAACACTGTCCACATAATTAAATGTTCATAAACACAATAAAATAATTAACCTCCATCGTCGAACAATAGTCGAATCTATATCTATATTGTAATAATTAATGAAAATTGTAATGTAATATGTTTAATTGGTGTGGCTCTCGACGTCTTACTGGCCTGAAACACTTCCTTAAGTTTCCCAGCTGGTCGAGTCCCAATGGTAGCAAGACCGGTCGAGTAGCGTAAAGTTGATGAAGAAATATATATGCTCAGCTTCACCGAAAGTTTCAAAACAAAAATTATTGTTTTGAAGAAAATTAAAAAAAATTATGTTTATAAAAAAAAATAATAAAAAAAAATTTTAATTTTATTAATTAATTAATTAGGATCAATTAATTAATATAGGGCTGTGAAGTTTTAAACAGTGTAATGCTCTTCTGAAAATTTTTATTAAAGTTTTAGTATAATTTAAATAATCTATCACCACTCATAAGACTGTCTGTAAACCAATCGATATTTGTTTACCTTTCTATTTTTTAGGTTATCTTCACTTACGGGTGGTAAAGTCCTTGTAGATTATCAATTAGAATTATATTATTGGTAATTAGTATTATTGAAGAAATAAAGAACTATTAAGTATTGAAAAGTATTAATGTTTTATTAAGTAACAGCAATATTGACTCTTATCGATTAGTATCGATTCTCAGGATATCGAAAAAAGTTACAAGTATATGTTATAAAAATTATATAGGGTTCTTTAAACAGCCAGTTATTACCAAAGTCAGAGAAATCGGGCTAATATTTAAAAAGTATAACGTTACAATCAAATTAATAGTTATTAATAAACACAGACATTGAATAATAATTTGTAAATATAATAATTGTTTTCACCCAAACAGCTGTGCTGAACAAAGAAGAAGGCACTGAAATCGTCAAAGCAAATGGCCGCCGTGAAGTTAGTGAGATGTCATTCGTATATTGGACGTTCCAAATAAAAGATTTTCCTGTAGTATTCCTGTTCTGATGTCTGCGAATCTCTTGTAAAATGTTGTGTAGTGTCAAGTGTACTGTTTCTGAGTTGTATTTAGTGTATTCGTATAATTATTAGTTCAAACACTTTCCCCGATTCCATCACTAATTTGGGTTAATGTATTACACAGTTTTCTAGTGTTTTGTGGTGTTTTTCAGAGTAGATATGTATTGTTCTGTGTTTATGGAGTGTTTCTTGATTGTTTCTGTTATAATATGATAGTTTTTAGAAGTATTCCACAAGTCACTCGCGATTTCACAATAACGTACTATACATTCGCTTGGTATGTCTATTATAAGTTAGGTTATGCACGTTACCAAACGTATGTCATGTTAACCGTTCAAAAACCAATAATTAACTAACTGTTTCCTTCAGTTTCAATTAAACTCTTAGCCCATATAATATTATCCTTAACATTGTTCAAAAATATTTTCACATCCTGTGAATACTTTATATTTTCACTATATGAATGCCTAAACTTTGGTTATTTGTCAATTTTATTCACTAGATTTGATTTAAATTAATCTTTCAGTTCATTCTGGTTATTTTCAGATTAAATAATGCCATTTTATAGTGTTTTCTGTCCAAAAAATAGTAATTTCACTTTCAGTTTGGTATACTCTGTTTGGAAGTCAAAACATTAAAATTTACTTCCTGTTATAATGTAAATTCAGCCATTTTATCAGTTATATTTAATATTAATAATCCTATATTGTATTAAAAGGTTCCTATTCCCTTATTTTCTGGTAATTAATTGAATTAGTTGTATTCTGAAACATTATTCTGAAATATATGACTCCCATGTCTAAATTTCTGAGTTTAGTCATTTTATTTTTATTCATAATTCTGAATATAATTTATTAAAATCTCTCTAAATGGTATGTGCAATTATATGGCATGATCTCAAGTTTATTTTGTCTAAACCCCTTTTGTTTATTTGCATTTAAATGAGCAATTTCTCTGTTTTGATGAAGTTTGGTTTCCATTCTTTTGGCCTATGATTTTTTAACAATTTTTCTTACAAAATAATTTACAAACAATATATGATGTGTGATACCCTCTCTGACTTTTACAAATAGTATTATAAATTAAACATGTTTTTAAATTACACAAAAACAATTAGTATTGGTTACAATACAAACAATAGTTAAAACAAAAAAAGAACATTTTTTTTAAATAAATGGTTGTCTTCAAATCAGACATTTTGCAACAAAATTCCCATTTCCAACATGTAAATATGGTTTACAACAAAGGTTTTTTACTAACTAACATCTTAATTACTCTCTACTATTTACAAGTGGTAACTATTTTTATAGTTCTGATGTTAGTTGTATCAGACCCAAACAAATGGCCTTATATCTAATACATTTTTAAACATTTTTGTACTATATACATAAAAAACCTTATATTTATATTCTTATTTCTAACTATTATTATAAGTAGGATTCTACAGTTTTTATACCGTCTTTTACATTGTCTTTGGGGAATTGTACCCTGTCATTAACAAATAAATAGTATTAATTGTTCAAAAGGTATTATGAACTCTGTTTTTCTTTTTTCATGTAAAACAAAATGTTATTTTAAACAGATTCATGTCTTATGAACAACATATTGCCACATTACATATTTTAAGTCATTGAAAAATGCATATTTCATTGCATCCAATGTTTGTGATTGCCAAGAATGAAACACAAGGTTCATTTTTTATAATACCCAAAACTATCACTGGTTCACTTTGCACTTATATATTATGTTAATGCTAAATGGTCGTATAGTCTTATCAACATAATAAATTGGTTAGCGTTTTTTCAATGGAGATTTGTTCCATGGGTACTATATTATTGTTTCATCTTAGTTCACAGGAAACTTTTACTTTATACACTCCTCTCTCTTAAATTTGTATACATGTGGTTTTTATTTCGTTATACTTTTGTTTTTAGATATTTATTTTGGGGATATAGGGATTTGGGTGTCTTTTATAAGACCATGACATCTTCTTCAGGATGCTGCCCTCTTCTTCTTTCTTCAGTCTTCTTTTCTCCTGCCTTCTGGGACTGGTATCTTCTCCATCTTCTTCTTGATGCCATCAGGTTTCTTGGGATCTTCTCCATCTTCTTCTTTATTTCAGAAATACACAACCTGTATTGGTTGATCTTGGCTTATTTTAGGGTTTCTATTCTATTTATTCTCCCTCGTTGTGGGTTTGGTCATATTGTGTACTACTTTGTTATTTACTATTTTACCTTCCTGGGTTATACCTTGAAACCCTTTGGTTATGAGACTGGTCTTGGATGACTCATCACTAGTAACTCCTTTTATTTTAACTTGTATTTTCTTTATAATAATGATTTCTTTCCACAGTTGCTATGAATTAATTAATTTATATTAAACTTAATGCTTTCTTCCAAATTTAAACATTATAACTTCATTATTCTAATGATCAATTCCCATTCAATATTATGCATACATCTGTCACGCTACAATATACACTGCTTAATATTAGATATCTTATCTTATCATTATACATGTACCAACTATTCAAATTTTTTATCCTTTTCCGCAAATTCATATAACTCATGATCGGGTATGGTTCTGTCACCTTTGGTATAATTAGTCATAATTAGGTAATTTGCAAAGTCATTATTTTCATTATCTCCTACTACTTCAGTTTTATTACAAGGTAAGTTCTTACTATATTTATTATATATATCATCTCTCCTCCTAACCTTTCCATAAACTCTTCATAGTCTCTACTTATCTTAAAAATTTCTATTTCTCTTTTTCTCTCAATATATCTCTCACTTTCAAAACATCTCTCTCTTTTAATATATCTCTCTCTATCACACCAAGCTACATTCTCTCTTTCCACATTTGCAGGGGACACTAATTCACAACTATTGCACCACCTGTGAAGTGCACTAAAAAAAACAAGGACAACTTTATTTGTAGACCATATGTCTCCCAAATATACATCGAAGGCACTCTCGTCCTTCCTCAATACATGTACATCACCCCCTACTTCATCATTAAGGGAAAAATCTACCCCCTGCAACTCTTTTACAATTATACTCTCTTTACACACTCTCTTTAACCCTTCAAAACACACTATCATTCCCTTATTATCATATTCTATTCCCCATAAAATTTCATTGTCACTACTCCTGTTTACATAATCATTTTCTAATATCATACTTTTATTTATATTGTTACAATTCTCTCCCCTACTTACCTTGTCATTGTTTATATCTAATTTGTCTACTCCCCTCTTATTTTCTAATTCTATTTCGTCTAACCGTGTCTCTATTTCATTTAATCTTTTGTCAATATCACAGCTTTGTTTCTTAATTTCTTTTTTGATATCATTAAATTGTTCATCAAATTGGTTTAATTTATTATTAAAATTATCTAATTTTATATCGAACTTAATGCTCTGCTCTTTTAACTCGTTGTTCTGTATCTTCATCAACTGAAAAAGGTCTTCTAATGACACTTTATTACTTATAATGTGTGTCGAATTAGCTTGTGGTTCATTTAATAACAGCGACTCTGTTGCTGTATTACTTATATTAATGCTTTCGTTATCTGCCATTTTGGAGTTCTAAATATATATTTGAAACATTACTGTATACTTTACATAACATAACCTACTCTCTCACTGATCGTGTCACACGTTGATCTAATAACCGTTCTGTCTCTTTTTGCCGGCTTATTTATATAAACTTTATTTATATATTGTCCCTAGTTCGGAAGCCATTTGTTAACAAACTCATTCATAAATATTATGTATTCATAGTTACTTACCGTCTGAGCGAGGTTAACTGTTCTCTGTTTACATTTTAGTTCAGGCGCCATGTTGGTGTTACCAACCTTACGTATTTGATATTATTCGGGTCCAAGGTTCCTATAAGCGAGGCTGAGACTGAACGGTTACCAGAAATAACGTACACTGACAGCATTTGTGGTAAAATAAACGTTTGTTTTTATTATTTCCTTTTTTTTGTATAATTTGTCTTCTAAAACATCAAAATGGCTACTGGCCTATTACATAAAAGAAAATGGCGTTCCTACTTCCGCCTCTTTACACAATTAATAATTCTTTTTGATTACCCCACCTATTAATTTTATTTCCCCAAAAGATTTTAAAATAAACTGCAGCTCGACTAAATTGATCATTAAAAATTTTAACATGACTTTTATAAACAATTAAATAAGGAACACAAACCAACGCCTCATGGCGTCTCACAGTTTAATATTCGGCCTTACATTTACTCAGCTACACACACACTCATTCGTTTTCTTTAAAGTAGAGACAATTTGGATTGAATTGATTTTTTATGTTGAGCTCAAAAACTTATTATGATATGTAAAAAGGGATTAGTGCACTTTCCTGTTTCTGATGTGGCGTAGTCCTATGGGAACCTCCTCTTCGCCGGCTTGTGTTTTCTGTTGTTTTACTGCATACTGTTGATAGTTCTGTTTGTTACCACACTGAATTTACACTCTGTTTCTACATTTTAGCACTAATTGAAAATATTGTTACATTTTCCTGTAATTTGTAATTTGGCTGGTATTAGTTACCGGACGACCCTTTGCCAGGTGTTGTCGTCTCGGCTGTAGTATGAAGACTGGGCGGATGCAACGTACATTATTTCGTATGTGTGAGTGCATCACGTCATTGTTATTTTGTTTCGAACGGTTAACGCCCTGTTTCATGCCATTGTTGTTATGTCATTGTTATATTTTTTAATGACGTCCAGCCTTTTGGACCAATGAAAATTGATATTAATAGTCAGTTTGCACTTATAACGCCATTGTGTATGCTCGGCTCCACACGTCCGCTCTTGACCTTGGAATCGTTTCGCTCTGCTGAAATCTGCGTCGTCTTTTTACAAAGGGAAAATAGTCCTACCCATGTATGTGTGTGCAAAACTAATGAAATACAATAATTTACTACCACTCATACCATAATTCCGATATCAGAATTTTCGTACTGTCACAGTGTAGCTTAGACGTTTTCCATGGTCCGGCCGTTGGCTGGCGTACTTCGGTGTTATTAGTACTGTCTGTTTTGTCTGTTGCTTCACTGAATTTACATATTTAGAAACTGGTACTGTTCACTGTTAACTGCTGCTTACATTTTTAAATTTGGTTACACTTTTACTGGTTAAATTTTACCAGAAAGAAATGTACGTGTTGTCGCCATGACAAAGGTCTTCAGAGTGGGCCGACATTGTGTCGAATTGTCGACAAGTGGAGGGGATCAATGGTGATCCACTATTCGTCCGCATCAGCTGACGGCATTGTTCCTCGTCATCGCTGTGACGTGTGTCAATATTTGTAATATCATTTTGTTAGTGTCGATCAGAATCTCCATTGTATACGTTTTCCTTCACACGTACGCCCTCGGCCTTGAAGTAAATCGTATCGATGAAACTGCGTTGTTTGTGCAGACATAGGGAAATGGACCTAACCATTCTTTATATATATGAATACAATAAAAAATATTATGTAACATCCTTGAACCCCATAATTATGACAACCGGCCCTGTTTGTCCCGTTACAAAACCCCCTCAATGAAAGGTTTTATGTCGAAACATAACAACTTTCATTGACTCATTCACATGTTTCTAAAAGGATCAGTTCAGATATGTTGCCACAACCCCCTGTAGTGTTAATATATAAAAGATTTAATCACTTACCCTTGGTCCAATGATGCTGATCATACCTGTCTGACCTTACTGGACTTCTCAGGAGAGATCCCAACACCATAAGGCCATGAGGCATTTAACGCTCCTGTTCTGACGCACCGGCCAGCTCAGGACTGCTCTCACAACACCACAAAACTCTGAAAGATGCAATACAAAATTTTAAAATAGTGGCCTTATTTATTTCCATATCCACAACTGATATGTTTCCCCTTAGATGCATTGGTTTATGTTACTAGACATTGGTTTTATTAATTAATAAGTTTTCCAAATAACAAAAACAAGATTTATGACAGAAAATCCTTTCCATTTTTCAATCCTCCTGTATTTTTTAACAAATTCTCTGACTCCAATCAACGTCAACTTACTTCTCTCCTCACAAGAAAACATATTATTATACTAAGCATAAAACAAATTTTAATCTTTCAAACAACAACCACTATCTCTATTATTTTACTTCAGATAAAATCAACATATATATCTATTATGGCAAATACTTCAAGACTCTTTATATTTTTTCTTTACGCAACTTTCTTTACACTTATTTTTCTTTACAACAGAATCATTACTATAGACTTGATAACCAACACCAATATCACTATTAATCCTTTAACATTTAATATTGTTTTATCGTTGCTACCCCTGCAGCAACCTACCAACCACACACACTGTTGTACCATCAACATAATAAAAACATTGTACATTAAACATTAACATTGTTACATTTACATTACATAATTCATATTTACACAACTTGTACCAAAACTTTATAACACACTACAGCTTCAACTTTCTATTAACTTTTATTATATCATTTGTTATATCCTTAGATTCTATAAAACAATTTTCAATTTATCATTTACCTTTCAGTTACCTCACCTTCCTACCATGAATTTTCTTTTTCTCTAACCTTTTCACATTTTGGTCTTGTTTGGGTGACTCTCTATTATTCACTATTCTCTATATCTTATTTTGGCATTTGTCCATCTAACCTTACTACCCCTCTTTTTTCTACTAACAACCGCTGCTAACAACCATTAACATATTCTGACACCAATATCTCAATAATAACCCCCTTCACTAATCCCATTTAAATCCTCTGGCACCGCTCATCTTTTGTACTAGGATGTGTGTTCCCTACCTGGCCATATCCATTCCTAACCATTTTCCCTCCACCAAATATTGGCAAACACTCTAACCCAAATTGCTCCGCCTGCCACAACGCTGCACGCTGGTCTCTTGCCACATCGCACACTGATCACACCTTACACCGGATCCTTACTACAAAATATCATCATCAACAAATATAATTACCATTCACATTACTCACCTCTCTACATATAATCACTAACTACTGTGTCCCTAAAATATCTAATACCTCTTTATATATTATCAGTATCTCAATTCTTATTTTCTCTAACTCCCAATAACTCTATTTAACTAACTCCCATGCCTCTATCACCAAATCACCATTATCACCCAAATTCTATTACAACATTTCACTTTAATATACCACTAGAAAATTCATCACTTACCTACTAACAACAATACCTCTCAATATCCAAATATATTACATGCTTAATCATTTATTATCCATTAGAATCTAAATCTCATAAGTATTTAAAATCATTCTCATAATTAATTATTCTTGAATATTTAAAATTCTACAGTACATGGTTTACATAAAAAATACATAAAATACACAACAGCAAAATACACAAATAAATTGACATTAATACACAAAAATATACAATCCACATTATCATTTAATCATTTACCAAAACTCAGTTCCTAAACAATCCATTTCAAAAAACACTGTCACATTATTAAATGTTCATAAACACAATAAAATATCTACCCTCCATCGTCAAACAATAATCTTATCTTATATCTATATACATTGCTTATTATTGAATCTCTTATATTAACATCATAAATACATATACCATTCAAATTTTCATCATTTTCCGCAAACTCATATAATCTGTCATGATTGGTCATTGTCCTGTCATCTCCAGTGTAATTAGTCATAATTAGGTAATTTGCAAAGTCATTATTTTCCTTATCTCCTACTACTTCAGTTTCATTACAAGGTAAGTTCTTATTTCTGTTATATATCATCTCTACTCCTAACCTTTCCATAAATTCTTCATAGTCTCTACTTATCTTAAAAATCTCTATTTCTCTTTTTCTGTCACAATACCTCTCACTTTCAAAACATCTCTCTCTTTTAAAACATCTCTCTCTTTCTACATTTGCAGGGGACACTAATTCACAACTATTGCACCACCTGTGAAGTGCACTAAAAAAACCAAGGACAACTATTTGTAGACGATATGTCTCCCAAATATACATCGAAGGCACTCTCGTCCTTCCTCAACACATGTACATCACCCCCAAATACACCATTAAGGGAAGAATCTACCCCCTGCAATCCCCCTACAATTATACTTTCTTTACACACTGTCTTTAACCCTTCAACACACACTATCATTCCATCATTATCATATTCTATTCCCCATAAAATCTCATTATCACTCCCCCTGTTTACATAATCATTTTCTAATATCATACTTTTATTTATTTTGTCATAATTTTCTTCCCCACTTACCTTGTCATCTTTGTTTATATCTAATTTGTCTACTCCCCTCATATTTTCTAATTCTATCTCGTCTAACCGTGCATGTATCTCATTTAATCTTTTATCAAAATTACCATTCTGTTTTTTAATTTCTTTTTTGATATCATTAAGTTGTTCATCAAATTGGTTTAATTTATCGTTTAATTCATTATTCTGTACTTTCATTAACTGAAAAAGGTCTTCTAATGACACTTTATTATTCATAATGGGTGTTGAGTTAGCTTCTGTTTCATTTAATAATAGAGATTCTGTTGCTGTATTTTTTATACTAATGTTTTCGTTATCTGCCATTTTGATCATATTAATAATAAATTTTATTTTTAGTAGTTGTTCTGTATTTTATTCAAACAATAACAGAATCTATACTGTTAACCTATGTTGCTTCTGTATTACGTATATTTCGCCACCCGTCTGCTTCCGTACTCTGGTTCATTTATATAAGCCAATTTTTTATATAAAGTCCCAAGTTCAGGCTGCCATTGTTATCTGATAGACTAATTAAGTCCCTAGTTCGGGTCGACATTGTTAACTGGCTTCATAATTACATATTTATAACTATAAGTACTTACCATAGTTATGTAGTTCATTTGCATATCTATCGGGTGAAATACCATGCTTCCGGATGCCATGTGCTCAAATCGTTTACTCTGAATATGTTAATTATACCTAAGGGTGCCAAAGTGTCGTTAAATGAGAGGTAGAAGCAGCACGGGTTATAGAAATAACGTCTCACACACATAGGTTTGGATACAGCACACCTTTAATTATCGTTATAGTTACTCAGTTACAAAACAAAGAAAGGGTTAAATTGCATTGGAATCATAGTCCAAAATGGCGGCTCTGCAGTTCCGCTCTTACTTAGTAGTTATCGTTATCATCTTCCCCATCTTATACTTTAATCTGACAGTCGGAAGATAATCATTTATATATAGCAATTGCAATATTTCATACATTTATTAAATTTGAATACCCCTTTTACCCATAAACCAATGTCTAGTTGTTGTTGGCTGACATTTGCTCACACTCTCTCCCTCACATACTGATGTTACAAATAATAAATTTTCAACATTTAACATCTTATTAGAGCTCTAATTTTGAAAATAAGAATGATAATATTAGTGACTTTCCTGAAAGTAGTTGCAGTTGTGTAGCTTAGACGTTTTCCATGGTCCGGCCATTGGCTGGCGTACTTCGGTGTTATTAGTACTGTCTGTTTTGTCTGTTGCTTCACTGAATTTACATATTTAGAAACTGGTACTGTTCACTGTTAACTGATGCTTACATTTTTAAATTTGGTTACACTTTTACTGGTTAAATTTTACCAGAAAGAAATGTACGTGTTGTCGCCATGACAAAGGTCTTCAGAGTGGGCCGACATTGTGTCGAATTGTCGACAAGTGGAGGGGATCAATGGTGATCCACTATTCGTCCGCATCAGCTGATGGCATTGTTCCTCATCATCGCTGTGACGTGTGTCAATATTTGTAATATTATTTTGTTAGTGTCGATCAGAATCGCCATTGTATACGTTTTCCTTCACACTTACGCCCTCGGCCTTGAAGTAAATCGTATCGATGAAACTGCGTTGTTTGTGCAGACATAGGGAAATGGACCTAACCATTCTTTATATTGTAACGTAACAGAGTTGAGGTCCCCAACGTTACATAAAAAATTGAATTAACTATGGTCAAGGACCATACCCTGAATTAAGGTTGCTCAGTAATTAATGCATCTGAGAGGTACCTCAAGTCAAAAGAGGCAATAATTAATGTTGAATATGAAATACCATACCAATTAATAGTTAATATAATAAATTGTGCTTGTTTTTATACTGTAGCATGTTGATGTTCACAGAATATTTATGTTATGTTTTGAGTATGGTAAGAGTGAACTGATGTTGTTTAATAGGAATACTTCATCAATGATTATGTTTGTATTTATGTTAAATTTGTCTTTAGACAATCAAGTATAGTTACCTGTGTTAGGCATTATACTAAGTTTTAAGTATTGTCTAAAATTGAATAATGCAGTTGTTTTAATTAATGTTTGTAAACTTGGCCAGGAGGGCAATCTGTGTTTAAGGTTTGACAAGTAGTTCTGATAATTATATTGTAAACTAATGAAGGGTTCCAAGACGAATTAATTAAGGTAATAAAATAAAAACCAGGAAGTTAAAATTAATGTAAATAACCATTAACCAATAATTAAATGTACAGTAGGTCAGGTAAAAGAAAATTAAGTTAAAAAACCAAACAATGTTATAACAGTTGTAAGAAAACCTATAGGCCTAAATTTAATATTTGTAAAAGGAAATTAATACCTTTTTAAGAAGTCCAGTCCAATGAAACTATGGTAAAACATTTACTGTTTAAGAAGGAAGGTTAGGTGAGAATTTTAGGTAATTTAATATTATTCCAAGCCTGGAGTATTTTATTGAAAAAGAGTAGTAATATTCTATAATTCTGGCTCTAGGATATCTAATTTCACCCAATGACAGAAAAAAGTGGTTGTTAAGGCAACTGAAATGGACATGAGTTGTTTATATTGAATCATTCGTTCCGATTGTTACAAGCTATTGAGTTGAGATGGGCAGATACTAAAAAAAAAAAATGAATAATAAATTCTGAAGAAAATATGAAGCAAAATTTAAAAACCCTCTTTGAAATCTAATTCTATCATAATATTGATGAGTAATAAAACTAATTAGACTTCCAAATTATAACTGAATACATTTAAAAGAGTTGAAAACCCCTCACCTCATTCACCAGGATAATTCCACTGGATTCGGTATTAAACCGATTTCTCCTACAACCAGAAGATTAATTAAGAGAAATAAAGGCCGAAACTAATGGAATTATTAAGAAGACATACGAAGATCTCGTTTTGCAGAGTTAACCTTCACTTGCAGAAGAAGCTGGGATACTATTTTCATTCCACCGTGACCGACAATTATCAAGATCATAGGAGAAGAGCAGCAGTTAGAAGAGTTCCTGAGAGCTTCCCTGGATATTACACTATCAGTTTTATTAAGGGGCCAAAACAAGTTTTCCTGGATGAATGTAACGTAAGCCGAACATCTTCACGGTTTACAGACGACCAGCGCCAGCTTGAGTTCTGCCAACCCGGTAAAAAACAACCTATTTTAAATTTAATATATGTAGAGTTAATAATTTTGTTTTGTAATACTTGAGTAACCTTAATTATGCATTTTACCTGGCCTTACTAATGGTTCAAAGAATCTTATGAACCCTGGGATAAGAATTATTTATTGTTATATTTAATTTGTATGAGTCTAAGTAACTGGATCAGTTGATAATCGATATATTTTTGTATAATCGATTTGATAATATTATTATTTTGGAGATAACGGTAACTGTGAATTAATAGATAAAATTAATAAAGGATCTTTATTGTATGAGATAATGTTTGAAGTTATTGCAGAATAGATACTATACGTAGTGGGTGGAATAATTTATAATAAAAGGTTGATTCAAACCCGATGAACGGCTAACCTAGAAACACGATTATTACAAATAACAGCGCTAAGTGTTTACAGCTGGTGGAACGGGAGATTGCTGAACTAGCGTGTTTTCAGTACAAAATTTGAAGAGAATTTTCTAACATCGAGGGACTAGGGTTGACAAGAATACTCATTACATTCAGTTAATACACTATATATACCGCTAATATTACCCAACTACTGAATACTAAGTTAAACCTATATCGTAGTACGATTATAAGTTAAAAGAACATAATTATAATTATATTGCGCTAATAATATATTTTCAGGAGGTTTCATCGGTAACAACCGAATAGATATATTCATTAATAAATAAATAAATAAAACACAGAAACCACGTGGTTGGTTACAAATTGGCGCATACCAACGTGGAGCTTGGTCAAACCCTGAAACCTAAAATAAATTTTATTCATCACGATTAACAGTTCTTTACAAATTGACGACTCCAACGTGGGGCTGAATTAAGAAGGACTACTCAAAACAAATTCTTTACAATATATATGAATACAATAAAAAATATTATGTAACATCCTTGAACCCCATAATTATGACAACAGGCCCTGTTTGTCCCGTTACATTTTTAGGACAAGTGATTAATACATTTATTATCAAATCCAATACATATCTGAATTAATACCAGAAGTGAAATTTGCCATTTATTGCAAATTTTTATGTACAAGCATATTGCATATGTATTTACATCACTCATAAAGTGTGACATCCTGAACCAGATTCCATGGTTAGCAAAAAAGAAGGGCGTTGACTGTCACTTCACAGAAGGTGTCTGTCATATAAGAAGTCAAAATGTTTGGCTAGTTTAACTTCAGACCAGAGCTCTGCACCTTGTAATATTTTATATCAGTGTATTATTGTAATTGTAATTCTTTACTGAAACTTTAAAACAATTGTAGAACGTTTAAATTCTTGTATGTGATTTTTGTGGAAGTTTCTAACTATCATAATGATTTGAAAGTGTGAACAACAACTTTTTCTCTATTGAACTCACTGTGATTGTATCATGTTATAATAAATTGCTCAAACTGTTAATCTTGCTTTCAGTTTTTAATGCTGTCATCCAGATGTGTGTACTGGACTTGCCTTCAACCCTCGTCAGATTTTTGAAACTGCCACAGGGAAGTACATCTAAAGTTGATCCGTCTAAATCTAAGCGTTGGGGAAAAGTCAAGAATTTGTTAAAGTCATATTTTACTGACTTGTTGAAGGTAGTAGTTTCATTTTAAGCCATAAGCCAAACCAGACTATATTTTAAAGCTAAGTTTTAAATAGATAAGTAGATAGATTAGATTAATAGATTAAATAATATTATGAAAATAATTACTTGTTAATAAGCAGTATAATAATATAATAGTGGATGTGGATAATAATATATGTTATAGATTAACAGATGAGGAAAATTGTATATTAAGTATACATTTATGTTATTTTCTTGGGAATTAAACATGCATGTGAAAGCTTGGAAGTGTATGCATACAGCTTTAAATGCACCTACGTGCACAATGATTTCCTCTAAAAATTTGCAAGATCTTAGAAATTGAAACGTAGTTTTGTATTTTATGTTGGTTGATGAGTGCAGTACATTTTATAATTTATTTTACATTGCATAAACATAAAGTAAACCACAGTTTCTCATTTAACTATTAATATCCTGCAAGAATTGGAGTTTTTACTTCTTTGCTTTATAGTACAGGTAATTTGCAATTATAATTTTATGTCATTTTCAGGCATGAGTGTTAATTGATGCAAAAACCATGTCCATGACATAGTTGTATTATAAACTGAAAAAAAACAAAGTAAGTGTAAGAACATCCTTGTATTTTAAGTAAATGAATACAGTTAAATTATGGTTCAAGGAAACAGTGTCAAATGTTTTTAAAGAATGAAGTTATAATTTTTTTTGGGATACCCCTCTTTCAGGGTGTTAAGATACAAAGAGTTTTAATTTCACGTTTTGCGCTAAATATAAAGATTCTTAATTCTACGAATGTTATTGTGTCTGATAACTAAGTATATCTGCTCGTTATCATATCAAATCAGTAATTACTGTTGGGCGCCAGAGCAGAGTACCTCAGGGTTTATCAAATAATGACTCTTTCTCGTTCAGATTCTAATAGTATTGTATATTGAATCATTAATATTACAGACATGCACATTAAATTTATAATTCACCACATTACACATTCTTTATATGATATCAATTGGCTTATTAAGCATCAAACTTACAACAATTACTTACTAAAACAAAATTTAATTGATTTACTAATCCTCAGGATTACAATTACTCATAATACAGCTTGAATTACTAGTTTGCAATATTACACTTACTCATACAACATAAATATTTAATCGATATCAGGTTTAAGGCACATCATAATATTTCATCAACCAATATGAATGTATTAATATACTAACATTTGTAAGTATATAATTAGCCTCTTACTTTATTCCAATTGTTACTATATCTTATTTTATTTATTACGTTTCATTTTAGAGACTTAACTATATCTGCATATCTACTTAGTATTCTTATTGACATGTCATAACACATAAATTACTTTGCTTAGGATCTGAACGAAATGTGGGATCTTTTAGAATGAGATGAGTTTAAGTTCGGTAGACATTAATTACTACGTTTTGAAATTAATTTATTTATGAATTGTTATTATGGTATTCTGTTACTTGTTTTGCAGGATTCCTCTGAGATGACTGGTGTCTCCACATTACTCACTACACTACACTCCACTAATAAACACATTTGATTTATTACTTTGCTTTGCTTTTTGCATCACACGTTCGTGTTTATAACTATCGTTGTGCACATATGTATAAATATACTTCTTGCTTCATACTTACGTGCACATAACAAATAATACTTCCTTGTCTCGTACTTCTGCGCACTAATCTATATATTCTTCATTCCATGATACTACTTATTCCTTACTACTCTTTATCATAACAATCTAGACATTATTTACAAGTTTGGAGTAACGTTGCCATTATAATTATATTGATTAAGTTATTCTACTGAGTGACGTAGGTTCCTTTAGACTCTTACCCCATCAGACTCTTATAGACTTCCTTATTTTTTAACATTCTCCTCTTTTTATAGTTTGCTTGGCGATACCCTCTCTTCCGTCATAGCTGATTTCATTTGAAATTTTCCCCGGTATGTTTGACTATACCCAGTCATACATCGTTATTCTTTCACGCTCCCTACTGATGCTTTCATTTATTGGTTGAGTGACTGCGGGCACGCTTCTTTACCACGTGGCCATTTAACTTGTTAAAAACGATGCTACTTTCTAACATTCACACTTTATGTCGGGGTGTAGCCTATTGTCTTTTGGAGGTTACTACCTCGCCTTTCTAACGGGACTTACGCGTTTTTTGCTGTTTTGATCATACAAAGCATTTTATGTTTTTATGACATCCAAGGTACAGACGTCTATTATATTTCTGTTTTGGCGGGCGCCAGACAGTCGGCGCATTGGGCCTCACCCTATTCATTCTTATTCTACGCATTTTCTTTTTACATACGTGACAATTTCTTACTTACTATTACTATTCATAATTCATTTCTATTATTCATGATTGTATCTAATATGTGATTAATTGATAACTTGTAAAGTTATGTTACAAAGTTTTCACAGAATTGTCATAGATAGGCTAATTTAATTCTTATTAAAGTTAATATGTGTGTAAGAAGGACATTTTCCTGGTGACATTTTTATCGATTCTCAGCTTTGCTGCTGAGGATATCACATCATAGAATGGGAGAAATGTGGATGTCATTAATAATAATATCACTGTATGTATGGCTGTCACTGAAAAAATGTTACTAGAAGTTCCACCATGCAAATTTGTATATTTATTTCAGTTGTTAGGTGGTGTGACTTCAAGCAACATATTAACCGTGTTACTGAAACATCTTCACCAGCTGTCAAACTTTGTTACACGCTTCCGTAGCATTACAAGGCAAACTCTGAGGATGTTGATTACATTGTGGTCATCAAGTGAGGAAACCGTACGAGTTGTTGCATTCCTCTGCATTTTGCGGCTTGTCACTAGTCAGCAGAAGGCCCTTTTGGATGCTGTTCTTAGGGTATGTACCACATGAGAAAGCACATTTCAATTAGAAATGAGTTTATTTTAAAAGTTTCAGTTGATATAATGCCGTAGTAAAATGTTTGTTCCAAAGTTCAGTGCGAAGATAGTTTCAGATTCTAACTATATTTTCTGTCCTTGAACAACTTAAAATTATTGGAAAACAGAATTATGTAAGATTTTTGCATGCATGCCTTAACATAGTAATGCTTATAGATAAACATGTAAATGTGTATAAACAGACATGTATCTGAATCTGTAATTACAGATTCTGCGTATAGAAATACGTGAGATAGTGTTGGACCTCTTTGTATTGATTTCAATATATAACAATGGTAACACACACACACACACACACACACACACACACACACACACAACACTTTTTGCTATAGTCTATTTCTTGATGTATATAATATATTTAATATTTATATTAATTTTACCTCAAGATGTTTTTCTTTATTTGGAACATGTTTAGGGACATCCAGTGTTCCCGTCCTCAGCCTTCTTAATTTTGGATCTTGTGGCGTACTTGTGTGTTGGTTGGTTGTTGTTATGATTTCCTGTTGGTTTTTGGTATTTTAAATTGGTATTATTGTGTGTGATTGTGATGTATATATTAGTATTTTGTGTATTTTCAATGTTGAGTGCTTTGAAAATTGTGTCATGTTTTGTATTGATTTGGATTTGTTCAGGTATTAGTTTGTTTTGTGCTTTATGTGTGTATATTTGTAAATTTTCCCAAATGTTTGCTCTTGTTGAGTGTTTTCTTCAGGGCAGTCTCTCCTGTACTTACATTCGTCTCGGACTCTGACACTATCGCGAACGGCCTCAGAAGCACTGGTAGTTAAGGCCATCCACCAGATCCCAGTGGCCTCGTGACAGGACACCACTTAATTTCAGATGCAATGTCAGCAGATTTTTATCGTTGTAGGCCAGACCTTTTCCTGGTCTGGTGGATGCGTTTGCGGAGCATCGCCTGTTCTGCTCACCGGTAAATGCGTCCGGCCTGAGGTATAAAGATGGTGTTTTCTAGTTTCAGGAAATGGGGAATAACCCCCGTGTCCCGACACCTCAGTAAAAATGCAAAGGAGCATAGCAGGTGGGCCCTTCTTCTTTTTCAAACCATGAGTTTAGAAAATCAGTGAAGTTTCTTGTAACAAGAAAATAACCAACCCAAGGATTAGGAAAGTGCATATAACAAGGGGGAAAATGAATCCTTGGTTGTAATTTCAATTATGTGTGTACTGAATACACTCGTGAGTGGTGTTTTATGGGAGAACAGACTTAGATAAAACAGAAATAGTGGAAGCCATAGTGAAAAATGATTTTAAAAACTTTTGCCTGAACACAGTTTTTCATTCTTGGATTTTGTTGTCCATGACATGTCCGTTGATTAACTAATTATAAGTATAATACTACTGACTCAGAATGCTAAGTTTTTTAGTGGTAAAAATGTAAAAAATGTTACCTTATAGCGTGAACCAGTTTTCTCTTATTACAAGCTTCATCAGAGGCTGCCACTGGGAGCGCTGTCCGTCTTGTTCTTGGTGATGGCGCTGTCGTTTGAAAGATCGATGTTGTTTGTGTGCAGTTTGATATGTTCAAATAGTACGTGTGACTTGAATTGTGTCTGTTCATTTAGGATGTCGTTTTATGTGTTTGTATAGTTCTAGTTGTTCAAGACTGTCTAGTTTTCAGCCTTTTGTGTATACGTATAGAAAATCCATGTTGCTGTTTATGTTTGTGATGTGTGGTTTGCTTCAATGAGGTGGTTTGCGAAAGTAGATTTGGTGGTGGAGTGTAGTGCCTTTGTGTGTTCAATATATCTCTGTTTCAAGCAACGTCGTGTCTGGCCTATGTAGAATTTGTTACAGTCCGAGCAGTTTCGTTTGTAAACACCAGGTAAATCAAATTTGTTTGGTTCTTTGTGTGTGTGTTTTGATAGTCTGTGTGTATTCTGCTTTTTAAATTTGTTGGCTATTTTTTCAGTGTGGTTATTGATGTATGTTAGTGTTATGAACTTGTTGTTTTCTGTCTTTGTCTGTTGTTTGTTTTGTGTAGGAGTTTATTGATTATTGTTCTGTTGTATCCGTTGGTTTCTGGCTAGATATTTAATCTTGTTTAGTTCGTCTTTATAGTCTTTTTCATGTATTGGGATGTTGTTTAGTCTGTCTATCATGATTCTTTCTGAAGGCAGCTAGTTTGTGTTGTATTCGATGATTTGAGGAGTTGTGTATTAGTGTGTCAGTTTTTATTATGTCTTGCTTTTTTTCCTTTATAAACCAGAATTTTTGGGTTACAGAATTTAAAATGTAATTAATAAAGTTGTGTTAGTGGTTATAATCACAAACAGAAGTTATGCTGTTGCAAAATATTTCTGATCTGATGATGAGCTGTTTAGTGTGAAAGTACTAATTGGGAATTTTTTCATAGTGATGTGCAATACATAATTTCAGAATTGAAAATGTTACACTTGTCAGTAAAAACATTATGGGAACCACATGTTGGTATTAAATTAACTGGTGCTGACTTCCATTTGTATTCACATTAAATTATAAATGAAAAATTAATTAAATACGTTTTTTTATGAAAATAAATTAAATACTTTTTTTAAAAGGTAAACATTTTCTAAACAGTTGTCAAAATGTATTGCATTTTCATTTAGGAATTTTTTATACATATTAATTGACAAGAATTTAATTCATGTTTTTTTAAGTACTGATTGTGCTTAGTAATTTCAATTTTTTGTTTTGTCTAGAAAATGTATCTGTCATATATAAAAAACAGTAAGTTCGTATCAGTGTCTACATTAGCTGACATATCATTTATGAGGCGATCATTATCGGAGATATTTGCATTAGATCAAAGAGTATCGTACCAGCATGCTTTTCTCTATATCAGACAGCTGGCTATACATTTGAGAAATGCAGTTACATTACGCCACAAGAAGGTAATGTGTTCAATAAAATTTTTATATTTGCAAAATGTGTTATGTTAACAAGATTAATTTTTTACTGAACATGCATTGTAATCAGAAATCTGCTTGTCTAAATTTCCAGTAATCCAGAACGATTTCTTATAAAAATACATACACCACTTAGGTACTATATTATAAAAAAATAAAAACTTGAAACTAAAAGAAATAAACAGTAAATAGTGCCATTAGATTATGCTTTTAGATTCAGTTTCAGTTTAAAATCAAAAAGCATCAAATAAACCAAGTGAAAGAAAAATTTCTGATTTTATGAATAACACTTCATAAGTTCACTGTTTCCAGGACGCATACACATAAGAAAAAACATTTCCTCACATATTTGTCTATAGCCAGAAAATTTATGAACAAGTAAAATTTTATCAAAAAGTAAAGGAAGGGTTGTTAGTTTTTTTTTTAATTGGTTCCACTGTCCTGTCTCATTTTTAATTTATGATGTGCCTGTTTCTCCATGACTAAAGAAATTATTTGTAACACTAAAATAGTTCAACCATTGTTATTTCTTGTAGGTGTGTAGGGGCTTATTTTAAAAACAGTGAATTTGTAAGTTTTGTCGACTTCCGAATAATAATTTTGAAGTGTGATTTACGTATAAGAATTTTTGAATTATTCTTATTGCTTCATGTATAAATATTAAATACACTTTTGTCTCGTGCACTGGAAACCATTGTTCTGCTTCGATTCGCAAACATTTTATACTTTTTACGTTAACTTGAATTGAGAAAAAAGTTTTTTTTGTAGTTAGGTTATTTATTTTGTTTTGGGATTGTTATTTTCATTAATAGGTATAAAAAATGCAGCTCTGAATGTTTTAGGAACACATACAGGCTGTTTGCAATTGGCAGTTTATGAATTCATTACGACTATGGACAGACGTATTGTGTCTTTGTCCAGATAAGAATCTTCTAAGTGCTCTTCAGTATCCTCTTATACAGGTAGGGTTATATGTTATATTAACTTAATGTCTGACATACATTTCAGATGTCTTCTCTTCTGTTTAGTACTTTGGCAAGGTAGGCATGTTCCTATTACGAAACATAATGTAGCTTATATAAATGCCGAATGTATATAAAAATCAAAGTATATTGTGAGCAGTGTAACAAACTTAACAAGTATAGTCTGTTGTTACTTAAATGCGTGGAGTTTGTGTCAATTTCAGGATGTGTATTATTGAATAAGAAATTTGCCTAATTTATTATTTTTTTGTACTTGATCTATGCTCATGCAGACAAATTTCAGCTTTTGTAAAATTCTATTTTTCTCATTAAGAGTGAAGACAAAGGTTATTTTTTTTAAATCTCAGAAACTTTTATATCAACCAAAAACTTGAGTGAAAACTGGTAGTGTAACACTATTGGCTGCAGTTTCATGGAACAGACTCCTGCTAGCAGAGTCCAAATACCATGAGCCAAGACTGCTTTGTTAACAACAGTGATGTCAGGTTGTCATGACAACTGTGGTATGCTGTTGGGGCCTGCGCCTGGCCACCCGGCAAACACAGAAATTCAGCAAGGATATGCACTTCGATTACAGCACCTAGATCACAGCATAGGCACTTGTTATCTAGCATTGATGTGATTGTGGTTTTTAGTAATTTCTTCAGTAAAATTGGGAAATTATATAACCAAAAAATGTTATTTATGGTTTTCATTAACTAACAATAAAATTTGAGAAAATTGGTATGAGTTTCAAAATGTGTATTGTTTATTCTTTTGCTGTATTTCTTAGGTAATATGGCACCCTAGTTTGCCATGAATGCCATTGAAGAATATGTTTAATAGTTTTTCCCTGTAGGTAGGAAGGGAATCGATAATATATATTTTGTTTGCTTACACAATAGCTCTGGCCAAACATTGATGACTGTAACTTATATATATTATCAGGTATGAGACTGTAATATTTAAATTGTATTCAGTGTCTATATATGCATTATTTATTTACATAATATTATATATAAAGAGATACTGTGTGTTTAAATTGTGTTTCAGATTATAATTGGCTGTATAAAACTAGTACCTTCAGCTCAGTATTTACCATTACGGTTCCATTGCTGTGAGTTGCTTACAAAGTTGATAAAAGAAATTGGTACTTTCATCCCTGTTCTGCCATTCATATTAGAGGTAAGTATTTTGAGAACGTGTGAACATTATTAATTCTTGTTAGGTGTAGTGTCACCAGTTCTTGATGTTTGTAATCCCATGTTACACAGTTGTACCTGTGATTGTCACTAAATAAAATAACAAATAACAGTGCACAGTAATCGGCATGCTAACATTGCATTAGTAACCATATAAAAATAGTTTAAATATTTTTCTAATTTACTCAGATTTTATGTGGTCAGTGAAGTTGTAAAGTTCTTACTTTTTATGTATTGTTGTTCAGATTTTTGGTAGCTGGATGATTTTAACAATCAGTGAATTAGCAGAAACTAACAGTTAAAAGAGTGATGACAGATAATACTTAAAAGTGTTAACAGAAATAAACATTAAGATCTTGTTACAAGGATCATCACTAGATATTGCTGTGGTGTATGTAGATTAGAATGTAAAACCAGTTTGTGTGTGTGTGTGTGTGTGTGTGTGTGTGTGTGTGTGTGTGTGTGTGTGTGTGTGTGTGTGTGTGTGTGTGTTCTATATTTAAAACAGTTTTGATAATATTTATAGTATATGTGTACATGAAACATATGTATTGTCTAAATATTACACTTTTGTTAGTAGATGTACTTACAAGTAGAAAATAAAACTGTTGCACATCACTATATAGACAACTTCCAGTTAGAGCTTTCAGGCCTTTCAAATCATCTTCAGATCAGAAACACACAAAATAGTACCCATTAACAAAGCTTGAAAGCACTAATCTACTAATCTACATAGTGGTATATTATAATAAAGTGGTTTATTATAAATAAAGCAAGAGCTTTATTTACTCTATCTATTGTTGTCTGCACATGTAACAGGATAAAAATATCAAGATAATCTTGCAAAAGCTAGGTATCCTATGTGGTATGCATAGATACGTTTCTTCCACTTTTTAAGAAAAAAAATGCGTATGAGTTTTTTGTTTTCAGGCATTAACGTTGATAGATTACAACAAATGGAATAGAAAAGTATCAATGAAGCCCATGGACTTCACTTGTGTGTTAAGGTTGTCAAAGACCGCCATGCTTGAAAATGGATTCAAAGATGCAAATATTGACCATGTATATCAGCTTCTTATTGAATATACAACAGCAGAATCTTACAGGCTTAGTTTTCCTGATATTGTTGTTCCAACAATTGTGCAGGTTAGTAGCATATATGTGTGATTCCTAGTTAATTGTGCCTGTGTTCATTTAATATGTGTATAACTCGTTTTGTGTTGATTATATTTATGAGTAAAACATGCAGATTTGGAAAATCTATTCTAACCTCATCAAGGATTAAGTGCTTAAATTGACTATATAGTCCTCATTTACGATTTCTAATTGCGTTATCTCAGTCTTACGCCTATGAGACAGGTGATGTGCGTTGCATCTACGTCATGTGGTCTGGTGGTGATGTGTACGAGGTCAGTAATCAGTATACTGTAGTGTGGAATTTGGCAGTGCTTCCTAGCACCTTTGATATGCAGTTATTTTTGACTCATCACCAATCACCAACAAAGTAGTAGAATTGTCTCACAACCTCAGTAAGGTATAAATACAGGTGTTCTGAAAACGACTGGAAATTGGTATATTATTGTATTGACTTGCAGTTCAATGGGTGTGTTTTGCAGTAGTTTAGTGTATAGTGATTATTGTGTGTGGACATCATGTTATGGTAAAAAAAGATGGCACAACACATACACTTACTATTAAGAAACCCAAAAACCCAGGGTATCACTCTGTTTGTAGAGGTGACATGTGAGAACTACATCACTGTGTCCATTAAATGAAACAAACTAAAACACTAAACAATAACAAAAACCGTACAAAAGTTATGAGCCAAAAATGTGTACAGTGTTTGTTTTGTTTTGTTTGTGTTTACTGTACACTGGTTACAGTACTGAGGTTGAATTGTATAATTGTTGAATTTGTTACTATGCAGTTACGCCACACCCTACTCCAAGATTCACTCTTGTAATATTTGGTTTTGCACCGTAATAATAATAGTTCACTTCTGATTTTTAATTTTGAGCCCAAAAAACAAAAATAAAGTTAGTTTTCACATAATTTAACCAGCAAACGCAGTTCTGTTGGGGTGCATAACTAACTACACAGTAGCTTGGGTGTGATCCATATTTACAATTTAGATAAAACTGTTACTTTAAATAATTAGTGTAATGTATTTCGTATCACTGCAAAAAGGTTAGTTTCTCGCCAATTTAGCACCAAAAAAGTTGTTCTCCCCCCGAATATACACATTTTTGGCACAAAAAATTTGTGACCTTACATTTCAGTAGTGTTATTGGCTTTATGATCAATGGAGAAAGGTGGGGGAGAAGTGTTCTACTTGGCGATACAGCACTGACTGGGGCGATGTCATGGCGTGGTAGAGAGAAGAAGCCAAGGTGGCGTCTAGCTGGCATTGCCTTCTAAATTCTCATCGATCAAACTTTTATAACACATAAACAGACGTTTTTTATTTGCAAATTTGCACACACACACACATACAGAAATATTAATATTAATATTTAAAAAAAGCCTGTCTAATGATGCTGATTTTTTCAGTGAAATGTGCGTAAGGTATTGAAATAACAAAAACGCAATACCCTATGTGCAGAAGAAACCATATTGAACAATATCACAATATTGTGTGTGTGTGTGTGTGTGTGTGTGTGTGTGTGTGTGTGTGTGTGCGCGCGCGCATGTGTGTGTGTGTGTGTGTGTGTGTGTGTGTGTGTGTGTGTGTGTGTGTGTGTGTGTGTGTGTGTGTGTGTGTGTGTGTGTGTGTGTGTGTGTGTGTGTGTGTGTGTGTGTGTGTGTGTGTGTGATATTTTGTGAACTCGGACTAAACTATATGATTCCAACTTTGTCGTGTTAACTTGCTGAACTGCTCTTGTCATGTTCTGGATAAGGCCTTTCAGTGTATCCACCATTTTCAAGTCCTAAACCATGACAAATTGTAATCCATGGTCGTGGTTTAGGACTTGAAAATGGTGGAAATGCTGAAAGGCCTCGTCTGGAACATGACAAGTAGCAGTTCAGTAAGTAACCATGACAAAGTTGAAATTACAGAGGCTACTAATTCAAATAACAAGACGAACAATAATCTATATGATGTACTGTCAAATCATCATCCCATTGGAAGGATGCAAGGCTCTGTACAATAACTCCTTCCAGAAGGATGACTGTCTGTATGCTCTATCATTAAACACAGTAATACATACAGTAATCGTAACAATATTTTATCCTTCTATATCTCTGCTGTATTAAAAACTTTGGTGAACACACACACACACAATGTGGTGAAGACTTCATTCTATGTGTGTACAAAAGGGACGTAATATATTATGAGCCATAACAGTTATTCAGAGCAAAGATTCAAATGTATTAAAACCATATTGTTATTACATTTCATAACTTAAAGTAGGGTTAAGATATGTACAAGCAGTAAACTGCAGTGTATAGGCCTAGTGTTATAAGAAACATGTGCGTCAAGAGTAATGACTTTGTCAAGAATAATGGACACACTATTCAATTAAATTAATGTGCAGATTGGTTATAAATAGTTAATTTAAACTTTAATCATAAATTAACAACAATTTCAATAACATTAACATTTCAAAATTGGATTAAATTTGAAATAATACAAATTATTTACAATTAAAACAATGTGGTTTTGCTGCAAAACGGAGTCAGACATTTACAACATGCAGTCAGTGCATTAAAAGACATTTACAGAAATTGGAGTTCAAGTTTTTTCATGCGTCTGTCTAGAGACCAATAGAAATGCAGAAATGTGATTTACTGGGAGTCATGACATCATACTGTATGCAATCTTGGAATTATATAACTTCTTAAAGCAGTTCCTAAGCAGACTAAAAAGAGCAGAGGGAAATAAGATGAGAAATGGTATATATTGAGGTCTTCATATGTTGGGATCTAAAATTATCTATACCCACTGACAACAGAGAAAAATAATTATATAGTATTAATATTGTATGAGAAAAAACATTTAAAAAACAACTTTAAACATTTAAATATTTAAAGACAATTTACAAACGTATTTGTAAAGTCTTTATGAATATTTTTAGTGATTGAATAACTTACATTATTATTTAAGTGTTACATTTATGTGTTAAATATAGTGTGAATGTGAGAATGAGCAGGCTGGGCTGTCTGTTATATATTATAAGGTAAGATGTTAGAATAAGATTAAATAGTAATTGTAGTAGTCATGGAGTGAATAACAGAAAAATTATTATGCTTTTATTTCCTTTTCTAATTTTGGAGAAATAGTCTGACTTGAAGTTTTTAAAAGTTAAAAAATAAAATTTAATTCATTTCTCTTCACCAAAAAATGAGTTGCGTGAGTTATTTACATAACCTTTAAACCATGCTTGCTTCTACGTTCGTGTGACAAGATCCTGGCCCGAGAAAACAGTTAGAAGGTAGGTGGAAATAAATAAATAATGTATTTGTATTAATAGATTCATAACTTCACAACATCACATTGTAAATTCAGTAAGAATCACATACTTTTGTTTTATTAATTTTATTTCAGAATATGTTCATAAAGAAAGTTTAATCAGGTAACTAATAATTAATTAAATTGTGTTGAAGAACTCGACTTTATTTTATCTCATGCTGTTTTCGATAAATTTTTAAGTATGTTATTTTTTAAATTAAATTTAAAATTGCAAAAAGACTATTTAAATTTTGTAAAGATAATAATAATAATAGTAACAACACTGGCTCCGTTTTTATTGCCTAAGGAGTTATGTAGAGTCATATGAACTGGTTAGCATTCAGAGGAAGTTAGTGTGGCCAGCACTATGCTTCAGTCACCCTTTGTTACCCCAGGATGTTTATTTATTTCTACATGCTGGGTCAGCCCAGCCTGGTGGCTTGATTTTGTGGTGTGGCCACAATCTATAGATTAATAGGCAGGAACTGTACCCGTTGGTCTACTAAGCGCCAAACAGAATAGTAAGTCATAATTATATGTGTAAATTGTAATATCAAGAAACATCCTAATTATTCTCCTAAAAAAACGTTTGCCAATTTGTGGGCAGATGTCAACCTGTAACATTGCAGTATGAATAAAATCCTTTCCGTATCTATCCAATGTATAATATGTAATCCATTATAATTCAAGAGCTACTATGCATTAAAAAATATATTCCAATCCAGGAATGTATAAAAAAATGTCAAACAGAAAATATACACCACAGTAATCACAAGTAACATATGCAAGGAAGACATGGGTGGTGAAGTTGGGAGATATGGAAAACCTGGGTGTTTTTGAGAGGAAAATTCTGAGAAGAATTTATGGACCAGTGTGGGATGGAGAGATGTGGAGGATAAGAAAGAATTGTAAACTAAGACCTGTATGAAGAAGTGGACATAGTTGGTGCAGTGAAGGCGCAAAGGTTGAGATGGTTGGACCGCATGGTGAGAGTGAGAAGTGATCGAGGCCCAAAAATGGCATTGGAAAGGAAGCCAGATGGAGTAAGGAGGAGATGGTATGAAGATGTGGAAGGGGATTTGAGGGAGATGCGAGTGGCAGGTTGGAGGAGTATGGCTCTGGACAGAGAAGAGTGGAGGAGAATCATTGAGCAGGCCTGGGCTCTACATGGACTGTAGCACCAGAAGAAGAAGAAGAAGGTGCATGAACAAGCAAATTTCAGTTTTTTAAGTGTACTGCAGCCTAATGAAAGTGCGGATGCGAAATATCAATTTTTTGTACTAAAAATGAATCATGACAGTTTAATATAACCATGGTCAGTTGTGACTTGGTCATTCAAAATCCAGTCAGTTGCGACCTTGGTGAAAATTTGAATCCGGTCAGTTACGATCAAAAACATCAGCTACAGACACAGATTGTGTATAAAAGGCATGTGAAGAGATGAAGGTGCATGCCTGGAATGTTAATGCATACATCTGTTTCCAATGTTTATATACTGTTACGACCAATCAGCTTTCGCTGTGCATATTTTTCTATATTTACATTCCACATACTAACCCCATCTGTGTCTGACCTCTGCACTTGCTTCGCTCACCCTACATAGACATTTTTTTAAAGTACCAGACAACACATTCTTATTTTTTGGCACTCCTTGTTTCTCTGTCCACTTTACATATCTTCTCAGTAGAGTTGATGTTGTTTTATTGTTCACAGTTTCCTTGTGTCTTACCTTGCTTCCAGATGCATTGTATTGCCCTACTGTTTGTTGGGCATTCTAACGAGATGACTTTAATTGCTGTTTTTATGTTCATCTGCTTATTTATTTCATTTCTTTTGATTGTAATTTACTTTTTATTCATTAGTACCTAACTCTCCTTCCTGTAAATTAAGTTTGTGGTGAAAATATTGTTTTGTGCAACTTCATATTGACCCTGTCACTTAATATTGTTACGATGGTCTACTTGATCATCGTAGGTACAGTGGAAACAAAATACAAGACATCAATTAAGTCACTAATCACAAGCTTTAATTTTCACAGTTAAACAGTAATTAACAACGCTGTCTCTTACAACAAATCAAATAAACATTATTCACACGCAAATAAATGTCAACAAATATTAAAACACAGTTGTATTACAATATACCGCCCGATTATAAAACACAGCACTTCACTAATATCCACTTGAATGCACACAGTAATATCGCTCGATAATCACTCGACAATAACTGAAAACTAAGCAGCAGGTATGGGCTATTTATAGTCTACTGTGTTCCATAACATGCGTCCTTAACAAGCCATCGTAAATTCTAGAGGACAATTCAGCGCGACCTTCGCAGAAACACGTACCGCTGGGCTAATTGAGATGGTTCCAGAACGCACGATATGTGCCGCATTATGTAATACTACGTCACATGTGAAGTGTCACGTAGGCCACTGCATTACATTCCGGATCCCTCTGGAACGTTAGATAAACACGTAGATTGTTCTGTGATGTAGTAACACTGCCCCCTACTTAAGCTGTTCATCCTGAACTGGCAACCCGTCTCTGAAGTAATACTTAGCCAGGCGATCTAAGTGGACGACCTTGAACTTTCGCTGTCCTTCCTGTTGAATCCGGTAAACAACATCGTTGATTCTTTTTTTTTCACAGTGTAGGGTCCTTCGCAGTTAGACTGAAGCTTAGGTGAGCAACCACGACGGCGCTTTGGGTTGAACAACCAGACCTGATCTCCTTCTTGGAAATCCACACTATTGCTGCAAATGTGATACCAAGTTTTCATTTTATCACTGGGAAACTTCAGCCGTCCTCTTACCAAGCAATTTATTCGTCGCAGTTGGTTTTCCAATTGCGAGGAATAGTTCTGTGACTCTTGGGACTGAGTCTCAGGTGATTCGAACATCAAGTCCCCAGGAAGACGAATTTCCCGCTCATACACCAATTTCGCTGAAGTCATGCGTGTTGTATCGTGTACTGATGATCTATATGCCACGAGGAATAGTGGTATACGTTGGTCTCAGTCTGTTTGGTTCTCGTCAACAACCTTCGATAGATGTTGCTCAAGTGTTCTATTAAATCTCTCAACCATCCCGTCAGACTGAGGCTGCAGAGGCGTTGTCCTGGTTTTTCGAATTCCGAGTAGACGTGTTAATTCTTTAAACACTCCTGATTCGAAATTTCTCCCTTGATCTGTATGGATTTCCATAGGGTCTTCATAACGGCAACAGAAGTTGTGAACTAACTCCTTTGCCACAGTGGTAACCTCCTGATTTGGAATTGTGTAGGCTTCCACCCACTTAGTAAAGTAGTCCCCTACAACCATGATGTACCGGTTTCCTTCCTCAGTAATTGGAAATGGTCCAGCAATGTCTATGGCAATTCTCTCGAAAGGCAATCCAATGTTATACTGTCTCATTTTTCCCCTGCTTCTGGTTTGTGGGCCTTTGCTTGCAGCACATATTTCACATGTCCGAACCCATTCCTCTACGTCATGGCGAAGATGAAGCCAATAGAATCACTTCCGTATTTTGTCAAGGGTTTTGTTAACGCCAAGATGGCCTCCAGACGTCCCACCATGCATCTCCTTCAAAACAGACTGCACTTTACTTCGGGGAACTATCAACTGCATGACCACGTCTAGTCCATCTGCACTTTCCCAAGCCCTTTTTAGAAATCCGTTCTCTAAGGTAAGGGATTCCCATTATGCCCAGTAGCCCTTCAGCACTTCCGAACCATGGCAGACATCTTGTCAACCTGGGCGGCGACCTTCCTCTTTTGCTTTCAAGATCGGTCCAATGTCTTCATCAGTCATCTGTTCTTGTCGACAATCTTGTGTTGTTCAGCCGTCTGCCAGAAAATCTACACTGATGGCTTGAACATGTTCGCTGGCGTTTTGTTCTCCCTTTCTATGGCAATGTCGACAGTCTTTCGGGCACGGTCTTCATGATAAGCCATCCACATTACCATGCAGGCACCCTCGCCGATGTTGCACCTTGAAGTTGTACTCTTGCAGACGTTCGAGCCACCTTGCCAACTGCCCTTCTGGATTTTTAAATCTCAAGAGCCATGCAAGCGCGGCATGGTCGGTGCGTAGTGAAAACTCCCTTCCATAGAGGTATTTATGGTAGTGCTCCAAAGCTCGGACGATTGCCAGCAACTTTCTCCTTGTAATGCAATAATTTCTCTCTGGTTTAGAAAGCATTTTGCTATAATACGCTATTACTCGTTCTTCACCGTTTTGCACTTGAGACAAAACTGCACCTAGACCAGTATTGCTTGCGTCTGTGTCTACGAAGTACTTCCCTTCAGAAGCTGGGAAAGCGAGAGTTGGCTGCGAGCAAAATACAATTTTCAAAGTCCTAAATGCTTGATCACACTCTCTCGACCACTAGAAGTTTCGTTTATTTTCCGTTAGCTTATGTAGTGGTTTAGCAATACTAGCGAAGCCTTTCACGAAACGTCTGTAATATGAGCATAACCCCAGGAAACTCCAAACCTTGTTGTTTACTCTTCCGAACTGGCCAGTCTCTTACAGTGCTAACACCTGATGCCGAAACCAGATGGCCCAGATACTGTACTTCCTTCTGGAATAGAGAACACTTCTTCGGGCTCAGCTTCAGTTCTGCACCGTGAATTCTAGTTAGAACCTCCTTAAGGTTTTCCAAATGGTCTTTGATAGTCTTCCCGATCACTATGACATCGTCTAAGTAAACAAGGCAAGTTTTCCACATCGGGCCTCGGAGTACCAGGTCCACACTCTTTTAAATGTTACCGGTGCATTACAGAGTCCAAATGGCACGATGTTAAATTGGAATAAGCCACTTGGGGTCAAGAAAGCGGTCTTTTCCTTGTCTTCTTGATGAAGAGACCCACTTGCCAATATCCACTCTTCAGGTCCAATGTGGAAAACCACTGTGCTCCAGACAACGTGTCGAGTGTATCGTCAACGCGAGGTAATGGATAGCAGTCTTTCTTTGTAACGCGATTTAACCTCCAGTAGTCTACGCAGAAACGCAATCCACAATCCTTCTTCGCTACCAGTACTATGTACATTTACTTAAAAACTGGATAACTAAATTTATTCAATTTATTGTGGTTAGAAAATGCAGCCTTCACTCAACTCGGCCGCCATCTTGCATTCGTACCAATCCTAAATAAAAAATTTTTTGTTACTCACCAGGGTTCGGATCAGCGAACCGGAAGAACAGAATTGGTCATTTGAAATAAAACAGATTGGTTACCTTTATACATATCTTATTCTTTTATTTCATCGATTCAATTCAAATTCATTTAAATAAACAAAAGAAAAACCCATTTAAATTCTTTTCAGTCCCATCATGTAACAGTACATAATGACCCAATACCATAATTATGGGATTCAAAGGTATTTTTTTATGTCTTATTGTTTAATCATTAAAATACAGAATGGTTAGGTACATTGTCCCTATATACGAAGGAACAAAGCAGATTCAGCAAGAGTACCATGCCAAGGTCACCGTTGGACGTGCGGGAGTTGGTAAAAGCCATGGCGGTGTTTGTGACGAATGACTTTACATATGCATTGTAATTGGATAATAACACTGTTCCGTCATAACCAAAAACAATGACGCACTGACTACAACGCTTGCAACGAGGCGTTGTCCTGTATGACAAAGCTTGATGACGTAAAATACACACACACAAGCGCAAATTTACATTTGCCTCCGTCTCAATTCAGCGTAGTTCTTCAAGGGATCAACAGCGATGTATTGCTGTATGATCAGTTTCAAATTAAAAGCTTGAAACAACTAACTCATCAAGTAAAATTTCTTATGGTGGAGCGACAGATGCTCAAGTGTAATAACAGTTAGAACATAACATGTAGAATCAGTGTAAACATCGTTAAGTAAAAAACAACCAAACATGAGGCAAACACCGGCCATACACCTTGGAACCGACAAACATCAGCGAGGGAGCAGTGCAGACCACATCTAAGAGAAGTCCATTTTTACCATTTCTTTATTATTTTAATGAGCTCATTAATTCAAAAATAAAACAACTGAACAAATGTACTGGTAATGAGGCGAATGTGTGTGAGAGTGTGTGAGTGAGCTAATGGCCATGAACATATATGCCGAGGGCATTGGTTTGTGTGTAAATGAGATTTAAACATGATAAGTAATTAGAGCTGCAGCTAAAGATAAAAGTACATAATAACCTTGCTTAGAGATCAAATGAGAATCGTAAGAATTAACAGAGCAAATTAAAATAGCCACCATTTTGTTTTTATAATATTGTATGACGCCATTTTGGCCACGTGGTTGTATATGCAAAATCTATTTGGGAAATTAAAAATTTGATAGTTAATCTCAATATAATACAGTGTTATCATTTGTGTCACCTTCTGTGTATCAAAAATCTCGCTGTTAATGAATCCTGGCCCCTTAGGTAAAAAGCATATTAAAAAGAAGAGTATGAGCCCGGCAGTGACTGAAATTGGTAAGTACACATATGTGCCATATTATGGTACTATTTATACATATAAATATAAGTAGATGTGTGTAATAATTAAAAAATAAAGTGGGTAATATCACAATCATAAATAAAATATTCCTTCTCCCTCTTATTTTTCATACTATCTTTAACGATAAAATACAATGATTACTTGCTTGTATATATTGATATTACATTGATTACAATGGAAATATTTTAAATAACATAGAAATAGTTAAACTCATTTTACACAAACCAGCGCCTCTTATTTTTATTACATAATTATTACACACGCACACCCATTCTCACACGGTACATGTTTAGATTTCCCCTTTGAGCTCATTTAATTTTGAAAGGTTTAATTTTGAATGGTTTATTTTACTCTCCCCGTTTGTTACTTATCTGACATTTTTTAATCCCAAACTGTCCGGTCTCCTCAGGTATTTCTCGTCACTCCGCACATTTCATTATCTGTCGGCGTTTTTTTTAATCTTTTACATAAAATAACAGTTAGTCCGAATTAATTAATATTTAACAGTTTAAATCACATTTTACATTTTATACTTGCGGGCGAGACGAAAACTATGATCAGCCGGCGGACGCGCGAGTTCGTGTCAGTTATTATTAGATGTTCATGGCTGACTGACTCTGTAAACCAAGCGTTAACAGTCTGCTGGCGTTGACACACCCACATTCCAACGTATTGGACTGACGTAATATGATCTGACTTGGTTTCAATGCATCGTTTACCAAGGTCAAAGTTCGTTGGCTATATGTAACTGCCTCACTTACATTCCACTGGTGACCTTGACACTGTTTCACTCGCTTGCTTCCTACGCTATTATAATTGATGAATAAAATTTATGTTGTTTCCCCCAAAATATTAGGTGGGCTGAAATGTACCGTTACAATACCCCCTCAATGAGAGGTTTTATGCCGAAGCATAAAAACTCTCATTGACACTCTCATACTTCCTAAACGGATCAGTCAGGATATGTCACCACAACTCCCTTAAGTTTTATTAAAAATCATGGTTAACTTAGTGATTGTGACCGCACCTGAATGACCTTACTGGACTTCCCTTTCGAGATCCCAACACCGCAAAGCCAGACAGGCACTTGACGCTCCTGTTCTGACGCGCAGGCCAGCACAGGACCGCCGCCACAGCATCACCAGACACTGAATCATCAAATCAAAAATATCAAATAATGGGCTTGTATAATACCATATCCCTAACTGTCTGTTCCCCCTTAGCTGTGCTGGTTTGCGTTAAGAAGCACTGGTTTTTTTTTTCTTAAACTCTAACATATATCTGTATACATAGTCAACATAACATAATATGATATAAAACATTTTTTAAACTTCCATACTGACATTCTGAACCCTTCTCTGGTTAAATCTTATTCCCAAAATTCAAAATATTTCTCTGATTCTATCAGAATTTAAATAAACATTCCCCATTACAATATTACAAATACCTTCCCTTATATAAACTTAATTCACATTTCAAAATAATTAAATTCATTAAAAAAAAATCTTATATCGGATAGAACACATTTAAATCAACTACATCAGAACAAATTATCTACTTAAAATTGTTAATCATCTTCAATTATCATAATACTTCTTAACTCAATACAAAATCATTTAGTTATCTCATAAGATCAACTACACCTTCTACATCATCAACATAATTCATTTTAATATTCACTAATTCGTTACTAATAATTTAGTAACCTCCTTCTCCATCATTATCTAATATCCCCCCATAACCCAGTTACAATTGTGCAAGTTACCTCTCAACCCTCGCTGGTTTCGGTATTAGCACGGTTGCATAAACATTTCATTTTATGCCCCTGGCTTATAACGGCCAGCTCCTTTTTCACACACACTATTGTTTACTGGTGTTGGACTGTAGCGCCCATTTGCGTCGACAAGAACAGAATTTTATTAAGGTTCAAACGCTGCTTACACTGTTCTTGCTTCGGTGTTATATAAAAACTCGGCATTACTGATGTCCGAGGACACCAGTAATCCTACTACAATGATTCATATGCCCTTAATATGGCACTATCACCCCTTTTGGTGATAGCTGCTGTTCCATAGTTGTGGTGATTCCCCTGATGAACAAAACCCCGTGTTAATTTCTAAGTTGCACCAATTTCATAGGCAACCAACTATGGTCAGGTTACAATAAGTCTGCCCACAGCTGATTGTCATCCAAAACCACAGCCTGGGCTGGTAGGCCGGAACCGCCCGAAATGTGGGGAATCCATTCAAAACATACAATTACATGTTTAAGATTCCTACACATTAACATAATACATAATAATATAGAACATAATAGACACTCAAACTGACCATCAACATCATTACATTAGTATAAACAGTTGACCGTTAAATTTGCATATAAAATTATAAACATTACAACTTGAACTTTCTATTTAATCTTTTAATAAACAACCTTTAATTATTCATTTAAATTCTCAAAATTTCAACTTTATTACCAACATTCTTATACAACATTTCATTTATTATCTCCTTTCAAATTATTTCAACTATTTCATCAAACACATTTAATTACTTTAACAAAATTCCAAAGTTGAGTATACTTCACCTTGCTACATCATTACATTTAACATCAACACAAAAGTATATACAATCCAAATTATTATTCGTTATTGTTTACCACAAATCATTTCATAATACAGTCCATTTCAGAACCCCCTACTCACATAATTAAATGTTCATAAACACTAAATGTTTAACCACCATCATCGAATAATAGTCTGGTCTTACATCTACACAAATCATTTTTTATTAAATACATTATATTATCTCTATCAACATAACGACAATTTAAATTTTCATACTTTTCTACAATATCAACAGGATTATTCCATATTATTAGATCATATAACTTGTCACCATCGAGTATAGTCAAGTCGCCCTTAGTATGATTCGTCACTATTACGTAATTAAACTTTAAAGTTTTTACCTTAATCCGTCTATGTGACCGCTTAATTTTTCTTCTTTGTCTTCTAACGCGTTTTGGATTGTGTTAATCCATCATCAGAGATTAAAAAATTCGTCGGTTAAGACTTCGTTAAACATTAAAAGTTACACTAAAAGACATTTAAAAAATATAGTCCACAAACACAGCGACGTACGCGGATGTGAGTGCGCACTCAATACTGGTTAGCGCCGTACTGCACAGTTTATTGGAGTTTTCATGTTATCTATTGTTGTGTTGGGGCGTGTATTCTATGGCTATGTTATCTATAATCTTATCGTATAGTGTATGCGATTTAAATGCCAATTGTTCGTTTAATATATTATTGGGATTATTTCTGAAGGCTCGGTAAATTTCGAACTCTTCTACCGCATCTCTCGTCCCTTTCTGCAAATGTGTAATGGTTTGCAATTTGCCTCAAATTTGTATAATTATGAATCAATGAGACGAGATGTTTAGCGTAGTTTGATTTATTTATATTTGAAATGCTCGTGGGTAAGTGTTCTTTATATCTTTCGAAAAAGGTCCTGCCAGTCTGACCAATGTAATGCATGTTGCAGTCATCACACATCATTTTGTATACACCCGTTCTTTTTTCAATTGATGTACGTGTGGCATTATTTAGCATTTTACGGACATTGTTGGTTGTTCTAAATGTGATGTGGATGTTACGTTTTTTAAAAGTATTTCTAATGAGCATTGAAAAGTTGTTAGTATAATCAACCGCCATATATATTGCGTTCGTCGTGACACGGTGAGGGTTGTTAGTTCTGCGTTTGTATCTAAGCATCAAGTGTTCAACTAATGAACTGCGGTAACCGTTCATAATTGCAATGTGTTTAATTATATCTATTTCTTCTTTGTGGTTTGCGGGATCTAAAGGTACGCTGTATAGTCTGTGTATCATACTATTGAATGCGGCCATTTTTTGTGAGTGCGGGTGGAAAGAATCAGCATGTATAACACCATCAGTTCTGGTGGGTTTTCTGTATATTCTGTATTGAAATTTATTATTATGTTTCATAAAGGTTAAGTCCAGAAAATTTATGGCATTGTCTGACTCTATTTCAAGTGTGAATTGTATGTTTTTGGTGATGTTATTCATGTAATGTAACAACATGTTTGCCTGTCTCGTTGTCCCGTCAAAGATTACAAACGTGTCATCCACATATCTTTTATAAAAAGAGATGTTACGTTGCCATTTATTGTGTGGTGATAGCAAATGTGTATTTTCAAGGTTGTTCAGGAAAATGTCAGCCAGCAAACCGGACAAGGGTGAACCCATTGCAAGACCCTCCTCTTGAATAAAAATTGTGTCATTGAATGTGAAAAAATTCTGTTGTAATACTACGTCCAGTAACAGCAACAATTCTGTTATTTTTTGTAGATTTAATTTTCCTGTTCGTATTAAATTATTTTTTAGAATGTCTAAGGTTGTCTTTACTGGGACACTTGTATAGAGGTTGACTATGTCAAAGGAGATTAACTTATGCTGACTATTAATGCTGAAGTCTTTAGTTAGTTTTATTAGTTCAATGCTATTTTTTATAGAATGATTATTGTCTGTAGTTATGTTACTTTTTATTAATTGGACCAATTTCTTAGATACTTTATAACCTGGGGCTGTTGTGTAATTAACAAGAGGTCTTATCGGTATATTTGGTTTATGGATCTTGGGTAAACCGTTGAACATGGGTGCATGTGCGATTATGGGTTTTAACTGGCGGCGTGTAGTTTCGTCAAAAAGGTGTGTGCATTTATTAATCGTTTGGTTGATGTATTTTATATACTTCGTTGTGGGATCCGAATCTATGGCTCTTACGTTGTTGTTATGAATAAATTCGTATACTTTTTGTTGGTACATGTCTATTGGTAGAATAACCATAGTGTTGCCCTTGTCAGATTTAGTGGCTATGGCCTTATGTTCGTTTAGTTTATGTTTAATTTGTATAATAGTTTTCATTTCACTTATATATTTCTTTTTTAAATTGTTAGAAAATGGTTTACAGTTGTTATTATGTATCCGTATATGTCTGTCTATTTTACTATTGATTGTAACTCTTAACTCGTTTTGTGTCTGTGAATCTGTTATACTTTTTATGGCTGCTTCAGTTGTAATTAATTCTTTAGTTACGTGGTTCCTATTTAAATCTGGTAAATTGTATTTGAAACCTTTATTAAGTAAATTCATCTCCTGTGCGTCGAATTTAATATCAGTTAAATTAGAGACTCGAGTATAAAATCTATGTTTACATCCAGCGAATTTATCGTGGTGTTGTCTTGTAGTTAACGTATTCAATTTCTTATCATGTTTGTGTACGATCGGTAAGGTGAACTTCATAACTTGCTGATTAATGTATTGTAATATGTTGGGCAAGAGTATTGGGTGTATCTCTTTTAATAATGTTAAATGTGCTTTATATAACATTGAGTTTAATCTATTCTTTTTAATATATAATTGTTTGATCTCTTCTTTTATCCATGTTATCTCTGCTATATGTTTAACTTTTGTGGCAGCTTTCATTGTGTTATTAATGCGTACTGTGCAGTATCGAGGTATAACGTTCAATCTCAAACAGTTTTTGTTAAACTTGATGTGCAAGTTGGTCTTTGATAATTTACTTTTAATGTTTATGAATTTGTATACCATTTTCACTTGACAAGCTTCCAATTTTAAAGTCATTGTATTGGTATCCGCATCACAATTATTATAATTAAACTTTAAAGTTTTTACCTTAATCCGTCTTAAGGATACCATTAGGTAAGTTACACTATCATCAACCTTATCATCATCTACTGCTGCTATATCAGTTTCAACACAAGGTAAGTACTCAATATAATTATCAGCTCTCTCTATATCTAACCTCTCTACTAATTCTTTATAATTTCTACTAATCTCAAACAACTCTATCTTACTATCAACATACCACTCTCTCTCAAAATATCTCTCATCATAACGCCATTTCACACTTTTTCTACCATCCCATGCAGAGGGTACTGCAACATTAAAACATCTCCTGGCTCTTTTGTAGATTTTTTATCAAATATTATTTTATTATGTATTATTTTTTATTAAATACACTTGTGAAGACTTTTCTTCAGCCCCAACAACACCACAGGAAAATTTTACCCCCTGTTACGTTTTATTACTTTTCCCCCCTCATCAACTTTTACTTACCTTTTACGATCTTTTTACGCACTCGCCCTGACTTACCAAAAACAGAAGATTCCAGAATACTTATAGGTCGCCACCAATATTTTTAAACAAAAGGACAAATATGGAAACCTTAATACATTTTCCCCTTATTTACTTTTAATTACTTACCAGGTTCGATTAGGCGAGATTTTCCATACAGGATAGGTTATGTTAAACGGGCGTAATAACTACTCTCTATGCATGGTTATCATCATACAAACTCTGAATTTATTTTAACACATTCGTCCTTAGTTATCAACGTTGTGATACAAAATTATACTACGAAAATTCTTTGAATTCCAATCATTGAAGTTAAACCATCAAATGAAGTTTACTAGTCACAAAATTACTATACATAAATCATTAAACCAAAACCATTACAAGACATATCAGTACTTTGATCATTCGCGCTCCCCCCCCCCTCTCTCTCTCTCTCTCTCTAATTATCCCCCTTCTTTTTCTTTTGAGATCTCATTTTAACTGGACATTTTTATAAAAAAATAGAAATTGATATAAAATGTTATTTTGTTTTGGCCATTTAATTACGTTCTTTCGTTTTTACTTAAGTGCACATGGTCCGATTCGTAGCACTGCCTGTTGAGACGCTTTTTTAATAATACCACTAAGTTAATCTTGTTAAAACTGTTATATTATCACCACTGTCACTAAATGCTTGTTTTAGCCTGTTTTTTATTTGTTCGTACTGCTTCATTCTTCTTACAACACTTTACTGGATAGGCCGATTATAGCATTTTCGGCCTATCGCAAACGCCCGAGGCTACGGTTGAATTACGTCTACCCAGTATAAAGGTAGGCTGCCGACGACTACTATTCAACTCTGCTGTTAGTCAACAACTGACGTTAGGTGGTGGCCAAGCAGCGCGCCAAAGTATGTATTTTTTATTTCGCCGTCTCTGATTGGTCGGTATGTCCAAGCGTTCAGCCCGGGAATTCTGATATTCTTTTACTGCCTGTTGTAACGGACGTTTTCAGTAATTCACGGCCGCATGAGTTGCCAGCAGTTGTGTAATACGTCTAGACTAGTTGACTCAAAGCAAAACACAGACGTGGTGTTTTGCAATAATGTTGCATGTATAGTTGATTAAGACGGGGTACCCCAAAGGTGAACATTGACTGCTTTGAATTCAGCCTGATTTAAATTATTATTTCTTAGCACACAATTCTGTACAGTTACACCCCTGCAACCCTTCTACCTGTAAACTTTCTTTCCACTCTCTCTCTAACTCATCAACACTCTCTACCACTCCATTATTAAATTCTACTTCCACTAAAACTTCATCAGCACTCTCAATATTCACAACCTTACTCTCTAACACCACATTTTTAATTATATCATCATTTTTCTCACCCCTACTTACCGTATTATATGTTACCTGATCGAATTATTTTCGTTTAAATTATCGGTCTCTTCACCACTTTCTACCCCCACTATACTCTCGTTCAAAACTCTTTGAGTGTGCGTTCGGCTGGTGTGAGGTGTGCACCTTGGAGCCTACACGTGTGCCTAATGTTGTGGTTTTCATTAATTTATTCAATGTGTGTTTTGGATTTTGGTATTTTATAATGTTCGACGATTCATCCTCTATTGAGGTTTGAAGAGTATGTTTTTTACTCCTGAAGATGGGACAAGCTGTCCCGAAACATGTTGAGTCTAATGTAACATCGCAAGTATAAGAATTAAGCCACTGACGGTGAGTAACGTTGTTTATTTGAGTGACAATATTTAGAGGAGTACAAGAAAATGGAATGTGGCGCAGGTGCTATAATTATGAACTATACCATCTTTACAAAGAGCCGGATTGTCAGGATAATCAAAATACACAGGCTAACTTGGGTTGGACACAGAGAGAATGGGGGAAGGACAGCCTACGAAACATATTTTCTACCAGAAACCAATGGGTAGTAGAAAAAGGGGAAGACCCTGAAGTAGATCAAAGACCAGATATAAGAGGACCTCGGAAAGCTGAAAATAAGAAACTGCAAAGCCAGGGCATGCAATAGGGAGGAATGGAATTGACTCTTGGAGCAGGCCAAGACCCACCAAGGGTTGTAGAGCCATGGTTGATGATGATGTATGTCATTTTTTAATTCAGTAGACAACCCTATACAAATATGTGTCTTATTTTGTTAAAAATTATTTATTTAGGTCCTGAAGAATTCTGTAGTGGTTACAGCTGAAATGTAAAGTCTGAAATGATAAATATGCACTTTTAAAAATCTAGTGTCTCTATCTTTTATGTTACAATACATTAGAGTTGTGTGATCCAACATGTGTGTATATAACTTTTTATACAAATACCATTTTACATACAAGCTGGAATAAGCCCTTTATTCTATGTGGATGCACGGGTTAATCAAACGTCATCTATTAGAGAAATTAATATGTGCTTTCTCTTCAAATAATATGTATAGCAAAATTGAAAGCTAAAGGCATATGCGCAGAAACCAGTTTCTTCATAGACGAGTCCACTTTGAAATCATGAATGGCATAAGGGTAACGGAGAATCAGCTGTTATACAAGTGAAGGTGTTGCCAACATGCGTGTCATGTTTTAGTTACATTCTTAATTACTGTGTTACGTATTACCTCAGTCTGTATATTATTACCTCAGTTTATTACTAATTATGTCGTTGTTTTACAGTTCATTTTAGTCTTTAAAATAGGATAAGATACCTGTTATTCCTTCATGTAACTTACTTTGGTCGCTAGGCACGACGCGTTTCAGGATCAAGGTCCCATCTTCAGGTGATGATCACTCGGGTCGAGTTCGTCAGTTCATAAAAAACACATACACAGACACTGAATTTAATAAACACTCATACTGCACAAGGGGATGATGTGCATCGTCCCCTCGTGCAGTATGAGTGTTTATTAAATTCAGTGTTTTTTATGTATGTGTTTTTTATGAACTGACGAACTCGACCCGAGTGATCATCACCTGAAGATGGGACCTTGATCCTGAAACGCGTCGTGCCTAGCGACCAAAGTAAGTTGCATGAAGGAATAACAGGTATCTTATCCTATTTTAAAGATTAACTATGCAACTTGGTGACCATACACACAATGAATCATTTTAATCGTTTAAACAGAACTATTCATGGCATTACCACATACTTGAGCGAGTCTGAAGGTTTTTTTATTAACGTCTTGCTTATCTTTACAATACAAATAAATAATTATAAAATAAACAGTGCAGAAATAATATTAGAATATTAGTTCTATTATCAAAAAACGTGCTTGCACTTGAGTGAGTGTGTGTGTGTGTGTGTGTGTGTGTGTGTGTGTGTGTGTGCACTCGTTTTCGTTTTGAGTAATAATAAAATGAAGTAGAATATTGAAATGAAAAAATTATTAAAATTTTGAATATCGGATGTTATAACTTTAACTTTTTGCTTTATTTACATGTTGTTATGTCAGCTGGTAGAACAGGTGGTTGGGACATTTGGTATGGAGTGTTTTGATTGGAATGTTTGCAACATTTTTGTGTTAGACGGATTGGCACAGACCCACAGGTCGAGTCCGTATCTCTTGAATGGTTTCAAAATACTCTTGTATATCAGACCTACAGGTTGTTTTGTCAGCTGGTAGAACATAAATGATCTCTCCGTCGTTCAGCTGTTACTTTTAAGAATTGTAACATGTGTGGTGCGAACAGATATTATTTACCTAAAATACTGTATTAAAATAACATGATTTTTCCTTCTTCTTGAAACAGATTCTTGTTGTATATGATTAAAATATTTTCACAAGTAAGTTAATACCAGTACGAAGAAGACGTCCCTTTATGATAAACTGTAGAGATAGTCGAGTGTAATTAAGGAACAGAAGTGCATAGTTTACACATTCCATTCCATTTAATTGCGATAAGAGCTGGTAGTACGTCTCAACGCCAGACAATTCCAGGACTAAAAAAAAGACGAGATAGGTTTATATAACATTTGATATGCAACAGCGAGAGAGAGATCTGTGGTAAGCGAAACACAAATTACTAACAAACCTTCCACGCAAGTTTTGGTTACTATTCGAAATAATATTCATGCGTTGGCTGCACTGATGCTCATAACAACAATTCTCTTTTCGCATCTCAAAGCGACTCCCACCACACCACCATTCCCCTCTGACCATAAGCCTTTCACGCATTCTGATGCCCTTAACTTTCAATTTTGCTATACTTAAAATTACTACAAAGATAAAAAATAAAGTTTGCATGAAAAACATATTGTCCAGCATGTACAGTACAGCTAAAATAATGAGACATGAAACAGGTGTCTGGCTGTGCTGTGTCAAAGATCTCATTGTGTCATGGGTAGTTTTGATGTATTGTTTTCGGAGCAGTTATTTTGTGTTCAGAACAACTGCATGATGGGTGTCATGGTTGGTCACCTGACACCCCACTTCCTTCACTGCTTCCACTATGATCTCCACCAACTGTTTCATGTCTTACTATTTCATCTATATTTTGATTTTCAAATTCATATTTTGATTAGAAGAACACCAGTTGATTTGCTCTTCCTATGGTGAGGCATCCTTAGTTTACACTGACTATTCTGAATGTACATAGGCTTAAAATAGACTGTCACCACTAAATCTTAAAGCTGTGTGGTTCTTATAATATATTTTATAATATGCAAGTTAAATCTCCTTGTTACAGTTGAGAAGCTTCCTGAAGACATGCAAAGTGGGCAAATACTCCCAGAAATTGAAACAAGCTTTGAATAAGATAGAAGAAACAGCGAAGTTTGTTGATGCAGAAAGACAAAAAGTCGTTATTGATCTGGCAGACAGAAAAGCTGTTGAAGCTTTTGAAACAAGGCTAAAAGTGAAAGGCACTCCATTAATGGCATTCTACGAAAACTGGTTGAAATTTCATATGCATCAAGTGGCGAAGAGGGCAACAAACAATGAAAAGGTATGTCTTTAATTGTTCTTTGTGTGAGTTTAAGTGAATAGATTGTTCTTTAAACTTCTTACTCTGTATGATAAGCATGTAATTCTTATATATAGTTCAGTCATAAAATAAAATATAATTTAATCGTAGTATTGATTTTGATTATTTCTTTTACAATGTGTAATTAATTATACACTGAACTTTATGGTATAAGTGTATATCATTGTGAATTGAGCTGTACCTTTCTCTTACTTATATTAGAGTATTTAGTCTACTCTTTAGTAACATTTAGGAGATTTTGAATTAAAATGTTGGTAATGTTGGTATTGACTTATGTAAAAACATTTTGGAGGGTCAGCGAACTTGTTTAAATGACCTCAATAAATAGACAAAATTTGGATGCTATTTGTTGCAGTGAAAACAGTAATTGCTGATGTTTCGTTTTTCTAACACTTTATATGTAGTTTCTTATATTATTATGGTGATAAAACTATATTTCTGTGCATTCATTGTTTATCCTGGTGTAACAAAGTTGATGCACTGAGTGCTGGAGAGATTAGTAAGGTGATGTCATCTGTCCAGCACGTGAGACGCAACGTAAACCATGATTTCATGCAACAAGTGTAATAGACAGTGAGAAATTATATATTATGTGCAGTGTCTAGATCCTATGTCCAGCATCACTATTATATCATAAGTATGTTTGTTATGGTTGATTTGTCTTTACAGCAAACATATGTAGTAAACAGTTTCTGTTATATCTTTACTGACCACATTCAAATACATTGAAGGCAATAAAAAGTAAAGTTATTAAAATGTTTATTTTTTGTCATTAGCAGTCATTTAATGAACTGTTGTTTTTCTAGCTTGGAGAGTACAACTTACCAACATTAAAAAAAGTGAAGAAAGCTGTTGAAAAGCCAAAAGACAATGAGGGTGAAGTTGAATTGTTCCCATCAGATGATTCTGATGATGGCCAGATAAACTTTGGGTATGTATGATTTTATAAAATGATTCATTAAACTTATTAAAGCTGTCAATAAGTGTTACTTATTTTTAATAACTAATGCTCATTTATGTAATAATAAATGTTTAGTGTTACATTATTGTCAAATCAGTACTGAATAGTGTAATATACCAACACTTCCTTCTTGTAAGCTGCACTCATACTGTTCTTTCCACAACCTATTCCCATGGATCTTCCCAAACCTTAATGGAACGTTTTCTAAACTATTATTAACTATTATACTATTATGTAATCATTTTGTTTATGTAGAAGAAAAAAATTAGGTGGATGCGTATGTGTAATATGTATGTCCCAGAAATCATATAATTTTTATGTTTTCAAATGTATTATGTGTTTCCTAATTTTTTTAGGATACTAAGTATGACTATTTCTGGCTGAAAAGTATACACTTTCCTCTTTCACTTACTGTATTAGGGAACAGAGTGCAGGCGCACGGACACACACAAACACACACAGAGTTTGAAATCTGTGAATTTCCTCTTTGCAATCTTAAACTTATTTGTTTCAAGCCTTTACGCTCTACCACATACTGTAGGTCCATTTGTTGTAACACAATGTTTCACTTCATATGGAGCAGTCCTTAGTTTTGTGAACTCAGGGAACTGCATAAGAACCTTAGTAAATTTGTTAGTAGTGCTGAGTGAACTCCGGTTGTTTTTACTTGAAATTGAAAGGATAGCATCAGTAACACATTTAGTTTGCTTATTGGTGCACCAATAGTTGGCGTTATTTGGTTTGCACCAATTAATTTTATATTTTTAGGTCACTTAATAGACCCTTGCAAACAATAAGTTTTTGTTCCCACATAAAAAAGAAAGGTAAAAAAAAGTGAATCACCAATTTAGTATTTCTATAATTGTCATGTATTGTTTAGTATATGAGTTTTATTATTGATCGGAATATGTGTTTTGTGTATGTAGATATTGTTAGGTATCAGAAGAAGAAATGAGATACCAGATATTTTCTACAACAGGATATCCAGCTAGGTCATTAAGTAATTGAATTTAATGATTTTGTTAGTTATACCAGTCAGGGCAAATTGAGTTTCAATCTGACAAACCATATTTCAGGTTTGTCAGATCAGAATTGACTAATTTTAACACTAATTCTTTTGTTTTGTCATCACTAACTGATTATTTCAAAGTAATATTTCACTAACACTGAAGTAAATGAAACGTTAATTGTAAGTTTGTTAATAGTATGTGGTATTAGAAGTGACTTGCAGTTCATTGTGTGTGTCTTGAAAGCAGTTTAGTGTAAATTGACGTTTGTGAATTGTGGATTTTTTGTAACTGGATATGTGTTATGGTATTCACCACAGCAATTATATATGTTGTTTGTTGGGTCACCAGTTTTGTGGATAACTAAAATGTTTATTACCTGACAAAAAATTTATCATTTTAAATATATTGTAACACTAACTAACGCTTATTAAAATCTGTCTGAATTTAATTGACGTTTCTTCCACTTCCTCACACAACCCACCCCTGCAAGCTACTGCATTACACAGTTTTGTTTCTTGGTGCACATATTGTTTCTGCTCATGTTGAGGTATTTATGTGATTTATCTAAATATTATATATTGAAAAGTATAGTTTTGTGTTCTGTTATATTTTTTTTTAATTTTGAGATATTTTAATCATGAATCATTAAAATGGCAACTACTATCCCTAATATTAGAAGCAAAAAATACTTTTCGTGTACAGAATACTGTTGTCTTAGAAACATAGTGTTGAACTGACCAAAGACTACAATAAGTGAAATGTGCATTCACACCAAAAAAGCAATTGCAGCAGCATGTTTTTTGTCCCTTTGACGTTTTCTGTAAATAACTCCAGAACGAAATAAAAAACATCAAGTTTCCAAATTGGCAGATAACACTGAAACCCTTGCAGACAAGTTTTTGAGTCAAACAAGATACATTTTTGTCCCAACGTAAATTACAAAAGTGGATTACCAGTTTATATTATTTCAATAAGGATGTTGTGTTGTATACATTAGGGAATACCTGGCTTGTGAAAACAATTGTTGAGGAAAAAATAGGTTTTATTGGAGGACATGACTCTACATGGAAGATTGTGAAAAAATGGGATTCAAGTTTAAAAATGTAATCCTGGCAGGTTGGATAATTTTTTTTTATGGAGCAAAAACATAGTCCCAATGGAAGATCACAGTCAATTAGCGTGCAGAAATGGACCATGAAGTTTTTACAGAATGGTATGTAGACATGCCATAAGGATTGGAGAAGGACAGTGCGGGCTACTGCTCTACACTTAAGGGGAAAATACCTACAACAAAAACAAAAACGCCAATATCATGTATTGCTAAACAACCAGTAAAGGCTTACCTCATAACCCAAGCCACAATGGCATACAGCTCCTGAATTTGTGAGTCAGCACAGAGACCAATACAGATGGTATTAACTTGATAGCATTGCTCTGAAGGTGGGGCCTGAAGTTGTTCGTTGCTAGTACAATCCAATTGAACTCATGTGAACACAAGTGAAGGAAGAAGTAGCCCAGCAAAACACCATCTACAGAAGAAAACGTTTAGAAGATGCACTCAGCCATGTTACATTGAAGACTGGAGGAAGTACGTGCATGAAAATGAGCAATTTCAAGAGAAAGATTTTGAGAGAAGGTTTTCACAATGATAAAATACAACATGCGAGTGACAACAATAGCGATGGGCCACACGAAGTAATGATGGAAAAGGTAACCTAAGAGGTTTGTAACTTAGCACTTATAGTGAATAAGTAAATTAATAATTAATCAATATTATAATGACGTACATCAACTAAAAATGTTGTTTAGCCCAAGGAGGTAGGAAATGTGCATGACATACGCAATACTTTGCACACATTGTGTGAGCAGCAAGATAGTGCAATGCTCTGCAGGTTCTTGATGTTCCTGTACTTTCCAAAGGTTGGTTGATTATTGTGCTAGCATCTGTGTCAATCTATGGTACTTCACCATATAGGCTGAGTATAAAAGTGGTATTTCAGAAGCAGCCAGCTAGTTGAGTTGCAGTATGAGCTGCATATCACAAAGTGAGGTGATAAATATGTATTATTAAAAGTGACTTGCAAATCATTGCATGTTTCTTGACAGCAGTTTAGTGTAAAGTGACATTTGTGAATTATTGTTTGTGGATATTCTGTATTTGGTGACTCATATTTGTTGTGATCATGTTAATTAGGTGATGTTTTTTGAAACTGGTATTAAAGTTTTGAGTAACAAATTCCCTCGTGTTCAAGCATGAGGGGGGCCCAAAAATAGCTGAAATTTTCAAATATAAACGATTTTATTTATGTAGACGTTTTCCACTTCTCGAACTCTTCCCAAGTGATGCTTTTTGGCGATTCCATCATTGTTTTTTCTTCATTCTCTTCCACATCCAGAAAACGTTTTCCTTTAAGCTCTCTTTTCATGCGAGGAAACAAAAAGAAGTCACATGGAGTGAGGTTTGGTGAGTAAGGGGATGGGGGAGCAGGGTTATGCCATTGTCAGGAAATGTTGCACACTCAAGGCCATGTGGGTGGGCGCATTTTTGTGGTGGAACACCCACTCCCCACTCAGCCACAACTCAGGGCATTTCGTCTCACGCATCATGTAAATGTTTCAATACATACAGTAAAATTCCTGGTTAACAATTTGATGCAGGGGAAGAAATTCTGAACAATTCCATTAGCATCAAAAAAATAAATAAATATTATCAACATTGTCGTTACATTTGACTTCACTTGTTTTGTCTTTTTTGAATGTGGGGAAGATGCTTTATTTAAGCATTTAGCTTACCAATTGACTAGTTTGCTTATTACATCATATTCTTCAACCGCCAGTTTTATGAAAAAGTTATCGTTATTCTGTATTTATTTCTTTAATTCTTCATCACTCGCAAAACACTTTCCTCCCAAAATTCTTAAGTTTGCAAAACAATTGGTAGTCACTGGATGCAAGATTGGAGCTGTAGGCTGGATATTCGAAAACTTCCCACTTAAATTTTGCCAGCAATTTTGTGGCACTACAACATGAGGCCATGCTTGGTCATGAAGCCGCTAGACAATAGGCCCCTTGTGCGATTTTGAATGGCCTGCCACAATTTTTTTAAGTTTTTGCAGTGTGTGTCGGCATTTATTGTGGCTCCATGGGGCAGAAAGTTAACAAGAAGTGAGCCTTTTTGGTCCCAGAAAACAGTAGCCATAATCTTTTGAAACAATTTAATTTACCTTTAAAACTCTACTTTATTATTTCAAACTTTGTTTACAAACTTACTTTTCGACTATTTTAGCCGCCATCTTTAATGACTACCAACATTGGAAATTTCACTTACCAGGTCCAAGGTTTGGTTGGACGAGCTGAAAAGCAAAATGGTTGTTTGCAATAAATAATTAGTCTAGCCTAGTATTTTCAAATTAACATTCTATATTTTTATTAATTCATCAAAACTTATAAAATATGTGATTTTCGTTACCAAATAATCCATTCTTATTGGTCTAACACAATTTTATTTCCCTTCCTTAATTACATTTTACTATTTATTACTACCCCTGAAGAAAAGCTGTATTATTCTAATCAAACAGAAATCATTCTAATCTAAATTCCGCAAACCAGCGCTCCTTTTTCTAATATAATTTTCACCCCATGCACACACACACACTCACTCTCTCTCTCGCTCTCTCGCACAGTATCTTTAGGAGATCTCCATTTTTATTTGTTAATTAATTATTAAAACCAGAAAAACATGGTATTTAATTTTGCTACCCCTTATTTAATTTACTTTACATTCCCCGAGTGTTACTCATCTGAAATTCCTTGATAGTCCGAAACAGTTCAGTCTCCTCACTTGTTTTCCTTCACTCCGCACAATTCCTTTTTTCTTTTATACCGAAACTGTTACTTTAATTTATATTAATCAAGTAAAACTGCTTTTCTTTGAGAATGTTACATTTTAACTGCTTATTCGGGTGCCAGACGATTTGGTTCCGCGGAACTTTTTATGGCTGTAGCACTGGGTATATAAAACCTGGGGCGAAAGCTGCCCGCGTCCGTCGCCGTGAGATGTTGTATGACGACTGGCTTTGTTAACTCAAGCGCAAATTGTTGACAGACTGCTGACACGCCTTACATTCCTGTGACGTCAGTTGGGTTTGGCTGATGACGTCTTATGTTGCTTTGTCTACATGCAAAGTTCAAATGTCAGATGGCTAAAAATAACTGCTTCTCGCCGTAAACTAGTCACCCTTGACTCCAATTTGCGTACATGTTTTACTCCAATAATATTTTTCAAATACAAAAATATGTTAAAATTACCTGAAATATTAGACTGAAAAATGTTAGTAAATAAAATAGTGAATTATAATAATTATTATATTTTTAGATGTTACTAAGATTCTGGATTTTCCTTTAATCCTATGAATTTTGTTTAACAGGGATGAGAATGATATGAGTGAGTCTCCTGTGAAGAAAATGAAAAAGAAACGGAAACATGAAAAAAGAGAAGAATTAAAGAAACAAGAAGAATTAAAGAAGTTGAAAACTAAAGTTAAACCGTCTAAGAAACAAAATGTAAAAGCAAAATCAAATGAAATTGCTGTCCATGTAAAAAAAGATGATGACGAGGATATAGAAGATATTGTAGATGATTTCCTTATGTCTGATTTAGAATAAATGAAAAGTATATTTTATACTTAAAATTTGTTTACCTTCTTGTCTGATTTGTTTGTATCCTAATATAAAAAACTTATAAAAAATTATGAATAACTAATTTTTTTGTAATTATTATGTTCTGGTTAATGTAGCTACTTTTCTTTAGGTCTTAAATTTTTCTTTTATCGGACAATATTTAAAAATATATATGTATGAGAGGAGCAGGAGCAGGCTTACTTGTATTGTATGAAAGTAGTTCAAAGAAAAATAAACATAGAAAATAGTATAAAACAAAATATATAATCAGAATTTTTAATTAAATATGTTTTATTATTAGGGGTTGATATAAATTTACAGTCATTTGATCTCAACAAATCACAGCTTTTGCCAAAATTTTGTGAAAACAACCCTAAATACACGTCTGTAGCACTGTAGTCGAAACAAAATTTTTGTGAATTTTAACAACTTATTCACAATAATATTAGCACATATATTTAGTAAGATATAGATAACAAATACCATAATTCGGTATTAATGATACTCACCAATTTCATTAGTTGCCGGGCTCATTTTCTTCCTTTATAACTTGTTTTCTACCTAAGGGGTACCAGGGTTCGGGTACAGGAAGATTTTGAAACACAGTTGACGACACAAATGATAACCAGATATTCTTGAAATTAACCATCAAATTTAATTCAATCTAAGGTAGTACACATACAACCATGCGGTCAAAATAGTGACGTCATATGATATGACACAAAACAAAATGGTGGCTACTTTTCCTATCTCTTTTGATTCTCTCTATTTCTTTATCTGTTGAATTAATATCAATGTACACTTTATAGCTGCAGCTTAAAATCATTTATTAATAGTTAATTAGTTACTGCACAAACCAATGCCTTCGGCTTATGTGTTATGGCCATACATTCACGCATTCATTCTCACACATTCAACTTCAGACCCGTACATTCTTTTTTATTAACGATTTGATATTAATGAGCTCATTAACTATAAAAATGACAAAAGGAACTTCTCTGCTTGTTAGGTGGTGGTGTCCATCCGTTGTTGGTGTGAGACTCCCATGGTGATGGTCGGTGTTCGCCTTTAATTCCGCTGAGTTTAATTAGATAGATGTGTGCACTGAATTTACATTCTTTATATATTTATACTGTAAACAAGATGAGCCTTTATTGCTCCACTACTGTTGGTAACATTTTTGTTAGTTGAATTAAAGTATTGTTAAAAAGTTATACACACAACGATACATCGCTGTGGCTCCTCTGAAGAATGGCGTTGAAATGAGAGCGAGGCAAGTGTAATTTCTTGCTTGTGTGTGTGTAGTTCTTACGTCATCCCGCTTTGTCTTGCTGGACAACGCCTCGTGGCACACATTGTACTCAGTGCGTCATTGTTCTTAGCGATGACGGACTAGTGTTATAGCCCAATCATAATGCATATTGTGGTACTTCGTCATAAACACCGCCATGGTAGATTTTGCTGTTTTCACGTCCACCGGAGACCTTGGTGTTTTACTCTGGCCGAATTTACGTTGTTCCGTTTTCCAGAGGGACAATGTACCTAACCATTCTGTATGTTTAAAAAAAAATACATAATAAAACAATGAAAATACCCATAATTCCCATAATTCTGGTACTGGGTCAGTCTGTACTGTTACAAACCCCCTCAAGGAAAATTTTTTGTGTCGAAACATAAAAAAATTTCCTTGACTCATTCACACTCTCCTAAAAGGATCAGTCTAGATACGTCACCACAACCCCCTGTAACGTTACACAAAAAAAATTTTATCATCACTTACCCTTGGTCCTATGATGCTGGTCGCACCCTCTGACCTTACTGGACTTCTCCTGAGAGATCCCTACACCATAAGGCCATGAGGCACTATACACTCCTGTTCTGACGCTCCAACCAGCCCAGGACTGCGGTCACAACACCACAAAACTCTGAAACATCCAATACAAAATTTCAAAATAGTGGTATAATACACTTACATATCTACAACTGATATGTCCCCTTTTAGACGCATTGGTTTGTGTTTGGGCATTGGTTTGTTTTTTGATTCAAAAGTGTCACTTAACCACAACAAGACTTAAAATACATTGATTTTTTACCACCACCAAATTCAACTACTTCCTTGTAAGAAAATAAACAACATATATATGTAACTAAATATAACACAATATATCAACAATGCTTTATCATACCCCAAAATACCTTCACCTAATTATTTCTATAAATTCAACTTACAACTATCATGGCAGACACTTTTCTTTAAACGTGGTTGCTCAACTTATAATCATTTCTTTATTTTGTAAATGGCAGCTTACGAGAATATTTTATTTAACTTCATTTTTTAACTTTATATTTTCAACTTTAAAATATACTATCTCTTAACACTTATTATCGTCATTACCCCTGTAACGACCTCCTAGCCACACACTCTATTTCCCCCCAACATAATAAAACATCATAAAACATTGTACATTACATATTAACATTGTTACATTTACCTTACATTAAACAATTTAAATTTACATGATTTGTACCAAACTTTATCACATCAATTCTCGATTAACTTTTAATTATTTGACATTTGTTTAGATTCTATACAACAATTTCAAATTTATCCTTACCTTTCAGTTACAATTACCTTCCTTTGTTACCTCACCTTCCTACCATGAATTCTCCTTTTCTAACCCTTCTATCCTCACTCGTTTGGGTGACTCTCTATTACTCATTTTTCTCTGTCTTATTTTGGCATCTGTCAACCTAACCTTACTACCCCTTTTTTTCTACACTAGCCGCTTCTAACCATTAATATATTTTGACACCAATATCTCTTAATAACCCCCTTCACAAATCCCATTTAAAACCTCTGGCACCGCGCCTTTTTGTACTAGTATGTGTGTATTCCCTCACTATGCTCATTCCATCATTGGTTTCTGACCCTTTCAGATAACCCTTTCCGGCACACAACGATCCACTCCCGTCTCAACATCTCTCGTTGGACTCCTACACCAATACCCTTATTACAAAATATCACCATCAACAACTATAAAATTACCATGCACATTACTCACCTCTACATATAATTACTAACCACTGTGTCCCTAAAATATCTAACACCTCTTTATATTTTATCAACATCTCAACACTTTATTTTTCCTAACTCCCAATAACTCTATTTAACTAACTCCAATGCCCTTATTTGTCACTATTCCCCAAACTCTTTATAACATTTCAACATTAATATACCATTAGAAAATTCATCACTTACCAACTAACAACACCTTTCATATCCAAATACATAATCATCTACTAACCATTAGAATCTGAATTCTCATAATATCCTTTAAACTTTCTTTTGTTATTTAAAATCGTACAATACATGCTTACCTAAAAAATACATAAAATACACAACAGTAAAATACACAAATACATAGACATCAATACACAAAAATATACAATTCACATAATCATTAAATCATTCACCATAATCAGTCCTAGTCAGTCCATTTTTTAAAAACACTGTCCACACAATTAAATGTTCATAACACAATAAACAATTACCCCATATCGTCGAACAATAGTCTTATCTTATATCTATATACATTGCTTATTATTGAATCTCTTATATTAACATCGTAAATGCATATACCATTCAAATTTTCATTATTTTCCACAAACTCATTTAATCTGTCATGATTGGTTATTGTCCTGTCACCTCCAGTATAATTCGTCACAATCAGATAAGTTACTAAGTCATTATTCTCATTGTCATCTCCTACTACTATATCAACTTCCTTACAAGGTAAGTATTTCATATTTTTATTATATATCATCTCTATACCTAACCTTTTCATAAACTCTTCATAATTTTTCTTTACTTTATATATCTCAATTTCTCTTTCTCTCTCTCTCAAAACATTTCTCACCATCATACCAAGCTACACACTCTCTCTCCATATATGCAGGGGACTCTACTGCTTTATCACTGCACCACCTGTGAAGTGCACAAAAAAACCCAGGGACCACTTTATTTGTAGACCTTTTGTCTTTCAAATACGCATTGAAGGCACTCTCGTCCTTCCTAAACACACGTGAAGTCTTTACTTCACCCCCTACTACAACATTAAGGGAAAATCTTACCCCCTGCAACCCCTTTATCTGTAAATTCTCTCTATACTTTCTCTCTAATTCATCAACACTTTTTATCACTTCATTATCAAATTCTACTCCCATTATACTTTTATCACTACTCTCAATACTCACACAATTATTTTCTAACACCATATTTGTAATTCTATCATAATTCTCACCACTACTTACCTTGTCTTTATTTCTATCTGATTTGTCTACCTTGTCAATGTTACAATTTTGTTTCTGTATTTCGTTTTTAAATTTTTCTTTTCTCTCTTCTAATTGGTTCAATTTTACATCTTGCACATTATTTTGTTTTTTCAATTCATTTTCGAGGCTATCAAACTTCTCGTCAATCTCCTTTAACACACTATTTTGTGTTTTAATCAATGCGAACAGGTCTTCTAATGATATTTTATTTTCGGCTACTTTAGGTGTTGAGCTAATGTGTCTTTCCAGTAAAATAGATTCTGTCTCTGAATTTTCTATTTCTATGCTATTGTTATTTTCTGCCATTTTGTATTTTAGTATTTAAATGGTTATTTATCTCTATTTGTATTTGACTACGCAATATACTCAACTCGTATTTAACTATTTACCTTTAACAACATAACCTCTCATTCATTATATATCGTCTTCTGTGTTTCTCCATCTATCTGTTTTATATAAATTAATTTTATACAAAGTCCACTGTGAGTGCGACCAATTGTGAATTTTAATAACTTATAGTCCCTGTTCGGGCGCCAATTGTGAATTTTAACAACTTATTCACAATAATATTAGCACATATATTTAGTAAGATATAGATAACAAATACCATAATTCGGTATTAATGATACTCACCAATTTCATTAGTTGCCGGGCTCATTTTCTTCCTTTATAACTTGTTTTCTACCTAAGGGTTACCAGGGTTCGGGTACAGGAAGATTTTGAAACACAGTTGACGACACAAATGATAACCAGATATTCTTGAAATTAACCATCAAATTTAATTCAATCTAAGGTAGTACACATACAACCATGCGGTCAAAATAGTGACGTCATATGATATGACACAAAACAAAATGGTGGCTACTTTTCCTATCTCTTTTGATTCTCTCTATTTCTTTATCTGTTGAATTAATATCAATGTACACTTTATAGCTGCAGCTTAAAATCATTTATTAATAGTTAATTAGTTACTGCACAAACCAATGCCTTCGGCTTATGTGTTATGGCCATACATTCACGCATTCATTCTCACACATTCAACTTCAGACCCGTACATTCTTTTTTATTAACGATTTGATATTAATGAGCTCATTAACTATAAAAATGACAAAAGGAACTTCTCTGCTTGTTAGGTGGTGGTGTCCATCCGTTGTTGGTGTGAGACTCCCATGGTGATGGTCGGTGTTCGCCTTTAATTCCGCTGAGTTTAATTAGATAGATGTGTGCACTGAATTTACATTCTTTATATATTTATACTGTAAACAAGATGAGCCTTTATTGCTCCACTACTGTTGGTAACATTTTTGTTAGTTGAATTAAAGTATTGTTAAAAAGTTATACACACAACGATACATCGCTGTGGCTCCTCTGAAGAATGGCGTTGAAATGAGAGCGAGGCAAGTGTAATTTCTTGCTTGTGTGTGTGTAGTTCTTACGTCATCCCGCTTTGTCTTGCTGGACAACGCCTCGTGGCACACATTGTACTCAGTGCGTCATTGTTCTTAGCGATGACCGGACTAGTGTTATAGCCCAATCATAATGCATATTGTGGTACTTCGTCATAAACACCGCCATGGTAGATTTTGCTGTTTTCACGTCCACCGGAGACCTTGGTGTTTTACTCTGGCCGAATTTACGTTGTTCCGTTTTCCAGAGGGACAATGTACCTAACCATTCTGTATGTTTAAAAAAAAATACATAATAAAACAATGAAAATACCCATAATTCCCATAATTCTGGTACTGGGTCAGTCTGTACTGTTACATTTTTTTGAACATTTCACTCATTATGCTACTGATTTTTTTACCACATTTAATTACCATAGTAAAATAAGTTCATTGCCTACAGAAATTAAGAACACACAATTAAAGCAGGATAATAGTCTGTTGTCACTGGCTATCCTCTGGCAGCACAAAACTTGCAAAAACATATATTTTATTTTGCATACTTACACATTGAACATATTGTATGTGACAGACCTCTATAGTTGCTTCGCTTGCCCTATAGACATCAAAATAGTGCCCTTTGGCTGCCTATCAATTTACACATTACTAAAAACATCACTCATATGCCATAGACATCGAAGTATTAGATCGCAATGCTTGGTTCTTTATCAACCCATTTCTGCTTACTCCAGTAGCAGATAAGAGGATATCACATGTTCTAATCCGAGAAAACATTGCAAGAATATGTGATTTCCAAAAAATTTTGTTTTGACTACAATTCTATAGACATGTATTTAGGGTCATTTCCACAAAAATTTTGGCAAAAGGTGTGGTTTGTTGAGATCAAAGAATTACTGCAAAGTGTGTTTTGCTAAGTAGACGACATCTGCATCTTCGTATATTAATGGCAAGCTGATCATTACAGATCTCTGCGGCTTCAGTAGATTTACTTAATAAATATTTGATGCCTTTTATATTGTTATGTAATTTGGAAAAATGTTATGCCATTATGGAACGTTCTAGTTCATTGGAGAATGTTGTTCTACTCTTTCTAGGCCAGTGTTCCGCAACCGGTGTCCGCGGCACAATAGTGTGCCGTCACAAGGTGAAAGGTGTGACGCGAACTTTTACCTATTATTGTAATAAATTAATTGTCGATTTTAAGTAAGAAGGTGCTTGTTTATTCTTTAATACATGCTGATAAAACTGTTATATTTTCATAGAAATTAAATGTAATTTATTTACTCACTATTATTGTTATAGTTTGCTTAGCTTATCTTAAGTTATTTGTATTAGCGCCTGAAATATTGGGCCGGTTTGATGGGTTACAGGCAGCAAGCTTTGTGTTCACCGCAAAGAAAGCCGCGTAAGACTTTTAGCAAGCCTTTTAGCGGCCCGCACCAATCATACAATAGAGTTTACGTTCAAAACTCTAAACGTTCTAAACTCTATTCAAGAGAGTTCTTTGTAACACCGCATCTTTTGTGTACGGCTTGAGAAGCTACACTATTTATAGCCCTTATAATTGTTTAAAAATAAAATACAACTCGTACCTTGCTCGGGTCCCAGGTCCTTTGCACGAATTCGTGAAGAATAAGCGTGACTTAGGTTAACGTTCTTCAATAAATTATACTCTCAATTTCATCATTATAGTTATATTTATTTAGCAATTCTTTGACATTAAATTTTACTTTCTTTTCCTTTATTTATATTCCCAAAACTATTATTGACATTTACGTAATTGCTTTCCAAAAGAAAATCAAACAAACATCTTAATTTATTTATTCTGATTTATAGTAAATATTCTTTGTCATTCTAGCGATATTTTTTCTCTCTCCCAGAGTTATACTCCAAACCATAGAAACAAGGTATACATATTATTAAAAATCATTTCTTACAAAAAAATAAAATATAATGTTCTTAAAGTATTACCTTAAATTCTAACTTCGAGACGACCCAGCACTGCCCACACTCAACATTCATACAATTTTAAAACCCCATATTATTTTATTATTAATTTCGTCAAAATTAGAGCTCTTTTACATGAAATTATTTATATAATGAAATTAGGTGTGGTTACTTCACCATCGGCGTCCTCCTCGCCACGTGTTGCACTGATTATATGTCCGAAACGTTTGTCGATTCACCACATTTTAAATTCCTTTCTGCACCAAACTTACTTTATTCCGAAATGTTAGTTCACTTTTGATTACTGTTTCGGGTTCTCACCGGCTAGGTCGGCGTATGTGATTACATTTATTAAATAAAATTTAACCGGACCGCATGCGGCCTGTAGGTGAGATAAACTGGGCAGACACTTCCTCGTGTTTCCCTCTCCACAGTCTTGCAATACGGGAACTCACTGCCTGCTGGTGCTAACGTCATGGTCACTGCTCAGATAACACATGCAGCTCCCCTGTGTTGGACGTCGACGAAATCTGGTGTCCACTGGTTTACGTCACAAAGATAGGCGGGATTTCATCAAGACTTCCGCCTTGTCGAGAGCACATGTTGAATCAAATTCACACAAAGCCATTTTGTGCGACTTTTGTTTAGCGTCTGTTATGCGCTCCGCAGATGTTTGTGCGTCTGTGCGCATTACACTGTATTAAAGTTCTGAGAATTCAACTGTTGTGGACACACGACACATTCCATTGTCATCGTTCTGTGCCTTGCTCCTTTGTTTGATACAACTTCTACTCAACACGTTGTGACGGTACAATTCTGGTACGATAATAATTTTGTAAAACTATGGTCCTAAAAACCATAATTATTGTATTTTTATTCTATAACCATTTATTTTATAATAATAATAATTTTATTTCATAATCCCTATAAAGTTTTGGTGAATAAACTATAGAATATTTTAAACAACGCACTTTAGAGTTAACAGGATTTCTGTCGAATTCGCTGAAAAGCTACAAATGTCGCAAAAACTATTTGTCACAGATAAGCAGATAAGAAATAAGTGTCTGGCAGAGATTAAGAGGAGAGTAGCTCTGGCAAAACAAGCATTCCAGAGCAAAAGGAATTTATTAACAAACAACCATATTAGTATTGAAACAAGGAAAAAGTTTGTTAAGGTATTTGTATGGAGTGTTTTAACTTACGGGTGTGAATCGTGGACCTTAGGGAAGGTGGAGAGTGACAGACTTCAGGCAATGGATATGTGGATTTGGCGGAGAATGACAAAAACTAGTTGGACAGATAGGAAGACGAATGAACAGATCTTAGAGGAAATAAATGAGAATAGAACACTGCTTAGGAGTATAGAGGTGAGGAAGATTAAGTTGATAGGGCATGTGATCAGACATAGTGCTTTTTTAACTAACATCTTTGAGGGCAAAGTAGTGGGGAAGAAGCCCAAAGGAAGACCAAGAACTGCATACTTCCGCAGCACAATGAGTGTCGTGAATAGTGGGTCCTATGGAGAAATGAAGAATATCGCAAGGGATAGAGTGACGTGGCTACAGCGACAAGGCATTGCCTTTAGGAGTTAAAAAAAAAAGCAGTAAACAACCAAGCCCACGACTACATCAGACGCAAGGAATGCAAGGCGCATTGTATGCGACTAGGTTGGGCTGCTGAACAAATAACCCGTGACGTAGTTTTGCCCCACCTACGCAATGTTTAACAAAGACTCTTGGTCATTTTCGCCTGGACCGTGAATTGGGCCGGTCGGCACTTCACGCGGCCGGCATATTCACTAAGTGTTTATATAAATTTTACACCACCAAAAGTGGATTAAATAACAGTGGTTCAAAGTACAGTACAAATCGGCAAAAGTGTTATAATTCACGATGTGATCGACAGTGAAATCGGCGAACTCGTGGTGTGCGAAGTTAAGCTAAGTATCAGCTACAACCTTTTGTAATATCAAAGAAAATAGTAAAATGACCAATATTCAGTTCAATATATAAGTTTAATACCAGAAATGCATTTCAATAAAAATTTATTCATAAAAATGAGCTCATAAAAAACTAATAATTGGACCAGAGAATGAGAGAGAGAGAGAGAGAGAGCGTGAACAAAATACTACTTAAAAAGTGCTGGGTTGTTCAAGTATAAGCATAGGAATTTGAACATGATGTATAAGAAATAGAGTGTGTGGAGGAGAAAGAGCGGTAAATATTATTAACAGCGCCAGTTTAATTAACTGTTAATAATAATAATATTAATTTTAATAATAATAAGATTTTATTTTATTTTTTTTTAATGTTTTTCTCTCTGTTTGAGTAAGTAATTTAAAGGGAAATTTAGGTAATTATATCCATAAGTTTGGGATTTATATATATTTATTATATCCATGTATTTCATTTAGATATTTGCTTCTTCTATAATTATATTAATTATGGAAAACAGAAAGGGTTACAGTAGACGCCCTCGTTAACCGGGGGATTCCTTAACCGGCCTCGGATCAACCGGCCGCCGCTTTAACCGTCCAGACTCGTCTGTTTCCCACGCTTTCGATATCCGTTAATTAAACGGATGTACTGTACCTACATTTTCTATTTGTTTTTAGTAGTCAAGCGGCTTTTGATTACCGCTTTAACCAGCCGACCCTCAGACTCGTCTGTTTCCCACGCTTTCGATATCCGTTAATTCAACGGATGTTTATACATTATCTACGCTATGTTTTTAGTAATCAAGCGGCTTTCGATTGTATCGCATAAACATAAATGTGAAATTACACCGACACAGCTCACCGGCATGTCAAAAGTTTCATGATTTGCACTTGTTTATTTTATTGAACGTCTTTAGTCAGTTTAGTGGTTGATTTGTCAATGTGAAGACGTGTCGATTATTACTGTACTGGGTACTACTGTAAGTACAGTTTCATTATTTTTTTCGTGTGCTACAAACATGAGTGACAAAAAACGGAAACGTGTAGTAATCAGTATCGCGCAAAAACTTAACGCCTTAGAACGTTTGGACAAAGGTGAATCGGTACAATTAATATGTAACGAATTAGGCGTGGGAAAAAGTACTGTCAACGACTGGCGGAGAAACAGAAATTCACTTCAGGATTACTGTATGCAAGTTGAATCACAAAAAGTACTCGAGTCCCGTTGCACAATTAGAAAACCAACCAACGAGATTGTTGATGATGCCCTTTGGGTATGGTTTGTCCAACAACGTCGAAAAGGTACGCCGATTAGTGGGCCAATATTAAAAGAAAAGGCCTTATGTTTTCACAAAAAACTCGAAAACCAGGCCGAATTTGTTGCTAGTGATGGGTGGTTATCGAGGTGGAAAAAACGGCATGGAACACATGTGCTTGATGTGTGTGGGGAAAAGCTGTCCGCTAATCCAGGAGCAGTAGATGAATTTACAAAGGAACTCGTAAAAATCATAAACGAAAAAGAACTTAAACCAGAGCAGATATATAACCTAGATGAAACGGGCTTAAATTTCAAACTTCTACCAAAACAAACTTTCGCTATGGCAGATGAAAAATCAGCACCGGGAATGAAAATTAACAAAGAAAGATTGACTGTTGCTCTCTGTAGCAATGCCGCGGGTACACATAAGATTCCTCTTTTTGTGATTGGTAAATCGAAGAAACCGCGTGTGTTTAAACATGTTAATATGGAAGCCCTCCCGGTTTACTATAGATCTCAAAAATCTGCGTGGATGGACTCCTATCTTTTCAAAGAATGGTTTACAACGCAATTCATACCAAAAGTTAAAAGCCATTTAATCAATCTAAAATTGCCTGTAAAAGCTCTACTTGTCATTGACAATGCACCGACCCACCCCAGTGCTGATCAATTAGTATGTGAGGAAGACATCAGCGTTTTATTTTTGCCTCCTAACGTAACTAGTCTCATACAACCTATGGACCAGGGAGTTATTGCAAGTTTCAAAAGACGGTATAGGCGAAAATTGTTATCTGAAATTTTGGGTAAAATGGAAGATGAAAACTCAGGACTTGTAGACGCTGTAAAGACTATAAACATCAAAGATGTGGTGTACATGATAGCAGCTGCGTTTGAAGAAATTCCCCACACTGCTTTTATAAAATCATGGAGGAAAGCTTGGCCGGGCATTGAGAATTACGTTGACCAGATAACGGAAGAAAATACACGTGTCCCAGATAACGACAATCAAAGTTTACTCTGTGATCTGCAAAAAATAATGGCAGAATGCGAAGAAAGAGATGTCGAAGAATGGATAAATGGTGATCAAGAGCTTGAAAACGAAATTTTGGCTGATGAGGAAATCATAAGTGTTGTCTGCCAGCAAACTGATATTGACGAAGATGGGATCATAGAAGAAAAAGAAGAAGACAGGGAGGGAAAAGTCAGTCACAAAGACGCATTGGAAGCATTACAGCTGGCAGTGCGATACGTCGAACAACAAGGTGAGGCGTCTGGTGTCGATGCCATGTTTATGCGAAAGTGGCGTGACCACGCTTTTAAAAATTCATTCAAACTTAAAAAGCAAAAAACAATCACGGATTTTTTTAAAGTGTAACTGAAATGTGTACTGTATACAGTGTTAATGTTATGTCTGTAAAATAAACAACTTTTAACGATACAGTACGCGATGTACAGTAACGATGTTTAGATATCGCGTGTGTCTCAAATTTGGGTATTTTATGTGTTTCTTATGTTTATATTATATTTATTGTTATGTGTAAAATTGTATATACAGTGTTTTTAATATTTTAACGATCGACGAACTTCAACAAGGGATATTCCTGATGATGGGGCATATGTCCTGAAACGCGTTGAATTAAATATAGAGAAAAGGCCACCAGACGGACAAGAAAAAGGTACGTAAACTATTTTACTACAGTAATTAGATACAGTACTGTACAAGTGTTTGATTTTGTTCGGTTTAACCGGCCATTTTGTTAACCGGCCGACCCCCTGGTCCCAAGCTGACCGGTTAAGAGGGCGTCTACTGTACTTATTATCGATGGGAATCGAAAAGATTTTTAAAATTAAAGGATAGTCCATGAAGAGAATGGCACTTCTATATAATTCTTGTTGATTTGAAGCAAACCCAGTGCTTCTTAACGCAAACCAGCACATAGCTAAGGGGAACAGATCAGTTATGGATATAGTAATATACCAAGCCACTAGTTTGATATTTTTTGATTTATTGTTTCAGTGTTTGGTGATGTTGTGACGGCGGTCCTGAGCTGGCCAGCGCGTCAGAGCAGGAGCGTTATGCGCCTGATTGGCCTTATGGTGTTGGGATCTCGAAGGAGAAGTCCAGTAAGGTCATGCAGGTACTGTCATCATCATCGGACCACGGGTGAGGTATTGTATTTCTTTTCATATAAATTGTAAGGGGGTTGTGGCGACATATCCTGGCTGATCCCTTTAGGAAGTACGAATGTGTCAATGAAAGTTTTTATGCTTCGGCATAAAATCTTTCATTGAGGGGGTTTTGTGACGGTACAATTCTGGTACGATAATAATTTTGTAAAACTATGGTCCTAAAAACCATAATTATTGTATTTTTATTCTATAACCATTTATTTTGTAATAATAATAATGTTATTTCATAATCCCTATAAAGTTTTGGTGAATAAACTATAGAATATTTTAAACAACGCACTTTGGAGTTAACAGGATTTCTGTCGAATTCGCTGAAAAGCTACAAATGTCGCAAAAACTATTTGTCACAGATAAGCAGTAAACAACCAAGCCCACGACTACGTCAGACGCAAGGAATGCAAGACGCATTGTATGTGACTGGGTTGGGCTGCTGAACAAATAACCCGTGACGTAGTTTTGCCCCACCTACGCAATGTTTAACAAAGCCTCTGGGTCATTTTCGCCTGGACCGTGAATTGGGCCGGTCGGCACTTCACGCGGCCGGCATATTCACTAAGTGTTTATATAAATTTTACACCACCAAAAGTGGATTAAATAACAGTGGTTCAAAGTACAGTACAAATCGGCAAAAGTGTTATAATTCACGATGTGATCGACAGTGAAATCGGCGAACTCGCGGTGTGTGAAGTTAAGCTAAGTATCAGCTACAACCTTTTGTAATATCAAAGAAAATAGTAAAATGACCAATATTCAGTTCAATATATAAGTTTAATACCAGAAATGCATTTCAATAAAAATTTATTCATAAAAATGAGCTCATAAAAAACTAATAATTGTACCAGAGAATGAGAGAGAGAGAGAGCGTGAACAAAATACTATTTAAAAAGTGCTGGGTTGTGCAAGTATAAAAAAATATATATATAGTAACGTCCCGCTGGTATCAGAGGTACTTTCCGCGGAGTCTTTGGATGTGCCCTATTGTGTGCTCGTCTTATTTAATTAAGCCCCACTGTTGTAAGCGCCATTCTGTCACGTACCGCTGGTATCAAAGGTTTCGACCTCTCTAAGATTGTATTACAATTACTGAGTTATATTTAATTCAGCCCCAATGTTAGTACGTCATTTGTAACGTAATGCTTAAATGTGTGTGTGACGTTCGTCTTTTGACAGTCTCGGAGTGGTCAGAGCACCTCTTAGCGATCGCCACTTATGAATTATAAGTACCAATGTTTAAATAAATTTGATTGTAATGTTACCCAAACGAAACAGAAATCGAGTGTGTGTGATTTGGTCGAGATTAAGGAAGTTGTTTAGTCTTATTTGGAAGAGAGAGCGAGTACCATTTGTTTACACCCGGAGTAGACAATTTCTTAATTTTTCAAATATTCGCCGTTCATGAGATCAGCTGATTTTGACATTAGTCTCCAAATATTAGGATAACCAAACGACACGGTTCCGTAATACTACCTGATGGATAGTCCTCTTCTTAGTTTACTGAAATCTACCACAACTACCCTCTACAATAAAAAAGACACATTTTATTATTCAACATAAATTATTAATAGTATTTATTTGTATAATATTGATTTTCTCTTCCACCAATATACAAATATTACAATCGATCCTTTCAATCACTAATTCATGATATCGATTTAATTGGGTAATTGGGAATTATCATAAAATCTGGTTTTTAATGATTTTACAATTTTATCTTTAATTAAACATCAATCAACATATAATTCATTTTATTTATTTCTCCAGGGTTAAGGGTAAGTTCTTTGTGTTATGAGATGGTCAGAAATGGATAATTATATACTACGCTTTACAAGATAAAAATAATCAATTTCGAATTTTTGTTTATTCTCTTAGTACGTAGTTCCGGATTTTTCCGCGAGAGAGCAGCTTATGTTTTTATTAAACACATGACAACACTTTAGAAATTTCTGTACTGCACAACGATTTGATTTGAGGTTTTCTTGGTTAAATATTAAAAGAAATGTTTATATTACCTCTTTCCTCGAAGTTTTTACTTGCGTGAAGCGGTTTCTCGTGTGGTGTTCCTAGTTGTTTTGTAATTTCATGAACGTCTATCAGATACCATCTCGTTAAAAACTCGAAGCGCGGCTTGGCTAGGCTTGATCTTGAAAATGGTTTTTAACACTTTGTTATGGGGTAAAGCAAGTTATATTTGATTTTTTAAAAGAGTGGTACTTATTGTGTATACTGTGAGTTAATTTTTGTTATAATTTTGTACTGTTTCCAAATGTTTTCAAAGGTTTTTTAATACAATTTTGGTCTCATTACGTTTTTCAACCGAACAGTTTTCAATCTCAAATTCGATTAAACAATATGTTGTTATTCTGTTACTGTTAGTAACACATAATTTCTATATCATTTTTTATTGGTGCTGCTATTTACTTTTGAGTATATAGGCTGTTTTTAATTATTATAAATTTATTTTTGATTTATAGAAAAATAATTCTTTTTAAATTTGGTTTATTTCCCAATTTGATTTATATAACAGTTTTTCGTTTATTTTCTTATAACTTTAAATATAAGTCTTTAATATTATTATTAACTTTAAATGAATTTATATATTATTTATTAATCTCTTATAGTATTCTTACTGCACTATTTTCTTCTGCCATTTTCCTCATACAGTATTATTTTATTTTTTATTATCATCTTATATTTAACTCTTTTATTTTTTAACCGTGGGTTATCTTATATAATAACATAATTATTTTATTAAATATAAAATTAAACATAGGTACTAAATTTTAGTTGCCTACACAATATAAATCATACAATAACTAAACAAAATACATAATTAGTTAGTAGCATCACAGTCTACTATTATAATCCATAATTCCCACATCTACAGCACAAGTCTGTAAGAAGTTCCCTTCACATTCACTTATTTAGGCACTGGGCACACCATAACTCACTTGTCACTGTATATCACTTCAATATCGTTTATAATGTTTAGTGATATAACTTAATTTATAGCTAGTTATAGTTTACCCATTTCTGACCTTTATGGTAGTATAATTAAGTTATCATTTATTGGGACTGGGTTATGTAACGTTACAATATATATTGTAACGATATGATCTGATCGTACCTGTAAAATGTACACCAGTTTTGTATGTGTAATTATGATTAGTGTATTTGCCTCGCACCGGGGTCGTTACATTAATGTTGTGGCTAGCAATGTTCGTAGCGTTGAGATATTCACCTGTATCACACGGCAGTAACCTTACCTTTATTTATAGGGGTGTGTTAATCCCGGGTGGCACCAAGTCGTTTTATAAAACAACTAAAATTATTGTCTGACGAGTTATCAGCGTTGGCGGTCAGGGCATTTAAATAATTCCCGCTCACACAGCCATCACAATTGTCGTTGCTGCTGCGTCAATGACAACTTGTTCGTTTCTCGTCAAATTTATTCTTAACTAAACACAAGTAATATATAAAGCACTCCCTATGAAATGATAACGACGGTTACTCCCTGTAATAGTTATTTTTTAATAGTTGATAATTAAAAGTATTCACATTGACAATAATACAATAATAAATTTGCACCGACTGATTACATTAGACTCTTGCCTCTGGGTTTGGCGAATAGATCAAGGAAACATTCAGCGTTTGCATTGCTGTGTATGTTGAAGTATTACAATTGTTTTTGTTTCCAAAATCGTGGATTCTTGTGACTATGAGCTAAAGAATTCCTATGGTTACAATAAAAATGTATTACCTTATTCTACGTGTACATAAATAATAATGTGTGCTGTTACAATCTGTTCTGTTGTGTTGTAAATTTGTTTTGTAAGTTCGTGTTTACCTAATAGGTTATATTCAACGTTAACAAGTTTTAATCAAGTGTTATTTTTCTTAAATATTCTATGAAAGAGAAATATTGGTTCTATAGTGAGGTAAATTTACCTTTAGTAAATTTTAAAGTGATTAGGGTTTTGGAAAATAAATAATTTGATTGTACTTAACACCTCAGCATGACGCGGTGTCTTCGTTCATTTACTCGGGTAGGATTTGGCTGCATTAAGTTCGGTTTTCATGAATTTTGGGGCTTCAATGGGTTGGGCATCTTTTTCATACAGTATCTGGATGTTCTTTTCTGATAATTTTCCGTTTAATTTGCCTTGGGTTGTGACGATTTAATTGATAATAAATTATTAAATAATAAAAAAAAAATTAAAAAGCAATTAAGTATTTTTAAATCGCACTATTAAACCTAATGCCCCTGTACTAACTCAGAATAAGTATGAGATGTAAATGGAAAAATCTAACTAAACAATTAATAAAAAAAAACTCGAATTGTAAAAAGCTATTAATATCACAGTTAACCCTTTTGTAAGTCATCATGCGTTGATCTGTTTAATTCCGGACTGAACGTGCTTAGCGAACCGTCTGTAACTTAGAAATGTATAAAAATCGTAATGTTTGTAATTAGTAATTGAAGGCACGAGTAGTAGTTAAAATAATTCCCGTAAATTAAATAAGTATAAATAATTTGTTTCTTCTTGTTATAATAATGTCAATTTAAATAAAAATAGGAACTATATTATCGCGGAGTACTCGCTCCGCTTGGTTGTAATGTGCCAGTCGAATCGAGTTAAGAGTTACTATGCAGCCGTCAGACAGTGCACACCTACGAGCGAGAGCTCTTCAGAAATGTATTGATTATTAAGTTAAATGTAAATATTAGCTACCACTACAAAACGTGGGGAGCAAGTTTTTAATATATAAAATGTAGAAAGGTTTTGTTAAGAAATGTAATAAGTTAAGAAAAATTAACAACACGTAAGCAAGATGACGACTCTATTCGAGATGTAAACTCCAGTACCACTCTACATGTGAATATGTGACCTGCATAAACTGTACATATGGATGTCTACGACCCCTACGACGCTGACCAGGACCTACGTGGATCTACCCCAAGTTTAACCAGCATTACTTCAATCTCCTCAGTGAACCAGCTATACAGTATTCGCCGAAGACACGACCCAGATGACGACGCCGACTACCAGAATTCCCAAGTGTAACACCCCAGGACGAGGACAGCACAACTTATTGTAAAGGTGACTCGATAGCTACTATCGAGAGTTAATTACATTTGAGACATAACTTATAGATGAAAGAGACTTTTCAAAGACTATAATTTTCTTTAAACAATAAATGAAATCAAATAGATGTATACTGTAATATTGAAAATCATACGTTGTAACGTTAAGATGTAAATGTTAATTATAATCCCGTTAGTAAATAATACCATTCTTCAAATGGTAAATGTAATCTTGCAAGCTCCTAGATGAGCGTAGTATTACTCAGACGTCTTTACAATATTTAAAGTAAACTCGGATCCGAGGTAAAAGTACATGATCAATATGATCCCTAGCTTTCCAGAAAACCCTTTGAATATTTTAGTATAAATAATTATGTTATGGAATCCTTTCATATCATTTGTTAATAAAGAGAAGTCATCTTATTACACATTGAAGTGAGTGCATAAATCAGTGAAATACCTTCCCTTTTTTCCTAATAATTAGCTTAATTATTATTGTTAATTGTGTTGAGTTTAATTTCAGTTCGTTACAACGTAGGCAGCCCGTATAATTGGCTAGTGTCAATTACGATGGGTTCCCTGGATTTGTAACGTGGCCAAAACGTTACAAAAATGCGCCACTCTGCTTTCGTTATTAAAGAAATGATCATGTACAGAGTGTAAAAAAAAATGACCACACTCTGCTTTGAGTTAAAAAAGGTTGTAAGCATCATGACGCTAACAAAGATACGTCACTCTAATAATTAGAATAATTGTTACGTAGTAAAATAGATAACTCTCTGCACTCGTTATCTGATCTATGCACTCAGTTACTGTATTTCATGTAACATTAATTTTCATAAAATTAATTTTTTTGAGATACGTAATTTAATACCATGATAGTCTGTATAACTTGAAATATCATTGTATGACGCCAAATGCAAGTATGCACATGAATTTTAGTGCTTGTTAATCTGTTCAGTCTTTAACAGGTTTATATTGTGACAACCCAAGACCTGTAGTTTCATGAATATGCCTGCATAGAATGTAAGTGTATGTCTGTCGTCACAGTAAAAACAAAAACATAAACTCCTGCGTAAAGTAGACCCGGTTAATTACGTGTAAAGAAATTCGTAACTTAATTTTGTTACCAAAAATTAAGAATAATAAAAAAAAAATTTTAATGGTGGAAAGCAAGAGAATTAATAACTAAACTCAGACTGTTATAACCGTAATACACCTGTAACTTGTAAAGCGTGTTTTGTTGAATTAGATTCACCCCTTACTCCGACTGGCCTGTCCAGTTAAAACCGGTCGAGAAAGATAGGCTGAGGCATTGTGTAGAGAACAATACGTGTGCGTAATCCTCGCGTTCCCACGCATACAACTACCTTGTCATTGTTTACTAAATAAACGAGGGTGACCTACATTCCAGCAAACAGCTGATCGTTGATTTAACATTGAAGTATGTGTGTGTGGAATTTCTGTCTCTCCCTTAGAAGAGAAATTATTCTCTTGAGAACTATGCAAATGATTTACCCAAGAAAGAACTTGTCTATGTAGTAAGTGTATAGTGTAGTAAAATCTATTTTAAGTACGTTTTAATGTGTTAGAAATAAAAAAAAAATGGCACAATTTAATCCGGATTTACTATTAAAGGACAAGCTGTCTTATGAAGCTCTTTTGCGTGGTCTACCCCATGCGAATGTAACAGTCGCGGAATTGCGTAAGTCAATACGCGAAAGTGGATTTGATACACCCGCGCAATTAAGCAACCTAAGCGGACTCGATTATGAGAGCGAGAGAGAAATTTGTAATGCCAAGTATAGCGAGCTAACCTTATTGTCTCAAACCCTCCAAGACGAGAAATCTCTGGCGATAATATTGCGGACTACTCAAAGAATAGAGCATTTAACCCGGCGAATGAAAAACTTATTGATTTGGCCTAATCTTACGGAAATACCTCCTGAAGTCCAAAATTTTGCTGACGAAGCTTTACGTCGATTACCCACTATTATCAATGAGTTAAGAAGAAAATCCGACTCGTTCCGAATGGATGAAATTGAGAAGTCCTTGAAGAAACTACACATCTCCCCAGTTCAATCACCTACTACAGATCTACCTCCACCTAACACTGGTCGCGACTCACCCGCCGTATCGCAAATACAAGCTACTCACGAGCAATACCCTGATAGAGATTTAAATGCCCCGACTATATTTGAAGCCCCACCTCCCAATCGTTTCCAGATTTGCCCCGAAACGCACGAATTGACCACCCCGAATGCATCATATCGTCCTCCGAAAGCGATGCCAAACTTGAACTATAACGCAGACCTATATGGAAAAATCACTCATCCTGTGGAGAAACTTTTAAATGAAATCCCTTACACTGATGGATTAAATGTCACCAGACTACTAAATTTCATCAAATATCTCCTGCAGATAAAAGATCTACAGCAGCTGAATGACTGGCAAATTTTGCAAGTTCTCCTCCGAAATGTAAACCCCCGTTAAAGAATCGTGTGATAGAAGCATTAAGCTCTACCCTTCCAGTAGAAGACCTGCATACCTCAATAATAAAGTACTTTATTCCAACCGGAATTTATGAAGAACTTAAAAGAAAGACCGTACTACGAGTACAAGAAAATACCACGAGAGAAATATTCATAACATTTCAGTTAGGTACCAAGTCGGTGACAGTAATGTACAAGACTCACCCGACTAGTAGTGCAATTGATAAGACCACCTCTAAACTATCATACCGATGGTGTGGTCCTTACCAAATCCAGAAGTACTTAACTCCAGTTACAGTAGCCCTGTACGAACCTGCGACTTGAGAATATGTGCGGAGAACACATATTTCGCAGATAAAATTGTATAAGAAGAAAAGAGGAAATAGCATAGCCAAAAATAGAAAAGGTAATACTAGGTAGTGAAGTTATCTTATACCTCAGTAACCGTGCTAAGTGTTAATCGTAGAATTTGGAAATGAGGCCTGATCAACCTGAGATCCAGTTCAGCGAAAGATAAGTAAATGAGTGCTCAATGACCACTAAACTGAGCTCTAAATAACAAAATATTTAGAAAATTACTCTATGAAGAGAGTAACTATAACCAAAAGAAAAAACGCGTAGTAGATTTAAGTAGTAGACATAAGAAAGAGTTTTGTGTTTTAAAATGTAGATATTAAGTGTGAATTTTATGTAATGAAAAAAGGTAGTTTATAAGAAAATGTATACGTATGTTGTATTGTAGAGAAGAAATAAATGGGTATAACACTAGCCAATAACAATGTGAGAGAAATTCCACACATTGACACCAAGCATACTCCAAGTCCCCAATTTTGCGTTCTGCTCACTAAAATTCTCAATGTGGATTTTAAGTGGCGGAGTATGTGACGATTTAATTGATAATAAATTATTAAATAATAAAAAAAAAATTAAAAAGCAATTAAGTATTTTTAAATCGCACTATTAAACCTAATGCCCCTGTACTAACTCAGAATAAGTATGAGATGTAAATGGAAAAATCTAACTAAACAATTAATAAAAAAAAACTCGAATTGTAAAAAGCTATTAATATCACAGTTAACCCTTTTGTAAGTCATCATGCGTTGATCTGTTTAATTCCGGACTGAACGTGCTTAGCGAACCGTCTGTAACTTAGAAATGTATAAAAATCGTAATTAGTAATTGAAGGCACGAGTAGTAGTTAAAATAATTCCCGTAAATTAAATAAGTATAAATAATTTGTTTCTTCTTGTTATAATAATGTCAATTTAAATAAAAATAGGAACTATATTATCGTGGAGTACTCGATCCGCTTGGTTGTAATGTGCCAGTCGAATCGAGTTAAGAGTTACTATGCAGCCGTCAGACAGTGCACACCTACGAGCCAGAGCTCTTCAGAAATGTATTGATTAAAGTTAAATGTAAATATTAGCTACCACTACAAAACGTGGGGAGCAAGTTTTTAATATATAAAATGTAGAAAGGTTTTGTTAAGAAATGTAATAAGTTAAGAAAAATTAACAACACGTAAGCAAGATGACGACTCTATTCGAGATGTAAACTCCAGTACCACTCTACATGTGAATATGTGACCTGCATAAACTGTACATATGGATGTCTACGACCCCTACGACGCTGACCAGGACCTACGTGGATCTACCCCAAGTTTAACCAGCATTACTTCAATCTCCTCAGTGAACCAGCTATACAGTATTCGCCGAAGACACGACCCAGATGACGACGCCGACTACCAGAATTCCCAAGTGTAACACCCCAGGACGAGGACAGCACAACTTATTGTAAAGGTGACTCGATAGCTTGACTATCGAGAGTTAATTACATTTGAGACATAACTTATAGATGAAAGAGACTTTTCAAAGACTATAATTTTCTTTAAACAATAAATGAAATCAAATAGATGTATACTGTAATATTGAAAATCATACGTTGTAACGTTAAGATGTAAATGTTAATTATAATCCCGTTAGTAAATAATACCATTCTTCAAATGGTAAATGTAATCTTGCAAGCTCCTAGATGAGCATAGTATTACTCAGACGTCTTTACAATATTTAAAGTAAACTCGGATCCGAGGTAAAAGTACATGATCAATATGATCCCTAGCTTTCCAGAAAACCCTTTGAATATTTTAGTATAAATAATTATGTTATGGGATCCTTTCATATCGTTTGTTAATAAAGAGAAGTCATCTTATTACACATTGAAGTGAGTGCATAAATCAGTGAAATACCTTCCCTTGTTTCCTAATAATTAGCTTAATTATTATTGTTAATTGTGTTGAGTTTAATTTCAGTTCTTTACAACGTAGGCAGCCCGTATAATTGGCTAGTGTCAATTATGATGGGTTCCCTGGATTTGTAACGTGGCCAAAACGTTACAGGGTCTTGAATTGACTGCTATAAATGGTCGTCTGCTTCTTAGTCTATCATTGTTGGTAACTTTAATTACTTTTATACTTTATTTTCACAGAAAAACGTTCTTCCCAACATTGGAATCTGTATTTTCTTAATGACGCTTCGCTTCTCTCTAAATTCCAACAGTAATTTCGTCTTCAACTGCCGTTTCCATGGTAACTGTATGATTTTTGATTGGTTGATTTTGAGATGATGTATTGTTATCAAAATTCGAATTCTTCGTATATCTTCTGATTGCTGTTATTCCTCCATCTTCCTTCCTGGTTATTAAATATTGTCACTATAGTATTTATTTCCTTTCATAGATTATTTTGAAACCCCAAAAGCTTGGGTAATTTTAGATTTTATGTTTTTACAATTATGTTAATGCTTGTTAATTACATTTATTTTTGTATAAAAATGCTTATTATAATATTTTGTTTTACTAATGATTTACAATTTATTCTTGGTGATTCCTTCACCTCAGATTGGCTAAATTCTTAGTCAATTTGTTATAATTTTTGGTTGTTTGGTTCTGACAGTTATGTCCTTTCCTAGGCCTGAATAGCCATTATAGTATTTGACTTATTTCATTTAAATCACATTTCGTTTCAGCCTAATGGGCTTTACTTTGTTATTATTATTGGTTGTGTTGTATTTTGAGTCTGTTGGTGTTTTGATTACATGTCAATATTGCTTTCTCTATCTTAATATTTAAAACATAACAATTTAGGCTTATGGACTGCAAGTTTCTTTCAGCCATATCCTATTCATAACATTAACATGAACAATTCTTTATAAGTTATTAGAGTTATTATTTTGAGTGAGGAATATCATCATTTCCTTCCAACTTATTATTATTTGCTAATTTTTTGTTTACAATTCATATTATTTTTGTTGTGATAAACAACATCACTTTTATGAAATTTATAACAGTCCCTTATAACATAGGTGTCTTTGTTCTGTCTCTGATTTCTTAATCTTTAAACAATCTTTACATTCTCTCCATGTTAACACCTTCAATTTATTCCTTCCTGGAATCCTCCCTTTTTAATTACTATCGGCTATAATTAAACTTAAATTTATTAAACATCTTTTCTTAAATAATCATGTCATCATCACTTTCTAGTGTTCCACATATCTTATTCTACAATTCATACTTAATACTATTTTTCACCAGCTATTTATTCACTGTTATTTTTCCACTTTTAAACCTTTAGTGTTTTTCACAGATTTATTAAGTGTTTATCTTCTTTATTATTCACTATTTCTTATAATAGTTATATTCTAAATCTTACACTATTCCCACTTATATCTCACCTTCACTTTTAAATTATTGATAGTTAATTATAATTTAACTAGCGTACCTTATCGCTTCACTTTGGGGTTTTTACACATACACTATTGCACTGTATCACTGTTTATACTATGTGTTTTTTAGTAGGTAATCCCTATACTTATTTCTCTTTCATCACAATATATCCTTAATACTAATAACAATTTTATATTCTTATAATACTATTTTTACATCTAAATTTCATTTGTGGTTTAGGTTGCTTTTTCATCACCTTAATCCTTAACATTTTTTTTTAATAGTGTTTCTTCTCTAGATCATTTTGTCCATTAATGGGTAATAACCGTTACTTCTTCCTTTCTCAGGATAACCATTGGTTTGGTTCCAATATTCTTCTTGAGTGCTTTATTTCTCCTTCTCCTATGCTTTATTACTCGTTTGTGAATCATTATTGGTTCTCACTTCTACCTATCTCCCTCCTTCTTCATTTTCATTATTTAATTAATACTTTAGTTTTTCCATCCTTTTCTTTGGGTATTTTGGGGTTGTTTAATCCCATGAACTTGTTTCATTTCTGTTTGGGTTTTGGATTTTTTCCTTTCTTCCTTTGGTTTGGTTAATCACCTTCTTTTCTTCTTTGGTTGTATTCGTTGGGCCAATCACTTTCTTCTCTTATTCTCGTTGGTTATTTGTGTGGTTCCCTTCTTCATTAGTTTCCTGTTGTTGGGTCAATCACTTGGTCAAGTCACTTGGTGTTAGGTCAAAGTCGTCGTTCGTCGAGTCATATTCTTTATATTTTATTTAAATTAATTATTTCATTTGATATTGTGCCGCGTTTTGGAAAACGCAGCGATGTTCCTATATCTATATAGTGGATGATTATAATTACGTATTTGACGACGCGAGGGAATTTGTCCTTTGGTACGCTTAATTGGACTTTGTCATCTCCGCCGGCTGACTCGCGCGCGCCCTATCTCTGTTACGTACAGTTTTTTCAAGAGCCAGTTTGCTCAGTTCCACGTCGGCTCTTGGCACTTCACAATCTGATCCCCGGCTGACAGAGTAGATTTAAAGTTTTTCGTCTTCCAACTACTTCTATGGATAGGTAGAAGCCTACGTGACCTCCGGTAAGTCTATTAAGATATATATATTAATTATTTATAAAAACAAATTGCTTTTAATTGATATTAAAGTGGATGCGTTATGATAGAGACCGCAACAGATTAACGACAGACACTTCTTAATTGCATTCGGCGTGACAGGTACGCCGATCTCATCTCAACATTTTTAATAACTGATAGCGTCATCACCAGAACACATCAAAGGAAACAGTTCGACAACAACCTACAACTACTTCAAATTATTCTACAAGGAAACATTGTGATTATGTGCAGTATTATTTCATTTTAGTGCGGGAAAAAAAAATAATGAACAGCAGAAAGAATTAAATAGTATTATTTACGATCCTGTAAGTTAGAAGCGGATCGAAATTCTCTGTTCAAGTGCGTGTGTAGTGAATAACGATAATCATTATAATCCGATTATCGAAGTGTTAATTGAAATTTTAATCGAAAGATTAAAACACCAGGTAACAGTGTAAACATTCTTTCATTCTTTTCTACGAGCGCCATAACCTGTACGTTTTAATACACTGATCTGTACTGACGCAAAAACACTGAAACATTTTTTAGGTTACACCATGTCTAAATTTATTTTATGAATTTGTCAATATTAGTTAAGCTGAATGTTAGTTATAAGTGTTCTCAAAATATAATCTTTGTAAATCATAAATCAAGAGTGATGAACGCACAACCTATCAAATAGGTTATTTTTATTTGTTTACTTTATAATAGTAACGTCCAAAACAGTACTAGTCAATATTATATCAGAAAATCATTAGCTATTGTGTAGGCATAAATTTTCTTTTTTGTGTCTCAAAGAACTTACACCTGAGATTTAATGAAGATTAATGTTTAAAGTAAAAAGAAATATCTGGACTTAGCCAGATTTACTGCCTATGTTCTGAGCAAGCCTGACAGGGTATGTAATAACTTATTTACAATTGTACATTATTGTATGTTTTCGATTATATTTGTTGGAATTCTCTATCAAGGGTATGAATAAAAACCCATTATTAACAGCATAACTCGACTTAATTTATTCCTAAAAAGTAACTAAATATTTTATTCAGAAAAAAAAACTCAAAACAACCTTCAGTTGTGATTAAATATTTTGAATAGCATTGCCATAAAGGTAATGAACAATTATTTTAATTTTTTAAAATCATTAATTAATTCTATTCATTGGTTTTCAACAGGATTTTTCCAAAATAAATCCGTGTGGTGCCCACTATCAAACAAGGCAACTTAACCTTGTAGCTAAAGTGAGTTGGTTTTTGTAAACCGTTTTTGACAGCTTATTGAACTTCTAGAAAACACGACCAGGTACGTGAAAATATATTATATTTATTCTATTGTCCAGACATTACTAGACATAACGTACTTAGACTATTATCGACCTGGAGGAGAAGTTTCACAGCTAGTATCAACAAGACGATCAGCATCATCAAGCGACCAACTATTATACTTTACTATTAAACTTAAGCAAAGCTAGTATTTAAATAATATTAACACAATTATTTTATTTGTTTTATTTAAGAGAATTCTTTTCAGGCAATTATAATTCTACAATTGTAAACACACTTTGAGTAACCTCGAATGTTACATTTTAAATCGCTTTACAAAATTAGTAACCTTCAATTATCAACCACTACAAACTTTAATATATTCCTAAATAATATTTTACACATTTTTAAATTTTATTTAAAAAAAAAAAAAAAAACGATCCCGGTTATCGGTATATTACAAATTGACGCATCCAACGTTTAAGGCAGAATACCCCCGACAATTTAGTTTTATTACAAAGTGGCGCACCAGCTAGTGTGGCTTAAAAATATTAAATAAAAATATTTTATATATTGATAAACAGCCCGGTAGACACAAAAGATAAACATGCCACACACCCATCAATATGATACGAGGCATAAGGACAGTCGGGTAGGAGAAGTACGACCAAATACAGAGACAGTTGAAACACAACCCACACACGAGATGGAAGTCATTACCATTAATAATGTAGAAACTCGACCTGAAGAAACACCCCAGGTAGAACCGGAAGTAGAAGTGAGGGTCGACAACCGACCCAGATGACCTGAAGGACTCCCACAACCAGGCGATATGAGCGTGTTCGAGATGATAAGGAAAATGATGGAAGATAACCGGAAGAAGATGGAAGAAACATTGAACAGAAATAATGACTCGATGAATAAAAATACGGAATCAATCAATAAAAACATGGAATCGTTAAAAGAGGATCTCCACGCGAAATTAGACGACAATAATAAAAATATAGAGTCAATGAAGGAGAATCATCGTGACTTAAATAAAAATATGGAGTCTATTGGCAAAAATATGGAGTCACTGAAAGAAGACTTGAATAAAAAGATAGACAATACCCATAAATCCATGGACATGCTAAACAGTAAAATAGATGACAGCAGTAGGGCCGTAGGAGAAGAATTGAACACCACATTAATTGAATTTAGCCGGAGGATGGAAGAAGGTAGTGAGAAGATTAACACCAGAATAGACGTGGAGATAGCGGTCGTGAGGGAAGAAATAATGGAAGCAAACAAAAGGTGCGAACAGCAAGACCAGGACTTAAAGCGAACAAGGGAGGAAATAATGAACGATATCAGATCATGGAGAGAAGAAATCATCCAACAATGGAGGGAAGAAATGAAAAGAACGGCAAGAACGGTCCAGGAGGTTGATGAGTCCCGGGGAAGAGATGCTACAGATGTCCAATACTCCAGTGGTTCATCAGGAAGAGCCAAAAGGGACAAACATGGTGGTTGGAGGAGAACCCAAGAGACGGTTAGAAAGCCTGAATATTCCGGAAGTGATGGAGGCTACAGGGGGGTGGCAAGTGTGAAGACGGTAACAACAGCTACAGCACAGAAAACAAAGAAACATGAAATTAACAGGGGAAGAAGAAATTATATTAGGGAACAAACATTGGCAAGTAGGGAGCCTGTAGTTAGGCGTTATTCTTATTTGCAGAAAAGTGAGAGTTTAAAGGTTCCAGAGGAAGTACAAGTGCCTAAGAGAGTAGTAGACGAAGAAGGTGAAGCAGAAGTAGAAGAGCGGAATTACTTCGTGGGATCAATACAAGAGGATAAGAACACGTCAGTTAAGACGGAGTTACAGGACTCGAAGAGGACGTCATGGTTGAATCCAGAGGCCGCAGAATTTGTTCCGGTATTTCCATCTCGGTTCGTGAGGGATCCAGATCCTGTGACATCATCATCGTCTACGCAGGGATGTGAGAAGTCACTTGAGAGTGTCGCTTTACCATCACCAGTAGAAATTAATTTAGTCATTGCACATGAGCCTGGACAGCTGGATTCCAGGGTGGAAGATGTTGAGGACGTTGTGGTTGCCGAAGGTGGTCAAGGAGTGGAATCGACAGAAGAGGCAGAAGAGCGGTCTGCGGATGCTGCACAGGGAAGTATAGTTGTAGGTGTTAGGGAGACTGTAGAGTCTGAAGTTGCAGATGGACACAGGGATGTCCGGGCTGCGAGTGTTTCTGAGGTTGTGGATGGACAAGGGGATGTTCATGCCGCAAGTGTGGTGGAAGTAAGTGAGGTAGAAGTTGAGGAGAAATTTGGGGGCAGCGTTGTAGAGTTTGTGAGTGAGAATGATGTGTGTGAAGATGTGCAGACGCCTTCTGTAAGTAGTGTTGAGGATTCCGAAGAACGAAAAGAAGTTTCAGGTGGACCAGGTGAGCAACTAGAGGAGGATGAAGATGTGCAGTGTTCTGATGGTGGTAGTGGACGTGATGGCGATGATATTGATGATGAACGTGTCGAGGAAAATGAGATTGGAGAAGAGGTTAGTGAAGAAGTTTGCGAAGCGGCTGGTGATCAGTGTGATGAAGAAATTGGTGAGGAGCTGAGGGAACATGTGGTTGAAGATGGATCTGAGGAGCAACTGGAAGATGCTGAGGATATGCAGTGTCGTGATGGTGATTTGGATTATGGGGACGAAGAAGGGGAAATTGTAGAAGAAAAGAAAGAAGTAGAAAAGGAAGAAATTGTAGCAGAGGAGTTAGATGATGAGCATAATCCAAAGCGGAGTCAGAGTAGTGAGGTAAGTTGCCTTGATTCTGATTCAGAGGAAACCAGCCAGTACAGCTCAACACGAGAGAATTTCTTAGAGAGTGATGTTCGAAAGGAACGAATACCCAAAGTCCGTCACCGAAAGGTAAGAAGAAGAGGTTAACGGGTAGCGGGTAGATGTTCCCCACAGTCCCAGTGGTGTTCGTCTACTTCAGGGTTGCGCCCCTGCCCACGCGAGCCTTGGTTTTCTCCAGTCATCTCCTTTTCGGAGGGAACCATGTCCTTACCCTTAGTCCTAACTATTGACCCTTTAATGATCCTTGCCCCGTTTCATCTTTCCGATTTTCCTACCCCTCCACTAAAAAAAAAAAAACCTACGATAAGGAAGTTTAGAGAGACTTGCCGAAAGTGAGTGGATTGTGGTCTTTGAGATCTTCAGTTTCCCCTAACGGGAGAGGTTAGATGAAGTGATGGTGTGCTGTTGTTGGTTGTTAATAGTTGTTGATGTTGATGTTGTTTATTGTAGGGTCGGTCCATGCCACATTCTCCGGTTGTTCCTGGTGTTCTTTTGTTGAGAGAGAAAGTTGTGTAGACAGTGCTGTAGAAAAGTAAACCCCCTCTAGTTATGGTGTATTCGAACGAGTAAGAGTTGAGATTGATGTTCGTGTGCCCTTGGTGCGGTCCTCTCTGTCTGGCTGAGCGGGGCCATCCGCCCTTGTGTAGGGATGTGGGGCAGCCATATGGCAAGGATGGAGAGGCCTTGTGGGTGCATGTGGCTGGTCGGTCCAAGAGATGGACGAGGAGTAGTGCGGTCACTTACATATCAAGGTGGGAGATACCTTGTTTGGTCTTAGGACGAGTATGTGAGTGGGACCGGTGGGAGTAGGTGATGGTCACCGGAGAGGGTGACGTGTTGGGGCGGTCCCGTGGCGTTGGCGTGGCGGAGAGGGTCGCATGGGGATGTCTGTTCTCCTGGGAGCAAGTGCCGCCGGGCCACCTTATCCACGAAGTCCAGCATATGGCAAGGATGGAGAGGCCTTGTGGGTGCATGTGGCTGGTCGGTCCAAGAGATGGACGAGGAGTGGTGCGGTCACTTACATATCAAGGTGGGAGATACCTTGTTTGGTCTTAGGACGAGTATGTGAGTGGGACCGGTGGGAGTAGGTGATGGTCACCGGAGAGGGTGACGTGTTGGGGCGGTCCCGTGGCGTTGGCGTGGCGGAGAGGGTCGCATGGGGATGTCTGTTCTCCTGGGAGCAAGTGCCGCCGGGCCACCTTATCCACGAAGTCCAGCATACTTTAAGAAGGGGGTACACTGCAGGGTACTCTCCCGAGTTTCAGAGTGAGGCAACTGGGTTGCCCTTTTGGGGTGGGGGTGTGCCGCGTTTCCTATATCTATATAGTGGATGATTATAATTACGTATTTGACGACGCGAGGGAATTTGTCCTTTGGTACGCTTAATCGGACTTTGTCATCTCCGCCGGCTGACTCGCGCGCACCCTATCTCTGTTATGTACAGTTTTTTCAAGAGCCAGTTTGCTCAGTTCCACTTCGGCTCTCGGCGCTTCACAATCTGATCCCCGGCTGACAGAGTAGATTTAAGGTTTTTCGTCTTCCAACTACTTCTATGGATAGGTAGAAGCCTACGTGACCTCCGGTAAGTCTATTAAGATATATATATTGTCACGACACAAATAGCCAACCCAGTACCAGGGATAAAAAATATATTTATAATCGTAAAAATACTTCTTATCAAATAAACTGATTGATTTTAATTAAAATATCAGGAATATGACACGACAATACGACGACTTTAACCTAACCCAAGTGATTGACCCAACATCAAGAAACGAACTAGAAGGGAACCACACAAATAAACAACGAGAATAAGAAAATAATAAACCTAAACCACAAGGAAACAAGTTTATGGGTTTAAATGACCCCAAAATGCCCAAAGAAACGGATGAAAAAATCTAATATATTAAACGAACAAGGAAAATGAAGAAGGAGGGAGACAAGCAAAAGTGAAAACCAAGAATGGTTCACCAAAACAAGTAAAAAAGCACTCAACAAGAACATTGAAACCAAAACAATGGTTATCAGGAGGAAGGAGAGATAACGGTTACTACCCATTGAAAAGGCAACCTAAACCACCAATAAGAATTGTTATTAGTTAGTAAGTATTAGTTATTAAGTATTAATTGTCATTAGGATTAAGTCATCAAAGAGAAATAAGTATAGGGGTCACCCACTATAAAACAAATGATATAAACAGTGATATAGTGCAATAGTGTAGGTGTAAGAACCCCAAAGTGAAGTGTGACACTAGTGAAGTTATAATTAACAATAAATAATTTACAAGTGAAGGTAAGAGAAAGATTGGAAATTAACAGTGAATAAATAGTATTAAGAGTGAATTATAGTATAAGGTATAGTAAACACTAGAAGTGATGATGACTTTTTATTTAAAAAAGATGTTCAATAGAGCTAAGTTTAATTATAGCCAGTAGTAAGTAAAAAGGGAGGATTCCAGAATAGAATAAATTGAAGGTGTTACCATGGAGGGAATATAAAAATTGTTTAGAGATTAAGAAGTCAAAAAACTAACAAAGATACCTAAAATTATAAAGAATTGTTATTAATTTCATAGCAAATGAGGTTGTTTATCACAACACAAATAATATGTGTTATGAACTAAAAAATTAGCAAATAAGGATAAGTTAGAAGGGAGTGATAATGTTCTTTAATCAAAACAATAAATCTAATAACTTATAAACAAAAATTGTGTTCATGTTAATGTTATGAAGAGGATATGGCTGAATGAAATGTGCAGTCCATAAGCCTAATATTATGTTTTAAAGATTGAAATAGAGAAAGCAATATTGAACAATAAACAACACACCTACAGACTCAAAACACAACACAACTAATAAAAATAACAAAGTAAAACCCAATAGGCTGAACCAAAATGTGATTTGAACGAAATAAGTAAATTATTATAATGGCTACCTAGGCCTAGAAAAAACATAACTGTCAGAACCAAACAACCAAAAATTATAACAAATTGAATCAGAATTTAGAAAATCTGAGGTGAAGGAATCACCAAGAATAAATTGTAGATCATTTATAACACAAAATATTGTAATAGGCATTATTATATAAAAAGAAATGTAATTAACAAGCATTAACATAATTGTAAAAACTTAAAATCTGAAAATACCCAAGCTTGTGGGGTATCAAAATAATCTATGAACGAGAATAAATACTATAGTGACAATATTTATTAACCAGGAAGGAAGATGGAGGAATAACAGTAATCAGAAGATATACGAAGAATTCGAATTTTTGATAACAATACATCAACTCAAAATCAACCAATCCGAATAATACCGTTACTATGGAAACGGCGGTTGAAGACAGAAAATACCGTTGGAAATAGAAAGAAGCGAAGCGTCATCAAGCCAATACAGATGCAAAAGTTTGGAAGAGCGTTTTTTCAGTGTAAACCATGAAAATAATTATTCAAAGTTGCTGAAATCGATCACTAAAGAAGCAGATGACCGTTGCAGCAGATATGTCAAGACCCAAGACCAATTAAACTGAAATTATACTTGAAAAGAACGTCAAAAAACATGACAAAAAAGATGGCACATTTAGTGAAGCCCAAAATCCAAGAAAACTGAATTTATGCAGCCAAACCCTATCTTGAATAAACTCCGAAGACATCTAGACCCGTTGAAGTGTTAAGTACTATCCAATTATTTATTTTCCAACAACCCTAATCACTTTAAATAATTTTGAAAGGTAAAATTACCACACTATAGAAACAGTATTTCTCTTTCATAGAATGTTTGAACAAATTAAAACGTAATGAACTTTGTTAACATTGAATAACCTAAGAATTAAACACGAACTTACTGAACACTTTTACGACACAACACAACAGATTGTAACAGCACACTTTATCTTTCCTGTACACTTAGATTAAGGTAATTTGTATTTTTATTGTAACCATTGTAGTTCTTTAACTCATAGCCAAAAGGATCCACAATTTGGAAACCCAATATTAACTGTAATAAGCCTAACGTAAACAGTGACGCTAGGTTAAATGGTTTCTAAATCAATTCGCCGCCCTGAAAACAAGATCTCATGTAACCAGTTGATAATTATTTTGTTGTAATTGTAAATGTTTTCAATTATCACCCATTAAAAAATATTTATTACAGGGAGTAACCAGCGTTATCATTTCATAGGGAGTGCTATATAATAATTACTTGTGTTTACGAATAAGTCATAGCAGTAAGCAGGTTGTCAGACACACAGCCAGAAGCGACGATTGTGACGGCCGTGCGAGTGGGAACTATTTGAATGCACCAACCCGCAACGCTGATAACTTGTTCAAACACAATTTTTAGTTGTTTTGTAAAATGACTTGGCGCCACCCGGGATTATCACACCCCCTAAGAATAACAGGTAAGGTTACTGCCGTAATATACAGGTGATCAGACCTATGCTACGAACATCGCTAGCCACAACATTACTGTAACGACCCAGTGCGAGGCGAACGCACTAATCATCCAAACACATTATTTTTTATGTACACATTTTGCAGGTACGCTGCTAATATCTCGTTACAAATTGACGACTCCAACGTGAGGCTTTAAGGAAGAAGGACGTACTCCTATTACCTCGTTACAAATTGGCGACCAACCGGTGAGGCCGTAAAAGAAGGTCAACGGCGGCTATGAATAGACACGATATGGTTACGAGGAGCAAAGGGAAGGAAGCACCAAACCAAGAAGGAAACCCAGAAGAAATGGAGGAAGTTGAGGAAGTAGAAGTGGAGGAAACGACTGGAGAATTGTCAGAAGAAAACCCACAGGAGGACCAAATGGAAAATCCAATTCAACCAGAACCGGAAGTGGAAGTAATGGTCGGGGATCAACCCAGCAAACCCACTCAGAAAGAAGACCTGAGCACGCAGGAGATGCTCAGGAGGATGATGGAACAAATGTACCAAGACAGAGAATTCTTGAATAAAAAATTAGAGTCAGACAAAAAAGAATTGAATAAAAAATTAGAGTCAGACAAAGAAGAATTGAATAAAAAGTTAGAAAAACTGGACCATAACAATGAAAAATTGAATAACAAACTGGACCAAAATAAGGAAGAATTGAAGAAGCAATTCAAGGAGGACTTAGAGAGCCTGAATAACAAAATGGAAAACAACCGAGAGGCGTTAGAAAAGAAGAGTGAGGAGTTGAAGAGACAAATAAAAAAGGATCTTGAAGTGTTAAATGACAAGATGGAAAACAACTATGAAACACTCCAAAAACAATTGAAGGAAGAAGGCGAGAAATCAAAGGATGAATGGAGGCAACAGTTGGCGGAGTGCAAAAATGAAATCAAACAGACTATAACCGAGACAAACGAAATGGTTATACAGGTCCAGGAAGAGTTGAATGAAAAAATAAACCAAGTCCAGGAGGAAGAAATTCTCAGGATCCAAGAACTACAGAAGACCACCACCGATGAGTGTAACAAAAATAAACAGGAGGTGCTTCAAGAGCTGAAGGAGAGGCACAAGGAAATCCAGACTGATGTCAGCGAACGAGTTGAAAGAGTATATACTACTATAAACAAGATTGACGAGAAAACGCAAGAGAATAAAGAAAAAATTAGAGAAATCAGTCAGAAGGAGAAACAGATGCAAGAGGAACTGGACGCTTTGAGGGAGAAGCCTTGCAGTAGTACTCACATATTTACGAATGAAAATAGGGAAGTGATCAACTTCAAGAGTTACCGAAGAAACCCCATAGAGTTTCTGAAAAGGGTGGAGGAACTCATAGACAGGAACAGAGATACCAGATGGACAACGGTGAGAAGTCTCATCGATGAGATGTTTCGAGACACGAATGACAATTGGTGGACAGCCACACGACCAGAAATCAGCTGTACGCAAGAATTTAAAACGTTGTTTCGTGAAAAGTACTGGTCAGAATCGACCCAAAATGTGGTAAGGAACGATATAAGCAACGGAAGATATGAGCCACAGGCTGGGCATACATTAACATCTTACTTCTTGGGCAAGGTCTGTCTAGCTCGAAATCTCGAACCAAAAATACCCGAAGAGTCCCTAGTCATTCAACTGGGATATCACTACGAAGATGGCATACAGAGGGCCAGGAGACAGGGACAAATAAAGACCATACAGGGAATGGCCAACTTGCTGGAAGACCATGAAAACGACAGCCAGTATAAGAAGAATCGTATGATCAACCAAAGGTACAACCGGGGGAATGAAAATTACAATGCGCCAAGCCACCACCTACCCTACAGTAATACCCAGAACAACAACCGGAACATAATGAATCAAAACCCAAATAGTTACCCAGGGGACCAACCATTCCATCGGAAGCAACCCATCTACAATCATGGTAACCAACCAAGCAACCGAGATCATCCGAGTTACAACCAGGGGAACCAACCAAGTAACAGAAATGCACAAAACCCTAGTCCACCAAATAATAACAACAGGGGGATAGAACACGGTAGGAATTCGAATGGTCACCCAAATAATCACAATTACTATGGCAACCGGTACGACCCGAATTACCAATATAACAGGGGAAACGGGAGTAACCAGAATAGGGGTGACATGAGGCGTCAAGTCAATTTTATCAGCGGGAGGAGACAGAACAACCATCGGCGATACTGTCCCATTAGAACCAGCACAGTGTACAACAATTCTCAATATGACAACCAGCAAACTATAGGAACAAGAACAATAGAAGCGCCGAGGAATCACATAAGTGATCAATCAACCTCAACCAATGAAATGGCAGACCAAGTAAATAGTCTGGCCAGTGGTTCCCAGCCACCTTTAAACTAAAAAGGTCAGTGAGAAACCACCAGGACCCTTCACATGACCAATCACTTGGGTTAAATCGACAAACCACGACGGAAAGTGAAATAAAGAAGATAACAATAATCTCAACCAATTATTTAAAGGACATCAGGGAAGAACTTCTGGAGGAGGAGGATAACCCCTTGTCAACAACAAATAGTGAAATAGTGCATATAAAAGCCATTATTAATGGAATCAACACTATCATAATGATCGATACTGGGTCAAATGTATCTCTCATAAACCAACCTGAATTGGAGCGGATCCAGGCCGACTCCAATATACCTATCCCGACTTTACCTATAAATAATATCGTCATAATTGGTGCCACAGGCAAACAAAATAAGACCATCAGAAAACAGGTCTCTTTAGAGCTAAGCAGTCAGAACACAATAATACCCATTATTTTCCTTGTCGCAAATGGATTACCATTTAACATGTTAATTGGATGCAACGCACTGAGACAACACTCAGCAATTATTGACATGCAGAAGGGAATAGTAGTGCTTACTTCTGAGAAGGGAGTGTGGTCAGCCAATATAATCAACAGTAACCCAACACAACTAACCCTAAATCATCATAAGGGGTTAAAGAGCTATTATTGCCAGACATACCAACCATCAATCACCATAGAAGAGGAAGAAGGAGAGGGAGAATTGTGGAAAACAAAAGTCGAAGAAATTAGAAAGTTCCAAAGAGAGAGACCTCAGCAAGAAATAACGGGTGAACAGGCTGAAAAACTAATAGCCATATATCAAGAATACCATCACGTTTTCTCAAATACCCCAGGGAAGGTCAAAGATTTCCAATGTAAAATCAACTTTCGAGAGCCCATCGACTTCCACAGAAAATCCTACCCAATCGCCTACTCCCTTAAAAACGAGGTGAGGACGGAAATAAATAGAATGATGGAGGAGGACATCATTGAATACAGTCAGTCTCCTTACACGAGTCCTATAGTCGCCATACCAAAAAAGAATGGTAAAGTCAGAATATGTTTAGACGCCCGGGAGATCAATAAGATGATCATTAATGATCGAACATCACCGGGAGAGATTGAAGAGATACTCAAGAAATTTCATGGCACCAGATATATAAGCACTTGGGATACGGTATGTGGGTACTGGCAGGTGGAGCTGCACCCACACAGTAGGAAGTACGTGGCATTCATCTTCGACGGAAGGAATTACCAGTTTAAGAGGTTACCTTTCGGCCTCATTAATTCCGTCGCAGTGTTCGTCAAGTGTATGGACCAGGTCATAGGTCAGAAAGCATTGCAGTTCACAACAGTGTACGTGGACGACCTTTTAATAACATCATCTGACTGGGATGAGCACTGCGATTGGGTCAAACAGGTATTACAAAAATTATCTGAAAATAATATAACTTTAAAACTAGACAAGTCCAAGTTCATAGCAAACCAAGTCAAATTCTTGGGTTTCAACTTAGCAGAACAGGGGATAACACCATCCCAAGAGAAGGTGGAAGCTATTCAGAACTTCCCCACCCCAAAGAATAAGAAGCAGCTACAATCCTTCTTAGGTATTTGTAACTACTATAGAAAGTTCCAGACCAATTATTCTTATTTAACAGCAAAGTTCTCTAAACAATTATCAGCTAAAGAAAAGTGGACTTGGGGGAAGGAACAAGATGAAGTGCTAAAACTAATCAAAACAAAATTTCTTGAAACTATAATGCTAAACCACCCTAATTTTGAACAGCCGTTCTACTTAAATTGTGACGCCAGCGATGTGAGCCTGGGCGCCGAGTTATATCAAGAGGATAAGGACGGACACCACCTGGTTATCAGCTTTGCCAGCAGGGTACTGAACCGATGCGAACATAACTACAATGTTACTGAAAAGGAACTACTCAGTATTGTGTTCGCATGCGGAAAATTTAGGACGTATATCCTTGGATATCCCATCACCGTCCAAAGCGACCACAAGTCCATTTCCTTCTTGAAACAGTGTAAGTTAAGTCATGGGAGGCTTACACGATGGATACTCGCATTACAAGAGTACCACATAACGTGGGAGTACATTCCAGGACGTAAAAATGTTGCCGCCGATATATTATCCAGAATAAATGTCACCGATCAGACATTTGAAGGAGAAAAGGAGAAGATCGTCAAAGTGTTTTGTATAATAAAGGATAGAAAGGACCTGGAAGATATTCTAAACGAGGTAGTGGTACAGCAGAAACAAGATTCTAAATTACTAAACATAAGAAACAGACTGTTAGAAGATGAAGAAGTTGTGAATAAATATTATTGTATCCACCAAGATATACTCTTTGTTAAAACGAGAAAACATAATAGCACATGGAAACTTGTAGTTCCAAAAACATTAGAAAATAAGATAATTAAGGATTATCATGTTCGATACGGACATATGGGGACGGTAAAAATTGTAAAAGCATTGGAGGAGGAAGTCTTTATAAAAAATATAGTAAGGAAGGTAAACCAAAATATTAAAACATGTGTAATATGTCAAAGACCAATAACGAGAAAAAAGAGGGAACCATGATACCCATCACCTCAACAACAAAGTTAGAAAAATATTCCTCGATATATGTGGTCCATTCCCACGTAGTGGAGGGAGACATAAATACAAGTTTATTGTAATCATGTTAGACCACTGTACAAAATATACAAAATTATATGCAATAAACAGAGCTACTACTAAAAAAATACTAGAAATAATAAAAACTAAATATATAACTGAAGTAGGAAGACCATGCATGATAATAACTGACCATGGAACGCAGTTCAAAGGAAAGAAATGGCGGAACGAGTTACTAAAAGAGAATATAAAAACTTATAAAACTTCCAAATACCACCCTAGTAGTAACCCTGCAGAAAGAGTGCTAAGGGAAGTTGGTCGAATACTAAGAACTTATTGTCACAACAACCAAAAGGAATGGCAAAAGTATTTGGCTTCTACCGAAGTATTTCTAAACATTAGTTACCATCAATTTTCGGAAAACACCCCATACTTGATGATGTTTGGAAGAAAGCCCCACAGAGAGATACAAGACTTAATAAACTTCCCAGTCAACCCTGAAGACCCCTACGATGAAAACCAATGTTATAACCGTATTATGGAGAAAATAGAAAAACAAAGAGCAAGGTATTCACAAAAACAAATTAAAATAATAAAGTATCACAAGGGAGAGAGAGTACTAATTAAAAACAGGGAACTACCCAGTACCCTTGAAGGAATAGCCAAAAAATTGCTATTACTATATATTGGACCATATGTCATCACAAAGGACAATGGAAACAACACTTACGAGATAAGTAATATAACCACCAAAAAAGTAAAGGGAGTGTACAACCAAGCGTCAATAAAGAAGTTCTATGAAGAAAACTAAATAACTGGAATACGATCATCCAGAATAAGTGTGACTATCATACACTTGAAGGAGAAGAGGTGCATAATAACGAAGTGTCGAACAAAAAGGAGAAGGCTATAATATGGAATGGAAATGATAATATAATAAATCCACAACCGTGAGAATTGAATTGATACCAAAATAAAATTATATATAATAAAATGTACGGCCATATGTCATCACGAAGGACAAGTAACTGTAAATAAAATACAAATACCAAAATTCAAAAATTATGTGAGAACAACTTGCAACAACATTTCGATGACTTATGAGGCCTAAAATAAAAAAATATCAAAACAAAGGAACGAGTTACATAAATTCCTACTAAGTGAAATCAACTTACAATATATTAAAAAGTTGATGTGTGAAGTATATGAAATAATTAAACAAAATGTACCAAAATAGGAATACGCTACACAAATTCCTATAGTGTAAGAAAATTAACTTACAAAGAATTATCAAGAATGATTTTTAATACAAATGGAAATATGCAAAAATAAAATCAGACCAAAAAACTGATAAGATAAATACCTGAAATTATAATGAATCAAGGGTATTCAAATATAAAATATAAAAAATCTAAACTGGTACAAAGAAAGATGGAGATTATGTATGAATCAAATATACAAGCTATGGCTAAAGCAAAATGTTGCTAAATAACTGAGAAAAGTATACCAATGTCTAAGATAATTAAAATGATCACCATGAGAATTGAAAACCGAATAATGAAAAGTTAATGATGAAATTAACATATAAATAAATAAAAAACAATCAATTGTACGAGCAAATGATAGTATATAGCAAAGGTACAGCGGAAGGAAGAATGAGTAAAAAGCCAAAGTGATCTAAAAACAAACCACAAGGTGGACAATCCCAAAGTATATTATTATTAATTTAAGTCACAAGTTGACAAAAAAGGTATTTATGATTGACTGTTGAAAAGTCCAGCAATCAAATAAACTGAGCAGAGATGACGTGCCTCTGGTCTCAGAAAAATGAGTAGTAATGGGAGAAACCAGCTACTAAAGTTAGGGAAAAAATTATGTATAAGGGAGAACACACCAATGGAAATAAAATGAAAAACAGATCCAAATAAAATGGAATGAATTCAGTAAGAAGAGAAATAAAGAATGGAGAAACAACCAAGAAAGAAAAGGAAAAAGATTATGTATAACTGATAATTTCATAAAAAACTATACTAGTGTTTTATCAAAATGATCAATTTTAAAGGAGAGGCATTATGTCACGACACAAATAGCCAACCCAGTACCAGGGATAAAAAATATATTTATAATCGTAAAAATACTTCTTATCAAATAAACTGATTGATTTTAATTAAAATATCAGGAATATGACACGACAATACGACGACTTTAACCTAACCCAAGTGATTGACCCAACATCAAGAAACAAACTAGAAGGGAACCACACAAATAAACAACGAGAATAAGAAAGTAATAAACCTAAACCACAAGGAAACAAGTTTATGGGTTTAAATGACCCCAAAATGCCCAAAGAAACGGATGAAAAAATCTAATATATTAAACGAACAAGGAAAATGAAGAAGGAGGGAGACAAGCAAAAGTGAAAACCAAGAATGGTTCACCAAAACAAGTAAAAAAGCACTCAACAAGAACATTGAAACCAAAACAATGGTTATCAGGAGGAAGGAGAGATAACGGTTACTACCCATTGAAAAGGCAACCTAAACCACCAATAAGAATTGTTATTAGTTAGTAAGTATTAGTTATTAAGTATTAATTGTCATTAGGATTAAGTCATCAAAGAGAAATAAGTATAGGGGTCACCCACTATAAAACAAATGATATAAACAGTGATATAGTGCAATAGTGTAGGTGTAAGAACCCCAAAGTGAAGTGTGACACTAGTGAAGTTATAATTAACAATAAATAATTTACAAGTGAAGGTAAGAGAAAGATTGGAAATTAACAGTGAATAAATAGTATTAAGAGTGAATTATAGTATAAGGTATAGTAAACACTAGAAGTGATGATGACTTTTTATTTAAAAAAGATGTTCAATAGAGCTAAGTTTAATTATAGCCAGTAGTAAGTAAAAAGGGAGGATTCCAGAATAGAATAAATTGAAGGTGTTACCATGGAGGGAATATAAAAATTGTTTAGAGATTAAGAAGTCAAAAAACTAACAAAGATACCTAAAATTATAAAGAATTGTTATTAATTTCATAGCAAATGAGGTTGTTTATCACAACACAAATAATATGTGTTATGAACTAAAAAATTAGCAAATAAGGATAAGTTAGAAGGGAGTGATAATGTTCTTTAATCAAAACAATAAATCTAATAACTTATAAACAAAAATTGTGTTCATGTTAATGTTATGAAGAGGATATGGCTGAATGAAATGTGCAGTCCATAAGCCTAATATTATGTTTTAAAGATTGAAATAGAGAAAGCAATATTGAACAATAAACAACACACCTACAGACTCAAAACACAACACAACTAATAAAAATAACAAAGTAAAACCCAATAGGCTGAACCAAAATGTGATTTGAACGAAATAAGTAAATTATTATAATGGCTACCTAGGCCTAGAAAAAACATAACTGTCAGAACCAAACAACCAAAAATTATAACAAATTGAATCAGAATTTAGAAAATCTGAGGTGAAGGAATCACCAAGAATAAATTGTAGATCATTTATAACACAAAATATTGTAATAGGCATTATTATATAAAAAGAAATGTAATTAACAAGCATTAACATAATTGTAAAAACTTAAAATCTGAAAATACCCAAGCTTGTGGGGTATCAAAATAATCTATGAACGAGAATAAATACTATAGTGACAATATTTATTAACCAGGAAGGAAGATGGAGGAATAACAGTAATCAGAAGATATACGAAGAATTCGAATTTTTGATAACAATACATCAACTCAAAATCAACCAATCCGAATAATACCGTTACTATGGAAACGGCGGTTGAAGACAGAAAATACCGTTGGAAATAGAAAGAAGCGAAGCGTCATCAAGCCAATACAGATGCAAAAGTTTGGAAGAGCGTTTTTTCAGTGTAAACCATGAAAATAATTATTCAAAGTTGCTGAAATCGATCACTAAAGAAGCAGATGACCGTTGCAGCAGATATGTCAAGACCCAAGACCAATTAAACTGAAATTATACTTGAAAAGAATGTCAAAAAACATGACAAAAAAGATGGCACATTTAGTGAAGCCCAAAATCCAAGAAAACTGAATTTATGCAGCCAAACCCTATCTTGAATAAACTCCGAAGACATCTAGACCCGTTGAAGTGTTAAGTACTATCCAATTATTTATTTTCCAACAACCCTAATCACTTTAAATAATTTTGAAAGGTAAAATTACCACACTATAGAAACAGTATTTCTCTTTCATAGAATATTTGAACAAATTAAAACGTAATGAACTTTGTTAACATTGAATAACCTAAGAATTAAACACAAACTTACAGAACACTTTTACGACACAACACAACAGATTGTAACAGCACACTTTATCTTTCCTGTACACTTAGATTAAGGTAATTTGTATTTTTATTGTAACCATTGTAGTTCTTTAACTCATAGCCAAAAGGATCCACAATTTGGAAACCCAATATTAACTGTAATAAGCCTAACGTAAACAGTGATGCTAGGTTAAATGGTTTCTAAATCAATTCGCCGCCCTGAAAACAAGATCTCATGTAACCAGTTGATAATTATTTTGTTGTAATTGTAAATGTTTTCAATTATCACCCATTAAAAAATATTTATTACAGGGAGTAACCAGCGTTATCATTTCATAGGGAGTGCTATATAATAATTACTTGTGTTTACGAATAAGTCATAGCAGTAAGCAGGTTGTCAGACACACAGCCAGAAGCGACGATTGTGACGGCCGTGCAAGCGGGAACTATTTGAATGCACCAGCCCGCAACGCTGATAACTTGTTCAAACACAATTTTTAGTTGTTTTGTAAAACGACTTGGCGCTACCCGGGATTATCACACCCTCTAAGAATAACAGGTAAGGTTACTGCCGTAATATACAGGTGATCAGACCTATGCTACGAACATCGCTAGCCACAACATTACTGTAACGACCCAGTGCGAGGCGAACGCACTAATCATCCAAACACATTATTTTTTATGTACACATTTTGCAGGTACGTCTTATATAATTCGTTACAAATTGACGACTCCAACGTGAGGCTTGAACGAAGACGGGACGACCGCAGACATACGTTACAATATTAATTATTTATAAAAACAAATTGCTTTTAATTGATATTAAAGTGGATGCGTTACGATAGATATTGCAGTGAGTCCTTAGCACGTGGCGACTATCAGGTTAAAATTTGTTTTATGTATGTTTAATCTCAACCCTGGTTAATTGATTGTAACAGTAATGATATAATTATGTTTTATATTAATCTAGTAATGATCCTACTAAATTAACTAAACCAAGATGGGGCGTAAGTCAGTAATTTTCTGAAATCCGTGTACATCACGGACTTGTTAAAAGTTGCTAATTCCTGTAAGTGCGTCATGAAAACTTTTGCATAACTGTTAATTAAAATTATCATTATTATGGAGTCACTATATTTGGACATATTATATATTAAAATATTTAATGGGGTTATTTTTGAAGCGATTTACTACCTTCAGTGGGGTTCTATACTTAGTCAATTTTCGGAGTTTATAAACTGGACAGGCCATGCAATGTCAGTGGGTAAATGTGGTAGTGTGTTTTATTAACTTATGAGTAATCCCAGATATAATTGTGCAGGGTTTCTGATGTAGACGGAAATCTGCCCCGCTCCGGAAGGATGGCCGAACAACTGCCTCAGATGCTGTAATTTCAAACACCTTCGTCAGCTGTGTCAGCCGGAAGGATGGACTAGATACACCCAACGGAACCCTCGAACTCGACGCTACTAACCAGGTGAAATTTAACCATATTAACCTAAATCTTGTGGCCGATAAACTCTTTGAGACTCTCATGTAGACGCTCCAGTTTGGACAGTTATTTCCAGACAATAGGTGGCATATATTATTTGTAATTTGTAAGGCTTACGCCTCCTCTATCACGGTTATGTCTATCTCGTTCTGAGAGTGTAAACTCGGCCAGGGTCACGCACCACCCGGGTCGAGGGGAGTTCGGTAGATAGGGTTGAATCTAAATCTGTTTCTGTTTTAAGCACGTTGGGATATTTATGTTTAATGGATCTTTGGTTAATGTGGGCTCCTGTATTTTATTATTCATTAATGATCTGGGAGATGTTTTAACCCGTGGTCGACTCCCGGAGGAGCCGTCCACTGCAGGTCTGTATGTGTCAGATCTTGCTAGATCTCGCCCGATGCCTGACCCAGCCGGTAGTTAAGTTTTTTTGGAACACTGTGAGCTGGTTTTAATACTTTCATGACTTAGATTCCGCTTTACAAAATTCTGTTCCACTGTTTAGCTAATTTATACACTTTAAATTTTACCTTTGTCACAGTTTGTATTTTACCATAGTAAATTTTGTAACGTTAATTTTTATTGCTCACTATACCAATTAATTAACCATTAAACAACACAAGATTAATCAGTATCAGTTATCAATATTCATGGTGGTCACGTTCCACTATTTTTACAAATTCTGTTTTGAAAGTAAAAAGGAAATATAAAATGCAGTTAGGCAACCGGACATCCATGTTAACCTTGTGATGGCACTCTTCATTATTGCCATTGACGTGATTCAAATTGATAATTAAACATCGGCATGGGATTTGTGCGCAGGCCGCAGGGCTTACATAGAACATTCAGTTAGTACTTATCTTATTAAAACTTGGGGCATGTCTGCTCCACTCCTTGGGATATTTTAATTGAGGTTTTGGGGGTTTAGTCACCTATTAATTGAACATTAAGGGGGCCGGATACTTGGTCAGAATAAGGGGGTTAAGGGTGTTTCAACAAGAAACTTATATACGCTGATAACCGGGGTGAACATGTGATGTGTTACTTATCTGTAAATATCTGTTGATGTTAATTATATGTGTGTGTGTTTGTTTTATATGATTGTTACATTGTTATATTGATTATGCATGTGTATGTTTCTATATATTTATATCTTGTTAGGAAATGTGATTACTTGCAGGTCGAGATTGTGTGCCATTTTACAATTGTATTATTATCATTTATGTAACATTCACGATTTACTAGTCAATGATTATTTAGATATTTAATATTCATTCAATACTTATTGATGTTAATAGTTTATTATTCATTGTTCAACTTTTGGCAATGCACATATTAATGGAATTATATTTAAAAATAAAAAAGACTTAATTATCTTGCCTTAAGGGCTCATATGTTGTACAAGCCGAGCACAATAAATATTGTTGTTGTTATCTCAAGATCAGTGTTTCATTTGCAAGTCCCATCATACTGGACCCAGCACAATTTTGGCTTCTCTAGGCTCTAGCCTAGTTCTAAATAACTTGTGGCCTCTCTTTCAAAAATAAATAAGGAGATAGAATTTTAAATATAAATAAAAAAATAAATAAAAAAGCATAAAAAGGAAAGAGGGGTTACAATATGAAGTATTTTTACATTTATAAATATAGTTTTTATCCCTGGTACTGGGTTGGCATATTTGTGTTGTAACAATATATATATAAAACACATATCAAATGTTTAATGTTTTCAGAGAGTTTAAAAAATATAAATAACTGTGTAGGTATTTTGGAGGGCTTGTAAAAGGGAAATTTAACATAATTTTGTCGCCACCTGGTGGAGAATAGATGTAATTAAATGTCATAAATAAACTGGGTAATATCATTTGGCAAAAATTTTAACAAAGTATTATTATTTCATATAACACTTTCCGCTACTCAAGAAGTTCGCTTAAACGAATTCCTGCCCTTTTAAAGGTAAGTAAAACTTCACGTTTATATTTACTTTTTTGCATATCAAGATGGCGCCCGACCTTTGAAATTAAACAATTATTGGCCAAGTACAAAGTGTAAAGATATTGTATTTTATTATCAGCAATAAAAAGTAGTATAACAACGTGGCTGGCCACACAGACGAAAACAAATTTATGATTTTATAATAAAATAAAAAGCCCCTCCTTTTAGCCCCGTTACAGGCTGGCTGTATGTGCTTTTAACTAAAATTGCGGGGATTAGCAAAAATTTCCCTCTCTTTTATTATTTTATTGCCTTGTTTTGATATTTGTGCCTGTTTGTCGACGCTTCTTAAACTTTATTGCTCTTTTCCTTCGCCTAAGGACCCACACATTTTCAGACAACAATTACAGTATTTCAGTTCAGTTGTATCACAGCTGTGCTCTGCAGTAGTGCGAATATTGTGATTGCTACACCAGTCTTACTATTTTCTATTACAGTGTTATTAAACTATTTTTTTTCCGATATGGATAAGTTCCTTGTACGGAGTTGTCCGTCCTCGAGTGCAAGTAGTGAAACCATCGAGCCCGAAAAAAAGTAACAGAAAGTAGTTCACCAGCAATATAGTGATAATTATTTTTATCTTACGGGTTTTTTTGGTGTGGTGACAAAACATGCCCAATCTCCGAGTGTGTTGTGTGTGGTGAAAAACTCAGTAATGCTGCTATGGTTCCCAGTAAATTGAAACGACATTTGTCAACAAAACATTCCTCTCTGTTAAGTAAAGATGTGAATTATTTTCGTCGGTTGTTGGAACAAAATAAAAAACAAGTGATGCTCATGACTATGTCGGTACGTGTTTCGCAAAAAGTACAGGAAGCTAGCTATAAGGTAGCCGAACTTATCGTAAAGGCCAAAAAACCACACACAATAGCAGAAACGTTGTTAATGCCCGCGTGTAAAGAAATGGTAAAAATAGTCCTGGGTTTAGAAGCTGGTACTGAATTTCAAAAATTCCTCTCCGCTGACACAATCAGCCGCCCAGTTAGTGACATCCAAGACATTATGAAGGAGAAAATAAAGCGCAGTCGAAAGTTCTCACTTCAGATCGACGAGTCCACCGATATTGGCGGTCACGCACAACTTCTTTCCTACATAAGGTATGTTGATGCAACTAATTTCTTTTTTTGCAAAGAACTACCTGAGCGAGCAACCGGTTAAGAAATATTTTGTACGACTAATGAATATGTGGTCCGTAATGAATTAACATGGGAGGATTGCGTTAGTGTTTGTACAGACAGGCCGAGTGAAAGGATTCGTGGGTAAAGTACGCGAATTAAATCCTAACTTACGAACCGACCATTGTCTCATTCACCGAGAAGCCATTGTTGCTAAGTCTTTGCGATCTCCTCTGAAAATTGTGATGCACGAAGTAGTAAAAGTCGTGAACTTCATCAAATCGCGGCCCCTAGATATGCGGCTTTTTAACGTTTTGTGTCAAGAAATGGGATCAGAGAACACTACACTTCTGCTACATACAGAAGTACGATGGTTATCTCGAGGTAAAGTGTTAATGCGAATGTTTGAACTTAAAGAGGAGGTACTTGCATTTTTGACGATTGAGGGTCATGAGTATGCGGATTTATTTGCAGATGATGAATGGGTATCTAAGTTGGCATATCTTTCCAATATTTTCGTACACTTGAATGGACTAAACAGAAAAATGCAAGGTAGAAACGAAAATATTCTGACTATTATGGATAAGATTCAAGGATTTATTAATAAGTTAAATTTGAGGATACAGACAATTGAAAATGGATCGTGTGAGATGTTCCCAACTGTCTGGCCCCTTGCTGACGATAATAAGGTGTTGATGGACTTAATTAAAGAACATTTAGTACTCTTGCAGCAGAATTTCAAAAAATATTTTGGAGAGTGTTGAAGATTTTGACTGGGTTCGTGATCCATCAGATCCATTCATTATGGATTCGAAACATCTTCCGAATAATTTAGGCTTACAAGAGGAACTGGCAGATTTGAAAGCAGACAGAACATAGAAATTAAAATTTTTCGAAGTGCCTTTGGAAACATTTTGGTTGTCAATAAGCAGTGAATACCCGGCTATCTCCGAGATGGCAGTTAATGTGTTATTACCATTTTCAACTACATATTTGTGTGAACTGGGCTTCTCGACGTTGACTGAAATTAAAACATCAAAGAGAGAGAGACTCAAATCCATCGATGAAGAAATGAGCCTTGCTTTGTCAACGATTCCGCCACGAATCCAGCCGTCTGTGTGCAGCTAAGCAGGCTCAAGTATCACATTGAAGGTATGAGTAGAATTATTTACTTTAAAATTCGTATTTTCTACAGTGAATTAAAGTTAATAAATTGTTAATAAATGCATGAGTCTATTCCTGTTTTATAATAATAATAACAATAATGATGATAATAATAATAATAAAAATTGATTACATAACGACGTAATATTTCGTAATTATATTAAGATTCATATGATTTTGAGGGGACAGACATTTTGGTGTGCCGTGTTGAGTCTAGGCCCGTCTGGGGTGTGCCGTGAGTAAAAAAAGGTTGCGGAACACTGTTCTAGGCTATTCTCGCAGCTGTAATGCATACATGACGCTTGACATGTGAGGCAGTATTATGTAATGCGGAACGTCTCATGCGTTCGATGGTGTCATTCTAGAAGCTTCTTGACTAAACAAACGGTGTGTGTTTCTCCCATGGCCATGCTGAAATATTCTCTAGAATTTTCATGTGTTTGTTAAAGACGCATATTATGGAACCCTGCAGACTATCCATAGCCCTTACCTACCGAGAGTTCAGTTTTAGTGGTGATGTATTTCAGTGCAGTTTGAAGTGTTGTGGCGAAGTGTCATGTGTTTTATAATTGTGCAGGACAAATTGTAATACAATTGTGTTTTATATTAGTTGACATTTTTGTTGCGTGCAAAATATTTTCATTTGATTTGTTGTAAGAGACTTATCTTGTTGATTACAAACTAATTAATTGTGATAATTAAATCTGGTGATTAGTGACTTAATTGGTGTCTTGTATTTTGTTTTCCACTGTACCATACGACGATCGGTGAGACCGTCGTAACAATATATAATTTGAGTTGTAGCTTGTGTTCTTAGAAGGTTTATATGCGAAGCACTTTGATGTGATAAGCGTGTCCTTGTAACAGTCATACTGTCCGTGTACAACAGTCAGATTGCTCTGTGAGTGAAATGATAGTGTCATATTCAGTCTATGTTGGCTAATTGTTGCCACAATTATACTTTGTTCAAGCAGGGAAGTGGCTAGAGGATTAACTGACCATACACATACACACTGTTACTCACCATTAACCCGGCTAATAAAGCTGGCTGTTTGACTCAGTTGCTGTATATGAATTGTGTAAACATATCTGTGAGTGTGCATGCATTTGTGAGAGATCTGTTAATCTTCTAGCTGCCTTCCCTGCCTGGACAGTGTACGAAGTTTGATAAAGTCATGGAATTTTGCAATTTCCACTGCTACAAGTGTCCGATTAAAATACTACTTTTATGTGATGTTGGTACACATGTTAGTGACAATCATCTAAAATTTTAGGCCTATTTGATGCATAGTTTAGATTTCACAGCTAATTGAGTAAGTCGTCCTTAGGTGTATCAGACAGTGTTTTGTCATTCTACAATGCAAGATTGAACAACTTGGATTAAATCTGTATAAACTATGAGATAAACTGCTCTGTCCTGGTAAATTATTCAGAAGGCTTCTGGCAAGACTGCTGTGCACAAACAAGTGGTTTGATTGTGGTTGTCAAATGAAGATTGTTTTTGTGTTCCATGAAATTCCATTGCTAGGCACAGTGGTAAATAAAGAGTACGATTCAGACATTCTGTGCCACTTGTATGAAGCTATTCGATTCAGACATTCTGTGCCACTTGTATGAAGCTATTCGTAGAGAAACAGCCAGATTTACTGAAGAATAATTTATGCAAATTACAGCCTGATGATGCACCTGGACTCATGACATTGCTTGTTAAGAATTTTGCCAGGCTAGACAAAAGAAAACGTCTCATAATGATGGCAAGGCAACTGCCGTATTCACCAGATGTGTCCCAACACGATCTTTCCTCCTCCTAATAGTGATAATTTCCATGAAATGACGTTTCATGAGAGTTGAAGACATAAAACAAAATCTGTAAGCAAGCTGTACCAAAAAGTGCATGCTTGAAATTATTCTTGGTGCATTCGACTGAGACTACTTTGAAGGGGACAGTATAAGTGTAGATGAATGAAGGCATAATTTTTAAAATAAACAAGAACTGCATAAACTTTTGCTCAAACCCCCGTCTAGCATGGTTGATAGTTACTTTACTGATTTTACTTTCCAATATTGTAATATTTTGTGTTTTTATGTGATATATTACTTAATATTTGTATTAGCAAATTAATATTTTTACACCACATGGAGACCTTGGAAAAGTGGTAAACAGTTATGTGAATAATAGTAATAATAATACTAGTGGTGTTGATGGTGATAGAAATATGATTGTAGCAGTAATAGTGAAATTGTACAACAATATGAGCACTCGTAAAAAGAAAATATGGTAAAATGAAATGTCACTTCATCAGCATGTTCTAGTGTGCCAGATTTTGTGGATACTTGTACTTGAAATAGACGCAGATTTTGTTGGAAAGTGTGCAAGATACAAGAGAGCATTTCCACTGGGTGTGGAGAGCACTAATAGACTGTTCATTTTAAATCTGGAAAGCAGTGGCAGCAAGGAAGAAATCAGTTTAGATGAGGTTTGTGTCCTTTTTAAAAGTATTTTCACTAGTAAAATAAGAAGGCTTATGGTAAGGTACCAGTTTTTTTGTATTAAGTATATTGTAAAGTTTTTGTTTATTTATAATTTAGTGAGGAAATTCCCATATTTACGTACAGGGTTGTAAACAACAAAGCAATATTTTTCTTAATAACTATCCAAGTTAATAACAAACAGTATAACAATTATGTAACTCATGTGTACTATTTAAGTGGGTCAGAGAAATGTGAAAAAATGGCAACAACAGGTCCATGGGAGAGGCTTACAACAGCACATCTAACTGATAATACTTTGAGGGCATGGTTAATTGTTAAAATGGGGTTAATATGCAGTAGTACTATGAATTATAAAACAAATTAACCTATGGCTTGACAGTAGATTTGTATCTGTAATTAAACTTAATGTTATATTCAGTGGCGAAGCGTCAGGGGAGACAAGGTAGGCAGTGACTCCTCAAATAATTTATTCATAAAATAATAAATTTTTATTTATGAATTAAGTTGCATAAGTTACTCAGAAAGGGTATAAAACTAATTTAAGAAGTTAAATATTATGCGACATGACGCGAGTGTGAGCCATGGAACCTTGCTGTGCGATGCAATTGTACGCGGAGTATCAGGGTAGACATTACTTGAAATGTCTTTTTAACAAGGCTGGAGGTGAGGAGGGCTTCGGTAGACGGAAATGAGAGAGGACCAGCGTGCGCAGCGTAAAAATGCGTCCCATACATCACGGCAGAAAACGTGTGTCCCCACATTAAATTGTTGCCTGGCCGCCAGTGAATATTTGTTCCATTGTGCTCGCGTAGTGAATACCCTATTTGTTTTTGTTGAGTTTACAGATTATTTTTAATTTTGTATATAGTTGTATAACTAAGAAGTGTGTAATCATTTACGCACTAATTATATAATAATACATATTTTCAGCATTGTCATTTAAGTGCTTCAAGCATATTGTTTAATTGGTTTAAAGGAGCAAAATGAATAGTTAGTATCAGTTCTACGGCAGAAATATTTGATATAAACTCGGACAACTTTGATTCAATAGAATTTTTGTTAAAATACGAAATCAGTAAATTACATTTAGAGCAAAAGGTGTCTCGGCCGTTAGAGGAAAACGTACGTCAAAAATATCTCGGGCGTCTTTTTGTCGCAGAAGGATGGAAAAGTTATCAGAAAATTTCATAAAATTTGGTATAGTAAATATAGGTGGCCCTCTGGTTGTAAACGAAACAAAACTCTACACTGTTATTACTGTTTGATGTTTAATGAAGAAGAACCATGGGAGCAAAGTTGGAGTAGGCACTATAAAAAATTTTGAAGCTAAAGACGCTAAACATGCTGGTAGTAAAACTTGTATGAAAAATTCTGAGATGTTTCATTTGCTAGGACATAACAGAATTGAAATTGTGTGTCCAAACACCTAGAATTGAAGCAGTACAGCACAATGAAAATGTGGCACGAAATCGAAGGATAGTGCCATTTGGTAGATGTTTGTTATTTAGGGAGACAAGAGTTAGCTTTTAGAAGTCTTAAGGAAAATGAGCAACCTATTAATAAGGGCACTTATTTAGAAACTTTAAATTTACTGGCAACAGAAGAGCCTTTCATGAAAGAACATATACAGAGTGATTCAAAATTGCACGACAATCTCTCAGGAGCTGATTCTATAGCTAAAAATAAGAAAAAATGAGACCCAGCATGTAGAACTCATTTACAAGAAAATATGAAACGTTTGTGTAATTACTGTGTCTACAGTAATCCGGATTTGTCACCATTAAAAATGTGAATAAAATTTATCTTTTTTTAGCAATATTTTCTAATTAAAATTCATAACACCAATAACAATACGATAGCTTTATCTTGATATTTAGGCTAACTTATGTAACGAAATACATGTTTCAGTCACTTAGCTGTTATCTGATATATGTAGCATTAACTCTATTTACCATAGTTTTACTGGTTCATTAAGAACGTCAACAATCTGAGTAAGAGGTTGCTTTTGGTTGGTATTTTTATGTCTACCCAAATTATTTTGTCACGCTTCGCCACTGGTTATATTACATTTAGAAGTAACGGTTATCCATTAAAAAATTGACCTGTTTGAAAAATGTATTACCTACTGCATTGGCCTGAATATAAGAGAATGCCTGTTTCCTTAAAATGCCCTTCTGAAAACCATACCTGTCTTATATGCCGACCGTAACATTTAAAATTTTCGTGTTTGTGCCTGCAAAAGTCTAGCTATACGAGGTGCTATCGGATAGTTCCCGGACTGTACTTGGCACGGCTGTTGGACGTGACTGTACAACCTGGCGTCCCAGTGTCCGATTCCGTAATACGTAATGAGTCAGTCTGCTGAGTTTCGTTGCATTGTGAGGTTGTGTTCGGTCTACGCGTTGTGTTTTGTAATCGTGTGTTAACGTTCATTTGCTAATTTTATGATGGCTGATAAATTCGAGCAACACGCGTGCATTAAGTTTTGTTTTAAACTTGGTAAATCGCCTACTGAAACTTTTGCAATGCTTCGAGAAGCTTTTGAAGACATTCCCTACACAGAACACAGGTTTTTGAGTGGTACGCTCATTTCAAGGCCGGCAGAATGTCACTTGAAGATGATCACCGTTCAGAACGACCTTCCACGAGCAAAACGGATGAAAATGTTGAAAAAATTCGACAACTCATTCACGAAGACCGTCGTCAAACAATCCATGAGTTGTGTACAAGTGCCGGAATAAGCTATGGAAGCTGTCAAGAAATTCTAACTGAAAATTTAGGCATGCGTCGTGTTGCTGCGAAATTCGTCCCTCGGCTTTTGTCTGTGGATCAGAAACAGCGCCGTGTTGATGTGTGCAGTGAACTCAGAGAAACGTCTGAAAATGACCCTACCTTCATCTCAAGGGTCATAACCGGTGATGAAAGCTGGTTTTATGGTTATGATCCAGAAACAAAACAGCAGTCGTCACAGTGGAAAAGTCCACAATCACCGAGACCAAAAAAAGCACGGCAGGTCAGAAGTGCAACAAAAACCATGCTCATTGTGTTTTTTGACATCAAAGGCATTGTCCATCGCGAGTTTGTGCCAGCTGGTGTTACAGTGAACTCAGATTTTTATTGTGACGTTTTGAGGCGGCTGAGACAAAATGTGCGACGAAAAAGGCCTAAATTGTGGGAAGACCAAAACTGGCTGTTGCATCACGACAATGCACCTGCTCACGCTTCACTGAAAACAACAGAGTTTTTGACCAAAAACAATATGGCCACCGTCCCACACCCTCCTCCATATTCACCAGATTTAGCCCCCTGTGATTTTTCTCTGTTCCCGAAAATAAAAATTCACATGAAAGGTCACCGTTTTGACACTGTAGAAGACATTAAGACAAAAACGGAGGAGGTGCTCGACAGCCTTCAGCAAAAGACTTTTTTTGACACTTTCCAGGCATGGAAACAACGCTGGATTCGTTGTATCAATTCGCAGGGAGACTACTTTGAAGGAGATGGGAGCCATTAATGGCCTAGGTAAGCAAAAAGAATTTATTAGACCTAGTCCGGGAACTTTCTGATAGCACCTCGTATTGTACCATTCATCAGTAGCACAAGTGTAGCTGTATAGCATGAATCAACAGGTGCATGTTATAATGAGCTCAAGGTCAAGGAAATGCAGCAAAGTATTCCCAAACATTCATCACTGTGCATTCATGTATTTCTGAATACTGTGATTGGGGTAACAAATTCATCAGCAATCACAATATGAGAGAAAAAGTGTCTCCTTCCTTTTTCATCTTCTTTGTTGTTGTTTGTTTCCAAATATTGTAACCTGTTGTGTATATAGTCAATTGTCTCCACATTTTCTGTTGCTGGGTGACCTTGTTATAACCTCTATTAGAAAATTTATCTTTTTTTTTACTTGGGTAATAAAGTAGACTTTGATAGACATCTGTTCCTCTTTCCGTCTACTTTTGCTTTGAATATCAGAGACTTTTAATTCTGTCCTACCGTGAGATATGTCCAAAGAAATAAATTCAGAATTTGTCTTAGTAGTTGGAAGCAGCTGTACATAGAATTGAAGCATTAGTCCTACAGGTATCCTTAACATTCTTCTGAAGCTGGTAATTTTAAAAGCCACATTCTACATTATGTTCAGAGTTCACAATTATGACCCGCATATAGTAATATCGAGTGGGTTATGTCACAAGAAGCTATGCTGTAAAATTTTTAAATGCTTTAAAATCAAAATTCGTACACAAAGGTGTAATAAAATAGTTTGGAACCCTTCCAAAATTTAATAAAATATACCTGTTTAGAATAGTGTCAAATCAATAATATGCCTCCAATGGCCTACTATGTTGATCAGAAGGTTACACAGTTTATTAAATAAACAACAAAAATTAATTTTTGATAATTCAAATTTATTTACACATAATATTCACAAGAAACATTTAAATATATGGAACTTAGAAAACTAATTTATACACTGGAAATTACACTTAAAACTAATTTTTACTGTATGTACAGTTCATCGACAGTATATATCTATACATCGCTAGTTTTCATCAAATGTAAAACCATTTGATTCAGAAATCATTACTATGCACACACTGAGATGATTGTCTCCGATGATAATCATCTTGTACACTTTTCAAGCTCAACAGCATTCTTGTAATATCATCATCATGGTTTTAATGTCTTGTGTTTGTTATGATCTAATTTGTGCTAAAATCTTTAGATTCACTGTTCAGACACCCACAACTTGACAGTGAATTTGCAGTCAAAATAAATTACATTATTTAATTGCATCAGATGATGAAGAATAACTTGCTTCACGCACACAAGCTTGTTACATAAAACAGAACAATATTAACACACACATAGCTGTACTGTTTGTGAGTGCGGTTAATGAATAACACCATTTCACTTGGATCGCATTTACACAATGTTTTATCAAACTATGACCAGATGACATAATCTATGTATTATTAACATGAATACTATAGTTTTGGTTGTAGATCAATAAATAACTATTTTTTCTAAATAAAGTTTATTAAAAAATCCACTTAGTCCTATTGTAAAATTCTGCAGACAACTTTTTCTCTAGTTAACATAACTGGAAAAGAACAAATTCTGTGGCAGCCATCAATTTAGGATAAGGCAAAAACATCAACTACATAAACGGTTCAGAACAAGTATTCTAAAGAATGAGTTTCCAGATGTTCCAAGACCTAATGATAATTTTTAACCATCTTCAGCTCCTATTATTTTACGCTTGCACCATTGGTGCAATGCAATCATACCATTTTTACATTCAATCGCAGTGGTTTTAATATGTATTGGGGGAACACGCACTACTGAATTACTGATATTCACACTGTAGCTTATTTTAGTTCCATACTTACTGGTTTTATAAGCATTTCTGTAGTTTTATACATATTTATGGGTTGCATATAATAAGAGATCAATCACATGTTTATAAAAATAAAAAGAACATTTACAGGTACACATATTTACAATACATTATACTAGTACTGAGGATGTTTACATATTTACGACGTATGTTTATAACATTGAAAAAGAGAAATAGTATTTACTCTAGTAAAAAAATATGATGTTAATATTTGAATCATTCTTTTTTTAAGAGCATTGACTAGACTTTCATATTTTTAAATATTAACACCAATTTTCTTTATGATGACACACCAACATGAGCATATTTTGTAATAAACAACATATTCACATCATCATATTTAGTATTTAAGTATAGAACTTTTACTATAAATGCCCTGAAAAAGTTTTTTTACATGAAGAGTTTAGAATTTATAACATAATCAGTCTTGGTTTTGTGATTGAATAGGAGGTACAAACTTTATATATTCATGTAAATTAAACAGAGTTTACAAAGTCTTTTTCTTATCAGTCTTTAGTAAAGTTCAGACACACTTTTTCTACACACCATATCACTATTATCTGAACTACAATAAACCAAATATTTGAACCAGTTCAGATGTTTAATATGAAAATGAACATTTAAGAAGTTTTAAGATTTAAAAAAATCCTAACAGCAGATTAAATAAAGACTAAATAAGACTGTTAATAGAGATTCACACTGATCTTTGTTTTTCTTTCAGTGCATGCAAAAATTTGTTTGAAACAATCATTTCCAATTATCATTTTGCTTATACCAATTTCAAAATGCTTACCAATTCAAAGCATATTATAATATACGTTTGTACCTTCTACTAATTTATTATACTTTTGCTCACGAGCTGGTTGAAAGGTTTATACCATAGTAACATTCCTCTTTTTTCTATCACCACTGCTGACAGAGCTCAGTGATCCTTGCAAACTAGGATTAAATAGCATTAAGTTCCCATTGCGGTGATATCCATTAACAAACTGTCCTGGAGGTGGTACTGCAGGCTGATGGTGTACATTGTTTCCATAGATACCATCTTGTTGATTGAATGATGGCAATGGAGGTACAGGTGGAGCGTACTGATCTTGGATTGTATAATCATCTCCAACTTGACCATAAGGGCTGTGTCTTCTCTCATGTTCATGAAGTAACTGTGATGCTGTCCATGACTGGTAAGGGCTCAAGGTTCGCCCACGGACTAAGGTTCCATTGACACTGTGAGTTTGGCTTATGACACTTAAATGACCATTTGAATTTAGTATTGCAGTTTCACGTACAGGGGACATATGTGCGTCATTATACTGAGCTACACTGTAACGCTTCTTTGGGTCTTCTGGATCTATCAGGCATGGCTCAAACTGAGGAGGCAATGTCCTTGAATCTACTTCTGACCTAACAGTTGTATTATGAACAGGTGATGATGCAGAAACAGTTCCATTACTGGTAGGTGTTGTAGGAACAATTGATACATTCAAAGGTTTCTCAGGATGTTTTGAACTGCTTGGTGACTGCACCTTTTCTGGCCTTTTCCTTCGTATTACACACAAGTAACAGTATATAGTAAGACATAATGCTAGAACGACTACTCCAATGATGACTGGCAAAATTAATTCTAAATTGAACTCAATTGTGTCAGCAATTTTTGGAATAACACTTTCATCTTGTTGTGGCCAGTTTGAATCAGATGATGATGAGGGATATGTTGCTGGGGGAGGTGGTGGTGGTGGAGGTGGTGATGGTACCATCACGCGAACCCAGTTTGAAATTGGACCAGAAACAGCATCTGTTGACAAATCTTTGTAAGCACGCACTGCAAAATATAAAGTCTGTCCCAAAAGTGAAGGGTTTCTTGTCAGATCCAGTGTAAAGGATGTCTCTGAACCAGGAGCTAAAGGAAATGGTGTTCCATGTGACCAAGGATGTGAAGCATCAAAATTGTCAAGAATATCTCCAATGTCGTGTGCATATTTTAGTTCATAACGGGCAACTGGAGTTCCACCCATATCTGGAGCAGTCCAGCTGAGTCTCGCTTTCAACTCCGATGGTACAATTTCAACTTTAAGATCACCAACACGGCCAACATTTGCTGGATTCATGAGTACTTCATTACTGAATGTGACAGTAATTGGTGGAAGCACCCGTTGAAATGGAGACAGAGGTTCCACTGAAGGGGATGGCATGAAGCTTCCACAGCAATTTGTATCTGTAAAAAGTAAATAAATTATTAATTTACTATATTATTCTGTGTATGTGCACAGTATTCTGATAGTTAAAAACATATTACATAATTGTTATACAAGTATAAGCTTGGAATTTTAATGTACTGCACTTACAAAAAACAAAGTAAAAGTAGCTACTAACTTTAAATTCACACAATTTTTAAGATCATTTTACGTGTGACTACATGTAAATGGGACCAAATGAGGGACAGGAAGCCATAAAAATATATGAGTTCGTCAGTTTGAGGATTCACAGGTCATGGATTGGCTTGGCCCCAAAGCAAAATGAGTATCACTGAAATCACTAATTTTCTTTACAAGACACTGAATTTAATGTCCTAACATGTTCTAAATTACTGTACAATCAAAATTAAATTCTAGAAATGGACATTTCTATTGTAATAGGACAAAATGGGTAGGTTTCTTTTATTAATTTCTATATTAAATTTAATAACTTGATTACTGAGTAAGTCTGGACTTTTAACAACTGTTTCTGTTTAATACCAAATGCCAAATACTATAGCAAATGCTAAATACTTTCTTTTACATCACATTTCCTAAACAAATACTATACAGTAGAGACTTGATTGTCTACAATAATCACTTTCTCAATAAGTGAACAGCTGTATTAAGAGAAGCTAAGAAATTTTTATAAATAACCCATGCAATAATTACATACTGAAACAAAGATCAAAAAATCGTCTCATACATGCATATGGAAAAATTCCTGACTAACATAATGATTACAAAGAACTGTAATACTGACATGCAGCTGACACACGTGTACCAATGTTGAAGTGTTTTAGAACTATTCTAAATAAATTTTGGAACATACCAAGCCACTAGACTTGCAGAACTCATTAACTAATTGATCACATTTTATATATGATTCCTGAATTACTGTAACTATTGGAAAACATTTTTTATCTGAGAAATGTGTCAGATAATTGAGATTATCTGTTTACTTGATAATTTGATTACTTGTTAACAGTAATAAAAATCAACACTATTATGACTGTAATACAGAAATCAACTTACTGAGTTGCAGAGGTTTATGTTTGGCTTGTCGTGTTTCTGACTGCCAGGAATATGCCGTATTCCCATTGTCCGTAACTGTTACTTCAAATGTATAAACCCCAGCACCTCCGACAGATGGGCTGAAGTATCTGGAATATATTCCATCCCCTTTCATCAAGTCTGGATCTGAAAGTTAAGATGAAACATGTAAATTAAAAAATAATTTTTATGTTAAAATATTTCAGTCTTCTATGTAATAGTGTCCATGACCAAGCTTCAAATTTTCTTTATCTGTGGATGGATCATGCTTTTATCATGAATATTTTCAATAGGAAACAAACATTTGGACCCATCCAGCACACAAAGTTCTTATTTTCTCAATTAAAACATTTAATACTACTGATTATTCTGGAGTAATAATACTTTCATATTTTTAAACTGGTAATACTTTCTTTACTTTCTGGAGTAGTAATACTTTCAATACTTTCATATTTTTAAACTGGTAATACTTTCATTTACACTTTTCAGCTAATATTGTTACATTTATACAGAGATATCATTTATAATTATTTTGTTCACTATATTATGTTCAAATTTAATGTGTTAAATTTTTTGTGACTGCAATATTTAAAATAACAGAACTTGTTTTGGCAAAGTACAACAGGTTTTTCTATTTCTGTATCACAACTTATACTGAAAATGCTTATCATGGTTTTGAGTACTCTCATTTTACAAGATTATAAGATGCTCCATTTGAATTGAATGAAAATAAGACTCCAAAATAAAATAGTGTCGTGATATATCCAGTGAAGTTGTTTTAAATAAACCCGCAAAAAAATAATTAAGAGAAAAACAATATCTGAAACAATGTTTTAGCAAAAAGAATCTAGATAGTCGGACCATAAGGAAGTTAGTTCCTTGTAACGGGACGGGTAACCAACCCAGGGATATTTTGGGGAAATGTAAACATAAATAAATGGAAATTGTAAATTTTACTGGGGAATAATAAACATAGTGTGCAATGTGAACGTATCAGTGTCAAGGTCGTCAGCCGAACGCAGGAGAGAGCTATTTTTAGCGACATTAACTGTGAACTTTGTATATTAAACAATGCAACATAAGACGTCATCAGCCAAACCCAACTGACGTCACAGGAATGTAAGGCGTGTACGCACCGTCGACAGCGTTCTGCGCCGAATGTAACAAAGCCAGTCGTCAACTACCATCTAGCGACGACGGACGCAGGCCGGGTGCTCGCCCGTTTTGTAAAACCCGAAACTACGAAAGTTCCATAGTGCCCGTACAAAAATGTAAAGTATCACAAGTTAAACAGTCATTAGAAAAACTTAACAGTTAGTTGTTTTCTAGAAAACCGTTAGACTCAGTGAAACGCATGTGGAATAATCTTTACAGTGCGTGTGCGGCAAGATGATATCTTCTGGACATCGTCAGATAAGTAGACTCTTGGAGAAAATGAAATAAAGAAATTTTCAAAATTAAAACACTCAAAATTAAAAGAAAAGAGATGACAGCTTAAAATATATATGTATAATTCAAAAGATAGTGAGCTCACAAAGGGGTTTTTAAAAATATGTAAGTTATGAAAGCGTATATGTGTGTGAATGAAAGATTACAGAATAAGCACTGGTTTGCATTTAATAGATTTAAGTTGATATAATACATTCATAAATTTTCTAAATTAGTTTTCCTTTTCTAATTTGAAAGTTGGGTATAACCAACAATAAAATCAATGTCTTGTTGTCTTGCTTAAAGCATAATAGATGTAAGGTAGGGAGAAAACGTATTTTGGGTTTATGACGATAATGAAAGAAACATAAATTGTTTCTAACAAAGAAAGTAAATTTATGTAGAAATGAGAAAAGAAAAATAAAAGAAAACAATACGTGTATGGAAAGAATCAATCTGTTCTTCTTTAAATAACCCATTCTGTTCTCCTGTTCGTCTAACCGGACCCTGGTAAGTAACAATTTTTTTGTTATAGTTGGCAATACTTAAAGATGGTGTCTCAAAGTAGTCGCATACACAGTTAATTTTAATAAACAAAAGTGAAATTAAAAGTGGGTAAGTAAATAAAAGTTACATCCTGAGGAAAAATTGTAGTGGTATGCCTGCTACACACCACTAGAAGACAGGAAGAAGACATTTTGTTGCAGCTATGACCTGCTTACACAAGGCGTATAAGTCGCCTGTTTCAAGACTTTATTAAAGATAAGATGTATCAAGATGTCTTGACTTGAAAAATAACATTTCTAGTTTGATATATTTGATATACATTTCTGAAACTATTATTTTTTTATATTACAGCAATCGTAAAATAAATTTGAAACAAATCTACTCTGCCAGTTCCTCTAGAATATGACAAACCCATTTCCTTATACTGGTCTAACTAGAATATAGCTTTTTCATTTCCTTCATGATAACTTGATGCTCAAATGAAAATAATTGTTTAAATAATAGAATTAACGTACCTCCATTTCCAGTGTCAATAAGTTCAAATTTTTCTTTGTGAACACTTGTCCCATTTGATTCAGGTCGTGTAACAATGACTTCTACTCGTGCTCCAAGCACTGGCCAGTCTCCTCGTTTTACCTAATTGTAAAAGAAGAACAAAAATACAGTTAATATGTACACTGCACGTGAATGATAAAAAAATTTTCACAAGCAATAATAACTTGTTTGAAAAGTAATCTTTAATTAGACAAAACGTGAAAGTTGTGAACTGCAACAGAATGTCTACAATTTTCATACATGCAGGCAAGGAAGAAATAGGACCTCAGTTTACAATAGCTATAGGTTTTTTTTGTATTAGTTATGAGCAACCTATAACTTATACCGTAGTTACAGTAGGATGTGGACTATCTTAGTGTCCAATTACATGGATTGCTCAAACTTGCAGTTGGCAAATGAAACAGAAATATAAGTGTTTCAGAAAAAAATCTCAACTTTTCTTGTAATTAGTGTATAGTATTTTCTGTTTGCTATTAAAAAGATGTTAACAACACAAATACCTTTCATTTCTGAATTTTTGTATTCTTCCAGTGGTAAGTATTAAACATTAAACACCAATAGCCAACGTCTAGGATATAAAATATTGGAATAATCTTTACACTGATCGAATGGTCGCTCGGCACTTCGTAGAAAATTTTACTAATACTGTACTTGAATTTAATAAACAAACACTTGGCAAGTTCTACAGATGATTTTATTTTCCTGACAATTGTTTCGCCGTAACTGGTGAAACAATTGTCAGGAAAATTAAATAGTCTGTAGAACTTACCAAGTGTTTATTAAATTCAAGGAGTAATCTTTTGTAATAATCTTTATTCAACCCTACAAAGTCATACAACAATCAAGATCCTACTGTATTGTTTTCTTGGAATTTTTTATTAAATAAACAAAAAGCCTTAACTTCACCGCCCTAAACACACACAATGGTACTGAGGAAGAGACGGAAGTTAAAATAATCTGTTCAACAGTATTTACTTGTAAATTCTGTACTTTTTACAAAAATCAAATTTACACACAAAAACATAACACAATTAAGATAGCACGATTCGTAAAATTCTAGACTGCCACAAACCAAGTATGGACAGACTGTACACAAGCAAAGTGAACTACTGTGAGAAGTAAATGTTATTTTCTGACTTTTTAAATTGCTTTAATTCGTTTATTTAATGAAGTTACCTCAGTATATAAAACAAGAGGATCGTTTGATTCACTGGTCCAAAGTCTAGCTCTAACTACTGGAGCAGTACGTGTCCATGGTGTAGCCATGACTTGTACATAATGTGGCTGAGGACTGCCAGGAAACCTCTCTATAGTGTATGTCCATGTGCCAGTCTGAAAAAATCATATTATTATGTAACACATACTACAATATCTTACTAAACTATAAAAATAAGACAGCAACATGTGTATTACCTTATCAAAAAACCATTATAATTTCATAAAATCGGCGGGGGCTGTGTTGGAGCCATGGCCGCAAATCTTCAGAGCGTAGAATACGTCTGTGTGCTTTAGGGTTTGGACGCGTATCCAAATTCATTATTAAAGAATGTTTGTGGATGTGCTTTGTAGCTAACTGCCACGTTTTGCTGAATTCAATCGGCTGATACACTTGCGAAGTCGGGCGCTCTTCCTCATCCAACTCGACTTCAGTATTTATTTCCTTGTCTTTTAAGCGTTGTCGGTAAATCCTCTGACGTTCGGCATTGGTCATTTTGGGTTTTTTGAATTCCCTATGATTTTCTCTACTCTCCTGTATGTGTTGTAGCGTGACAGATGTATGCATAATATTGAATGGCAATTGATCATTAGAATAATGAAGTTATAATATTTAAATTTAAAAGAAAGCATTAAGTTTAATATAAATAGATTAATTCATAGCAACTGTGGAAAGAAATCATTATTATAAAGAAAATACAAGTTCAAATAAAAGGAGTTACTAGCGATGAGTCATCCAAAACCAGTCTCATAACCAAAGGTTTCCAAGGTATAACCCAGGAAGGTAAGAAAGTAAATAACCAAGCAGTACACAATATGACCAAACCCACAACGAGGAAGAATAAATAGAATAGAAACCCTAAAATAAGCCAAGATCAACCAATACAGGTGGTGTATTTCTGAAATAAAGAAGAAGATGGAGAAGATCCCAAGAAACCTGATGGCATCAAGAAGAAGATGGAGAAGATACCAGTCCCAGAAGGCAGGAGAAAAGAAGACTGATGAAAGAAGAAGAAGGCAGCATCCTGAAGAAGATGTCATGTTCTTATAAAAGACACCCAAATCCCTATATCCCCAAAATAAATATCTAAAAACAAAAGTATAACGAAATAAAAACCACATGTATATAAATTTAAGAGAGAGAAGTGTATAAAGTAAAAGTTGCCTGCGAACTAAGATGAAACAATAATATAGTACCCATGGAACAAATCTCCATTGAAAAACGCTAACCAATTTATTATGTTAATAAGACTATACGACCATTTAGCAATAACATAATATATAAGTGCAAAGTGAACCAGTGATAGTTTTGGGTATTATAAAAAATGAACCTTGTGTTTCATTCTTGGCAATCACAAACATTGAATGCAATGAAATATACATTTTTTATATGGGAATACATTCCAGGAAAGAAGAACGTGGTAGCGGATGTGTCGTCACGTATAAATCTGGAAGATCAGACTTTCGAGGGAGAGAAGGAGAGCTTAGTAAAAATTTATAACATATTCACGACCAGAGCCGATTTACAAGCTTTGTTAATAAATATCCGAATCCATCAGAAGTCTGATCCTAAGCTGAAAAACATTGTGAGTCGTTTGGAAGCCAATGATGAAACCATTTCTAAATATTACCACCTTAACAAGGGAATTTTATTCATAAAAACCGCCTTGGACGATGAGACATGGAAGGTGATAATCCCACACCAAATCGAAAAGGAGGTCATCATCGATTACCATGTCAGGTATGGTCACATGGGAGCGTTAAAAGTGATACAGGCTCTAGAGGAAAATTGTAAGATCAAGAATATCAACCGCAAGGTGAGAACATACATCAAGTCCTGTAAGATCTGCCAATGTGCAAAAGTAAACAATGAAAAGACAGAGGGTATCATGATACCGATAACTTCCAACGCAAAACTGGAAAAAGTGTTTTTGGATATCTGCGGGCCATTTCCCCGTAGCGGTGGTCGGCACAGATATAAATACTTGGTAATCATAATGGATCACTACACCAAGTATATAAAGCTATATCCGGTTAATCGGGCAACAACAGCAAAGGTTTTGGCGGTGATTATTGATTTGTATATCCCAGAGATCGGTAGACCATCTTCTATTATTACCGACCATGGTACACAGTTTAAGGGGAGGAGATGGCGAGACACTTTATTAGCACTTGGGGTCAAAACGTATAAGACATCAGTCTACCACCCAAGTAGCAATCCGGCTGAGAGAGTACTAAGAGAAGTGGGTAGGATATTGCGCACGTACTGTCACAACCAACAGAAAAAGTGGCAAGAGTACCTAGCAGCGACAGAAACATTCCTAAATTACGCCCACCATCCAGCTATAGGAATTCCACCGTACTCAGCCATGTATGAGAAGCCGAGTCCCCGAGACATTGAACAAATCATTGAATTTTCAACGAACAACAATAGGAAATTCAACCAGTTGAAGTTTTACAATAAGGTAGCAGAAGATCAGGAAAAACGGCAAGCCAAATACCAGAAGGCAATAGGGCGAATTGTAACATATAAAGAGGGTGAAAAAGTCCTCCTAAAAAATAGAGAGCTGCCTAGCACCTTAGAAGGCATAACCAAAAAACTACTATTACTATACACCGGACCATATGTTGTAGTAAATGATAAGCATAACAATACATATGAGTTGAAGGAAATCGTTTCAGGAAAAATCAAAGGAGTGTACAATCAAGCTTCTATGAAGAAATATTATGAAGAATGAGTTGTGAGTTTTAGAATTTTGAATTTAATTTTTAAAAAAATTCTAAAATAATGTAAGTACATCTTACAACCTAATATTTTGAGAAGAACATTCAGGAGAATTAAAAGAAGAAGAATTTTTTAATTTTATTTTTAAAAAATTCTAAAATAATGTAAGTACATCTTACAACCTAATATTTTGAGAAGAACATTCTGGAGAATTAAAAGAAGAAGAATTTTTTAATTTAATTTTAAAAAATTCTAAAATTAGTAAGTACATCTTACTGCAACCTAATAATTTTGGAACAAACTTTATGGAAGAAAGAAAAAGAAAGACTTGAATTGAAATATAATTATAAAAATTTAAAATTGAGTAAGTACTTCTTACTACAACCTGATAATTTAGAACAAAACTTTATGGAAGAAAGAGAAAGAGAGAGAATTTTGAACTTAATTTTAAAAAATTTTAAATTAAGCAAGCACAGCATACTACCACTGAATTATGAGAAAAACATTTTGGAAGAATTAAGAAGAAAGGAATTTTGAAGTTAATATACGAAAAATTTAAAAATAAAGTAAGAACAACTTACTATAACTAAGTTTGTGAGAAAACTTTATGGTAAATAATTAAGAAGAATTTGAATTTGGAGAAATACCAAAACATTCAGAAATAATAGTAAAATCACAGTACTATAAACAATTCTGAATGAAACAATTCTGGGAATAAATGAATTAAACAGAATTTGAATGTTGATAGAACGTCAGAACTTTGAAACAAGATAAGATCAACATATTACAAGGATTTATGAGAAATATTTTTCAATTAAATAAAAAGAATAGTTTGAATTTTACATTAAAACTAACCAAGTTCCAAAAAATAATTATGTGTCAATTATGATTGAATTGAGAAGAAAATAAAGTGATTAATTCAGAAAAGAGAATTAACGTTAATCCAGAATAAATGCTAGATATTCACAATAGCATTTGAAGGAGTAGAGAAGAATAATAAAGAAGAGTGTAATATGCAAGAGAAGAAAAAATTTGGAAGCAAAGAGACTAATTACCTATGAAACGATAATGAAAACAGTTAATTAAGAGCAAAGAAGAACAACTCATACCAAACATATGGAGAAGATGATTTTGAACCAATGATAATAATAAGACCTATATGAAATGCAAAGAGAAGAAATACCACATGAAATATGATATAAATGAATTAATGTTAATGAATGCGAAGGCAGATTAATAACTTTCTAAGAGAAAGGAAAGAACCAAAATGTTTAAATAAAATGATGAATATAACAACCTGTATATCTAATGTAAAGATACAATGTTAAAAAATTAAATATGATATATTAAGACCATTCAAATAATGAATAAGAAAGACTATATATAAAGACCATACTAATACTATGAGTAACCAGAAGAAAATATAAAGAGAATTCAGATGGAGAAGAAAGAGAGTTACACTGTAAACAGTAACCAGAATTATTAAAAGAAAGGTTTTCAACCATAATTAAATTAACTATATCAGACAAGTTAAGAGTTTTGAAAAAATATATATGTAATGAGTATAATAATGATTATGAAGATTTATTAAGATAGAAAATGTGAGATAATCTGAGAGACTACGAAGTGGAGAATCCAAAGATATTTTTATTAGTCGAAAATTTGACTACTTTTTATTTATTTATTCGATGACTGACTGAAGATAATTCCAGCAGCATTATGTTTCTGAGCAGGGATGGATATGCCTCTGTACTCAATTTATAGAAGTGGTGTATGGCCAGCAGAGAAGTAGCGTACAGTGCCCCTCTGATCTGCCCCAGCCCACGTGATAGGGAATGTTAGGGAATTAATATCCCAAGGATACAACACGAAGTTGATAAAGAAAGAAAATGTGTTACAATAATAATATATCTCAGAAGACACTAACTATCCGAAAAGGATCAGTAGTAAGACAAGTAACCATATATATAAAATTAATAAAACTCTAATATAAAAAAGTCGATATAAAAATGGAGAAGAAAATGAATTATAAGAAATGATGAAATTATCATAAGAAATTATTTCATCCATAAACATGTCTGAAATAATTACTTCTGGAGGAGAGCAATCTGTAGCGTGACAGATGTATGCATAATATTGAATGGCAATTGATCATTAGAATAATGAAGTTATAATATTTAAATTTAAAAGAAAGCATTAAGTTTAATATAAATAGATTAATTCATAGCAACTGTGGAAAGAAATCATTATTATAAAGAAAATACAAGTTCAAATAAAAGGAGTTACTAGCGATGAGTCGTCCAAAACCAGTCTCATAACCAAAGGTTTCCAAGGTATAACCCAGGAAGGTAAGAAAGTAAATAACCAAGCAGTACACAATATGACCAAACCCACAACGAGGAAGAATAAATAGAATAGAAACCCTAAAATAAGCCAAGATCAACCAATACAGGTGGTGTATTTCTGAAATAAAGAAGAAGATGGAGAAGATCCCAAGAAACCTGATGGCATCAAGAAGAAGATGGAGAAGATACCAGTCCCAGAAGGCAGGAGAAAAGAAAGACTGATGAAAGAAGAAGAAGGCAGCATCCTGAAGAAGATGTCATGCTCTTATAAAAGACACCCAAATCCCTATATCCCCAAAATAAATATCTAAAAACAAAAGTATAACGAAATAAAAACCACATGTATATAAATTTAAGAGAGAGAAGTGTATAAAGTAAAAGTTGCCTGTGAACTAAGATGAAACAATAATATAGTACCCATGGAACAAATCTCCATTGAAAAACGCTAACCAATTTATTATGTTAATAAGACTATACGACCATTTAGCAATAACATAATACGAGGGCTATCCAGAAAGTAACAGACGTTTTGAAATAAAAAATTTACAAAATGAAAAAACAAAATTGTATTATATACATTTGAAAGGTACACTCTTAAGCTATTTTTCTACATAATCGCCATTCAAATTAAGGCACTTATCATACCGTAGCACAAGTTTTTCAATACCGTCTCTGTAGAAATCTGCCGCCTGCGATTTCAACCACTGGTTTACACCGGCATGCAGTTCGGCGTCAGTATCAAAGCGTTGCGTAGCGAGCCATGTCTTCATCGCTGGGAAGAGGTGATAGTCGCTCGGCGCCAAATCCGGGCTGTATGGTGGATGATCGAACACCTCCCACCCAAAACCATCGAAGAGCTCTCGGGTACGATTGGCCGTGTGTGGACGTGCGTTGTCATGAAAAAACAAAACCTTCGCACTAAGTTTTCCCCGACGCTTGTTTTGTATCGCGCGCCTTAACTTTCTCAGTGTTTCACAATACCTCTCTGAGTTAATTGTTGTGCCACGTTCAAGAAAATCAACGAGAATCACTCCTTCAGAGTCCCAAAACACAGTAGCCATGATCTTTCTTGCTGACAGCGTTTGCAAACACTTCCTTGGTTTCTTGGGAGAATTTGTGTGTCCCCATTCCATCGACTGCCTTTTTGTTTCACTATTGACATGCTTCACCCAAGTCTCGTCCCCAGTTACGATACGATCGATAACTTTGTTACCATTTTTGTCGTAATCTTCGAGGAAAGTTAGTGGTGCAGCCAGTCTCTGTTTTTTGTGGTCTTCCATTAGGATTTTCGGAATCCACCTAGCACAAAATTTTTGGTAACCAAGCTTTTCCGCCACAATTTCATGCACCAAACTCCGTGAAATTTGGGGAAAATGTTTCGAAAGTTACGTAATCGTGAAACGACGATCTTCATGAATTTTGTCGTTGATTTTCATCACCAGTTCATCAGTCACAAGGCTAGGTCTACCACTGCGGTCCTCATCGTGAACATTGGTACGGCCATTTTTAAAATCAATGCACCATTGCCTCACTCGGCTTTCACTCATTATTCCTTTTCCGTACACATCACAAAGTTGGCGATAAATTTCAATTGGTTTGTGATTTTTTGCCAACAAAAACCTAATCACAGAACGCACCTTACAAGTGGCGGGATTTTCTATTGCAGCGCACATTTTAACACGTCACAGAGAGCAAAGTAAGAGGGGCACAGACCGCATGCTACCACAGCTGGATGCGTACTGAGTGTAGGAACGTTCTGACACCAAGATGGCAGCTCTATCCCCGCCCACCACCGCGGTCGGTCAAAACGTCTGTTACTTTCTGGATAGCCCTCGTATATAAGTGCAAAGTGAACCAGTGATAGTTTTGGGTATTATAAAAAATGAACCTTGTGTTTCATTCTTGGCAATCACAAACATTGAATGCAATGAAATATACATTTTTCAATGACTTGAAATGTGTACTGTGACAATATGTTGTTCATAAGACATGAATCTGTTTAAAATAACATTTTGTTTTACATGAAAAAAGAAAAACAGATTTCATAATACTTTTTGAACAATTCATACTATTTATTTATTAATGACAGGGTACAATTCCCCAAAGACAATGTATAAAAGACGGTATAAAAACTGTAGAATCCTACTTATAATAATAGTTAGAAATAAGAATATAAATATAAGGTTTTTATGTATATAGTACAAGAATGTTTAAAAATGTTTTAGATATAAGGCCATTTGTTTGGGTCTGATACAACTAACATCAGAACTATAAAAATAGTTACTACTTGTAAATAGTCGAGAGTAATTAAGATGTTAGTTAGTAAAAAACCTTTTTTGTAAGCCATATTTCCATGTTTAGAAATAAGGATTTTGTTGTAAAATGTCTGACTTGAAGACAACCATTTATTTAAAAAAATATTCTTTATTTGTTTTAACTATTATTTGTATTGTAACCAATACTAATTGTTTTTGTGTAATTTGAAAACATGTTTAATTTATAATACTATATGTAAAAGTCAGAGAGGGTATCACACATCATATTTTGTTTGTAAAATATTTTGTAAGAAAAATTGTTAAAAAAATCATAGGCCAAAAGAATGGAAACCAAACTTCATCAAAACAGAGAAATTGCTCATTTAAATGCAAATAAACAAAAGGGGTTTAGACAAAATAAACTTGAGATCAAGCCATATAATTGCACATACCATTTAGGAAGATTTTAATAAATTATATTCAGAATTATAAATAAAAATGAAAATGACTAAACTCAGAAATTTAGACATGGGAGTCATATATTCCAGAATAATGTTTCAGAATACAACTAATTCAATTAATTACCAGAAAATCAGGGAATATAAACCTTTTAATACAATATAAGATTATTAATATTAAATATAATTGATAAAATGGCTGAATTTATATAATGACAGGAAGTAAATTTTGATGTTTTGACTTTTCAGAGTATACCAAACTGAAAGTAAAATTACTATTTTTTGGACAGAAAACACTATAAAATGGCATTATTTAATCTGAAAATAAGCTGAATGAACTGAAAGATTAATTTAAATAACATCTAGTGAATAAAATTGATAAATAACCCAAGTTTAGGTATTTATATAGTGAAATATTAAAGTGTGCACAGGATATGAAAAAATATTTGAACAATGTTAAGAATAATATTATATTGGCTAAGAGTTTAATTGAAACTGGAGGAAACAGTTAGTTAATTATTGGTATTTGAACGGTTAACATGACAAACGTTTTGTAACGTGCCTAACCTAACTTATAATAGTCATATAAAGCGAGTGTATAGTACGTTATTGTGAAATCGCGAGTGACTTGTAAAATACTTCTAGAACTCTCATATTATAACAGAAACAATCAAGAAACACTCCATAACACAGAACAATACATATCTACTCCGAAAAACACCACAAAATACTAGAAAACTGTATAATACATTAACCCAAATTAGTGACGGAATCGGGGAAAGTGTTTGAACTAATAATTACACGGATACACTAAATATAACCCAGAAACAGTACACTAGGCACTACACAACATTTAACAAGAGATTCGCAGACACCAGAACAGGAATACTCCAGGAAAATCTTTTATTTGGAACGTCGAATATACGAATGACATTTTACTAACTTCACGGCAGCCATTTGCAATATTGGTCGTCATCGCCAGAGCAACGCCTCCTAGTTCAACCCAGCTGTTTGGTGAAAACAATTATTTTATTTTCAAATTATTATTCAATGTCTGTGTTTAGTAATAATTATTAATTTGATGTAACGTTATACTTTTTAAATATTGGCCCGATTTCTCTGACTTTGATAATAATTGGCTGTTTAAAGAACCCTGTATAATTTTTATATAATATACTTTGTAACTTTTTCGATATCCTGAGAGTCGATAATAATCGATAAGAGTCAAATTGCTATTAATTAATAAAACATTAATATTCTTCAACACAAAATAGTTCTTCATTTCATAAATATTACTAGTTATCACTAATATAATTATAATTAATAATCTATCAGGACTTTACCATCTATAAGTGAAGATAACCTAAAAAAAAAAAAATAAAAAGGTAAACAAGTATCGATTGGTTTGAAGACAATCTTATGAGTGGTGATAGTTTATTTAAAATGTACCAAAACTTTAATAAAAATTTTCAGAAGAGCATTACACTTTTTAAAACTTCACAGCCCTATATTAATTAATTGATTATAATTAATTAATTAATAATTTTTAAAAAAAAATTTTAATTATTTTTTTTTATAAACATAATTTTTTTTTAAATTTTCTTCAAAACAATAATTTTTGTTTTGAAACTTTCGGTGAAGCTGAACATACATTTCTTCGTCAACATTACGCTACTCGACCAGTCTTGCTACCATTGGGACTCGACCAGCTGGGAAACTTAAGGAAGTGTTTCAGGCCAGTAAGACGTCGAGAGCCACACCAATTAAACATATTACATTACAACTTATTTTATATTTTATTACAAATTGGCTAGCCCAAACAGTGGGGCTTGATTACATCGGAGTCTCATACTTCACAATCTCTTATCATCAACACACATCACTTATTAAGAAAATTTATTACAGTGTTTACGATACTTTTGAGCACGTTTAACATCCATATACCACGACATTTTGTCCGAACACATGATTTTTACAACTTGAATTACGATTGTTCAAACCTCTTAATAATATCACTGCTATTACGGTACACTATGTAGATAGTACTTGATGAGACAATTTTAACGACACCTCACTCAATGTTCTATCTCATCGGAAACCGGAGAAATAGTAATTTTAGTGCGCGCCGAGTGGCACAAAAATTTCTATTTCTCCCCCCGCTCACTGCCGCGCTAGATGATGCAATAGCCCGCTTATATTGTGCTATTTATTATCTTTGTTCCTTTATCTGTCGAATGGTACCTCATATAAGCGTGAATCTTTTGTCGTTTAGATAATATTTCAATTTCAAATCGTGAGGTGAAAACGTAACGCTCTATTTTCTGGTTGGGGGTCCTATTGCTGGCCTGAAAGGTAAGACGTATTGTACATCAAAAACTGCAACAGTTTTTATCTGTTACAATTTACTCACTACTCAAAGTTGTTTTATACACACTGGCTATTGTGTAAGTTAACAATATTTTTATATTTAGTCCTATTATTTTTCAAATTATGCAACATAGCTCATTTTAAACAAAACTATGACACAACTAGTTCAAAAACAGTCTCATCTCATTCTTCAGATTTATGTTTGCCCACCTTCAATGAAATTAAACCGTTTGCCAACTTATTCACATTTAAGTCAAAAGAAGATTGAGGACGGTAATTTGGCATTAAAATTCTATAAGGTATGAAATACAAAGAAAAGAAAATTACCTCGTTAATATTGGCTGGAAGGCTGAGCAGTTTAAGTGACAGAAGAGAATCAGATCTTGTAGAATAGACACGATGTGATGGACTTGTCAACGAAATAGCTCTAATCAAAGGGTTCTCAGTATTGTGTGTAAACACAGTGAACCTTGCTGGTTCCCCAAGCCATTCTTCTAGCACAAAGCTTCCAGTAACACTGTTACGACCATCATCCAGTAGTTCTCTTCTGTGAATCTGAAGCATTATACAAAATTAATAAATGTATAGTATATTCCCAGCCTCTCAATTTGAAATGTTCTCGAGTGGCTTTTATTATATGGTAGTCAAAATATTCTAACTGTCTGTCATAATTTAGACTAAGTATATCAGGAAATGAATGCATCTGTGCGCATGCATGTGCACACACACAATGTAGATTAAGGAACAAACTGAAGAAAGACAAACATTTTAAACAAATTCATGATCTCATGTTACAATACAATTTTAAGATCTTCATTATACAGTGAAACTCACCTCAATCAGCAAGTCAGCAATATCGCCTTGATAGAATTTCTCAACAAGACTTGACATAACATTGGTCAGCTTGAAGTATGTTGACAGGAATGAAGTTGCCATGTTATATTTTGATTCATTGACAGTGTACGCAACCCCTCCTGTAGAATTAGCCAACCAGTCCAACTGTCTTGACCTCAACTGTGCTGGATATGTAATTGTTGCAATGCGCATGTTATCTTCAGCTGCTTGCTCCACCACTTGGTCGAGTTCTAGCGAGTGTTCTGCACTCCCAGGAGCTATCACTACTATAACTGATAGTGCAGGACCACTCATCCCTGCCCGTTCATCTAACATCTGGAAATAATTACATGTTCATAATTTCTCTAATATTAGAGATTTTTTTAATATACTCAACAAGACACGTAAATACATATCTTGTAAACAAATGCATACTGTTTATTTGAGTGGAAATATTAATGTTTGTAACGGTACAGACCGTTAAGGGGCTATAATATAAAGTTTTCCAGTTTTGATTTAACCAGAGTATAATAATGGGACACCGACTATAGCTCCGTGTGAGGTACAAAATGGTACAGGAATGTATGTTATCAGAAAGGGTGCGCATTACCGCGGACGAGCGCATGGTTCGGCCAACATTCACACGAAAATGTCACGTCTCAAAAATTCCTTCGCACCCGGTACTAGATGACGTAGACTCCTCAAGAGGTGCTCGTCCAATGAAAACGCAAGTTGCCACAGGCAGTACAACTTTTGGCCATCTTGAAAAGCTCTGTCGTGATACAACTTCCGAACCGGCCGGTTGAGTGTACAAGCTCAAGAGCAAAATTTAAAAAACGTATGTAAGATTTGATTAAAACTATAACAAAGTGAATAATTCGGCAGTGTAACATCAAACAAAAATGCAGTGAACAATTTGGACGAACTAAAATATACGGAGTGCGACACATGGTCTGCAGGGACGCCGCCAGTCAAGTAACAGAATAACATAAACCAATCACTAAATAAAAAATTTACAAAAGCGCTAAATTTAAATAAATGGGGTGAAAGTGTGAATGAAGTGTGTGGGCAAATACTGGGTTGTCTTAATAGGCAAATGTAGTATAAGTTAAGCTGTTTTTCTGTCAACATGTGTTTCTTATTTATATAAACTTATTTAGATAACGTATTCCATACATTAGTGGACAATGTCCTTGTAGAGACCATTACAGTAATATGAAAAGTAAAGATATAGAAGTATGTAGAGTAAAGAGTGGAGGAAATTTTATGTAAATGGGAGTATAACCATGAATGTCTTAATACAGTAAAATAAAATAATGTTTTATACGACATTGTAAATTAAAATTAAATAATTTACAACCTAGTCGAAAATGGCAGAGAAGAATACAAATGCAAATTTATGTGAGAGTGTAGCCGGGGGGGTAGATATTAAACGTTACACAAAACGGTTTAGTATCGACGAACAAAAATCTTAACGAGAGCGAGAGCGTAGACGAAATAGCAGACAAAATTGAAACAGTAGACGCTAAGAGTAGTAAAATCAATAATGTAGAAGTACTTAGTCAATTAGCATTGTTTATGGAAATGATGAGTAATAAATTTGACCAACAAAATACGAGTTTGAATGAATTTAAAACTAAAATCAAATCAGAGATAAATGCAAATAGCGTAGAGATGAATAATAAATTTGACCAACAAAACAAAGATAGTGTAGAGATAAAAGCAGAAATAAATAATAAGACTTAACAAACAAGACGAGAAGTTAATAGACATAAATAACGAATTTGCGAACATAAGAAGCGAACTAAAAATGAGTAATTTAAATATGAACAGCCAATTTGATAGCATAAGTGAAAGTTTTAGTGGCGTGAGTGAGAAGTTTATTGAGATAAATAATAGATTAGAGAAACAAAATAAGACTATTGTGGGAGTGAAAGATGAACTGACTATAGATATAAACAAAATACAAACCGAAATGAAAAATGATATAAAAATAATTAACGAAAGACAGAATGAGAAACTGATAGAGACAAACAAAAAATTCGATGCGTTAACAAATAAATTTAATGATAAATTTAAAAAACAAAATGACAAAATTGATAGTAATGTTCAAGGAGTAATTGATGAGTGTGAGCGAATTAAAGAAGCAAATAAGATACAAGAAAATATTAATAATGAATTCAAAAGCAACATCAAACAAATTGATACGATTAAAAATAGCATAACTAATTTAAAAAGTAAACAAACAGAACATGAACAAGAAATAGTTAAAGTCAGAGAAGATTTAAGTTTAGCAATTAATCAAAAATTGTAGCGGGTCAATTTTTGGGTATTTTTATTTTAACCGTATGGGGCATTTATATATTTTGACCTATTTCGTTTTCGGGGAGCCTTATAAAATATTGCGAAATAACTGTACTATTGTGCAACGTATTCGTCAGTGTAACAGAACAGTGAAACAAAGCAATAAGACGCAGGTTGTTGTTGAGTAATGCGGCTGAAGAATTTGCCCCCTTCAAAATTCTAAGAACTTTGCAAGTGTGTCGACGCACAGGCGCAAATACCCACGCAAGCGCGCTCAAAAGGACGCTCTGACAAAAAAACTCAAGATGGCCAGAGAGTGAAATTTTCATCGTTCCGTTGGATTCACTACGGAAGTGTCGTTTAGACCAAGCCCACTTAAATGACGTCAGCAGAGCCAAGCCTAATATTGTCCTCTGGTCACACACATATATCAGCTCCATTCCATATATAAAATGGTTACCCAACAGCAAATGAGCAATGAGCGACGAAAAATAGTGACAGTGAACAACAGCTTCCCTCCAAAGAAAGCAAGCTGTACCTGTTACGTTCTCGGTGACGGCGCAGTCGACTAACCACACACGCCAAGCGTGGCTGCTATCAGTTTTGTGCCCGGGCAAAATTTCCGTATTTCTTCTTAAGTCGGCCGACAAAATAACTATGTGAGTTCAAAAAAAAAAACATATACAACAGTGCCTATGGTGACGATGAATACCTATTGATCGTGATTAAATGTTACACGCTTGAAAAAATCCGGAGAATGAAAGACTGGTAAACGCAAAACGTGGTCGGGTAATACGACGCAACACACGTAATGTTACACACTAACGACTTATAGCGTTAATTTTACATAACAAGGGGGTGTTTTTATATGAGGGGTTTTTAGAATGTGAGTAGTGCGTGTGCAGGCTGGGCTATTTTAAAGGACGTAAGTAGTAGAAGTTAAGCCTAGTACGTAAGCTGTAGTAGTTACACAATTTCTAAAACATGTAAACCTATAAATATGAAATTGGAAATTTGATAAATGGAAAACTGATAGATTCAATATTTCTGATTAATAAACAAAAACAATTTCTCTTCCAAAAAATTGAGAGTTAGTTTCTTTCAAAACCTTAGTTCGTTTTATGTGCTGTCATAGTTCGTCGAACGAAATGGGTGTACCTCCACTACTCGATCCGGCCAGATCATCGATAAAAGGTAAGTGTGAAATTGAATTTGAATAAAATATAAATATTATTAAATTGTAAGAGTTACAATTGGTTCCGTGACCAGGATGTAATATAACAAAAAAGTTATTACAACGGCCTACATGTGACAGTACATTGAACGGAATACGGTTGCGAGAGTAAATTGATGTTGTAATATCAGTTTTGAAAAAAGACTGATCATTGGTAGTTGTTACGTAAGACAAAATAGATTGAATAAAAATGTCTGAAAACACAGAGAAGAGCAGTATAGTAGATTCAATTATGAGTGAGAGTGGCTTTGGTTCGATGAATCCGTCACCAAGTGTGAGCGAAGGAAGTCAGTCAAGGCCAACAGCTGAGTTGAGCGTGCAATCAATAGTTAACGATGACCTAACTGGGTCAATTATGGTCGATCACGCAGAAGCGAAATCTACCCCGATATTAATCAAATCAAATAAAGCGAAAGAATTATCAATGAATGATATATTCAATCTAATACAAACTATGTCTGAAAACATGGTAAAAAATAGTGATTTCAAAGAATTAAATAAACGCTTTGATAGTAATGAAATAACTTTAAACGAGATGAAAAGTGATTTTAACAATAAATTAGATGAACAGAGAATAAAATGCGAACAGCAGAATATTAAAAATGATATTATTTTTAATGAAATTAAAGAACAGAATATTCAGTTTCAGCAGAATATTAATATGCAATTTGATAATTTGAGTAGGGTATTAGACAAACATATTGATGAACGTTGTGAAAGTATGAAATTACACCTGTCAGAGTCATTAACTGAGCAATTAGAGTGCCGTGTTTCTGATATTACCAATAATATAACTAATAAAGTAGAGAAACAGATCACGGAACAATATAGCGTAATAAATACAATTGTTGAGAAACAAATAAGTGAATGTAACACCAATACTGAATGTAAGGTTAGTTATGCTATGAATAAGATTGAAAATAATAACCTTAAAATAAGTGAAATAGAAAACAATTGTAAGATCGAATTTAAGACCATACATAATACAATAAGTGACCTTGAATGTGATAATAACCTTAAATTAATGAATGTTAAAAATGAATTGAGCAAGGCCATCAGCCAACAAGTTAACACTGTTACCGAGCGAGTAATCATGACTCGTGACGTAAGCAGTGAAGTTGAGTTAGAGACATTCAGTTGTGATAACAAAAAAGTACACCCTATGCAGTTCATAAGCAGAGTGAGAGAGTTCAATAAGTTCAGCACTAATAACTGGGAAGTCCAATTATTAAAAATTTTAAAATGCTTCAAAGGTAGTTCGGAGATATGGGCCGAAGTACATAAAACGGAATGGGAGTGCTTTGAAAGTTTTGAGTCTGCATTTATAAATAAATATTGGTCTGAAGAAGACCAAGAAGTGTTACGAAGTAGGATTATGGGAACAGGGAATTTTGGGGGGCCCAATAATAATATAACAGGGTATGTGATGAAAATATTTAACGAGGCGAAATACTTAGAACCGCCATTGCCATTTAGATCCTTTGTGAGGCATATAAGCAAGCATTTGCCAAGGGAAGTGCAAATAACACTTATGACACGGGAGGTAGCTAATATTAGCGAATTAGAAAATATTTTAGATGTGTTTCAGAATATCCGGGACCAAGAATTGAGTCGCCGTCAGAACCAGCAGACTGGAAATAACGGAGGTAATCAGGGACCGCCGAGGGGACCTACAAATAGACCGGCCTACCCTAGACGAGAACAAAATAATCGAGGACCCATGTGGACTTGTACAGCGTGTTCACAGGAGAATTATGCCTCACAGAATTTTTGTTTTAGATGCAGGAGAGAGAGACCGGGTCAGCAACAGGGACCACCACCCGCACAGAACCAGCATGCATACCAGCGAAGGGGAGAGGGCCCAGGAGGAGCACAGAGAGGCCAAACTCATGAACCGCGAGGGAACCAGCACGAGCGAGGATACAACCATGCAGTGGCGGGCACCTCTGCGGGAAACTAAGAGGGACAATGGAACACCGGACCCGACCGTTGTCACCGGAAGTTTCTGGGGTCCAAATGGATGATAGATACCAAAATAACATTGTGATTACAGATTTATCTGAGGAATTATTGGAGGAGGAAGACTTCGAAGCAGTGAGACGGGAGAATGGACTGACTGAGGTGAAAATCAACATAGAAGGTAAGGAGATTAAAACTCTAATCGATACGGGTAGCGAAATCTCTGTTATTTCTGAACATGTATTAGATGAATTAAAAGAAATAAATAAAAATATTCCATCTTTACCAGTAGCGGGGGGTGACGATTGTAGGTATTACGGGAGTTAGAAGTAAGAGAGTCATGAAACAAGTACATTTAACATGATAATTAACGGGGTAGGGTATGATAATACATTTCTAGTTGTACGGGGACTAAATCTTGAGGTTATACTGGGAAATGACTTTTTAACTAAACACAAGGCGGTGATTGATTTTCATAAACGGGTGTTAGTATTGCACAATGAGGCAGAATCAGTTAGAGTTAATTTTGAGCGGGTGTTAGATGCGGTAAGAATTTCGGGGGTGAGGGTGATACATAATCGGGCTAATAAACAAGAAATGGAAGTTAGTATGAATGTATGCAGTGAGAGTAAGATAGAGTATGAGGAGAATGTGGATCACTTATGGAATGAGAGAGCACTTAAATTTTGTAGTGAGGGTGGTGTGATAGGGAGTTCTCAACGTGAATCGTTGTGGCGGGTAGTAGAGAATTTTAGAGAAGTGTTTGCCGACATACCAGGGAGGGCAAGAAACTATGAATGCGAGTTAAAGGTAAGGGAACACGCACCCTATGTGCAAAGAAGTTATCCGGTGCCATATGCGAAGAGAAGAGCGGTTCAGCTTGAGTTAGAGAAAATGTTAGATGGAGATATAATTGAGCGATCTGTATCACCATATTCCAACCCCTTAGTTGTAGTGATTAAAAAAGATGGTAGAGTTAGGTTATGTTTAGATGCCCGCAAAATCAATCAAATAATTATTCCAGACAGGGAGTCACCTGAAGCTATTGAAGAAATATTTCAGAAGTTTAGCGGCGTACAATATATGACTTCGTTAGACCTAACCTCCGGGTATTGGCAAGTGCCATTAGCAGCAAATAGTAGAAAATATACAGCTTTTTTATTCAATGGAAAGAATTATCAATTTAAGAGACTACCGTTTGGTTTGAACACAAGTGTAGCTAGCTTTATCAAGTGTCTTGACGAAATTTTGCAACCACATAACTTAGATTTTTTAACCATTTATGTTGATGATATTTTGATAGCGTCCAGAACATTTGAAGAGCATGTAGAGCATTTGGAATATGTTTTGGAGAAGTTACATCAGGGAGGTTTGACAGTGAATTGGGACAAATCAAAATTTTTGCAAACTGAGATACATTTTTTAGGTTTCATCATAACACCTACAGGAATACGTGCCAATCCGGATAAAGTAGAATCCATCCTGACGTTTCCGGAGCCCAAAAATATAAAACAATTGCAAAGTTTTCTTGGTCTTTGTAATTTTTACAGGAAGTTTCAGAGGAACTACGCACAGACGATGGCCCGACTCAGCGCAGTGTTACAAAAGAACAAGCAATGGAGATGGGGCGACAACGAAAGAGCCGCGTTCAATGACATCAAAATTAAGTTCGCAGACATGATACTAATGAATCATCCCAATTTTAATGACAAATTTTATTTACAGACAGATGCTAGTAATATAGCATTGGGAGCAGAACTCTACCAAGAGGACGAGGAGAAAGAGCATAAAACCATCGCCTTCGCCAGCCGGACATTGCTAGCCGCAGAACGTAACTACACTACCACCGAAAAGGAGCTCCTCAGCATAGTGTTCGCTGTGAGGAAGTTCCGAACGTATCTGCTGGGTAACAGAACCATCATCAGGACGGACCATAAAGCGCTATCGTTCCTCAATACTTGTAAACTCACACACAGCCGGATAACCAGGTGGGTGTTGGCTCTTTCAAGAGTACAATTTTTCTTGGGAATATATTAAGGGTGTAGAGAACAGGGTGCCAGACACACTGTCACGAGTAGACACAGACAGAAATAGAACCGGTAGGGATATTAAAGAGATAGAAATTTATAGACTATCCCGGGAAGATAAACTTTTTGGGGAAGAATTAAAGGATATAAATATAATGCAACGGGCTGATGGTAAATTAAATAAGATCATTACTAGTGTAGAGTCAGATGTAGATGAGTTTGGGTACAAGCAATATTTTCAAGTGTTTAAAGGGAGTTTGTTTAAAAAAGTAGAGGGGAGAGAGAGGGATTGGAGGTTAGTTATACCTGAAGGGTTGATAGAGAAAATAGTGTGGGACTGTCACTTTAGATACGGGCATTTTGGGGCACAAAAGTGTGTGAATGTGTTTAAGGAATCTTGTTTATTTAAGAATATGGAGAAACGCGTCCGAAGAATAATTAGAGTTTGCGAGTTATGTCAGAAATCCAAAGTTGTAAATTATAGGTTAGAGGGAGAACTAAATTATATTAAAGTCGAAAAACCATTCGATTTAGTAGCGGTAGATTTGTACGGCCCTTTGCCGAAAGGTAGGGGTGGAGTGATGCATATTTTTGTTGTACTTGATACTTTTTCCAAATATGTCAGGCTATATAGCGTGAAGCGGGCAACTAGTAAGGTGCTGAGCGAGAAGATCACACGCGACTACATGATCAACGTGGGAAAGCCGAAGGTGATATTATCTGACCATGGGCCGCAGTTCATTAGCGGAAAATGGCGCCAGACTCTTGGATGGGAAGGTATCATCCCAAAGCACACCGCAGTATATCACCCGCAGTCCAACCAGGCGGAGCGAGTCATGAGGGAGCTGGGCAGAATTTTTCAAACATACTGCCACGCCAAACATAGCGAGTGGCCACTCTATGTGCAGAAGATTGAAAACTGGCTAAACTGCACCACCCACGAGTCGACGGGGTTCACACCTTACGAGTTAATAAGAGGGAAGCGCCCACAGAGGATTTTGGAACAATTAATTGAATATCCACCGGAAACCAACACTATTAGCAACGATGTTAAACTTAGACTAGCGAATGAAAGTTTGTTGACGAAGGGAGAGAGGAGAAAACAGCAACATGATAGGAAAGGTAAGTGGACGCAGTACGAGATTGGTCAGCTGGTGTTGATACGACGACATGACTTATCAAGTGCACAAGACAAGGAGATCAAGAAGTTCTTCTTATTGTACGAGGGGCCGTACGAGATAGTAGAATAAAAATGAAAAATTCATATGTGTTACAGAATAGAGAAACCAGGGAGATAGTGGGTACGCACAACGCTACAAATTTGAAATTATTTTGGTCAGCATAAGTATTTTGTTACACTGTAAAGATATGAATGTTATTTAATTATTTTTTTTTGTTTCTAGAAGGGATCCTCCCCCATTTTCGGGCGGCCACGATCTTACCAGTCCTGGCCGTGGAATTCGGAACTCGGAGGCGGGCCATGGTTGGCAGATCTTCCTTCGGGCGGTGAAAGCAACGATGGTCCGGCTCCACCAAAATTGGTCAAAATTTGAAAACTTCCATCATATTTGAACGGGGAGGGGGACCCCAAAAAAGGTACGTGACGAATTAAATTTTTATACACTCTGGGTACAGCAATTTTGATGTACCTGTCACGTACCTGCACTGCCTTAGAGTGATTATATAAAGGAGGCTACACCTAAATGCAAGGCAGTGCATACAAATTTCAATAATTTTAGTGTCACTGGCAAAGTTAAAATTGAGCCATTGACAATAGTTTAGCTTACACCCGAAATGAAGAGTTTTGCGGGGAAGTATAATGACTGCCAGATCAGACGACGGGTTAGTAGAGATGAGGAGATTTGGTAGTATCATTTGCATAGAAAGGGGAAGTAACTGCACAAAGTAGATCTGCTCTGGCAGTTTTATATACTTCATCACAAAACACTCCCGTTTCAGGCGGGGATACTGACCACTTAGTTATAAATTATAAGTATAAGTTTAAAAAGGTAAATAAATTTTAGAATTAAGTGACCAAACATAATTGTCAAGTTTAGTATCAGTGAGTATGGGAACGTTTTAAAGAATGTATAACCGAATAAAAACTTGTTGTCAATACAAGAAGTGGGGATGATTTTGGGGGGTAGTTTGGTGCTCAATGAAGTGATAATAACAATGGAGTGTTGAACTGCATTTGTAGAAAGATTAGTTTCATTTGTTAAGTAAGTAGTTAGTTATTAAGTGGCTATTGTGGGGGTTGCCTGTGCTCTCGCAAATAGCGAAATGGGTTGGGGGTAGCAGTGAGTGTTACCTCCATCGGAGGCCAAACTGGCGATAAATGTGCGGCACACCTTATCCGTGTAAAGTAAAAATTTTACACACATCACTAAATGACCGTGTCGCACATAATGAGATGGATATAAAACAGGCAGTGAAATGAAAGTTTAGATTTCCTCGACTTTTCGGGCGGTTACTGTCTTACCAGCACTAACCGTGGTTTTGGCTAGCGGCCAGCTATGGTCATACCAAGTCCCTTGACCATAGCTGACTTGAAATTGGTATATATTTGAAATTCATTGGGGGGTGACATTAGAGGAAATCTCCGGTACTATGGAACAGCGGCTGCCACTCTGCCCGATTTGGGGTAGCATAGACAGGTGGCAGAACCGTTTTAAGGGTGTATGATTATATGACGAGAACATGATGATGTTCACCAGTTTAAAACTTAATAGCGGAAGCCGAGACACGGAGAGGCAAAACCTGCTCCAAAATATACAGTCTCTGTGGAAGCGAATGGGCGCCACAGTCCACCATAATCTGAAATAGTGTGTGTGGCTAGGAGGTGACTCAAACGAGTCACGAACTTAACTTTTATAACATAAAGAAATTTTTTGCTCATTCAAAGTTTGATCAAATAAAAATTGTTTGCACTCTGCTCGAATAACTAGATGCTTATATAGCCAATACAAGTTGTCCATACTATAATTGTAAATGTATTATTTTATTGTTGTATGTTAGGTATAGGCATTGATAAGAATATGTGTTTTCATGATATGTGTATGCTTCAAAGTAAGCCAATAAGTAGACGCCTGGCAGGCAATCAACACAATAGAAGTAAGTATTGATAATATATTACATGTAATTGTTCAATTTTGAAAGGTATTCATGGTATTTTCATTATGTTAGGTATCAGCTGATCAGCAATAATATGTCACTGGTATATTATTTAGAAATGTTTTAAGTAATTGATGTTCAATGTAATGTTTTGATGTATTACCGATGTTTGGAAGTAATGATAAAAATAGTTTGCTACAATGAGAAATAGAGTAACGATTTGTGAAATCTAATAAAAGATAGTTTTTTGGGTGATAAATATTTTGTGGGGCATATAGATCTGTCCTAATTGAATTCAAAGTTGAATTTTAAATAGTAGAGATGAATATGATGTAATGTTGAAGTAATGTAACAGAATCTTGAGAAATATTGATGTTGACACGGTAGTTGTGGAGAATAATCGTAGAGTTCTGAATGATATATTTGTGTTTATAATTAATGAGGTTATTTTGTGTAATTGTAGTAAGGTAATGAGATTGAGATTTTTGGGGATGGCAATTTTGTATTAGGGGGTAGTGTCATGTAGGAGTTCACAACAATATATGTTGGGACGGGAATTGGTATCGATTTTAGTGAGTAGGGGCCGCCTTACGTAGAATCCGGGCCGCCAAATAAGGGAATTGAGTTTTTTGGGTGCGGGGAAACACATATCCTATGTACAAAGGGTTAGAGTGTATTTTTTTTTTATATGTAGAGAAGGTAACGATTTGTGTTAAATGGTAAGTTGGGTTTAGTGTGTTTTGGGATAGATATTTTGGTAGAGATGGGTGTCATGATAATTGAGTTGATTAATATTAGTCAGAGGGAGAAAGTTCATATATGTATAGAGATCTAATACAGTAAATGAGAATAAATGAGTTACAACACCCACAGTAATGTAGAATTAAACTGTTAACTAAAGAGAGGAATTTATAATAAAGAATATACAATTGTTTATTTTTTTCAAAGCCAGTGACAAACTTTTGGTAGAATTGAAAATAATGTAAAATTAAGAATTGTTTGTTTTAAATAAATTAAATATCAAGCTGATGATCATTTATATTAATATTTTGTAATTTTAAATATTTTATGTTACTATGTTTGTATTTCAAGGTAGGGTATTACAGATGTTCAGTGTATTTTCAGAAAGCATACATAACATATGTAGGTCAAGGGTTTTGGACTTGACCTAGTTTCGATCAGCTGATGAGTTCATGTACCTACTAAGCTTGTATAGTAGGAAGCCAATTTTGATTTGTTTAGTTAATTGATTCCAACCAATTTAAATTTTTTTTTAATTTTAAAATTTTTTTGGAAATTTTAATTTTTTTTGGAAAGAAAAAAAAAGAAAAAAAAACGTGCTTTTTCGCCTGCCAGCGAATGAATATTTTAGATAATGATTTTTTTATTATGTGTGCATTAACCATGTTTCTTTTATTGTATTGCATTATATTGGTAGACTATAAGTGGTTCTCATGTTAGAGTAAGGATGTGTTTATATTAGTAGAAATGTCTAGGTTGTCATTTTAAAGAAGAAAAAAAAAAAAGAAAAAAGAGGAAGAGAAATTTTTGATAAAAGATTATTTTTTTTTGACTTTTGAATTTTTTTTAAATTTTTGATAAATTTTAAAAGAAAGTTTTATTTTTAATGTGTTATGGTAACCTGTAACGTGAGTGTGTGTGAGCCCAGTATCTGCTAAACACAGCCCAGCTTGCATAAAAGGGGATCCATATCGGTTGAGGATCTGGCATAATCGGAGCCAGGGATTGAGGATTTTGAGGGGTAGCATGTTAAAAGGCGAGGTGCGCTGTGGTACGAGTCTGCTCGATTTCTCGGTGTTGGGATCTCTTACGGAGAAGTCCAGTGATCTCGTTCAGATGAGTCCATAGTCGCTGGGCCAGGGGGGTCGTGTACCCATGCAAACTAAGAACCAGGGGGTTGTTGGCAACAGTTCCTCACCGGTCCTCTTCGGGGTTTGTCGATGAGATTTCTTCTGTTATGAACAGCAGAATTCTCATCGAGGGGGTATTGTAGCGGGTCAATTTTTGGGTATTTTTATTTTAACCGTATGGGGCATTTATATATTTTGACCTATTTCGTTTTCGGGGAGCCTTATAAAATATTGCGAAATAACTGTACTATTGTGCAACGTATTCGTCAGTGTAACAGAACAGTGAAACAAAGCAATAAGACGCAGGTTGTTGTTGAGTAATGCGGCTGAAGAATTTGCCCCCTTCAAAATTCTAAGAACTTTGCAAGTGTGTCGACGCACAGGCGCGAATACCCACGCAAGCGCGCTCAAAAGGACGCTCTGACAAAAAAACTCAAGATGGCCAGAGAGTGAAATTTTCATCGTTCCGTTGGATTCACTACGGAAGTGTCGTTTAGACCAAGCCCACTTAAATGATGTCAGCAGAGCCAAGCCTAATATTGTCCTCTGGTCACACACATATATCAGCTCCATTCCATATATAAAATGGTTACCCAACAGCAAATGAGCAATGAGCGACGAAAAATAGTGACAGTGAACAACAGCTTCCCTCCAAAGAAAGCAAGCTGTACCTGTTACGTTCTCGGTGACGGCGCAGTCGACTAACCACACACGCCAAGCGTGGCTGCTATCAGTTTTGTGCCCGGGCAAAATTTCCGTATTTCTTCTTAAGTCGGCCGACAAAATAACTATGTGAGTTCAAAAAAAAAAACATACAACAGTGCCTATGGTGACGATGAATACCTATTGATCGTGATTAAATGTTACACGCTTGAAAAAATCCGGAGAATGAAAGACTGGTAAACGCAAAACGTGGTCGGGTAATACGACGCAACACACGTAATGTTACACACTAACGACTTATAGCGTTAATTTTACATAACAAGGGGGTGTTTTTATATGAGGGGTTTTTAGAATGTGAGTAGTGCGTGTGCAGGCTGGGCTATTTTAAAGGACGTAAGTAGTAGAAGTTAAGCCTAGTACGTAAGCTGTAGTAGTTACACAATTTCTAAAACATGTAAACCTATAAATATGAAATTGGAAATTTGATAAATGGAAAACTGATAGATTCAATATTTCTGATTAATAAACAAAAACAATTTCTCTTCCAAAAAATTGAGAGTTAGTTTCTTTCAAAACCTTAGTTCGTTTTATGTGCTGTCATAGTTCGTCGAACGAAATGGGTGTACCTCCACTACTCGATCCGGCCAGATCATCGATAAAAGGTAAGTGTGAAATTGAATTTGAATAAAATATAAATATTATTAAATTGTAAGAGTTACAAAATTAACTAATGTGAGTGAGAGAGTGAACACTGAAGTTGAGTTAGGTTATTTCAGTAATGAAAGTAGTGAACCCCATACAATTTTTAAACTCAATAAAAAGTTTCAATAAATATAACCAAGAAAGTTGGGAAATAAAATTGGTACGCATTTTGAAATATTTTAAAGGGGATGCTAAAATTTGGGCGGGCGCTCATAATGATAACTGGGCAGATTTTAATGAATTCGAAAGAGCATTTAAAAATAAATACTGGTCAGAAGAAAAACAAGAGGGTTTGCGTAGCACCATAATGGGGTGGGGCAATTTTAATATTAAACATATGAGCATTACTGCGTATGTAATGTGACTATACAGCCAGGTCAAATATTTAGAACCACCGATGCCTCTTCCATCATTTATAAGATACATTAGTAAACATTTACTTAAAGACATACGGTCCACAATCAGAACCCGGGAGTTTGCTAATATAGCTGAGTTAGAAAAAATACTAGAAGCGTACCAGAATATGAAAGAAGAAGAAGACAATAAGTATCAGTTTATAGATAATGAATCGAGGCAAATAGATACCGAAGTAAGACAACCAGACCGTTTTGTTAATAACATGAGTAGATCGGAGGGGGGGTGCATGGTTATGTCCAAACCCTAATTGTAGAGCTAGCAACTATAATAGTTCTCGAAATCAGTGTTATAGGTGTCGGGGGGTCCTAGGAGTGGTGCCTAAGGGAGAGAAGATAATTATAATAGAGGTTTGATAGTAGTGAGTATAGTAGAAGGGAAAATTACGGTAGTAATGAGTTTAGGGGTAATAATAGAGGGAGAGGTTTTGCCAATAGTAGGGGAATGCCGGGAGGTGTGAACAATAAAGAACCATGCATAAAATGTTAAAAACATGTGAAATTTGTCAAAAAGCCAAAATAAATAATCGTAAACAGGAGGGTCTAATGCAACATGTAATACCAGACGGTACATTGGCGATAGTTGCCGTTGATTTATATGGTCCACTACCCAAGAGTCGAGGCAGAGTGACTTATTTGTTCATAGCATTAGATGTTTCTACTAAATTTGTAAAGCTGTACCCTGTAAAAAAGGCTGCATCTCTGGTGCTAGCAAAAAAGATAGTAAATGAATAATTTGCTGAAGTGGGTAGACCTAAAATAGTATTATCGGATCATGGGTTGCAGTGTACCAGCAACACTTGGAGGGAAACGTTAGGCTGGGAGAATATTTTAGTTAAACATACATCAGTATATCATCCCCAATCAAACCCTAGTGAGCGTGTTATGCGGGAATTAGGGCGTATGTTCAGAACATTTTGCCATCAAAAAGATTCATTGTGGGCCACATTTGTAAATAAAATAGAAGGATACATTAACTGTAGCTTACATGAGTCCACAAGTTATAGTCCTCATGAGTTAATGTTTCAGATGAGGCCATCACGCATAATAGAGGAATTAATCAAATTTCCGACGCGGACTGAGGTACCACATGGGAGGAAGCTGGTGCTTGCCAAGGAGCGGCTCTTAAGTAAACCAGAACAACGGAAACGAAAGCATGATAGAAATTTAATACCCGTCAAATATGAGGTAGGGCAACTAGTATTAGTAAAAAACCATGATCAATCATCAGCACTAGATAAAGAGATAAAAAAGGTCTTCTTGTTATACGTGGGTCCATATGAGGTTAGTGAAATAAAAATGGAAAATGCTTATGTATTAATAGACCCACAAACCAGAGAAATAAAAGGAACGTATAATGTGACACAATTAAAAAAGTATTACCTATCTGAGTAATGTTAATTATTCGTTTAAAATCGTTGCTGATATATCATTAAAATCTTTGATACATAAACACAGATTATTGTACAATTAAATGAAAAGGGGGGTATATAAAAAGTATAATTTTTGTGATTCCCCATTTTCAGGCGGTCACGGCGTCACCGAACCCTGACCGTGGATTTGGATTATTGGTAGCAAGTGTGGTTAGGCAGATTGTATCCTAGCCATACTTGTTATTATTTTCAAAATTGGTGACTCTAGAAATCGAAGGGGGGTAAATCAGGGGAATCACCACAACTATGGAACAGCGGCTACCATCAAATGGGGTGGTAGTGCCATGTTAAGGGCATATAAGTAATATTTAGTAGGATTACTGGTGTCCTCGGACATCAGTAATGCCGAATTTTTCATAACGCTGAAACAAGAACGGGGTAGGCAGCATCTACACCCTAATTAAACTTCAGTTCTTGTGGATGCACATGGGCACTACAGTCCACCATCAGGAAATAGTGTGTGTGGAAAAGGAGCTGGCCGTTACAAGCCAGGGGCACAGATAACGCATCTGTGCACAAGGTAAATGCCTTGCATGGTTTACCCGTGAGGTTATTTACCAAATTGTAACTGGGTAAAAGGGGGGAAATAATAAAATGATGAAGTAGGAGGAGGTAGCTGAGAAATCAGTGAGAAGTAATGACCGTAACAGCGGTACAATCAAGTTTACTTACTCTAACTAGAGAGTTTGTGATTGATGACCTAATTCCTGTTCGGTAATGTTTACTATGAGTTTATGATTCAATGATTAGTGATGAACATTTACTTATGAGAACAAATGATTTTAAATACTAGACCCTATGTTGTATGATTGTATAATCAACAAGGACATGTTATGATTTAAATTGGATAATTTTGTGTATGTGTCTTACTTGTATTCAGTGTGCCTAGAGTGAGGTTATTCACCTGTTATTAAGACATCAGCTGATGACTGGTGTTAAGTGTATAGTATGTTTCATGTAATCGATTCATAGGTTCTTTTATTAATTAATTTAATGGAATAATTTTGTTTTTTTATTACTTGTCAAAATACATATATCTGGAAAAAGTTTTTTTTTTTTTTTTGAAGTAAAGATTGTATTTTGTTTTCATGTTTATATTATATTTTGTAACCAAGTGTAGTTGAAAGTGCATTAATGATAGTAATAAGTTGTTTAGTTTATAATAATTGTTAGCATACAATTAGGAGGATTTATAAGGAAAATTAAATTCATCTATAAAAGATATTTGAATTTTGAAAGTTGCAATTAAAATGATTAATTAAAAGAGATGATGTAAATTAATTTACTTGTGAATTCTTGGTAATGAGCTTAGATTTATTTTAATAAATGAATGAAATTTAAATAATTTGTTTTTGATTTAAAATGGTAATGTCAAACAAACAAGTAAACGTTGAGAAATGGGAATAAATTTTATTTAAAGGTAAATAGGAAATATTTATGTGAACTGGAAATTAATGATGAATATTTGGAGATATTATGTTTAAGATAGTAAGACACGTATGTACGCACCCAGTACTTTGCTAAAGGCAATCCAGTATTTATAAGGGGAGATATATCGGTTGAGGATCTGGTTTGGTATAAGGGCAGTTGTTGATTTTTACCTGGAATGTTACAAGGTTAGGTGATACTGTGGTGAGTGCCTGTCTGATTTTACGGTGTTGGGATCTCGAAAAGGGAAGTCCAGTAGTCACTCAGGTGCAGCCGTAGTCGCCAAACCAAGGGGGTAGAGTACCCATGATTTATTAAGGAATTAAGGGGGGTTGTTGGCGCCATATCCTCGCTGGTCCTCTTAGGGTTTAGCAATGAGTTTTTCTGTTTCGGCAGAAAACCTCTCAATGGGGGGGGGGGGTATTGTAATGGTACAGACCGTTAACGGGCTATAATATAAAGTTTTCCAGTTTTGATTTAACCAGAGTATAATAATAGGACACCGACTATAGCTCCGTGTGAGGTACAAAATGGTACAGGAATGTATGTTATCAGAAAGGGTGCGCATTCCCGCGGACGAGCGCACGGTTCGGCCAACATTCACACGAAAATGTTACGTCTCAAAAATTCCTTCGCACCCGATACTAGAGGTGCTCGTCCAATGAAAACGCAAGTTGCCACAGGCAGTACGACTTTTGGCCATCTTGAAAAGCTCTGTCGTGATATAACTTCCGAACCGGCCGGTTCAGTGTACAAGCTCAAGAGGAAAATTTAAAAAATGTATGTAAGATTTGATTAAAACTATAACAAAGTGAATAATTCGGCAGTGTAACATCAAACAAAAATGCAGTGAACAATTTGGACGAACTAAAATATACGGAGTGCGACACATGGTCCGCAGGGACGCCGCCAGTCAAGTAACAGAATAACATAAACCAATCACTAAATAACAAATTTACAAAAGCGCTAAATTTAAATAAATGGGGTGAAAGTGTGAATGAAGTTTGTGGGCAAATACTGGGTTGTCTTAATAGGTAAATGTAGTATAAGTTAAGCTGTTTTTCTGTCAACATGTGTTTCTTATTTATATAAATTTATTTAGATAACGTATTCCATACGTTAGTGGACAATTGTCCTTGTAGAGACCATTACAGTAATATGAAAAGTAAAGATATAGAAGTATGTAGAGTAAAGAGTGGAGGAAATTTTATGTAAATGGGAGTATAACCATGAATGTCTTAATACAGTAAAATAAAATAATGTTTTATATGAACTTATAAATATGTACTTGTTTATTTGCATTGACCTATTTTTCTCTGCCGAGTACACTAGACGACACCTTGTTTAACTGGCACACGAACGTCAAGATCTAAATTTGTTTTGACACTTCAGTTGACGTTCGAGTAAGGTAAGGTAACAACACATAAATTTAAGTATTAATTACTGAGAACTACTTCATGTTGTTTATACGTATCACTAGAACATCTATATACAAAAGATCAGCATACCTGATGAGCCTGTCTGATGCCACAACTAAGGCAAGCAGGTGTCCTTGAGTCTCCTGGAGTGTACGGTATATTTGAAGCAACAAGGTCCCGAGTGCCAGTACTCTGTAATGGACTGAGACCTCTCAGACGAGTGGCTGTACTCTCATTAGCTGCAACCAGTCCGACTTCTGTATTTGCTGGCAGATCGTGTACAACCCATTTTCTTAGAGCTAAACGGAGGAAACTCCAAGATTCCTTTAACAAATCGATACGTATATATACGCTTTTGCATTATTAAAATAACAAAAATATAGATTATGATGAAAATATATAACTGTGATGTAAATATATAAAGATTCTTATAGTAACTTTACCATTCTAAAAGAAATGGACATAATGATATATTAACAATATGTAACTAACCTTATGACTTAAATTCTATTACTTACTCTAACGAGCATGTCCTTGGTGTCTTCGATTACAACCACATAACGAGTAAGCATGGCTCTCTTGTACACAATTGTAGGGGTTGTGTTCAAGGGAATGTTAAGCTCTGACTCACTGAAACTAAAAATCAGTAATCAATTAGTTAACTGTACACACACACAAAATCTAAAAGAACACAATAGTGTGCTAGTAAGATTAAGGTAATCTGTGACAGGGGCAACGATATGGACCCACAACTGGGGGAGGGGGGAGTGCAACATTAATGACAGGTAAAAAAATAGGGATAGGAAATTCCTGCTTGCTTTTCAACAAGTTAATCATGAAATATAAATAATTGAGAGATTTTTAAATGCTGCTTTGCTGGATACATGTTAGAGAATCTGTGAACACATCTTCAGATTCAAGCAGAAGCACATACATTGAAAAGATGTTTCTACTTTTCCATATTGGAAAGATGGATAGGAAAATAGTCTAAAAAAGCATGTAGAAACTGGTGGGTGAAGAATAAAAATGATACAGAAATATACATGAAGAAAGAGTAAGAAATCATGAGAGGATGAGACAATAAAAATGTCAAAACTAAAATTCACAATAAACTATGTTAAATGAAGTTTACAATAAAATACAAATTGTTTCAGAAAGACTGTAATGAATTACAGTATTTAAAAATGTGTTAAAAAGTAGCCTACATTTTAACTTCATGTACTTTACGTAAAAAAAAACTGCATGTGTTTGTAATAAATTTATTATGTTAATATAAGTTTCTTTACATGACAACTACTACAAGATAGTGTTTACAAAATTTTATTATTATCTGCCAGATAATACAAAAGTACACACCATTGGTCAGAAAAGCAATCGATAACAACTTATGTTAACTGCTTCATAACTTGTGAAATCAATTGCTTCATTACCTGGTACTGAAATCCCTGTGACTTCCAATTACTTCCTGAACACTTCTTCTGTTGCACAATGAGTTGTGTTTAGTGGGTGCAAAGCGATCGTGGCTTGCAGAATCACAAAACTCTATTATGTTTTCTGGGTCACTGGTGAAGAGTAATGAAGATTTTGCCTCAGGATGCACAGTTAGTGACAGGTTCATTGGCGAACCAGATTCACATGTCCTGTAATATTTGAATATTGTTTTATTAATTGTTTTATATAAAATAATCATCAAAACAAAATATTCATAATATAATCGTAAAATATTCTTAAGAAAAAGTACACTGACAATAAAGGAACTGTATTAATGAGTAAATAAAACTTATGAATGTTCTAATTAGACATCTCCAGAACATATACAACATCTTCTGGATAACAGAATTAAGGAGTTTACAACATTGATTAGTGTGAAGAAGCTAGAGATAATAGTTAAGCAAAGAAAATGTAATTGGATGGATCATACATTTAGGAAGTCACACACAAATATAGTAAGGCAATCCCTGAACTAAGAGATGCCACAGAACAAGAGAATTGGAAAACCTAAGACTGTATAGAAAAGAACCAGCTCTGAGGAAATGTGCTGTATAATAAAAACTGGACAGAACCAAAAAAGCTGCAAGTCATGACAGGATTGAGCTGGAAAGGTCAGTGTGATAATTTGTGATTGTAATAAGAGCCTGCAGGAGTGGAGATGCAATCACTAACCAATGTTGAAGAAACAATAAGAATCATCCTTTTCTCAAACAGGAGGTCGAAAATAAACACAATAAATACTCCAAATATTTATTTTTGTTTTCACAAGGCTGAATCGGTTGTCTCAGGATTTGCTGCTAACAAATAAGGCTCCTCTGAATTCACTGTCATAGACTTTGTATCTCACCTCATTTTCACTGAGGTGTGAAACCAACTGATGGAAAAATTAATGTAATTTGTTTTGAAAGTGTTTATTGTTAATAAAGATAAACATGCTAACCAAAATACATGAACAATTAAGTCAATTTTATTTCACTTAGTTTGATGCTGCCATGATATTTACTTCAATTTTTCTACATGAGCTGTGAGGTAAACATTTAAGTGGCTTTTTTCTTACATAATATATTATTGTGGCATGTGTAAGACTAAAACGCTAATAATATTCTGTACTTTAAGGTGTCCATCACTGTATTCCATCTGAGAATCTTGAATTAATGTAAAGCTTCATTTTCTTCGTACACAAAATAACAATCATGCCTTCAAAAGAAGTTTAAACTAGTCTGGCATATCCAAAAACTAGATGTATTTCCAAATCTTACATGATTTTAAACCTTATTTTTTGTAACCTTCTATTGTATACACACTTGCATAAGCTGCAAGAGAGCTCTGATTCTTTATTAAATAAAATCCAGAACTATTCCTGCTTCAGGCAAAGAGTAATATATAAATAATAGCGAGTGTAACCAGCCATATTAAAATATTTTGTATGACAGTTTAGAATTAGTTGTTTGATCGCTTAATGGTAATGACATACTATTTCTTACCCTATATCCCGTATCGGTTTATCGGAACACCCATTTACTTGAACTTCTTCTGTTAAATCGCCATGATAACAAGAAGGATAGACAAAGTCACCTATGTAGCCAACCTCATCAAATACGCCATACCTGTACTTTGCCCACTCTCGTACCAGCATGCGTCCTGAAAAGATGTAAAATGTTAAAGCTGCTCTTTCAGTGTACGTCAACAATTATAAGTGCTCATTTGTAACACACACACACACTCTCTCTGAATTCCAAATCCAAATGTTATGTTAGTGTTAAGTAAGTCATCTTAAATCTAAATGTTAAAACAGGAACTATGAGACTCAAAGCCAACTGTTCATTTTCTTTTCTTATTCGAGATCCCAGAGTTTTAGCAACAGCCTGAGGCTATTTCAGAATACATATTACGGTCCTAAATATATAAAACTTTCAGTAACATTATAAATGCAAACAGGCTCTGTGTCCAAACCAGTTCGTTACATGCATGTCCACAAAATTTCAATAACTATCTTCCATCCTTGGGAAAATGTCACTGGTAAGTCAAAACTTCTTCTTTGTTGTATCTGCCTTTTCTTCAACACCTGATTTTTAAGAATCGCCAACACCTGATTTTTAAGAATCGCAACTTACAATTTTGTTGATTAGATTTGTGAAATATTTATTTGTCACCTTATTCACATTTAATGATTTTGATTTGTTTTTATTAAACATTTTTATTTAATAAAATGGTTTTTATTAAACCTTTCTTATTTGTGTAAGAATAGCTTCTCTTAACTATGATAAGCATTTCATACCGTCACATTAACAAATAGATATTTTGATGAATGAGCCTACTCTCCTACAAGTTCTCTTGAACATAATCATTTTCAATTATAGGAAAAATGTAAAGAAATTAATTTTTAACGTAACAAATCATGAATATTTTAGTTAATTTAAAAAAATATTTCCGATTTGTATAGTTCAAGGCTTCTATGTAAAACTCTACTACAGGTGTTATTCTAATAAAAGCGAGGTATACCAAAAGTGATTTTAATTTAATCTACACTATTTTTGGATACAACAATGGACATCATGCTGTATTCATAGTTTTTCGAGTTGTTTTTTAACATGATAATGTTTTTAGGCTGGGGGGTCATTCCACAAAAATGTAACGTCATCGAAAAATGTAACGCTTCCACACTTTCGATTCCCCACAGCCTAGAAATCTTCGGTCTCTGTCGTTTTAACATGATAATGTTTGTTATATAGTAAATATATTTGTTATATAGTAAATGTTTGTATTAGTAAATATTAAAAACAATATATGCTTCGGTGTTTCGGTTTCGTCGGAATTCTTTTAATTCAAGGTTTCACCACTAGATGGAGAAACGTATCAACTGGTATGAACTCTGTTTATTGGCTTACACAAATTTTTACTACGAGATGGCGCCAACATCACGCCTCCTCTACAACGTTAACTGGGTTTTCTGTTAACTTGCAGTTTCGTGTTTATTAACGTAGGCCAAAACGAGATAAATACAATTTACACTACAATTTTCAATTGATGTAAATATTAAATTCACTTTTGTTATTTGTTAATATTTTGAGATGAAACTGTATTAATTTTTATTTTTAGTATTAGCTGTTTATTTGTATTAATATATGTTTATTATTCAACCTTCGTTACAGGAAGGTGACGAATGCTTTCACAATTCCTATTGCGCATTTTAGCATAATAGCGCGTAAATACCGCGTAGGGCTTACACAAACCATCTAAGTCGCAGAATTGTTAAACGATGTTTGTTAAGTTCGTTGTTTATGTAATTACAACCTTGAAACGTTAAAAATGTTTCGTTCTTAACGTTAAAAGAATTTATTCATATTAACATATTTATATTTATTCCCGTTCATATCGAGAAAGTGGTAGTATATCACATTATTTCAAAACCTTTAACATTACTATTCTCTTCTGGTTAAAGTTGTACTTTTGTTTTTTACATTGACAAAATAATATACTTTTTGGACAAAATAATATACTTGTTGAAGACACATTTCAACACTGTTCTTAATTCTACCAGTTTTATGTGCAGTCTAGAAAACGTTCTCATGGAAACTGCAACACAATCAAAACTTGTCTATGTACTCACCGATATCCCTAGGTTCCAGCAGGAGCTTGTGACTCATGTACATGAAGTCCCCTTGCTGGCCGCATCCCTTCGATTGCTGCGTCCACACAGAGTCCCCGTAGACAGGATGCGTGATTCCTATCCGTATGTCGGGAGTCTCTCCCAGAGATCCGACAGGACTTTGTAACGGGACGCACGAGTCCGGCCAGTGGTTCGGTAAGAGGACAATCACTCCGCCCCAAAATGCCCGACCGTTCAGAGCTGTGTACAGTGATTTGGATGCGCTGGCCAAAGCGCTCTGAAACAACAACAAAAAATAATCTTTACTGTAACTTGTGTTAAGACGTATACACTAAAGTATATGTTAAGATTACTACCTTAATTCTTCATCTGACAGTCCCGAGAGTAAATTGAAAACCCCAGACATAACGTAACACAAGAAAATACCGATAAGTTACAAGTAATGTTTTCGCTCTAAAACGGGACGATGTTTGCGGGAGGAGGAGAGCGGATAATGACTGAAAATTTACAACCTACACTTAATTTCAGACGTATATTTTATTACTCAAACCGAACATATAGTTAGGCCTACTTAGAATTTAAACATTTTGTTTTAAAACCAACATTCTAACACAGTGTATTAAAGGAATTATTACTTAGTAGTATTATTAATAAAAATATTAAGAACAAATCTTACAGTAAAAAGAAATTATAAAAATAAACGTGTTCAAGAAAATCAATTATCAAGTAACGAAAGTCTTATTTTAATACTTTATAATTTGTATTCCACACTGGAATTTATCTGTTGGTCATGTTTTCGACGATATAGCAGCGTGTAATAGGTTGAAAACTCTTTATGTAGAGTGGAATTAATTTTTGTAACTAGCATTGATCTCAAAACACTTGACTGTACAAGGCTGTTGGATGTAGTAACAGTCTTTCCCACTGCCCAGACTTTGGTCATATCAGAAAAATGATCAATTGCTGGCTTGTTCCCTGGCAGTGAGGGTGTGAATCCTTCTAGCAACAGACGGACTGCATGTAGGAGATTATTGTTGCAATGACGCTTTGTAATTTAACCGTAAATATGCTTCATTGTTTTGTTTGCTTATTATTGAGAGCAATTTAATTAATTCGGATAATGACTTCAGAGAAAAATATAATATAGACCTATTTACCTTCAAAATTATACGTCCCAAGCGAATGTTGGGGACATTGGGACGGATTAGCCCAAAGCGTCAATAGTCTAGTCACTGTCATAAAATCCGAAGTTCATAGTTTGTAAGAACATTCTCGTACGTTGGAATGTTACATCCGTTTTTATTTAAATTACAAAAATTACGTATGGCGTCAACTAAATTTCATGTTAATGTCTTAAAACATAATCCTCCCGATTATGTTATCCTCAAACGACTTCTAAAGATGTTATCGTTAATTATAATCAGAACAGGACTGTATTCTGTTGTCAAGACGATGGCGTCCTAGATTTGTAAACGAATAGACGTACAAGCTGAAGAAGAATAAATTATTCAATGTTTTCGCTAGAGTGAAGGCTGCTTTACACTAAAAAATTACTCAATTCTGGGTATTTCGGTCGTCAGTTTCGTTAAACGAGTTGGAAGCTCTGTTCGTTGAAACTGGTTTTCCAAAAAATGCCCTGGATTATCTTTCCTAAAATATGGAAGCTGTAAACACAGTACAAGAATAGAGACATACTATACTAAACCCTGTAAAGGGGTGTACTAAACAACAGCTCGCACCTTTACTAAGGTCTAACAATGCGCCAAATTAAAGATTCCTAGTACAGCTAAACAAGACGACTTCAAGTAATTAATAGCTAAGATCTGTTTAAATGTGACTAGCCAATAGTATAAGACTGGAGAATGAGACACACAATCGAACAAACATGGCGGCTCAATCGTCCATTTTGCATCTATTTAATACATACTTGCCTAATTTATAAGGACAGTTTCATCTTTTGTATAAATTATGAGAGCATACATAATTTATACATAATTTAAGCAACATGAAGGAATTCCTGATTACTCTTGTCATTATGTTCGGATTTGCACGAACGACACAATACGGGCGCATCTCCTTTCAATATACGTTTCCACAACACGACAAAAGAAAGTTCCTTTAATATTTATAATAAAAGAAAATAGATGAAGCAGGGGATTATCTCTAGGAATCAACCAGATACGAAGGAGAAGAAGAAGAAGAAGAAGGCTTCGTAAAACATCATAAAAGAATTTATTATTCAATAGAGAAATTCATATTTCAATTTCAATAAAGGGCACAGAACCACCACCGCCCGCCATTGAAGAAGCTGGCTGGCTGGCACAGAGATTGAAAAAGGGGTTAAATCTTTTACACCCACAATGGACTGTAATCATAAGGTTCGATCTAGTTTGTCATATGTCCAGAATAAAGTAATCACGTAGTTAAATCTTTATCACACACACACACACACACGATGAGAGTGCGCGCGCCGCCAAAGCCCGCTGCTTGCTTGCTTTCTTTCTTTCTGAGATAATAACTATATTGAAAATGAAAAGAGTTTCTTTCATACGAACTCATCTGTGACAGTATAAAGAGACTCTTTGTGTTGGGTTGCTTTCAATGCTCTTCTCTCTCTCTCTCTCTCTCTCTCTCTCTCCTCTTGAAAGCAGTTCATCTTTTCATTCTATAGTTTTTACTTACACGCTACGTCCTTCCTTCTCCTCTGTACCTCCCAGAATTGCTGTCTGTCAGTCGGCCTCTCCGGTCTCGTTTGATTTCTGTGTCGGACAAATTGCAACTGCCGTCATAATTAACATACAGCGTGTGCGCCTTTCTGTCGATTATTCTTTTCTGTTCGCGTTCGCCTACATTTTTTTTCTTGACAGTAATAAGACAGGTTAATATTTTAACATCCGCTGCTGAATGATTCACATTACAGCATATATTTAACAAGACGCAACTGGCCAAAAATGTAGGCGCTTCTAATCTAGACCCAAGTTGTCTCGAGTAGACGTCAAATAATACGCATCTTTTGATTTATCACAAAATCATTAATCGCAAACACAACGAAATAAATTTTCTTCGTTTAAAAATTATCAGATTCCACGGATCATGAATATCACGACTATATCATGGTAGCTCAAGCACGTTCAGCTCCATTCTCCGTTTACATTTTTGTTTTCAGAATTCGTAAATTAAATTTCCACACGATTTCTGTACTGTGCCAAGATCCGTAAGCTTCACTTTTTCCCCCAATATTTAGGTTCGACGCAGCAGCAAATTATTTGTGCACAGTTCCTAAGGCTACAGTACAATTTTGAAAAGAATTATCATACTATTTTTAATTTTAATAATTAAAAAATATTTAAACCACTTTTTTTTATTTTAATTTTTTTTATTTTAATTTTTTTCTTTTCTTAGTAATGACTCATCAAAGCGTTTAGCAAGAACAAGGTACATTACAGATTCTATACAATTAAATAATTCAGACGTTCCCACATCCCGAGATTCTGCCGAGTCCTTGGCACATTACTGGAGAAGTTCTGGGATCTTCGTAGAGTACCACAACTGGTCGCTTTCCGTGAAGCTGCTTGTGGAAACGACGATACTTCACGTGACATTTGTGTAAAATTACGCTCGTGTTTTTTACATTATATTTTGAATTTTGTTTTCAACACTACTTGAAGCTTCATCTCTGCTCTTATACAATACGAATACATTACCAGACCACATTTTGTCGGCCCCAATCATTTTCCTACTGCTACTTGCCAACTGATATATTTTGAAATTAGGCCAACGTAGTTATCGGTTGTGGATGAGATTCACACGAACCTCTGAGACAGATCGTGGCACTAGTAAACAACGTTAAGAATATGGAACGAACACAACAGCTTTCGAATCATTGTTGCAATGCTTCAAAGACGTTTAGTATTTTTCTCGTTTAGTACGTTTTATACAAAAAATACGCGTTTTCGGAATTTAAACGCAAACCAATATTTCAAGTTATAGCTGATGGTATCTTACCGTCGTTAGTTATTTAGAATTCGCGGTAAAGAGTAAACTTCTCAAAAAGCAAATTTAAGAATCAAAATTTATTACATTTTTTTAAAACTACATTGTAGTACTGGAAGGAGCCGAAATAAAAGAAATCGAAAGCGCATATCGATAGGATATGGCTAGGAGAAACACAATACGAACCCAATAAATAATACAAACGTAGTTTAATATATTCAACGGCACGTAGGGCGCGGGCCCGTCTCCCTGCAGTGTACAGGTGTCCTACTGCGTACGAGATAGCGTCTTCTTCTTCTCCTCCATCATTCTTCTTCCTTTATTTTACTTTCATAAATATTAAACACCGGTGTGCAGCGCACTACTAATAAAATTACGTGAGCTGCTCACACTAAAAGCCTTATTCCTATTGTCCTGTTTAAATTTTCAATTATTATTTTTTTGTTTTTGTTACCTGTTTCGATCACGCGAACAGTGGGACACGGCACGGACAAACTGAATAGTAACGCACTGGCAACATTGGGTCTCGTGTTATATGCACTGATGTAATTATTAATTCACAAACACGATGCCTATTAATCCCCATTATAATTTTTGCATATATGTTTGTCGTGCATACAGTTTTATTAATTCATAGTGCATACAGTTTTATTAATTCATAATAATATAATGGCTCCTTTTTTACCACCTAGGCACTTTAGGAGTTGAGCAGGACAGGCTGCCTTATGTAAACCGGCAGTGTGGCCAGCCCATTATTATTCCAAAGACTGAATCGACCTATGGGCTGAAAAACGCACCCCACAGATTTTATAGTGCTCCAAGGAATCGAATCCAGGACCTCTAGATTAATAGCCAGGCGCTATATCCTCTGCTGAACTCAATACATTTATTATTTCATACGAATGTAAATTTCCCAGTGAAAAAACGTTTTCCTCATATCATCCGTGCTATCTTTCAGTAAAACAGGATTTATCTGCGATTGGCGAGTTGTGACGTAAAGTACGGATCACAGCAAGTCCTCAAAGGCCTATACGAAAAACAAGTAAGATACTTTAAAAGGTGATTACTTTTAAAATATGTAATTATTTTGTTATTACTGTTATGCCAATCTAATACCAAAGTAATGTAATAGCACTGATGAAGAAGAGGATACGACCGGTCTTGAAAACGGTTTTCAGAATTAAATAAAATATGTTGTTGAAACAGTGGTTTATCAGATTAATAATTTAAATCATGAGTACGCCTCAAAAAAGTGTAGAGAAAATGTGTAAAACTATAAATATAATCTTTGACATTGTGAATAATATTATATAATTACTACATCTACTAGTGGCAGGAAAACGTTTGATTGTATACGTACTCGTACCCATGTGTGCCTAACACAGGTATGAATTTTTATTTTTATAACATACGCGTACACGCACATAGTTCCAAACGTTTTCTACATGTATTGCTGTACATTGTATCGACACGCCCCAAACGTACTTTCCAATAGTCGACAAACATTTCGTGTTTTATTTACCGCTGTGCATACGCCGTATGCACAAACTTGTCTGGCGGCACGCACGTAGAAAAATTAATTAATAAAACGTTAATTAACCTAATTACAGTTTACAACATCAGAACGATAAATGTCATCATTAAAACGCAATGAATAAATGACAAAGCGTTCCAGGAACTGCAGTGGACTGCAATACGCAAGATATAGCATGACATACACGCTAGGTGACGGATGACTCTGCACTTCCTGTCCCACGCTGTATCATGTGATAACCCACGTTCTTACAGCAGGACACTGATAACTCTGGGCGCCCGTCCCACGCGTACAAACTAATCGCTTCCTGCGCAGGTATCAAAACGTGCTTTTATTAAAAATACTACACACTCATAAATATACGTAGTGCCTTTAAGGATCTATAAATGAGAGTATTCGCACCCACCATCTTTGTTCCGAGACTGATATAATATTATGGTGACGCTTGTGTAAACATGGGATGCAGTACAAGTTTTCGATATTACATAAACTATTGTAGTTTTTCGAGCCAAAAATATAATTACAAAGTGTGAAATTATCAGTGAAGCATGTTAATTTGAATTATATATGCACAAAAAGATATAGACTCTGGTGGCTGCACTTTACAAGTTAGTGCGCAAGGTTATCTCTGGGATTGTATACATACGGTAATTGTTTTATTAATTTCTGACGAAAAATGAATAATTCGTGTAAAATGCAGGTTGTAATATTACGAACATTATTCTTTAAGTATATTGTGAAAGCAACAATGTCTGGAGAATTCAAAAATAATTCATTGAGTGGAGAAAAAAAGAGGTTAGTATTCTCGTAATCAAATGAATTTTCGGTTTTCAAATCAATAATCAAATCAAATGGCACGATATTTTCAAATTTTTCAGTTTCATCCCTGACGTTGCTGATTATTTGGAGAAAAACAATATTGATTGAGAATTCCAGACTTATAAATGGTCTGAATGACAGTTTTTACATCACGTTTTAAATAATATTAATTGCAACAATTTGCAATAATGCATATTTATTTATTAAAATATACATGTAATTAATTTATAAATCATGTGCTACAATGCTAAACATTTTGCTTTTTTAATAAATTCGGTCTTGGGCAAATTATCGTTGGAAAGAAACTCTAAGCATTCAGAACATGCATGCTTTTTTACGACTCGAGTGGTACTTCCCGCAATGTAAAATGTGGCGTTAGCATTGTACACATTTGCATGTTCGAATATACCACACAAATTATCAAATGATAACGTTTGTATACTGGATTCAGGTTGGGACAAAACAGTTGCATCTGACGAAACTGACATATTACTCTCAACGCGAGAGACTGATTGTAACCTTGTTTTCACTGACAAGATGAGATGATTATTATACATATTCATGTGTAATACATAAATCAAATTAGTACACTAAGGTTATAACCCTGATATGTAAAAATATTAATATTTACATACATAATTTACATTAAATAATGCAACGCACAGTGTGCTTACATTGCTGCCGCCATATTAAATTTAAAAGTCTCGGAGCAAAGATGGCGGGTGCGAATACCCATATATCTAATACTCCTAATATATCTAGTATTAGATATATGCGAATACCTATTCCTATAGAGCTCTAGTGCCTTGTGCTCTCCACGGACACCCTGACGCGCTCGCGCAGTATTCCCTCACGACACGCGCGGCTACGTTCCTACAGAATAACGAGGAGTTATCACATTAATATGAATACAAAACGCATTTTATAGTTTCCAAAAATCTTGTTTAAACTACTCGATGACACTGTTTTGACTATGAAGTCACAAGCAAAATTAAATACAATGGATTCCGGTTAACGGAGCGGCCGGTAAATTAGTGGCAGCCGATTTTTCGGGCGAATATTCAAAATGCCAAACAAATCAGGATGCTTGGCCATTCTATCCGCTTCCCACCTTCCCCCCCTTCACTACTCCTAACATAGTTTCACATCAAAAACTTTGTACAGTGAAATCTCCGCGTAACGATTATCGATACAACGATTAATATTCTTCTGTTTATAATAATTACGGTATATTAATTCAGTTTAAAATTCATATCGATTTAATGATATTCTGGATACACGGTAAACCTCCCTGTTGACATTGTTTATTGCAATAATTAATATCGATTCAATAGTCTGTGCGCGCGCGCGCGTTTCCCTCTCTCCAAACGGAGCACGTGAAACGGACTGTCGTTTACAACTTTCCCAACTACAACAGTGTAGTGTTTAACACTGGTAATATATACCAATATACTGCAATATGTTCCCACTGAAACAGAACAATAAGGAGACAACACAAGTTTACTCTACGTAACGATGTATGCAGTAGGTAAGTACTGTAGTTTTTTCCTGTATTGTTTGTGGTTTGTAGTCGCAAATCTTGACTTTATGAAAACCAAGTGTTATTGTAAGGTTATTAATGAAATTCTGTTACGAGTAGTTGACAAAATGAGAACCTGTCCTATGTACCCGTCTAATGAGAACTTATTACTCTCCTATATTCTATACAACGACGACTCCCTTCACAACAGTATTTTTTCCGGCCCGCGCCATCTCGTTCCATCGAAATTTCAGTGTATTTGGTTATACTTGAACCCTCTGAATACTTGGCTGGTTGAAACAACTGAACAACTGGCAGAGTCGTATTTTGTGAAACAGCTCACTGCGTACTCAAATTACACGGTAAGTAATTTTCTATTATTTTACCGTGCTTCACCATGTGCCGCCTATGCAACTTCATTTAATAATGTGAAGTTAACTGAAAAATAAAGTTAGGGGAATCCAAAGAAAAAAATATATTGTTGGAATATATTGGAATATATAAGTTCAGTACCTTACAAAGAATAAAACAGTTATATATGCTTTTAAAAATATTAAAATTACATTATAACGGGAGAGGGAACGACTACTTTCCGCGCTCGTAATGGTATAAGGAGAGTAAAGGTTGGTTTGGTTAGCCAGTCGCTGAGACAGAAAAATTACCGGCACGATTTTTGTCCTACCGCCAAGTATAATGCTTAATAACAATACCCACTTAAAATTTTAAAATGAAAACAAACCGTTCTCCTCGTACACAACTAAAGGACGGTCAACAATTAGGTTCGTCAATAAAGTGGCTCAAGAAATGTGTTTCAAAGAATACAAAGATTTGAAATACACGAATAAGCAGGAAACTGCAGACTATAGTTACGTCCCCCCCCCCCCCACTAAGGTTGGAAGAGAAACAAGAAAATCTTGGCCATACCGACTCTGGAAGCAAGGTTCGCGCGCGAGACAGAAATTTAACGGAACTATTCAAAGGCATTCCGTATGAAGAGCAGAAGAAAATATACACATCATACATGCAGGGGGGAAAAGGTACATATTACCAGTGGCAAGTTTCATTGAAAAAAAAACTGTCCATTAACAATCCAATGTCTAATTACATGCTATTTCTCATAATTAGAACTTTAATTAAATATGATAATTGTAGCACGGAAAACTCCTTCGTTGTGTGTAATGAGATATCGTCGCATACCTACTCTTTTGCAAAGAATATTACATGAAAATAACGATAAAATTTTTACAACGGTTTTAACAAGAAAGATACGTCTAGTAGCGCACTACGAACTGAACAAGGATAATTGATTCTTTTTATTTAAAAAAGTGTAAACACAAAGACTTTTTAACAATAAAAATTCACGCTCAGATGAAAAACTATAATTGAATATCGAACTCGCGAAAACGGGTTACAGTTTTAATAACGATTCTGTGTAACATATACTGTCGCGTACTTATCAAATCGTTTCACATTGTGTATACATGACATCGGAAGTTGTAAAAAAACAAAACGACACAGAACTATAAACGCGAAATCTATTTAAAATTCTCTTTGCAGTTTATACGGGAATTAAGTTTAAACTGCAAACAGCGCTAGCTGTAATTTATGGAAAACAACAAAGAATTATGTAACGATTTTCTATATAGACAATAAACCACACTTCGCAGTGTGTGTATGTGTGTGCGCGCGCCCTCGCACGCGATGGCGCTTGTGTGTGAACGAGTTTCAGAAATTGATTTACATAAAAACCAGTTCAGTCCAGCGTGAGTTCGTCATAAATTATACATAATGGCACGGCCGTGCATTATCGTCTTCTCTGCACGTGGTCCAATCTGGAGTAAACCACAGGGTCGCTGGTTCGATGCCCCCCTTCCAACTCTAATTGTATCTGCCTCTCGGACAGACGAGAAAAACGACCACACTATCAGCAATTAACATACAATATAAACGTGCTTATACATATACAAAAAAAAAGAAACAATTTCCTGGGGTTGAGTAGAAAACGCAGGAGGTTGTCATAAATAATTGTTTCCAGTCATCGGCTCGTCTAGAAATATATTGGATGCATTTTTAAAATTTAAAAGCACTCATAAATGCTTGCGAAATACATCGCAGAAAGGACCATAGCAAACAGAGAAAAAGTTACAAGGTCAGAGATCTGTCAATATTTTCAACGATCGGACCTAGTACACTACCTAATCCGCAAGACTAATGGAGAGCTAATAGTCTCATTCGAATCGGAATCCTGACAACTTTAGTTACGGGACAAAGAAAGAATTAACGTGGTAAAAATGGATCCCCTACGATGTGCCGGAAGAGTAAATACATCAGGTAGAACAGAAGGAAGAAAACTCAAATGATAATAGTCATATAATACGGACGGAGAAAGATGTATGGACTGTACTAGGGCAATTAACTATATTCCAAGAATGGTTATACGGAAGAAACTGGTGTTCAATACGTGGTGCAGTAGGATCTTCGCAAAAATTGTTATTCTTTATTTTCGCTGGTTAATACAAAACCTAGACTCTCTATTTGAGCGTCTCTTTAATGTCACACCGCAAACTGACGTGACAAAATGCGGATAAAAAAAAATATCCCCCTGATGAATTAAAAAAAAAAAAATAAGGACTACAAGACTTTAAAAGAGGATCAAACACATTTTTTGCTGCCCAAACACAACTCTTTCAAAGAATAATGTATTTAAACATTGCAAGTTTAAACATTATAAATCAAATTAAATAATTATTTTACTTAAACAATGTGAATCGTTATTTTGACAAACACACACGCGCTGCGCGCGCGCGCGTTTTTTAGTGATACTGCTTGTCAGTTTACGAATTTTTATCGTAGAATGAGACTTTCATCAACTTGGGGTCTGGTTACGTTATATACGGGTGTATAAAATAATCTTAATAGTACGCAGTATGGATTGGGCTGGTGGAGAAAAGACGGCCGGTCACAGTCCTAGCCGCTTTACTTTTATACGATACAACATTTCACAAATTGTACACAGGTAGCCACAAATTGTACGATACACTAGTATCTTGGTTTTCCTAGCCCAAAATATACTATGTACTAATTAATTAATTTTTTTTGGATCCGCTGGAGCGTAGCAGGCGAAGATTCACACGGATGGGTTCGAGAATACACGATGATCCGTTTCGAAAGCCAGATATTGACCGCTATACCGTCTGGTCTTTCTTTGACTGTAAATGTTATAGTTGACCTTATGTTGATCTTTTTATGGTCTTCGGTTAATGTTACGTCAAAGATTTTACACCGAATGCTACAAACAGTAAGGAACTGTTCTGAGGCATAAGTCCAGTGCCTAGCGTGTTGTTCCATAGGCTGTTTCCCTTAATTGTACACACAAATTGTATAGGACGAATGACAGAGTTATGAGGTTTACAATATTTTAGGACATATAATCCAAAGGTTTATGAAAAGCATAAAAAATAATGCTTTTATTTATGCCAATTAATTCCATAGTTTGAAGCGTAGTGCTGGCCACACTGCCTTCCTTGTATTCCGTACGGATCACATTAGGCAGCCTACCCTGCCTACTCCTAAGCTACTTCGGTGGTATACATGGGAGCCATTATTATAATCCATAGTTGTCAACCCATGTCAGTATACTACCAAAGGTAGTCAAAATTAACCAATTTTTACCTGTACACATTAAATGTAATGTTTTATTTCTAAAATGAATAATAATTTATTCTTGTCCAACTACTGTAATCATTAACTAAGAATCCAGGATGGTGCAGACAACCTGGGAAGTCAGTGTGGCCAGTACTACACATCACCCTTTATGTATTATCCGGGTTAACAGTGAACTATCTACACTCTGAAAACACACCCTAACTTTATTGAGTAAAATAGTTAATGCAGATAGTTACTTGTATGTGGAATCAAATACAAATACGTATGATGTAAATTAGTTATAAAATTAATGAAACAATATATTTTTAATACAAGGTCATGTGCGCGAGGAACCGTGCATACGGTGACATAAAAGTTTAATAAAATATGTAATACGGCATACATGACAATATGGAGTTCGTGACAGGGGATACTGACATTTCTACCCCCCCTTCTCACTCCCTCGCTTGCCTCATTCATACGTAAATCCATGGGAAACGGTGAACAGGTGTTCCGGAGGAGCGTTTATGCATCCCTCTCTGTATAACCCTTAAGTGAAGCAGCCGGACTGCTTTATGAAAGGTGTTCTTTGTCACAGCGCGCAAAGCTTCCTGGCCCAGTGTTTCCGACACACATACACACCCTCGCCACCAGCGCACAAATGTTTTCCGTCATCGCTCCCAAGACGCAGCAAACTTGCCTTCCTCCAACGGCCGCATATGTATGTTTAAATTCTCCCCCTCCCCAACATCCGCCAGTGTGCATAACAGGACTTTAAAAGATATACATGTTGTGTAAATAAAACGGAGAAAACAAAGGCGCTAGGAGGCCAAAAAGGGAGACCAGTTGATCAAAAGTATAATGTACGGACTTACGTAGTACTATCAAATTTTAAAGCGGTTTGTTTGAAATAAAATTCTAGCCAATCGCATAAATTGTTCAACTGCACCAGTTTTACGTGAATTTAATTTTCTTCTGAAACGGTTTGAAAATAACATAACTGTACCTCTTGGGCCTCCAGTTGTCTTTTAACTACAAAGAAGCGGGTAGACGGTGAATAATAATATGAAAACTTCATTTCGGACCGTGACATTTTTACTGAAGTACACATATCACCGCAAATCTGACCTATGTGACACAAGATCAGAATTACATTAATATGTATAATCATCATTATTATCGCCGCTTACCTGGATAGTGAAGATAATGCTTCTCCTTTCGTTCTCCAGCCCAAATCTTGTTCAGCTCACTGGACCAACGTACATGATCAGGTCATCTGCTTCCTCCACTGCTCCCGTATCTTCACATCTCTTAAGACTCCAATTTAGCAATCTTCATAATCTGTTATCTTCATTATATTTTCTTAATTCTGTAAATGACATCATCGCTTCTAGTTTCGCTGCGTATCCATTTAATTGGTTTACTGCCTTTTATCTGTAATTCTGAGTACAGCAGTTGTTCCCTACATTTATGTATATCATAAATCATCATCATGAGAGACGCTAAAACTCTGGGCGGGGTCTTGGCCTGCTCAAGAAGACCTCGCCAACGATCTCTGTCCGATGCAACAATCCTCCAATTGCGGATTCCTGCCCTTTCTGCATCCTGCTGCACTCATCTCGCCCCCTCTCCTTTGGTCTTCCCACTTTCCTTTTGTCATCTGGGTCATACAGTTACAGGGTCCTGAGGGGCTATCCTGACAACATGACCTATCCATCTAAGCCCTTCTATCTTTCTCTTTTTGATTATAGTCATGTCGTGTACATTCACTAGTTACATTTGATAAATAAAAAATATATAACATAACTAAAAATAGGTCAATCTGAAGTTATAAAAATAATTCACTGGGTCCATTTGGATGTGGAAATACAGAGCTACCTACAATTCTATCACGAATTGTAAACTACAACCAACTTCCAAGGAACGTCAAGTTTCATGCCTTGAAAACCGAAAACGGTTAACGGAGAAGAAGAAAGAAGGGGTGGTCGGAAAACGGAGGATAGAAAAAAATTAAAGGTACGAGGATAACTGGGTAATAAAGCTTACATCTTGGTTCAAACTGAAGATCCCATGAAGTTTCGGATCACGATGGAGAGGAACCCACAACAACCGCAGCTCTTTAACAGGTTCGATGTCGCCTAGGGGTGGGCCAACATTCAAAATCTCATTCACATTGGTTCAGAATTACCTATACAAGGTTATACCTCGCTCCGCTCAGATGAATAACGAGCCGTATTTCCTAAATAGTTTAATTAAAATTCCACTAGCCGCGTCTACCGAAGTGCTCGGTTCGAATTTAGTAAAAACGAGCCGCGCGCACGTTCGGCGAAAATCTACACGATTCTGTTGCCGGTGGGAACGGCGATCGACTGTGAGATAAAAATAAATAATAATGACAACAATTATCCTTTGTAATACTGCTCCCGCAGTACTGAGGCTAAGGATACCTTCCAAAACTATTATCCACGGTTAGCAGTGGCGTTCTGTGCGTCATTATATCTCGTTAACAATCTTCCTAGATTACTTTACGTAATTCAATAATGACATTACGGACCTTCCACTGATAGGGTATACTACAATCTACGTTACTTAAATGAGAATAAAGTACAGTGTACTTCGCTTCCCTAGATGGAGCCAGGTACCACTGCACTTGGAGCTGGAGACGTCACTACACGCTGATACGGAGGAATTATGACAACTACGCCATCCTGATCCTTACACCACTTTCTCTAGCAACTAAGAAGTACAGATTACTCACTTTATGTTACAAAAGGCCTACTATCTTACTTTACATTTCCTGGTATATTATATCTGTGCTTAATACAATAGGTGTATTCACTAAAGTAGATTCAGGTATATTTTATAGAAAAGAACAGGTTACTAATCTCAAAGAAATACTAGACTAAAAACAAGAAAAAACTGACAAAATATTTTTGCGTTCAGAGTGGGTCTGTATCGCTAAGAAACGAAGGACTGTTGGGAGCAGAACGACTAAGATGTTTCTGAGACCTGCTGCTAAAGGACAATGCACGGAAGGAGAGATTTAGCAGAGGAAGCGTTTAATAGGACACAAGAAAAAACACTGCTAAAAAGGCTCGTCCCACGGAATTATCGACGAGAGTTAATTATGGATCGGCACACAGCTACATGTTCGTGGTATTATGGGAAATTGTTGATGGGAATAATGCCTGTGGAAGGTCAAGAAATAGGTTCTTCGATGAAGCAGGGGCTACAAAAAACGGGTTTGAAAATGTAGAGAAAATTAAAACAGAGTCGGCAAATACGCCTCTACCAAAATCCGCAAGGCGGTTGCAAAAAGAATTCACTTTGCATCCTTAGAGCACGATGTTTCCTTACGCTTACAGTTTATTATGTTACACGCGTAATATAATTGCATTAGTACACTGTTACGTCGACCGACGTAGAACTAACAGGACTGGAAATAATTAGTAATAAGTGCATGCCTACACATAGGCCTACTACTTTATTTTATTTTGATCCTTCAAAGATCAAAGTTTTTAATCGGTGTATACTTCATATCTTTATTTATATATCACGAATTTGGATGTTCATAGAAGGTAACATGGATAAAAAAACCGCCAACAGGCGCAAAGAACAATGGGAAGGAAGACACGTATTAGATATTCGACAAACAGACAAGAAAAAATGTGAGTGGTTTAAGAATGTTAAGAGAACAGATTTCTAGAATTAAATGGAACTTCGCGGGGCACCACATGAGACAACAAAAATAACAAGTAGAAGCTGAAGACATAATAAGCTGAAGAACCTGAGGACGTACACAAAGAAGATACCTAATGTGACGGGCAGCTGACCTAGCAAAGCATGCTACTATCTAGATTGACATTAAGAAGAATAGAAAAGATAAGTGAAGACACCGTGTTCTAAATTGCATGGAATAGGGTTCAATAGATACACAGAAAAGATACTTATTTCTGAACTTAAATAAATTGGATTGCCTGGCAAAAGTAGCATACATAGTTGTCGCCAACTGAGGTCGGTAGTATCGATTTCACATACACACGCTGCTGTTACAATTAACTCACTATACTACAACTAATATAATCCGTCGGGAGGGGGCTGTTATAATGTCCTGCTAAATGGGTGGTTAACCATGCATAACCGTACTCACACACACCCACGCGCTCGCGCACACACGACTGGCAGGTAGGCCTAATCTGTCCGACTTATTGTTCTGCCATTTTACGAAGGCTGCACAAAAACATTAATTGCAAAAAACAGCATGGCGAAGCTGTCGCTTCAGCTGTACGAAACAAACAAAAAACTTTACGTACGGTCGCTAACTTTCGTTTTTACCCGCTTCTGTCTTCACAAACGGCTTAATATTTTACGTATTTCTATAGCAAAAACTAGGTAATCGATAAAACGTACTTTTTTTACAAATACACGTGGCAACGAGAAATGTTAACGGTCACTTTATGTCTACACTCAAGCGACTGATGTGAAAATGTTCAGATCTATAATATCTATATTAATATTACATTAAGACATTATTAAGTATTTGAGAAGAATATGAGAAAAACAGATTGTGGAAAAGCCTGATCAGAATTAAACACTGTTGGCTGGAACACTTTCAGGAATTGCGTATAACAGCTAACAGTGTTACGACAAAAGAATAGGACCGCGTTAGAAGAAACCAAACGAAGTTCACTGACAGTGAAAATGGTTTCTTCCTGACAACACGACAATTAACGTTATGTCAAAGAGATCAAATTTATGTCTAATAAAATCAGATAAGAATCTTTATTCCATAAACAACTTGTTTCTCTCTTTGGACTAGTGAAACTACTCGCTTTATCATCTATTTTGTCGAAATCTTTTCAGTCCTTGAGGAGTTGATCTTAATTTTTAATATACAGACAGATCAAGTGTTGTGTTTTTGTTCCCGTCTGTAAGTAAGTACAGTTTTTTACGTCTGTTACTAAGCACGTACTTTAATATCAGTCTCCCCCCTCTTGGACACCATTCACGATAACCTAGCTCCCTCTCAGTCTACCTGGACCATAATATATACACGCCCGTACCAATCTGAAAGCTTGACCTTGACGACAGCTGACAAGGACAACAGCTAATACTCTACTTAAAAATATCGTGCCGTTACTCTGTAGGTGACTATTTGCATTCATATTTTAATAGTTTGCGCTCATTTATAACAAATCTTTGGTATACTTAAATTTATACATTTTCTGAGTAGTTGAATACTAAAGCTGTACATTATTAATGTAATTGTAAATTTCTTCAAACAGGCATCGAATAAGTACGCGAGCGTAAGCATTTTTTCATCCAGCGGGGAACTTTTTTTTTCCAAAGCGATGACCTATACTTTTTTTTGCTTAACCGTTTTCTGAAAGTCTAAGTAAAATTTTATGATCACAATCCGAGAAAGTGTTGAGGAAAAGTTTCGAGATATCAAGGATGTAAGCAGAGCGTCCACTCATTTGCAAGCCGTTGGCAGCGGACGTTTTCAGTTTCAACTGCATACAACCCGTCCTTCCTTACCCCGCCTGTCCGAACTGTTTCAAGGTCAAGCTTTCAAATCGGTACCGGCTTGTATACCTTATAGTGACTTCTAGTTCAGGATACGGATTGTCTATCGGTTGTCTTCAACCCTCGCCCGTGTAGTCCATTTGCATCCTTCCTACATCACTCACGATCGTCGAATAAAATTACTTCCTTTTGTCGCTCAAGGTGCCTAATCTTTCCATATCTCTTCATGGATTCCACGATTTGCTATTATGTGTTAATAGCCATAGAAATTTGAGTTCTGTACGATCAAACAACGAGAATAATTGGTCAAATATTCTGGAATGTCTGTCCTTTAAAATAAAAGCCAGCTTGTCAATAGCTGTTTATACCAGAGGACGTTTTGGTTTTTGAACATTTATATTTCTGTTGTCAATTCGCTGTGTTACATTTTCAGTGAATGTATATTGTAATAACTGCGTAGTGACGAGTTATAATGCCACACGTTGGATGCGTCAATTTTGTAATAACTCTTTGTGTATCTCCCGAGTTCTGCAAAGATGTAAAAGTGTAATGTGTACTCTCGTGTCTTACCAATCCGTCGTCGCTCTGTAACGTAACTCATGCAGATTGTGTCCGTCGCGAACGTACGAATAACCAGTATCGAAGTCTTTACCTGTCCTATGTTGTATTTTTTAACTCCCGTAAGGCGCCAAATTGTTTTTTATAAAACAATTAAAATTTTCGCTGTTAGATTATCTCCTGGATACTGTAAAGAATAATTCGAATTGCCTCGGTGACTGGCGGGAATTCGACTTTCGCTCGTTGTTGGGACGTGTTCCCAACATAAAATTTGTGTAAAGCACTCTCCGCTAAAGCACATAACATACATAATACTATTCAAATAAATACAAGACAGTTAGTAAAGGTTCGTACTGATTTAATTTGTTCAATAATTCATTACTTTTTGAATGATAATCGTACAATAAAAGTTATTATAACAAAGTTTATGCTTCGGCCGCAAATTCGTTTTCACTCAGCGGATAGCAAAGGTGGCAGCGCTTCAGGCTTATGAAGCTATAATGGTTATTGTTTCTTATTTATACAAATTATTCTGCCAGTGAATGCTTTTGAGTATACGAAAAAGGTTTATAACAAGATGTTTAAATAAAGTACACCACTTTACAATTGTGGTACTTAAATACTAATAAGGTTTATATGAAAACTCAACTTTATTGTGTTAAAGGTGTGTGTCGGTTTTATCAGTTTGACATAGGTTATTACACACAGTGTTATTAAATATGAGTCATAAATCCTTGAAAGAAATTAGTGTTTAAATTTTAGAGTGAGAGTTATTTATTCAGAAAATGGTTAATCAATTTGGTTCGTAATTAGTTATAATTTATTTTATACTTAACAACATCACGTTGTTCGTGTTATGGATCGTCAAGTGTCTTCACCAATGAATTATTTCCTTCGTTTAATTCCAAAGATATGGATGCCGTCTACTTCTGGCGTCTGTTTCTTAATTCATCCAGTTTTTATTTTATTGTAGTTTTAATATTCGGTTATTGTCCCTTCATGTGTTACAGGAAATATGGTGGACATCAGTTAATCAATTGGGTTTCATTATAGTTTGATTTTCTTCGTTATTCTTACTTCAAATGGTCATCATCAATATAGCGTCTGTTCCTCTGGGTAGTTAATAATGGAACTCTCCTTTCATAACGGTCAAAATTATAACAACGTTTTGTAGTCATGGTAACTGACTTAACTCTGATTGGCTAAGTACATTTGAAACTATTGTTATCAATCCTGGTTTTTTGTTCAAAATGAATAAATATTTTATAATGACTATATTTACTTGGGGATAATTTAAATGGTTGAAATATTAACATAGATGTTCCTATTTTCTTTCAAAGATTAGTTTGATATCTCACAAGACTGGTCTAAGCCATGTATTAATACTTTTGTACAAAATTTATAATACTATGTTAATACATAATTTACTTATTTCTATAGTTTAATATAATTCTGACATGTTATTTTTGTTAGTTGATGGTAATTACATATTTTACCTTGTTTTGTTATTTAAATATAGTTTTCAGTTGTTTACAATTGGTTTTCTGTATTTATACAGCTATGTCATTTATAGGCCTAAACTGTTACATCTTATAATTTCTTATTTTGTTCTATTTAAACATTATTTATTGAGCATATCTTGTCTGCTTAACTTCCTTTCGTGTTTCTTGTCTTTTGAATTATTTTGGAACTGTTTTACAATCTATTGATGTTATTATACTTTTACAAAATTATTTCTTATCTGATACTTTGCCTTCAATTTACATTATAGTTATTATTTTGCTGCTTTGTTAAATTTATGTCATTATTATTTTGTATACCTATTCCCATTTCTCACACATCTCTTTGGTACTTAAATCTATTAATAAAACATAATATATAAACTAACTCAATGGTCTGTCTATGGTTCAGCCATGTTTCTTTTCATTGAAAATTATAATTATTATATTGCCTGTTATTACTTATAAAGGTACTGCTACTACTCTCTTTATAACTTCCTTACTTATATAAAACATACTAACATATTACTGTAAAATTATTTCTTCTTGGATACACTCCCTTAAACACTAAGCCAATAACTTATCACTCTTGGTTTCAAGGTTATTTTAGATGTACATTTACAACTATTCTTTAACATTATGTGCCTTATTTTCTTATTATTATAAGGTCCTTAACAATATACTTTATTTAACAATAATTGTCTTATTTATTTTTTATGGTTAGTGTACTTTCTTTACTACCGTTTTATTCATTATTAGTTACATATTTTCTTTACTTATTTGTGTCTCTTTTCATGGATTCGTCTTCTTAATCTCTGTGAATCTATTCTCATCTTTTTCGGTCTTTATCTGGCCAATCTCTGGGGTTGGGTCAAAGTCATTTGTTTTTGTCAGTCTAGTCTATTCTTTTAATGGTTACTTTTGTTTACCATTCTTGCTTCTTCTTTATTAACTACAATTTTATATATTTTCTTCATTATTTATTTATCAAATTATATTACTCTTTAGCATTTCTATTATACTTATGGATACTTTATATGATCAGATTTCTGCAACGTTATAATATTCTTTATTGTTATGCTGTCTATATTATATAAGTTTTGGTCAGATACACTGTGGGAGTACTGCTTCTGGACACACTGTTTTGGTCTGCTTAATGAAACTGGGTTTTGGCCGGCTTTCTTATCACGACCTAAAAAATCGCCTTCGCTGTCGACGAATAAAACGACGTTACCAGCAAATCTAAAACATCGCTTGCATCCCAGTATACTACAACTACGACGAACCGGAGTTAAATTGGAAAACTCGTGTGCCCGGGAGAGGACGTGTGAAGAACGCGCAGAGATTGCTAAAGCAGAGTACAAGTCTCGGACGAATCGGAGTTTTACAGTGTACATTTGTTTCTGTATTTCTGTACATCACGGTACCAAACGGTTTTTTCTGTGTTGTGTTGATTTACACGGGCAGTACGGACGGTCGGTGTAAACATACAAACGGCCAATGAAGAACGGCAATTGTTTATTCGGTACGTAACAAACGTAATAAAAACAACTATCATAGTTTTGCTGACATGTGCGCTGAATCTGTGCAACGCAGCATTGTTACATAACAAATAACACACACACACACACACACACACACACACACACACACGCACACACACAAGGTAATTGGAACACTGCCGGCACCATACGTTAACATAAATGCTCTACCCATCATTGCAGTACCGTACGGTATTATTTGTTTGTTCAACAACTATGTTAATTGGTCGCCAGCATCAGCATAGCAATTAGGGAATGTAAACAGCTGTTCTGCTGTACTTTTAAACCAAGCGAGGTAGGTAATACTTCGAAATTCGATAAGGTAACACCGTTACATTCATTACTTCTTCGGTCCCGTACTCTTTGACTTTCACGAGTTCTTTCGTGTTTTATATCACGTTTGTATAAGTACCCAAAATATAAATTACGTAAATACCAAAAGTATAAATACCCAAAATAATCAATTGCGTTGATCCTACCGCAGATCTCGTCAAGACTTTAATTCTTGTCTCACAGTATATAGCGCTCCAAGCGTGCGGATCGCAAAACAGTGCCAAAAAACTTGAAACTCATTAATAAGTAGCGTCAAATATTGGAAGAAGTTACGTTAGACAAGAATTGTGATTGCGTTTTGGACGAGATGCATAATTACTCCTCGGTTAAAAACTTGGTACAATTTAATAGAAAAATAAATAGTCACTCATCAGATATAATAAAAACTGGTTGCACTGTAATGTCGGATGAAGTAATAACTTATACTTGAAACTGAAACAGCTTTTTTAAGCCAGGTACACACGTACTTATACAAACAATTTCTTTTTTTTTTGCTCCATGTTTTTGTAGAAATCCTACAATGGTGAGGGATATGCGTGTTTTATAAAAGTAATAATGATATAATATATAATAAGTATGATAATAATAATAAATAATATAAACGCAGAAGCAATTGTGAGAGAAGTTTTTCGGGCAAAAGTGTTAATGGTGGCATTTCTTTATTGTTAAATAATTACATATAGCCTACATTTTAACGTCTATAAGTAAACATGTATGTTTTATACAAATATAGAGAGCTCATGTTAGTTGCGAAAAAATTCCACAGCTGTTGCAGGGCCGGCTCCTATGTCATTGAACAAACGGGCAGTGTGCATATAGACCTATAACAAGCTGCTAGATCTGTATCACCCTCCTATAGTGGTGCTAGTTTCTTATTACGATCACCTTACAGGGATGATGATTTCTTTGTCTAATCTATAATTTTTTCATTCAAGATTCTCCAGACTTTATCAACCCTTTTAAGATGAAATTCTTATTTTGACGGTCAGGACAGTTAATAATTTTTAACTAATTAGTTGGTTGAAAATTTATTAAAAGCAAGACTCCTATGATTAACGTTAGTAGAATACTAACGTAACTGACGGACAGAGCACAAAAATTAAATAATAAGACCAAATTAATAAGAAAGGCGTACTGCCTTCGGACACACAGTCAGATGGCCACAGATTACAATCCAAAAACGGAATATGACCCTACACTCAGACGAGTAAGGCACACGGTATGCTACTGTGGGAGAGATTTAGTAACTCGAATCTGAAATTCTAACGATGTCAGAACACAGTGCTCGGAACTACAATTCTTTTGTATGAATAAAACCAGGTAATCTCAAAATGCCTGAAGGTGGAGTCAACTGTGGAAGAAGATTATACGACCATCCAAATGAGTTGGTCTACAGACTGTCGGATAATAGTGCGCAGTTCAAAAAGATGTCATCTAACAAACCTGTTTGTCTACTCGTCCTAGATTTACTTAAGTTCTGTTAAATCTGTCCGTTATAACCTACAAATGTAAAGACTGGCGCCTTCGCGGCTTTTGACGCTCTTAGTATCTCATTAATATCCCACACTTCTCTACTATCTCATCGAATTTTATGTGTTTCTTCATATTTGCTGTTTCTCGCGTTTATCCGTTTTGTTATCGGGCAAATTATTCTACTAGCTCTTTTTGCTGGTTCTTTCTACCGATTTCATTTATTTTTCAATTAATGTTACTTATGTTATTCCCAGTTTTAAAATTATTATTAATTAATATTAGGATATATTGTTATCAAGTAATATTTTAATTTTTGTGCGAATAACAGTGTTTTAAATATTTGAAACACACACGCACAGACAGTGTTGAATACTCACGTCATCCTACAGCCAGTACAAAGTCACTCACCTGCAACAAAAATAAACAGGTATAGATTACTATCTCATTTGAAAGCAAATTCACAAATTAAATCCATAGAAATGTCATTGATCGTATATTGTTAGGACGACCGTCGGGCACTTCACATAACTAGATACGCAAGACAGGAGACAGAGGAAGCACTGGACGGACGAAATCGGATATTGTCTCACAGAGGAGATGGTTCTAATTTTGTACAGACACGCGACTGACGAGAGACACAAAACGCAGTGTATAAGTTTCGCGGAGAGCTTTGTTTTGATCCGGTGCGCTATCGTGGGAACGCGAACAAGACGCGGCCGACCTCCTGTAGAGTTCGCTTCCTCTCTCTGCCCGTCACTCATACCAGTACCTGTCACTGGCCGCTTTTGTGCCCGCCCCGCCCCGCCTATTATTCCGTACGAAACACGAATTATATATATAATTTTCATCCCTTTTATTACAGGAGAAAAACCCCTCACCACCAGCACTACTACTTCTACTCCCCCGTAATATAATCAAGGAATTAAGACCCGGAATTAAATCGACGACGAAAGAAAATTTCTACCCACGGTACTGCGTTGTGATTGTTTACGACGACAGAGACATTATTTGAAAGGACAACAGTGGTCCGGAACAATGAGGCCGTACGAACGGGTTGTACAGAGTAGTAGGGGGTTACCTGTCTGCATCACCTGTTCTCTACTGTTCTATCGTTATTCTGTGATAGTTTTTGTAAACTAATACGGGTAATTAATATTATTACATACACGGGTGTTTCCCTTTACACCTTATGTAGTGAGACTTGTGCGTAAAATGGCTTAATGATTTCTTACATTTTTCAAGTTACAGTTTTGTTAGAAAATAAAAAAATAATAAAGGGGTATTCGAGTACCTTTCGTAAATATGAATCACGTAATTTTCAAACTAAATCACATGTTTTGCATAGAAGTGTCAGTAATATTTCAGTTATATCACCACTCTACACAAATTTACGGAATATGATAATTACTAGTATCTAGTTGTTAATCTGTTAGTTTGAATGTCTTTAGCCTTCAATACTTGCTTTCAAGAATAGAACATTTTGTATATATGCGTTACTTTACATTTATACGATAAGTGAAAATTTCTTCTCTTTATGGCACTTTCAAGCCTGCGAGTAGAAGTTTGTTACCTATGGAGCACTCGCCGTGTTTCAATGACGCACATAGTAACAAGTAAAAACGTAAACGTAGTTTTTCCATTAAAAGTTAAATTTTTTTATTATTTTTGAAACACGGAGGAAAGCGAAATTTGTTTTTCTTCTGAACACTAATCCGTAAGTTAGAATTATTTACCTCGAACAACCGATATTTAAAAGCAGAACATATGTTTGTTACACTTATGTAAGCTACATGGAAATTTATCACGAAACTGTTCCGTCTACATGCTCTGTTCCGGGCTGCCATGTCAATGATAACTACGCATTTTGAACTGGGAAACGGCATGTATCGCTGTCGTCGTTCTTATCATCATCATCACCATCACCATCGTCGTTGTCGTCGGACTACAGTTTGAAAAATTGCCATCACTTATCCCAATTCTACGTTATTTGAGGCAATCAACTGAAGTCTTTGTACCAGAAGACGATCGCAGATTGTCGATGATCGAAACTGTTACAGTGGTAATCGTAAACTTTTGTTTTTCATTATTAATAACGGCACTGATTGTAGTTTTACCAGCGATCAGACCGACGTATGTGGTAAGACTCGGATTAGCCGCTGAGAGAATTAGTCGTAGTACGGCGATTGAAACGTTTGATATTTCCAAAAGTAAAACGTGTTTTAGAATTCCAAACGTTATTCTTAGTAAAGACAGTAACTGGCCGGTGAGATCTACTGTATATGATAAATCTTTAACACAGAAGAGCGAAAACGCAATATGTTTTTAAGCAATTGAATAACAAACCGGCATTAATGTTGGCGTCAAAAACAGCAAGCAACAGTAGGCTTACGGCATACGGTACCATCATACGACAGTTGGCACAACATACGCGGTGGCCTACTGGCCCGTCGTCACATAGCGTGAAATGTTATTAAAAAAAACACAGGTTTCGCTGGAAAATTACAATGTTGGCCCACGTTTGCTGCACACATGCGCCCAATACGATATACACAACATGTTTTTTATTACGCTTATTCTAGTTTTTAATTCAATATCCAACGAGTCCTTAAACTATATTCTCTCTAGTTGACCAATAACGCTTGTGTTACCCATAACGAACTTCTTACAAAGGAAAACAAGTTTCGTGCGTGCTCGTTCTTACAACTGGCCAGTCAATACTGTCTCGGCCAAAAGGACGACAGTCGGCATGAAAGCATCTGTTATCAGTCGTAATTAATTTTTTACTCACATCAGTGTGGTTACGTTGTTAGACATGCTTATGCGCGTCATTAAACATTGGTTATACCGACGGCAGAATGACGACGACATGGCGGGTCGGCTCCATGAAGGTGATAAGCTGCAGTTGATAAATACTAACTATGGCAACGCAGCGGCAACGTGAACTCAAATAGTTCTCATCTTACTAACGGTGCAATCTGATGGTACACAGAGACAGTGTCGGTACGTACTGTGTGATTAAGAACCCATTGTATTACATCAAAGGCTATCGACTGTCATCATTAAGGTGGAGGCAATATTATTAGTGGGCCTAATTATCCTCGTTAACCACCCTCTTTTTAAAATCTCTATCCTTCCAAACACGTTTATGCAGTCACAACTTCTTGTACGGACTTCGTGTTCTTCGTCTACACCACTGGGAGGAGGTCACTAAATATGTTCCGATACACCCATTTGAATGACCACATCAATTCTTCACTCCGGCATGTACTGGCTAACTGCTTTAGGCAATCTTCACAGCCAAGTGCTGGTGGCGGTCTTCGTTGCAAGTACCGACCGATACGATCTTCTATTACTGTATTTGAAATGACTGCACAGGCTCCTTCCAAACCAAAGTCTTTCCCTTGTCTTCACTTCTTCGTCGATCTTGTAGTTTATATTATTCCGAAGGAATATCATTTCAGCACTCTGAACTTTTTTACGGACACTGTTCGATATACATGTATTACCCATGTTTCCCTGGTGTATTTCAATGCTAAAATCCTAACTGTACTATAAAATTTTGTACGTATACCACTTTTTGCCTTATTTCCGAGATTTCTGTGCATTCACAAATGTATTAATTCTATTCTTACGGCTACATACACTGTAGTATTTACTTCATTACCAGATCAGCATCGCTCATCACGTATCCCTCTTCACTATGGTCTCTCTAACTCGTAACCACACTCCACACAAAATATTTAATGATAATCTCCCTTGTTCTCAGTCCCTTATTTCTCGAGATCTGCGGCCTCGATTAGTTCATAAAATCTATACTGTCTGCACTATCGTAGATTTAATTAATACCCACTACGTTTAACCACTTCGCAAAATCAAACGTTCGCTCAGACTCTGTCGTGGCGTCTTCGGTGGTGTCAGTTTGATTTATGACATTAAAGATGAGCCGTTAGGGTTTGGGCGAACGCAATTTTTCTACCATAAGGTAATAAAAACAAAAAAAAAGAAACTTGATTAAAAACGAAAAATTGTGAGCTTATCCACGAACACTATAAGAAAGGAAGGTTACCTGTTAAAATAGCAATGTCAGGATAACAACAGATGGCAGTTATTTTATTTGTAGATTGATACGCACTGCATGATTTCCGTAGCGGTATAATGAAAATGTACGAAACATTTTTATACCACATAGAATTTTAAATGTGAAGCCCACAGGAAACGGGTAACGCTTATCTGCAGGAAGACTTTAACTGCACGTGTACTGCACTGCATGAATCTGGTAGCGGTATAAAAGTGAAGAGAATTTTAAATCTCGCTGAATAGTAAATATTCTACACCAAATGAAACGTGCACTGATAATCTTCACACAGACCTTAACTCTGCGAGTTAAAAAAAATCTGTTACATGGAAAAACTAAAATTGAAAATTACATTTTCGCCACCGCGACTTCAAACGTTGGCAACGCAACTGTACAATGATTTAAACGGTTTGATAACATTCACAGTTAAACGGCGCGTGCGTGTTCCTACGTCTATTATTAAAATTATTAAGCAGTCAGTTTGTTGTGTATAAGACGACTCTGTAATTAAGACTTAACTAGGAGCGCGTCGACCGCACGTGCGCGAAACACACCACACACACACACACACACACATCTCGTTAGTGCAAACGTTTAGAGAGCACGCGACGCCCATGGTCAGTTTTGAGTTTTACATTAAATTATTCGTATATTCAGTGACGAAGAACGCGTTAAATTGGTCGGCCTAATGAAGCCGCTTGTGTGTTTACCTGTGCGGTGCCACCCTCCACACCCCGCCAACCGTGTGTGCGGAAAGAAGCCCTTGTAGTGACCACCGACAATATTGAATTACACAATCTGTCCTTACACGCCATGTGTTACGCTGCGGTTACGTGGCGCGCGTCTTGGCCGGTCCAAACACAAAGACATCTGTCCGCCAGCAATCGACCGTGAAGAAGTAGGCCTGCTACTTATTCGGCCAACAGTGCACGTTTATTGGCCTTTTAATGCGCTTACTTTCAGCTCAAGAAATGAATATTTTACCATAACACACTACCTTGCATTTAATGGCAAACTTGTCAGGCCACGGTCCGCTCTTACAATTAAAAATACCAGACACATCACCTTCCGCAGAAACAACTACCCTTTGTTCAAGAACGGTGAAAGATGTTAGTCGGACTCTTGTCAATTTATTGTACACCAATGGCGTAACTAAGAGATCGGCAGAACCTCCACTGAGGGAGGGGTGGAAACTTTAGATGGTAAGTTTCGAAACTCAATAATTTGTCTTTCCAGTTTTCATATCAAGCCAAATGATTTTCCACATTGTAGGCTCTCTATATTTTCAGCTAAATTCCAAAAGTGTCTTCAAAACTTTTAGACATACACAAACTTATATAATCCGTAGAAAAGTTTTAGCAAAGCAGGAGACATGATGTCAGGAGGCAATGATGTACAAACGGGTTTGTGGAGGGGATTACAATCCCCCTCATTAGGCCGGCCATGAATGGAATCGTACAGGAGAGCGCCGCGGTAATATTCTAGCGCAAACGCAAGCGGCCTCGGCTGCTTAAAGTAGGCCCCGTCGAGGTGCCCTGGACCAACAGCGTCAAGTACCTCGGGCTCCACGTGGACCCCCGACTCACCTGGCGAACCCATACACAGTATATCCGACAACGCGCTTCGGCGCAACTAACCCGTGCTATCTAATCCGGCAATGACCCCCCGGCTAGGTAAGCTCATAGTCAACTCGTACGTGTTGCCTGTGATTAACTACGCCTGTCCTGTTTGGGGATACCTGGCTCGTGGTCATAGAACAACGCTCCAGCGCGTATTCGACCGGGGACTGAAGCTTGCGTGTAAAGTCCCCCGGAGGTACTCTTCTCGACTTTTGAGGAGAGGACTCGGTGTCCGCTCTCTTGATGACACCGTGAGACGCCTGGCACGTAGATTCTATGTTCGTTCCGACAGAGTGACCCACAATTTCCTCATTGCCGGACTTGGTAAATACACCCCGCGACCAGGTGAGTCCTGGAAGCGACCTCGTTTCCTAGTCCCGGTGGTATATCCACCAATCGCAGGTCGCTTCACCCCCCCCCCCCATAAGTAGATAAAAAGTATATAATGAAATCAAACTGACCCAGTGGCAGGAGTCCTTTCTGAGACTCGGGACACTGCACTACTCGCGACCCCCAGTTGTGTGATGTGTGAATCGTACAGGGCAAAATCTGCAGGCAGGCAGTACACAATAGGCAATAACCGATTAATTTCTTACTACCATCAACACATATACTTCGACTGACATCAGTAACTCCATGAAATATCCTGTATACGCACTGACAGTAGGAATTATTTGATGTTTAGAAAAAAATATATTGTAATCTTTTGGACCTGCACGAATGATTAATACACATATCTTGTGTGAATGGCATATTATACACATTAATGTGTGTGTGTGTGTGTGTGTGTGTGTGTGTGTGTGTGTGTGTGTGTGTGTGTGTGTGTGCGCGCGTTACTATGTTATTAATACCTTATTAAGTTACTACTGTACATAATCTAGATACGTTATCAAATGGAATCAATTAAATTTTGCCCAACAGTAACGTTACGGTACATTATTGATCAATAAAAAGACAATACTTGAACGTCTTAACGAGAGCCTCTTTTTCTTGCAGTAAAAAAAAAATATTCGCGGACTTTATAAGGTAACTTGGAAGCCCTGAAGCGACACTACATGAGGCCAATCAGAAGCGTGTCTAATGGTTATTTAGGCGGCAACTGCGACCATAACACGATTCATCAACTAACGTAAGACTTATAGAATACTCGTACTTATCGTGGTGACTGCGACGGCAGTAGTTAAAAAAAAGTTGTACTGCGTCTGTATAGTTTACGCAACGACACTGTCACTATATAATATAGTCTTTATTGCCTGTCCTGGTTGGGCAAGGGGGAGGAACGTGACAACGTAAGATGGCAGATGCGAATTCTCAGTGGGTTAATAGACGATATAAAAAGAGGATGGAAATCAAGAACCTTCATTGTGGCTACATGATTTAGTACGGATGAGGCGGATTAATGAAACAATGGTGATTGGAGGGTGTTGAAGGAACGATCGGAGGCGGAGAACATCGTCCGTATAAGAATGTATCGCCAGGGTAAGTAACAAATCAGTAAACAATTTCTATTCAGCAAATTCTACCCAGAGGCGCGCCAGTAGTCCGGCGCCTGTGTGCAGAATTTTATTTGGCGCCCCTATACCTTTCCCCCCACAATAAAAAATCAGTTTATAAAAACGTATCAGTGAGTACAAATATATATTAATTGTATGTTTAATGAACAAATCGAGGAATTACAAAAAAATTATAAAAACAATAAACATACAAGATGGGTACAAAAACAAAAAACATCAAAAATAATCTGGAAAAAATAAAATAATTTATGTTATTCGTCAAATGCACCTTACATAGTTTTACGTACTCTTAACAGATAAACTTAGTTTTATAAAAACAAAAATATTAAATATATTTTGGTACATAATTAAATTACTATATTTTATTTGGCAAGAAGATCACTTCTAGTTTATGAAAGTTTGTACTTTATGTAAGCTAGATGTCATATAAATAAGAAACAGAAAAACTTACTACAATTAACTTGATGAATAATTTTTATTTTAATAGTCTATTTCCTCCTCGCCTGAAATTTTTGACGCGTTTACTATCCTGGCGCCTGTGTGCGCCGCACACATTGCATACTGTGTCGGCGCGCCACTTTTCTACACAAACTTATGCATTCATAAAAAGTCGTTGAATCCACTGAAAACCGTTATTTTTTAAAAATGACCAAATCAATCTTTAAAATGTCGAGTGGTTCAAATACAAAGGTACCGCTGTGTTCGCCTTTATCTCTAGGACGGGGTGACGTAGGAGAAACGAACAAGCTGAAAAAGAAAAAAAATGTTAAAACGAAGAAGACAGTACAAGGACTTGAAAGTACTCGCCGTATGATAAATAAAACTATACTTACTTATGAAGCTTGCAATGCGGAAAGATGTGAACAGAGAGGCGCAGCTATTGCAAAACAAAACTGGTTAAGTTACGCAAGGCGGCGAGACGAGCTGCGCCGCCTATATAGTTGTATTGCATAAAGCGTTGTGTTGAATACCGTCTTCGCGTAAACAAAAGGCCAGCGTTGCACAACAGCGTAGTTAAGTAGGCGAAGGGCACATATGAGTCTTCCTGCAACTCTTCTACACAGAGAGGTTAATTATATGCGTGCGCGCCTGTAGTAACTACTTGTGTATACCTCATTATCATAAAGGCACGCTAGCTAACAGAGAGAAATACCAGCTCTTAAAACGACATAATGACGAAGTACGAACACTAGTAGAAATCAGCAGTGAATAGTAAAAATTCGAGGGATGTCAGGAAGAGAGGAGATAAGTCGTTAAAAGTCGACTTTAAACAAAAATTATAAACATACGGTAACTATAGCTGAAGGTGAGGATGACATCTGTTATATGCTTAGGGAGTTAGACTAAGAATACCAAAAATGGAGCTTAACCATAAATACAAAGACTGGATATACTGTTCGCGGAAATACATGAGTATGTATTGTCGGAAAGGGGAGTTGTGAAGGTAGTCGATTCACACAAATATCTTGGGCCCGCGGCTACAAAAGACGGCACAAATGTAGCAGAAAAAAAATCGTACAGTTCACGGGAAACAGTTACATTCCACTTTATGGAACAATGAAATACGACCTGAAACAAAAATTAAAATGTATTACACAATAGTGGAAAGTATTGTAACATATGGGGCTGAAGTGCGTGAAATTACTGAACGTATGAGGAACACGTTATAGCCATAGAAATGGGGTACTGGAAGCGGTGTTGTAGACTTACATTACAGGGTAATAAGAAGTAAGAGAATAAATGAACCATACTAAATTACACGAGTGACGCAGAAAGATTAAGGTGGTACGGGCGTATGTTCTGTTGCCGTATGGATATGATAGATGGCCACGAAAGACTTCGTTAGAAAGTACAAAGGAATGCAATGACAGAGAAATCTGAAGGAGGAGGATTGGAAAGATCGCAAAGTTTGTAAGCTAGGATAAAAACGACTTTAAATGTTGTTCGAAAATTGCAATATATATATATATATATATATGTGTGTGTGTGTGTGTAAAAACCTACGCCTTACGAACTCCTCTGAACAGGATGTTACTGAAGTCGAAACATAGTGGTCTTCTATCTTCTCATACATTAACAGTGTGTCTACAATAGGCCTAAATGTATGATAAGAATACATAATGTAAAGGAAGACGAGACTTCCCCTTTTGCTCCGGTACCCACGAACAGGAACTACAAAATACTGTAATATTGCTATTGTGTTGTATTACAATGCCATCATGACATCACATTATGAACATCATAACTTCGTATTACTATAATGATATTTACGTTGTCCGAAATGTTCACCCACTCCCGAGTCCCAGGAATTAAGTTCTGGAGTTTTTAGAGATTTAGCATAGCCTTACTTTGACATGTCGAGATGTAGGCCTACAGCATAGCAATATTTGTAACTGATATGTCTAGTTTAATCGGTACAGCAGAGCGGTTCCACTGCCACTTGATTCCATTTGAAACGCATTAAATATGGGAAAAATTAAATTAGATTGGGTAATAACACTTAAAAGTTTCGTGAATTCTAATCGCGTAAAACTCCCAGCCCTTTCTCAAAATATCATTCTTCATTGCATCGTCTGGGGGTATTAGAATAAAAGTGCAAAAATAATTTGTCAGCTTTATTTTCATTTTAGCACGTTATGTATTCCGAAAAAGACGGTAAAATTGTAATGGCGAGTTTCTTAAATGAAACACCTGAAAGATGCTTCACATAAAAGGCGCGCCCGTTTCAAAAGAAGTATCGAGACCGACAGAATCAAAATACCGCAAGAGCGGTAGATTACATTTTTGCTCAAATTTAAAATAATTTATCGACGTGCACGATTCATATCTACTGCTGGTTAACGGAAGATTATGTCATTCGCACTAATCTGCTTTCAATCTTCAAGCGATTGCTCGCTAACTACTATCGTGTCGCTATCGATAAGTAAAGTGTTGACGATTTTATAAATAAAATACATCGATATGCAGCTAGCGATTAGTAATGTTCGATATTTGTTTTACGTAAGCATGCAAATACGTTCGTGAACTCTGAGATTACAGCTGACTAAAACCCCATGACGATTTAACCGCGATACGAGAAATACTGACATGCATCATGCCGTGTATTAATAAAATCAATATAAAATGTAGAAACGTCACACACACACACACACACACACACACACACACACACACACACACACACACACACACACACACACACAAATACTTTCATGTAATGATTTTTAGCAACCACTATCAACGGTTTAACCACTACCATAGAAACTAAAAAAATTCTGATAACTTGTACAATAACTTCAATATTTCTTTTATTTGGTTATAAATTCAGAATGGAACTATAAGTGGGAAGGTATTCTACATCTTAAACGTGTATTGTATAATTGACAACCATTACTGAAGGACCGTTTGACCTTTGTTTGTCTCCGTTTTTATTGGATGTCTCATTATAACTTTTGAATGCCTCAACCGATTGTCGTTAAACTTATTATAGCATACACGTCCACGCTTCTACCGCAAAAATGTACGGGGTAAACATTTTGAAAACATAATCACAAAAATCTAGGTGCAGTTATAAAACTAACGAGAATTCTAACCAGAATCTGAATATAGTATTCAGTTTTGGAAATTTTCAAAATTTCTGGGACACTGGTGCACAAGAACCGGATCAACATTTAAAAAAAAAAACTTTAAAAATCCATGCCGGGAATCAGTCAAAAAGAGAATTTTAACTTAAATCTGAATGTCTGAATGCAGCGTTTATTTTGAAAATATTTTAACCTTAAGGGCATTGCGTACCAAAAATTGAAGAAAAAATTGTACAAGTCTATGTGGGAACACCAAATTATGAGGAATTTCATTCAAAACACGAACTCGGTATTTTTTATAATTTGACAAAATGAATATCTGCTAACGCTTCTTGCAAATTCTGTTCATACTTCAAAAGGTTTGTGTGCAAAAACTTTACATACTGTTATCAGTAAAAAAAAGCAAAGGACTATGGTTACCTCCTCGTCGTTTTTACCCCTAACGATAAGCATCATACATACGAAGAACTTTACTTACAGCTATAAAAAAATAAAATCGATTAATTTGATTTTATCTAAGAGCAAATACATGTAGTTAAAAATGAGTGACAAGTTGTACAGCTCAGGGATTTGCTAGTTACTATCACTATGGCATTTAATAATTACGTAGAACAACAATAATATGAAAAACGGAATTCGATGTAACAATAAAAGGTAACCTGCGACGTTGTGCAGTGTGTCTACAGCAGGGGTCTCCAAACTACGGCCCACGGAAACCCGGCCGATACTGCGTGCAGTTTTTAAATAGATCATCAAAATACTTCAAATATTATAACATTTTACTAAATAACTAAACAAGAAATAAGTTCTATAAAATGTTATAATATTTTGTACATATTAAAACATTTACGTGGTTAGACGAACATTTAAAACTTGTCAAACGAACACTTGAAATCCATTCTAGTGGTAGGAGTTTCAAAATTTGACCCAAAATGGAAGACATTATATAACAGAAGCAACTACACACATCCTATACATACATAAGAAGCCAAAAAATAATACATAAAAAATATCTTTGAATGTTATTTTTTCCTTATTTTTATTTACATTATTTTGAATAAATGAATTTTTTTCTTTGGATAAGTCTGCTTAATTTTTATTCAAATACTTTTTTTTTGACTTGATTAGTTCGTTGACTTGGAGACCCCTGGTCTACAGTACCGGACTTATACGGAATAATAATGCATAGTACAGTTCGTAAAAAAAAATGTGAGATGTAATAAGTCGCGTCAACGCGATATCTTACTGTCATCGATAATATCACCAGCACATAGTGGTTATCCTGAGAGTGCTTACTACTTTAAACGGTAATATTTATTGTGCTCGTTCACTTACCGCAAGGGAATCTGGTAGTATTTGAGACGCAGTGCAGTAGCAGCTAAGTCCATATACGTCGCAACGATTTTCCTAGCGCCTACGCGCGCGGTACACATAAAAAACACTTAACACAGGGAACGGGCGAGCTTTTCACCTTCTCGGCATTGCGCCAACGCGTGTCAGTAAGTGCTATTGTATAGTCTTCCATCAACTGCAACTGCTTTCGGATCAATCTTCACGGGCGGCTCGGATTCTCGTAAAGATATGAGCGAGTTCTTGGGAGTATTTTCGAACGCTATTGCTGTAGGCTGACTACTATTCCAAAAGCAGTGACACGAGGTCGGTAATGTAAAGCTGTAGTTAATGGTATGCGTATTTCATGCCAGTGTATATGTTGAGAACGTACAAATCGTAAATGGATATGTAATATAATGCTGATATTATCGTACATCATTGTAATACATCACAAATATTGCAATATTACATTATTTTGTAATATAAATTAGTAGGCGTCAGTGCAAAATGAATAAGACGGCTTTGTACTCCTTTTAAGGTTACAGAAGCCCTTTCAGATCTTCTGACACCTTCACTTGTAACACTCAGTTTAAAAAATGTATTCTTAAGCATACCTATTCTCTACGTACTCTCGGCTAGTGTGCACTGAGGGCATTTGAAGCTATTAGTTTCGGTAAACTGACTATTTATAGACGTTAGTAAAAATTGCGCTCTTCAGTCCTGTAAAAGTCGACTTTTAACGACTTACCTCCCTCCATTTGCACTGACACCCCACTAATTTTTACTTACATGAAATTCATGACACGTAAGGAACCATCTCTACCGATTTTCTTCCATTATGTGTTCCGCATCTCATGTCCTTTTAATACTTCCCTACATGTGCCATTTCTTAATTTGGTCACGAGTGTTTTTCTACTGTCTACTTTTCGTAAGAATTTCGTTTTGGTACTAATTTTCTTAGTCATTTTTTCGGCGACTGTTCAGATCCCCATCCTTGTAATAACAGAAATCTGCTTACCTAAATATTTCATTCAGTTCTCTCTTCTTAAGGGAGTTCATCGTTACATTAGAAACTTTTTCATACTGCTAAATACTATTCACGCTGGTGCTCTTCTGTCCATCGTCATCTATTCAGCGATATTATTAATAAGTGTTTAAACTTTCTGTCCATTTATCATTGGTTTCTAGTGTGTTATGAATTAGTACATTATAACGATGAAAGGTTGAGCGAGGATCGGTGAAAAAATATATTCACCAATATTTATTCGGTTTGACAATATTTATTGACATCAGCAGGATCTGTGTACGGGATACAAGAGAAAATATCAAACACAAGATCAATTAACTGAGTGACTGTGTTTGTGTATGTGTGTGCGCGCGCGCGTGCGAGGGAGTTGATACAGTTTGTATTACATCATCAAAATAATTACATGATGTAATTATGTAATGCGTTAATTACGTAATTAATATGATGTATTAAAGATTTAATAGAAACTGTCCCAACACACTCTGTTAATTGATCTTGTGTTTGATATTTTCTCTTGTATCCGAATACAGGTCCTAATGAAGACAATAAATATTGTCGAAACGACACAAATAGTTTAAAATTTATGTTATATTTTTTGACCGAATCTCGCTAAACCTTTCATCGTTAAATTTATTGGTCGACTTTCACTGCGAAATTAAGTATTAGTGTATTATATTTTTATATCACTGTGCTAAGTGTAGTAGTAGACCTACGTATGTGCTACAAAGTACATAATTTACGTCATTTTATGAAAGCGCTTGGGCAGAAAACGTAGTGTGTAAGTGAAAGCGCAGTAAGGGTGTGCGCCCCCCCCCCGACAAACACGTGGTTGGGGGTTAAGTAGGGCGCCAGACCCCGAGTGGAACAGGTGCGCAGTGTGTTATCACTACTAAAACGAAAGAATTCGGCTCGGAGAACTAAAGCGTCAAATTCAAGTCGGTACAGAATACATTCAACGACTACGTTGCTATTTTTATGGGCTGTAGTAACGCAATTACCTCGCGCCCGTAACTTCCTTCACTTTAAACAACCACTTACCGAATTTTATCTGTCGAATACAGAAACGACGCTTTTCTTTTATTAGGTCCTTCGCGTTAAGTGCTCCGAATGTAAAACCTAAGAGAGGACATTCTTGAACGAATACCGCGCCCCCTCCCAATAGACACGTTTCAACCAGTACTAATAACACAAAAATATATAAACTGAAATTCTTGTTTTTTTTTTAATATATTTTTTACGACGCTTAAACGTTACACAACTAAATGATAAGAAGAAAAAACCATTCGTTTTACGCTGGATTCCATTCTACTACGTGTATTTTTTTTTTTTTTAAAGCTTTTAAGAAATATTACAGCGAGAGATAATAGAGCGTCTTTTTGGGCTGGAAGAAGAAAGCTGTTAAAACGATCTAATCAGTAAAACATTAATGGTTAGGCGTTAATTGTGTGCAGTAGAAGTAGTGGCTAATGGAGCGATCAGTTCGGGCTACTCTCTGTGGCTTACTCGCTTTGTCTCGTTCTCCTCGAGCAGGATTATGTTTCACTGCGGACAGGAACTGACCCCCCCCCCCAAATCACTCCACCCTCGCGCTCTCTCTTTCCCTTCGCGTCCCTTCCTTCTGCATTGATACGTCTTCATTAACAATTTATTATTAGTCGTTTGCTTGCGCTAATGCAGGCGAGAATAACGTCACAGGACGTTGTCTTCTTCCTTTAGAAAGAGAAGACTAGGACAAGAAATTCCGCTTCCTTTGTCGTGCAAACGGGAAGAAACGAAAAAACAAAGACATATGTTGCGTCGTTTATTGCTGTATCAAGCAGGGCTGTTTATGTAAACAATTGCGTGCGCTGTGACCATATTTCACCCGGCGTTTCTAGAATACTAATTACTAGCGGATCGCCAGTGCTACCCGCTAAGCTTACAGGCCCAAGGCCGCACTCGTTACTGAACATCCGTTCTCTTCTTTAACCGGTATAGTTCCAATTTCTGAACAATACCTCCCCCTCCCCAGTCTCTCTACATAATTTACATGCCTCATTACAAGTAGAGTTTCAGTCACTACCTTGAATGAGTGAATTCACATCGAACGATTGAATTCTATTTCTTCGTATAATACACGACCGGTAGAAATCCGAATAAGAACACAAATATTCCTGCGCGCAATAGTGAATGGAATACACCACCTCTGCGTACAGCAATAAAAGAACACCAAGTGATTTAGCATCTTGGAAGAATGTTAGCCGAGGCTATACTGCCACTAATAGGGTCACCTCTTGTCGGATCCGTAAGCAGCTATGTATACAGAAAACGCTCAATGAAACTTGCTCCTTGAAAATTAAGTAGAAAAAAGAATAGTAAGAAGTTTAGGGGTAGGAGATTAAGGAAACATTTAGCTAACGTGTGGGCAACTATTACTTACGCAGACACTTTTTTCGTAAATTTTAATCACTTACTTTTTAAAGAAGAACCCTCCAGTTTCCTTAGGAAAGTTCAAGATTTTTTCCTATCAATAATATTTTCTATAAATCGGCCATAAAGCAGAATAAATAACCAAACCAATCTTGCCCAAACTTTCTTCTTTTTTATATACAAATTTGTAAACAAGTACGTTTTTGAAAATCAAGCTGGTAAGTTGCGTAACTAGTATGCACTAATAAGTACTAATAGTACTGCCCTTCTTCTGTACCTAACATTACTTTCTTTTTCGGTAATCTCAATATAAATTATTTTTACACATACAAATACACATTATTGGTTACCGTTAACGAATCCGCCATTAAGATATAGCCTAATTAAATAATACTGTCATGTAGTTTTGGTGGACTCAGTATAACGAATATACTGTAAGTTAACTAGCCAACTTAGGTAATGTAGGAATCATATTATTGTACATTCTACATTACGAATATGTGTGAATTACATTAGGCTAGTGTCCAGTATTATCGTAAACACCAATGACACTCGTTAAGAGAGAAGCGCCCTTTGCTTGTACAGAGAATCGTAAAGAATCTTTTCTTATACCATCGGGTCTTATAGGGAGTCGAACAGAATCTGTTTCTATCCACCCTTACAAGTATTGAAGTCTCAAGTCGCCGAGCTGCTGCCGTTGAAGTTATCCATCCAGGTTTTGACTTCATGCATTCAGTGCTTGACTTTCAAAATGGAGTCACGACCATAACGTTAGCTGTCTGACATACTTGATACTATACACAGTCGTCCGTAACGTTATGTATTTCAAAAAAGCAACACTTGACGTCGGGCAAACCGTTAACCAAACACACACACACACACGACGTGGCTACCGAAATATGTCTCTATTGCTAAATGGCTGCCTTCCACTGTTCATAGTAACTGACAAAAAATAAAAATAAAAATGGTGCTCACTGGAAAAGAACAAGTACCGGTATAATAAAATTTAATGTGCAACGTAAAGTTCAGTATTTTACACCAGAATTGTTATTAAATTTTAACAAATACCATTCTCCCGTGCCTAGCCCCCCCCTCCCAAACTAACAATACATTGGCCAATACAATCGACTGCCGATTCGCTAACCATACTACAGTGTCACCCAGAGACTGTTGATTTCATCAAGAACAAGCACAATGTTAAAACGTCAAAGTCTTTACAAATAAAATCACTCTCATAAAGCTTAGATATTGTTCCGCTGGTTCCAGTGGTTTGTTATAGCTTACACGTTCGTCAAATACGTATAAACGCGTGCTGCAAAAAGACGAGAAAAACCGTACATCGCCGAACGTAAACCACGCAGAAATTACAACTGTTAAAGAAAACCAACCACAACCTATAACTCAACGAACTGGATTGATATTTTCACGCACGCAAAAGACAGTAAGATTCCGCTTCGCAAGCAAACAATTAACAGCTCACAATTAAGAGGATTTTACACTTATTGAAAAGAAACTCACAGACCTGGTTAAAGGCAAAATCTCATATAATATTTTATGTTGACACAGAATCACGAGAAAGAGAGGGAAGAACACAAGTTTTTGAAACAATTTAGCGTAGAAAGTGATTATGTTTTCATAAGAGGGATGGCGTGATAAAATGAAGACAGTGTGTCTATTCAGCAGAAAATTGTAAAAGACTTTCGGTAGTTGGAAATAACAACTACAGGATTTAATTAGGCATAGGCATACTAGCTGTAAGACTATAGCAAACTATTAACGGGAATCTCCTTAAACGACTATTTCTAGTGAGCGAAAGTCGGGAGACCACGCAAGAGCTTCTTGGATTATATAGTGCAGTGCTGGGTTTCAAAATACAAGGATTGTAAACAGAGGGAGGTCAGCCGGACGATCACCCACCGGGTTACGGCAAGAACTTAATTTTTTGGTCTCACAAGTTTCTTTTTGTTTAGCAATTAAGACACTCTTTGCATTGCTTTGGTTTTAGGCCGCGGCGTGTTTCACAACAAAACGTTTCTGCCCTTGCCAGCGACCATATCGAGCTGGCTACTTTAGAATTTAGCCGGCTTCTTTTGGTTTGATTAAGATTCCACCCTCTGGCATGGTCAAGGTAATCACTGCTGACGAATTATTGCAAACGCAGCCGAAACGTCTGGCTGCAGAAACATACCACAGCCATAACTCCAAAACGAAGCGAAGATTAAATTCCGGTCGGTAAAAACGTAAAACTAATTAAGCTATTATGATTATCTGTTAAAACTTCCGGGCTATTGTTGAACGAGTTAACTAAGTAGCTGTTACGTGAGTAGAGCACAATCCGACGCCCAAAATCTTTTCCGCAGTATCGCCGTACACGAGTTACAGTATCGAAGTTGTGTAATACGGCGCAAAGCACAGCACACAGGTGCACTTGCCAACTTTACGGCCGTTTGTCTCCGACGGCGATTAACATTATTACGTCCGTACACTACTTTAGCACAGTTAAATTAAATTTAGTTTAATCACTATTAGAAAACGAATTAGCAGTTTTAATGCTCGCTGCGATCCAGCACGCACATGCTGCACCGCCGTCCTGCGTTTATTTATGCATTTGTTTTTTTTTCAAACGATTATTGGCGTGTTTGTTTTTGCATCCAGCATTCGCGTTTGGACGTATTTGTTGCGATCCTACGACAACCAGAGCTTACACCGATATGGGTTTTATCACGCACGGATTAACACGTATGTAGTATCGATTTTATTGTTTAAACAAAAACTCCTACAAAACATTCTAGAAATACATACTTTTATTTATGTATATGTCGTAGGGCTATCTCCTTTACTAATCACCGTGAACATTTTGTTAGTGCTGGTTTCAGGTTTCAGGTATCACAGACTTCAGTTTGCAAGTCAGTTATTTGTCAAAACTGCTTAACACATCGAGGGGGACCACTATAATTAAACTTCCAATCAATTAGCAAATGCAGAGAGACCCCGCAGAATAGGCAGGTGTTGAGTACGCATACGAAAGTGAAAGAGCAGATGAACAAAATTACGGAAGAACCTAACACAATATGTCAAATAAACGAATATTCTCATCATAACGCTCACGCTTCCATTAGTAGGCATCAACCTTTTGTATATCTACCAAACAACACTTTCATAAGAAAGAAAGACGTAAGCACCAAACTAAAACTTATCTGTCCAAAACATAATTGTTTTGTTAAGTTTTTAATTATTTTTTATTTTTTATTGTTTACTCGGCCTACTGTATGGGACAGAGTACTCGTCGATGACGACCTTAAGGCTGAAGTCTAGAATTTTCGCACATAAATGAAATACCTGAGAAAATTGGCAGGAAACACCACAAGGGACAGAGGAAAGAAAGAGACACGTAAGCGAGAAACTTTGATTTAAATTTCTTATAAAAGAAAACAAAGTAAACGACTAAAATGACAGGCAATTGGTATGAATGAATCCAAAAAGGTTTTTGTAACGGGAAAAGAAGGAAGGAGAACCAGAGGGAAGGCAATGTCAAAGAGACTGGTAAGATAACGGAGATGAGGCAACTGGTACGAAATGACAACGTTTTTATGAAGTAGGCCAACCAACGCCGTAATACCTAAACGGAATTATGAAAAAGATTCCATTATTTCACTTTTTTTTGTAATACAGCTACAGCTTGTTCACGGTCTCGCTTCGGGCAGATGGGAAACGCGATGTATGATACGCGTAGAGTACAACGGTACCTACGGAATAAATGGATGTTTCGAGACGTGACGATCTGTGCAGCAATTTACTAATTATTAAGGTTACCGCATATTTTTTAGATAAGTGTAACATGCGAAGACTAACGAAAGTGTCTAAGTCAGTGTACGCAGGGATAAAAAAATCAGTAAAAATCCAAAGAAGGGAATGGTTCTTTGAGAAACTAAATACACATACAGTTTCTGTAAGCTCCCTCGAGTAATCAAACGTTACGCGAAGTACGAAGTACAACCGCTGTGTAAAGTTTAACCTAGATCGGTCCCACGGCTCTTCATTGGCATGTGACAAGACGACATGACGCGGGCGTCAACAACAGGCTACAAAGTACCATTAATGTAAATAGATTCGAACCTACGTCGACTCGGCTAGAACACGTTTTAACGGCGACCATACAAGATTACACTCGATCTTTTATTAACGCATTTAATTTTCTCTCCGCTCAAACTAATGAAACCCGAACTAAAACTTCGTTGGTTGTTTCAAAGCCGAATGATTATGTTCTATGTGCATGAAAAAAACAGCAGAGTTTTCTTAATAGATTACGACACTGAGTATATTAGTAAATGTCACGGCCGTCTGAAGCAGGTAAGCGACGATCCTCGGTCACGACGGTGACGAGTCCAAGACCAGCGCTTTCATCATCGTCACCTCCCGTACACTGTAGTTGAGCTAGTCGATCGCTACTTCTACTTTGGAATTACATCTTTAGTCTGTTACGTCATCGACTGCTTTACGCGGTACACAAACTATTCGTAACTTCTTCTTCTTCTTCTTCTTCTTCTTCTTCCTCCTCCTCCTCTTCTTCTTCTTCTTCTTCTTCTTCTTCTTCTTCTTCTTCTTCTTCTTCTTCTTCCTCCTCTTCTTCTTCTTCTTCTTCTTCTTCTTCTTCTTCTTCTTCTTCTTCTTCTTCTTCTCCGCTTAGCGAAGTGGGTTCAGTAAGCCCATTCCAATACAGTTCGTTTCCTCGGTCAACTTGTATTCCCTTTAGCCTATAGTCTAGTGTTAAACTGACATCTGGTATAGTCGGATTCTGTATACCGCGAGTCATGCGGTCGAGACAATTATTTATTACATTAACTACTTACATACTACTAAGCTATTACATAACTTGATACTTTGTTATTTTTATCATTATCATAATTATAAAAGCTATCATATCTTTTACGATGTTACATTATACATATCCACACTGTAATTGAACGATAATTGCAAAAAATTAGACGAATAATTCTGATCGCCATTAAACAGTCCACGTTCGCAATCGTTCTCGTTAAGACAACCCAGGTCCCAGTACGATGTAGGCTGCCTAATTGCCAATATGTAACACTGACAACGTCGTTTGCTCTAAAAATTCAATGTAATTAACGAAGCATGCGAATGTTAAGTGAAAGGTTTAGAAATCGATTTCTGGCTGCAGATCACCGCATATACCGCGATATCAGGGGAAAGATTTGTGTTAGTAGTTCACCGTAAACTGTGAGTACGCGTTTGATACATACAGTTACCTGCGGTGTCTTCAACCGGTCACGATGCACAATCATTATCAGATAGGACAATCGGAATTATTTACCTAATACTATGGCAAAAAGGGGAAAGGATGTGGTTGCTCCTTTTAACCTCTGGAATAACAGGCTAATAAGAGGCCCTTTTTCTACTACATAGGCCTATTTGTATCGAGTATAAGTTAGCTGATCTAACGCCACGATACAAAACAGAAGAAAGAACCACGTCGATACCTGCTACAGTTTTGAGCCACTCGCCCTCATCGGCACACGATAGATGTAATCTCTCTACTTGTAACTGGTATTTGTGGAGCTTATCCTTCGGCTTCGCTGAATGATAGCACCAGCCATACCTGGGACGATCTTTATTGTTGTGATTCCTTCCGCCTTCTGCATACGATACTAGCTAGTAACGGAAATTTGCTTAGGGGCAATTTCTCACCGCATGGACAAGAAGTCCTATGGACCTGTCTACTATTCTCTCCGTCCACCCTCAACGGGGCCAACTTGCGTCTGGCACAAAATGAACTCCTTATTCTAAAAATAACTCTGTGTTCGAAAAGTATACCAAAGAGCGAAATATTTAGCGGGATACGGATATGGGCCGACGGCTGTAAAATCATGGGTGTGTGTAATGTTTTGGTATATGGTAACCGCTGCTTGGATGTTTAGACAACATCCTCATTCAACCAGAGTTTCTCTGATTACTGTAAAAAATCTACAGTTTGTTTAGAATATAACATAATATATATATAGAGAATATTTTTAATCACTTTAACTACAATACATAGGCCACTTCAAGACAATGATATACCTAATTCTCTTTATTACACAAATATAGATAAAAGGAAATGTATTGTCTATGATGATCGTCATTAACAACTTCTACAGTCCGCTTGTGTTTTGGGCACTTCTGAGTTCTCTTGAGTGACGTGCGGTTTCTACCAGATTTGGTTACCACTATGTGAGTGAGTGAGTGAGTGAGTGAGTGAGTGAGTGAGTGAGAGAGAGAGAGAGAGAGAGAGAGAGAGAGAGAGAGAGAGAGAGAGAGAGAGAGAGAGAGAGAGAGAGAGAGAGAGAGAGAGAGAGAGAGAGAGAGAGTGCCCGCGCGCGCTATATTTTAGTGTATTAGCATACATTTTCTGTACGCACAAATTTTATTTTTACTTTATTTTATTTCATTATAGACTTCAGCCAACTTATATATAAGCCTACGCTGAGTAACTCTATACATATAGGCCTAGTTCCAGTTAAGTATGTGTATTTAGGCCTACGTTGTTGAGTTGTAACTCCGAAGCTTCTTGGAGTTACATTATTTATAAAATGACTAATTTCGTATGTACGTGATAAAATTTGTTGCGACGATTTGTAATTTATTTCCATTTTCAAAAGAAGTGTTTCAAGCAAAAATCGAACGGGAATTAACAAACCGAGTCTCCGATAATGCAGACCAGATACATCTGGTACAATCAGGTTCCTAGTTCAGACATTGCAAGTTTAAAATATTTAGAGAAAAATAAATTATTTATATTATTATTGTCAAATGTACATTAATACAAACACGCAAAGAATACACTATAACTAAATATATTTATTTAAAGTGATGTACTCGAATGAAATGTCAATTAGGTTTAAAGTTTTTACAAAACAAAAGTTTGTTAACATACGTCAAAGTGACAACAAAACGGGAAGACAGAATTCTGTAGCATTGCCTATTATATCGCCTCTTGAACGACATTACGAAAGTTTAGAAACACGAAGTCATTCAAGCAATTAATTCATATTGTATTATTATCCAACCTGTCTATTGAAGTGACCTTACACAATCGATTAGAACAAAACGATGTCGTTTAATGGTTAACTGAACGGACTCGAACTAATGGGGTAAACGAACACTCGAGTGAAGTGTAGGATTGGACTGATCGTGTGCAATACAACAGTTAAACGCGCGGTGGAGCATTGTAGTCAAGATGGCGGCCGGTAGCCAGAGCTAGTTAAATTCGATTAGGTGAACATTGTCGATTAGCGGCCAGGTCGTGCATGTGAGAGCCGTCTTTTGTCCGAGAACACGTGCGACGTTTCGGAATGCTCGCTTGATGGCATCGTCGTCTTGCACTTCTTTTTCTCCTTGTTCACAGAATAATGCGATTTTAATGGTATTTCTTTCAACTTCACGTGGTCGTTGGTCGCGTTTTTTTCTCTCCGTATCATCCTCTCGCGATGCTACTGGTGTCTACTACTGATAGGTTAAGTGGGCTTTGCTTGGAGAAAATAATTACAGACCGAGCCAAGCGACAACGATACATAGTCTGCGTTACGTTCCCGTACATACTATCCGACTTTTAACATGATAATGTTTTTAGGCTGGGGGTCATTCCACAAAAATGTAACGTCATCGAAAAATGTAACGCTTCCACACTTTCGATTCCCCACAGTCTAGAAATCTTCGGTCTCTGTCGTTTTAACATGATAATGTTTGTTATGTAGTAAATATATTTGTTATATAGTAAATATTTGTATTATATAGTAAATATAAAAAACATTATCATGCTTCGATGTTTCGGTTTCGTCGAAATTCTTTCTTTTCGGAAGAAAGCTATCCAGTCAGTCCACTTTTACTACAATAACAACGTAACTACGCGACTAATTATTATGTAATTGCAGATTCGTTGTTATTACACCCAAGTTATTTGTTGAGTCTGCACAATGACAATTACCTATATCAGTTTATTCTGCACAACTAATCACAGCGACATTCTTACGCGTTTCTTTTCAGTGGGTAGAGTATTATTATTATATTAAGTTATATGTTCATTTTGTAACGACCGCACCCTCCACTGAAACTATGTGACTATTTTCATGGTGAAAAGCTTCGCTTGATTGATTTCGTGTCTAATTTTCTTACTTATTTGTACGTTTTTCTCCTAAATGCATTAAACTTCCATTAACATAGTAACACTAACCTGGTCCCCTCACTTTACTTTGGGTTTTCCTCTAGCTTCTTACTTCTTTATCTCCATCGTCTTCCTTATTATTCCCCCCCCCCGCTGATCTTCGTTCCGTGAGGCTAAAAAATGTTATCTCTACGCTTTAACGTTGTCTACTTCGTTCTCTCCATTCAAACTTTCCTTTAATTTGTGGTTCCTGTATTCACAGTAGAGTGTTTTCTCCGAGTTCAGTTTCTGCATTACCTTATTCGCTAAGCGTGTAATACTTGATTTCAGGAGCGCATGTTTTGACAGTACGTTTTACACGTTTGGGGGGGGGACTGCTCTACACTTTCTTACGTATACTACACGTACTTCGTTTGCCTGCTAATTCTGATCTCTGAAAATTCTTATACGTCCTGTATAGCATTCTTTCCCTTCTTGCGTACGTTCTGTTATTTCTCTTTACCTCTTACGTCTCCAAAAACATCATTCCCAGCTAATTTAAGCTTTTTGCTTTTTCGCTTTCTTGTTTTCTTATTGTCTTACGCTACGTATAGGGCTCGTATATCTGTTCGTAAACTAAGCCATAAGAATCGTAATTAAAGACCTAATCGGCCTGACAATTCCAGCGGATATGGTGTTCGTGGTGACCAATTTCCTGATTGGCCAAAACGCAATCTGGTAGTCCACCAAGTGGACTCGTGTGTAAGGAGTGTCTTGGGATAACATTCTGGAATTCCTGCGAGCAGCGGACGTGTAGTCTTGGCCACCACAGCCTGCCTTGTGTGTCCTGTACGGCTAATACCGACACAGTACACTCTGCACCTCAGATGATGTTACATACAGCGGTACATAATGTTTATTATTAAGTTGTTATCCACGGAGACGAGTCAATATGCACTACTAATCGCGGCGTAATTCGCACACGTTTCCTTTCGAGGAGTGGGTTATTAGTACCGTAATTAGAGATCTCATAACGGAAGCTGATGCACGTGTTGTAAGCAAATCTTTCTCGGTCTCTCGCTCACACACTAATAGAATTTCTACACCAACGTGATTAATGAGCTCAACCAGGAAAGTGCAGCTATTAAGGTTGATGAAATGAAATATGGTAAAACAAACGGAACGTTTGGTAAGAGTGCAGCAGCTGGACAGATGATAACTGATGGTAGAGATATCAAACAGTTATACGAATTGCGGACTACGCAAGATAATACATAACAGGATTAACAAAAACAGATAATTAAACTGGTATGCAGCCAAACAAGAAAAGTTATTAATATTTTCAGAATCATCGCCGTAGATGAGTTTACAACAGTTTTCTGACGATCTCCGATTTCCAACCTTATCTTTCTGGACCACCTCAAGGTTCACCTCTTATCATCGTTCTATTTAGATTTTCAATGGGCTGCCTGGTCTTCTTTTGACTTCCTGTTGTCACTTCAACACTTGTTTTGGAATGATAGCCTATCTGTGAATGAATGAGCGATTCTTAGTAGGAAGAAGCCGGTAAACGGTTAAAGCTGGTAGACGACTGGATACCAAGCTATGTGAACTGACCACCTCCACGACCCTTCACGCTGGAAACGAGTGAACTAGGCGTATTTACTGTGAAGAGACAGCGTTGGCGGATGATCCGGAAGGCTATGCTATGACGTTGTGATCGGTAATATGATCAACATCAGAAAACCGATTCCAATAAAGACAAACGATCAGTTTACTTTACACTATGTGCGGACAATTATTTCGGTATAAACAAAGCTGACCACTATTTGCAGTGTAAACACTGTTTAGTCGCCAACCGCATGTATCGTCACCATTGTTTTATACAAAACACAATTTGATATGTTTTGCATATTACATAGTAGGGATTTAATGTTGTTTGTTCAAAAAGAGTAAACACAGATACAGATCAAATGATTTCATTCTTGTTCGTAGCACTATGAGAATATTCCCATACAGACCCCTCGCTTCTGCATTTACATACCACACTCCGTTTATTGGTTGGCACTATGTTTCTTCACATCTGGAAAAATGTTTACAAAGGGTGTGCATTTATATTTAATATCAGACTCTTCGAATGGTCATTTATTATTTCAAACGTAGGCTTACTTAAATCGATTAATTAAATAAACCCTATTTTTGTCCGCGACAGATATCACGGTGGCTGTATCTGCTCGACTAGATCCAGGCAGAACTAGAACTACTAAACTATTAACACTCGACTAAACTACTAGAACTCGACTACAACTATTAAATTGGGCAGAAGTTTACCTATGCGAGTGCATTAAGTTCCCGACCACCTAGCTGGTCTGTGGTTATCCGTTCAGGTTTTCCACTCATGCATGTGACTTTACGCCGACGTGCTCTACTCATAGTAAACAACAACAATTAATGAAGCCGACACATTCGGACGTGTTTGAAGTTCGGTTCTAAAATAAACCGATTGAATTAAAAATACATACATTCCCAGCTTTTATAACAATTTTATTTTTTAAATTAGACCTACCATTTGGTAACAACATTCTTACGACAATAGATGATTATGAAATACCTCTCGAATATTATTTATAACTCTTCACGTTTTTACTTACAGCATTCAACCGACGCTACTATTGTGGCTCAACTTGTAAAGTCAAACGCGTATGCTTGAATACACATCCTGGACGGAGGCAACAACGCGACTCAGGTGTCAGGAACCTCTACAGGATAAACATTCCACCCGACTCGATTCGACACCAAATAACATTCACACTGTTCTCACCAAAGAGTACGGATGTTTGACAAATTGAAAATTACAGTTTTTATTCGTGTGTGCGAATATAGGCTATTTTAGCCGCTACGAACGACGGACAAGCAAAGATGATTTGGGGTCTTTTCAAGAAAGTGTCTACAAACAACTCTCGCAGCGTCACAAGCCCGCCAAGCTCCCCCACCAACGTTCCCGCCAGTCACTTCTCCTACAGTAGCGGTGTGAAGGAGGAGTGATTAGCATAGGCCTACATTACACACTTTCATATGACGCACGCACGCTTCAATTCTATTTTTTTTATTTTGTTTCAGTTTTTTTGTTTTTATTTTATTTTTATTTATATTTTATTAAACGCACGCACGCCTTCAATTCTTTTTATTTTGTTTCTTTTTTAAATTTTTATTAGGAGGATTTTTTAGTTTATTTTCACGATTATTTATATTACATTAAGTACATAATAATAATTTAGGATTGTGAATTAACCCTTAGTTTTGGAAAAAAAAAGCTTTTTCCTCATTTCAGGCGACAGTTAGCAGCTCTATCAGATTCATTTTGAATAAAACAATATAAAGAATAAAAGTATACAGTAATAATGTAAATAATAAACACGAAAGGAACGTAAAGAATTAAAAAAAACACAAAATAAAGGTATGAAAGAATGAGTGTATGTAAGAAGAAACGAATGTAAATAACTGACGAAAGAGTAACTTTGAAAAATAAAACAATGTAACTAATTGCACAGCGTAAAGGTAGAATCGTAGACTCCAAACAGAAACGATAAATGTGTTAGTAGTAGTGGTATGGTAATCACCCCTTCTTCACACCGCTACTGTAGTAGTAGGGACTGGCGGGCGCGTTGGTGGGGGAGCTTGGCGGGCTCGTGACGCTGCGAGACTTGTTTGTAGACACTTTCTTGAAAAGACCCATGATTTGGGCTAATCAGTAGCGTATCTAGAATTTGGCTTTCGAGGAGTCCGGAATCGGGTCGGCTTCGTACAAAAGAAAAAAAAAACAAGTTATAACTAATGTTAAGAACTACTCAACATTACTATCTTTAAAGCGGCTGAGATCAGTCCCATTACAGTAAACGGTAATAACACAATAAAAATACGCGTTATTGAAACATTGTTTACAGGATACTTATTGAATAAATTGATTTTCCTATATTTCATATTTCAATCGTAGACTATACGACGATGCTGTGTAATAAACCTGTTTGTATATTTTAAAAAACGTTACTACAATATTAGCGTGCACAGTTTAAAAAATAAACGGCCTAAAAATTACGAGATTAACAAAATTCGTTAACTTCTTCGACCTTCCGGTCCCGTTCGCCCCTCCGTAAATACACCCCTGGAGCTAACTAGCTGAGAATTAACTAAATAACTTAGTCTAACAAAGAAGAATAGAAGAGGAAGAAGGTGGGGAACGCGGAAGACTACAAAAAAGGACGTACACTTGAAGGAGCGATAAAAACTTTAAAGTACTCACCAAAGAACTAGATCCGAAAAGAAAATCAATAAAGGAAAAAGGAAACTGGAGCAGTACAGGAGTGGTCGATACCATGGGATACAAGATAACTGGAATTTCTAGATGTATTTTCGGGTAAGTTGATGGAAAAAGTCGAGAGATTTACAATTACTAATGGCAGATAATCGCCGTATTGCCACGCACGCGCGCGTTGGAAGAAATTGCGTACGTCGGGATAGAAAGTGCGGTGAATCCGTCCGTCACGATTCGACGACGTGAACGCGCGTCGGTCACTTTGTGGTGAAAGTGATCGGTTTTTGAATACCAGAAGTCGAAACAATTTTATTATTCGACCGTTGCACAAAAGAGTCGGCGAAACAAAGGCAAAGTACAGGAAATAAACGCTCAATGAAAATCACTCACCTTTTGTTAAAGGTTACACCATCGTTCCGAAGCAAACAACGAGAAAGCACTTTTAAATAACTCGATATGTATTATAGTTTGCCCATCGCACGAACAAAAAACGTGTGTGAACAGGTGTGACGTGACGACACCGGCTAAACGTGTGAACGGATTAACGCTTTAGAAAAAACATCACGAAATTCCGCATCGACGATTGCGTACACTATAATTCAGAAAATTCACATTACGCCTCAAACGCTGAAGCAGCTACGCCGCAAACTAATTCCGTTCTCACAGTACGGGGATGCACTGTGCACCCCCCTGTTAAATTCTAATTCGGTCGTGTGCACGTTATACAACTTGACTTCCACATTACTCCAGTCTCGGAAGAAGAGAACGTTAAAGGATAGAAAACATGGCATAAGCAGGTAAACTAAATAAAAAAAAATCAATTAAGACTGAAATTCAGAAACAATAGTGGAGACACTCAATCAAATGTCTACAGAATATCATAGCTATTTATATAATATTGAAACCGGTAAAGTAGTAGGGATGGCACAGCCAGAACTAAAATTTTGAAGGCCCGTGTCATTACGGTCATTATAATATAAAGACCTTAATGACACATTTATATTGTGAAACTTACACGAGTTAACTGGCCGGGATCTGACATTAAAAGTTTCCATGTTGTCGTTTCGGGACCGCGCGGGGTAATCATCCCCAGAACGGGGAAAGTGACTGGGGATGGACGAGGACACACTTGTTATTATTACGCTATTGCTAAAGAATTGATATCTTTCGACTCGCAATAAGTTGCCTCAAAAATGCACACAAAGGCAAACACATTATCATTTGGTTTTTTCTTTTCTCATACTGTATGGTATGTTAAAATGAGTCATTCATAGGCCATCAATAAAGTAGTTTGATATTATTTCCTGTTCGCGCTCATCTGAACGTAATTAACTTTTTTTCTTTATAATTACTCTGAGTGATCGTCTTTATTCTAGCACGCGCTTATCAACGTCTGTACATTCATCTAATATCAATACAAGTCTAATTACAACACTTTTACATCTCTCCGACCGATTTCCGGTCACGTATGAGCGCTGTTTATAAAAATAACATAACGTTGTTTCTTTTTGTACATGTTAATATTACGTCATTTGATTTCTATTAGAAATTAATCTCCCTGTGATCGAATGTCGAATTTTTGTTGTTGTCACTTTTAAAGTCTCATCATTATTTCAAAAGGGGTTTTCATTTTTTTTGCAGCACAAGTATTTAGTCCGCGTAGAAACATCCACGTTTATCCACCAATAAGCACACATTCTCAAACTAATATTACAAAATTAACAAAATAAGAACCCTGAGACAAGCACAGAATGTTACACGTATAGCACACCAAAAAACAAACGACATTCAAATCCGTGTTAGACATACTTATAAACATACAAATTTTCAGATACTTTTACAGAACTGTTAGTTGTATTACAATAACTAATCGATTTGAACGTACAAAAATACAAACAAATTACTCCTACGGTTCTCGTTATTTTTTAATACTTTTATTCGACTTCCGTTTTCCAATAATTTTTCTATAATTCCCGATTTCCGCCGATTCGTCACGTACCCGCTCGCCTCTATTGTAATTAGGCCTATAATTGTATTATAATTTTTATCATTATCCGAGTCGAACAGAGTGCGTGGTTCCGGAATTGAAATACGGTGAACTGCTCCCCCCCCCCGCGCAATCGCTTTCGTCACGATAACCAAATCCGTAACGCACACTCAAATCTATACCCACGTCATTTACACAATTACGTAAATGATCGACAAGATAAAAAAAATGCCTCTTAAACATTCGGTTTGTACACAGTACATTCTGTTTTGTATGCAATTTATCATAAGGAAACTAACAGAGGTTCCAGAGCCATGTAGTACAAAGAATGGGGGAGAGCTGTCTACAAAATACATGGAAAACTACAAAAAAGGTACAACAGGGTAAGCGGAGGAAGAGCCGGATGCAAAGAACTGGATGAAATGCAAGAATGGATTGTAAATAAGATCAGTGGTTGATTTGAGAAGAAGATTGGAGATTTTACACAGGAAGGTGAAGGGAGACCCGACAAAGAAGAGTGATAATCCCATTGGATATCGCCCTACTCATACGTACAGCACCTACTTTAATTGACCGCAAGTATACAACATACATTTAAGAATGGATATCTATCAGAATGCGATCATAACTAAATTAGCTAAATGTAAATTGGCCAATCCAGTTTTGACACGTTTCAACTGTCTCTCATTAACGGATGCACCATGTAGGTCGTTGGCTAGTCGACTGGGATATCATCCATCTTTTTCCCCGACCTTCGTTTCTTCTGTAACTGCTGGTAAAATCGAATCGCTCTTACGATTTCTGTTAGCGCAAATAACTTTATTTTAAAGTTACCAATTAAAATACTACCTAGGTGATTTACTCAAATTCCGTTCGCAAAGAAAACGGGTTTCAATTTCTCTACGCCGGCGTATTAATAAACACGTGTATAAATTTGAACTGTCCGCATTGTAGGGTATATAGAAAGTAACTAAGACAAAGCTTTACATCTGTTGTACTAATAAAAAAAAAACTACTCACTCTTCTGTAAAAGACTTAATAAAGTAAATTTTTAAAGAGAAAACTTTACAGAAGAATACCAGACGGAGCATTTTAATTAACTGAAATTTATGAAAAGGCAGAGACACGGAGACGTCTGCTTGCACACGAGCGCGCGAATACCTGTCGACTACAGACAATAAAATTTCTCCGCGCTACATTCGTTGCAAACATTTAAATTTATTTACACGCTAGTGGTGATAAAAGTGTTCATACGTCGGTATAAAATCTAGGAATTTTGTTTCTAACTCGGGTGCAGTCAGTCAGCTCCGTGCGGAGAGGCGGGCGCTGAATGGCATCTAAATAACGTGGGAAAGACGGTATTTAGGCAGTGCCTGCTAAATTATACGAGTAACCAACACGCAGCGTATACCTGCCTGCCATTAGACACAAACAAACGCACCGATCCGACTTCTCCTTCTTACGGAAACGTAAAAACTGTTTTGCAGCTGCGACCGGCTCGATTTGTAGAGTAAATAACGTCTCTGCCGTTTGCACGTCATAATGGCTCTATTTTTACCCGTAAATTATAAACATGGGCCCTAGGTTTCTTAAGTAGGCTATGCCATTAACATTACATACCGGTACTCCACTCGTAAATTTGACTTATCAATGAAAACTAATACTCTCTCATTTCTCGTTTCATAGCATCAAAAATGACAACACGATACCAGATGAACAACTTTTATTTGTAAACTTAAATTTTTTCATATCTCGTCTCGTCTCTAAAGACGATATTTGACAGGGTTTATAAATCGGTGAACGTCAGGCTGTATAAAAACGATTTTAAATTGATGCTGTAGAATTAAACAATCGTTTTTGGCTCTGACTATGACGCGAGACAATTTTTATTTTGAAAAATTTAACATCGTATATCTCGCAGTGTGTAGTTTTTGTAAAAAAAAAAAAAACAATTATTAACAATTAGGTTTCTTCATTATCATATAAAAAGAACGCTGTTTTTTACACTTAATTTTGTTTTTCTTGACATTTAAATTCAGGTTAAAAAGAACCTGAAAGTTTCATGAACTAAAGAACAAGTACTCAAGCATGTTAAATACAGTGAGGACACTACTCGATTATCCAACTAAATAAGTTTGCACTACAGACTGTCAGTTAATAATGATGAAATCTTTGGGTTGTGAGTATTAATTTAACGTAAGCTTGTTTACTCAAACTAAGTATTTAATTTGCATTCCGATTGTTTCAAATTTACTTCCGTTTTTCAGAATGATTGTACCGAGCTTTGTGTTGCGAATAACATTTACAGAAATTGTAACATTTTTTTAAACATTTACACGAATTCGTATTGTTTTAGTACAAATAATAATAGAAAAAGTGAAAATAGTTAATTTTAGTACATAAATGTACCGGCTAAAAAATACATTACTGAAGTAAATACTTGGTAAAGTACCAAATTCGATTTTCCAAATGACAAAACGTTCTTGAAATATGCACGTGTGGTCTTCTACTCGGAAAACATGGTTATTCCACAGAACTCCCAGGACTACTAACGAAGTCCTAGACTCGACTTTAATCTAATAAAAACCCCTGAAGTAATGTCTTGGTGCACGAACATGCAGTGGGTAGAAGTTAATGCTGACTTAAAACAAGTTGATTTATTTTCTGCATTACCAAGTTAGTTTAAAATTGAACCAACATTTTTTTAGCTCTACTAAATTCTCCTTCTCCGCCTCCTCCTCCCACCGACCTTTAGAGGGTTTTGTGGCACGGCTATTAGACTTTACTCTTCAGATTTAATTTGTTCATTCTAGAACTCTCTATCCTGACCCAATTCAATTGCTTCGTATTGTGAATGCCCTACTGCTTCAGCTCGTCTCGCTAAAATCCATCTATATTTAGGACTTTTTATCTTCCAGTACAAGATTTTCTTTAAGTCTGTCCTTCTCCCTATATGTGCAAAACAGTTTAGGCATGCAACATGGAAGCCGTCGTTTTGTGTTTTATTCATGAAACTATGGCACTAAAACGTGGCCTACAACTTTTGGTCACTGTTTGTCAGTGCTGTTTTGGTTAAAACTAATCTCTTAATTTGTTTAGACTGTCTAAATACTCACTGCGAAAAAGTTCAATGCACGGTTTTAAACATAAAAATTAACTTGGGAATCGTACTACGGTCGTTTTTTACGCACAGCATTTTATGGGAGGAACAGGGTCGTCAACACAAACAAAACAAATGTCACACAATATACGTTTAACAACTTTTTTGTTTTATGTCTGTTAGGAAAAGTTTTTGTATTCAATACTCTTTAAGACGTGGAGTGAAAAACAAATAATAAAATTTCTCATGTTAACCGTACTGTGTGGTTTGTTTACTAGTTATTTATAAGGAAACAGAGAAATTGGATTACTGAACATAAACTCTGACACTAAAATTCATAGACATAAAAGTACAACAAATTAAACATACGATTTTAAAAATTTCATTTTTTTACCGTTAATTTAAAAAAGATCATTTACTCGAACTTGAGCAATATGGAATAGAATAACAACAAAACCATTAGCTTCTAAATGCTAAGTTCTGAAGGTGGCCACCAATTAGATTCATTTTTAACTGCTTAACTGCATTATGGGACTTGATCACTCATCACTTCATATACCGCAAAACAAGAAAATTTTAATGCTGTAAAAAACGGTATGTCAACTTATCTGGGGATCCGCACTAGGATCTCACTCTGTATAAAATACTCTGTCTGACAGTCCACACCTGATTTTTCCGTATTCACACGCGCGATCCTTGAAAGGATCATCGCAGTTCAAGGTATCGATTACACGGGAAGGAAGAGCGGGGCGATGTTTGCGCGCAATTAGTGTGTCAAAAACGGAGAAATAAAAACAAAAACGCGTAATATCAACAAAGGAATAAATAAGACTGACAAGTGTACTAGAGAAAAACTTGTTCACAAAAGAAACAATTTAGATCAATTAGGGGCGGCCTCCCGCTGTAATGACCACGCCCACGTACCAGCTGGCTTTTGGGTAGGCTTTTTGTCTTTGTTAACCACTGTCACTGGCTTGTTATTATCCGCAATCACGGCACACACACATCCTGGCTAACGTTGTTATTACGCCGGATCTAATGTGCTGTAGACAATTTAATGTTAATGTTATTGTTACTGTCGTTGTTCTATTAATGTCGTTATTGTTCGAACGACAAAATAAACAAACTTAATAATCTTGTTACCCGATTGTGAAGTTGACTATTTAAGAAATGGAAGGATTGGGCGTTGTTCCATGTACGGCATGATGAAAGTGATTTCAATATGGAAACAATTTCAAGAAAACTAAGAGAATGAATGTCGGAGAGATCATCCAGTTAAAACATAAAGCGCTTGCTTGCTAGTGAATAATGTGAAACGATAGAGCAGTCTGTTTGTTTTTCCGATACGAGGTAATGATTCTTCATTACATGGGAAACTTCAAAAGTCGAGACAGAATACGAAGCTAACGCTGAACTTTTGAGGAAACGACATTTCTTGGACCTAGAATAAGATGGTACTTGCACAGATTGGAGAAGGTATGAAAACATACGGAAAATCTATACACCCGAGTCTTAAAAATCGGTAGCTCAGTGGCTTTATAGAACTTACCTAATTTTTCTCTTTCCTCTTTACGGTTCAAAGCATATTCTGGCTGAAAACTACGATCAACGTTTCCTTTACCTTCAAATAACTCTTAACCCTTACCGCGTTTTAATTTTGTAGCCTGTGATGGTTTCTGGCAATATCATGAAATTATAGAGAAAATCTTTCTTTTATTTGGAAAACGCGCATCTGCGATTTTACTTTATTTGTTTACGATTTCTCTACTTCCAAGATAACGAACCTTCTTGTCGGGCATGTTCGACATAAATGTTATTTAGATAGTTCCGAGGTATATAGGCCTACCTATCTAGGCGTAATGCATAGACAATTAATTGTACTTGCTATTAAAGCTGCAAAATGACGGATGACTTTAACGATGATGATAATACATGTGTAGAATAAAAAAAATGTATCGTTTCAGATGATGGCAACAAAGATAACACATTTATGGTGTAATATCTCAGTTTCAGGCGTGCTGTATGGGTAGGTAAACCGCTATTACGTTATCGTTGGTCACAGGATCAAAGCGTAGAATTTTAGGTTACTGCACAAATGGTGTCGTGAGAGCGGGAAAGAAATTTCTTGGCCCGTTTATATCGCATCTAATCTTCTAACTCGATCTAATCTAGATCGTTATTATGTGGCTGCTGCAATTTCACTACCCCGTTTATTTTTACCCTTAATGTAGCACAATTTATGTTACTACGTGGTGCAGACTCGGTGGCGTTACTTTATTAAACGCGATGCCGAACGGAGATACCGAAGCACCCTCGATTTCCACGCCCCGAATGACGCTTCGATTTTTTTTTAGCACAGACCGACCGACCGCTTTTTAATACGTTTCGTACAGTCTTAATGCATTTAAAATAATACGTTGGTGTAGAGTACGCGCATGCGGGGCGCTTTACTTGCAGCGTGTATTCCCTTCATTTACCGCGCTCGGACGGTTATTTTCGATTCAGTTCGCCACGCTACAGAAAATTAATACAGGTTTGAAACGACGAAGAACGAACCGAACGCTTTTATAAAACGTTTTTGCCTTTAAGACTCGCGTTTCTGGTGAAAGTCGTGACGTCCTCGTAGTAACGAGAGTGGAGCGAGCTAGGTGCTCTTGTTTTGTCGTGATCTTCTCCCTCACGATCTTCGTGCTCGTTCACCCAACCGCCCGCCTCTACTTCAGGTTTTCGTCTCTCTCTTTCTCTTCTATATTCTTCTTTTTTGTTTCGCACAGAAAAAAGTAGCAGACAATACAAAAAAGTAAAACCGTCCGCGTTCGCCGAACACCCATCACTCCGCCCGCGCGTTCATCGGCAACAATCGACAGGGGACAACAATAAATGAAGACATGGGACAACAATAAATGAAGACATCTGTCTTCATCTTTCAATCGCACAGATTATGCGGACTTTGTTTTATTCAAGTACCACTTTTATTACTGCTAAAAACGTACGATTGTTATTTATTTATAAGCCAAGGGATAACGAGGCGTACCGGTGACTGGTTTTTGTACCTCGTTCGTTTCTTGTCCGTCTGTTGAAAAGTCTATTTGAATAAAAACTACACACAACGGAGACAAGTAAATTTATTTCAAACGGTAGAATCTTATGTTGCAGTAAAGTAAAACAAAATCCACGGTGTTTTTAAAAATCGTTTCTTGTTATAGCACTAGTTTAACTATACAACAATATCTAAAACCTTTTTCTATACGCTGGCGGAATAACAGTCAGCCATTAACTAATAATAGGATTCCTTGCGCAATGAACAAACCGGGTCAAATTATTATATCAATTCCACCATTCTTGTGTTGTTGTTCTGAACAAAGGTAAAATAAGAAAAAAATAATATTGTGTTTTAACTACAATAAAGGTTATTGAAAACAAGATATAAACAAAAAGTCAATATAAAACAAAGTTATAAATAAATAATTTTTTCTTTAGTTTACATACAAGTTATAGTAAGCAATAATAAAAAAAAAACATGCTTACAAAAAGTTCGTATCCTGCAAACAATTCTTCGCCCTTACGTACTATTTTCTAAGCGCACTTGTAGGCTTACATGCCGGATTCTATGACGGGGAGAGTACGGCCACGCGAATCTTGAAACGTAAATGCGCGGGTACAACTGTAACGTGCTCGAGACAGAATCGAACGGCGACAGTTCCGTCAGGAGTCTAACGGAAGACCGCCGGGCTACTTGCTTGTACCGTACATCGGAATTCCATGTCGACTTACATAACTCGGATTATAATCGTCTTTCACAATGCGCATTTTTATACCGAGCTGCTTCGGATTAATATATCACGTTACTGATATTTTGAAAAACTGGTTGATTACGTAACACGTTAAATCTTCACGTTGCTCTGGGTGTATTGTCTTCACACTTTCACAACGTATTTTGTTGCGAGATCGAAAAACATAATAAAACCTACATAGTATTTCATTTTTAAAACCGCGGACAACGTAATTAATCATATATTTTTCGGTTGATAACTTGACAAAACCTGGTTGTAAACTTGACTAAATATAGGCCTATATGCGCAATCTGTTAATATTTATAAATTTATTATACGTAAGGTTAAAGCAAATAGAATTTTATTCGAGCATAACCGTATATCTTGGCCGTGTTGCTAGAAACAAACCCCAGATGAAGACCCTCTCGTCAATAAGAAAAGTAAAACTGAGAATCAAAAAATTATTGATAGGAAGGAACTATCACTCTATCGACTCGCAGTAAACGCCTGTCAAACAACCAGATTTAAAGACTCGTTTGAACGTACAGTGTCCGACTTTGTCTTTGCACCAAATAAGACCAACACTACACAAAGTTTTCTAATTAAATATTAAGAAATGCCGCTGTTGTGCTCCGATTCATTAGGAACAGTGGCTTCGTGACCAATAACATCCAAAAGTAGCAAGGATCGAGCGGAAAAGACTACATCACCATGAAAACGTTGAACCCATACCAGATAACGAGGATACAACGCGAAAACTCGAGGATCGAGTTAAGTGCAAAGTGTCAACCGTCAAAGCAGAGAAGTGCTGTGAATTGCATAGCGTAAAGATGTATCTAATACTTATAAATAACGTCAAGATTCACGTATCAGAAACTCGTAGATGTTGTTAAGTGGTAGTTTAGCTTAGATTACAATTAACTATAAGTTGTAAGACTAAGTTATATAAAGTGCTAACCGAACGCTTTATCGAAAAAGAAAACGTAGGTTAACAATAGTGAATCGTCAGTGCCAGTGTACAATCAATAATAATTTAAAATAAATCATATTAAATAAATTAGTAAAATTAAGTAAAACACTTTAATAAAGTGATATTTACGATTCAGATAGGTCATCCTAAGAACGGTTTTTTAAATAAGTCTGATAAAATGACAGAAAACTATCAGTTTACTCTGCATTACGTTAATAAAAGCGTTAAATAACTCTCATTGCACTGTATTCAGGATTCAATCTAATTAAAGAAGACGCAATTAGTAAACGTATTTTAATTTTACTTTCCTGAACAGATTAGTGTACAATACCCCACTGTTTTGTTTCGTAAATTAGTATTATTAAGTTGAGATGCTAAGAAATGATTAACCTTAAGGGAATGCGTGACTTCTATATCCTGAGAACTAAATCGAAACATTCGTGGCCGTGAAAAGAATCGTTTGTGTGATCTGATAGGCTGTGCCAAGGTGTCAGAAGGCCTTTTTCTTCTTCTCTCCTTATCCACACTACCATCTCACGGTATTCTAAATACGATTCTTTCTCTTTGTTAAGTTTAACAACCTGTGTTTTTTCTTTTACTGCTGTTCACTCTCTGCTCACACTTTCATTAATCTGATACAACCTTTTCCTGCGTGTCAAAAACAATTTTCATAATAATTCGACTGTTAAAACTGTACAAATTTAATACAACGCTAGTGAGATTGTTAACAACACGGTAGTTGATAAGGAAATCCCCGTAGTTATACTGTAATTGTTGTGATTAGTTTGGAAAAAATTGCATGCGATTAGTGAGTAAAAAAGTGGGTTAATATCTGAGTAATGATATTTAATCAACCAAGAACACACGATGATTTTAACCACTACAATTAATTATGTCTAATATTCATTACGTAATGTGACAGAATACATACCATTTACATAAGCTTAATCATGCTCCTACATGAATTTTTAAAATTTAGGACTGCAGTTCATTTGTCCTTTATTTCCGTTTCTGCACATACGATCGACCTGACGCAAACATCATTTCCAGTAGCAATACATAGCAATCAAAAACGGTTACAACCCTAATTTAATAAACACACTACACAAACGCATCAAAAACAAAAACAAAAACAACAAAACACAAAATACCATCAACACACAACACAATAAATACATCACACTCACATACCACAACTCCTACACACACAAAATCGCCAACACATTCAGAAAACACAAATACAAAATAGCATACAGAACAACCAATACCATCAAAAAACACATCAATAATACAAACACAGCATAGACAAATATAACAAAACAGGTGTTTACAAATTAAATTGTAATGACTGCAATAGTTTCTACATCGGCCAGACGGGAAGATCTTTTTCATCCCGTTATTCTGAACACTTAAAAGCTCTAACCAACAACAATATACACTCCGCATTTGCCACACACATACACACAGAAAACCACAGTTACACCAACATAGACACTAATCTTGAAATTTTACACTACTTACCTAAAGGTCGAAAACTCAACACAACTGAACAATACGAAATATATAAACACCACACAACACAATCAAACAACATACTTAACGATCAATTACAATATAAATCACATACACTTTTTGACACAATTTTACATAAAACAAACATCAAGTTGAATCCCCGCGCCAATCCCCTTCCTCCACACACCACCCCCACTACACCTTCCACACAACAACCGTTACGAAATGATGGCAGTCTGACTCAAAGCTGAAGAAGGCGGATACGTACGCCGAAACGCGTCCAACGAAAAAAGTAAGTTTCACAAGAAAAAGTTCATTTTTACATAAGTATCATTTCCAACTTTCAACTTAATCGTAAATTAGGTACGAACTTGCGATCGAAAACTGCACTCGCAAGAAAATATTAGATTGTGTAGACGAGCGATCTTTAAAATGGATTTTCAAAAACAAAACAAAAAACTGTTGTGTTAAACTGTATTTATTTTTGCGTGAAAAGTACTAATAATACTCCCCTATTAGCAAGAGACCTATTACAGAGCAATTTTATAAAATTCATGCGGATCTGAGAAGATGCAGAGAATTTTTGTAATTCTATTGAATGAGTATTGAGAACTTCGAAAAAATTAAAAAAATTCACACAAGGATATGTGGAAATTGGATAAATCGAATACATAAAAATACCAAACTCGGAACTGCGTACAATCTGTGGAACATTTATAACCTTGAGGTACCGATAAGTAAATAATACATGTTCACATAGGGGGAGAGCCTCGGATATAGTGATAAACTATTTCTTTTCACAAACCACTAGTAGTAAAAGGCATAAAAGTTGTGTTATTATAAAACGATTCAAAAAATATAATTGTAAACAGATAGGCTACAGCAGAGAGAACAGAGCAGTAAAGCGTATTAAAGCGAGTTATTAACAGACTTTGTATTTCACGGTTACATTGTTACTACTACACTGCATACACGTAATACGTGTATTACATTCACGTATATGTAGAATATAAATACAAATCAATATCTGCATGCAGTACTTCTAATTATTGTCGATTTAGGGAGCTTCAAATTTACTGAAATAAGCACAAACCGAACATTCTGGAAAAAACAATGTTTTCAATAACATCTGTTTAGCCTCCTCGATCCTCTCAGTTCTCTGTGAAGACCACGGAATACCAGACCAGCACCGATACATGAACTAGAAATAAAATTTGGTCTTAATTAAATTTATTGTGTTTACCGGATGAAATACTGATTATTTTCGTTCTCGAGGATTTTATTTTATTTGTGAATTTAAAAGGAATTTGGTATTCCAAAAAACACTAAAACATTTCGAACCAAACTAACTGTCAAGATTTAGTACGCTACTGTTGCCTTCAAAATTACGACTGCTCTTGGAGAAACAGACTACAACGCTACTATTAAGAGACGGTACGTGACATTTATGGACAGTTTATTTCTTACAATTTAAATGGTTATCAATAAATTCATACCGAAGCCGAGCGCCGAAGTCTTACACACACGCACGCGCGCGCGCGCGCGCGCACACACACACACAGTGTCCTAATAAACACTCCCCCAACGGTAAGTTATAGAACGTTTTCCTATGTAAAATGGCGTGGAAGAACAAGGCGATTAAAAAGAGAAACAAAAAAAAGAACCAAATGAGATGAGACAGAAGACACAAAAAGAAACGGACAAAAGGGAATAGGGGCAGGCGCAGGTGTGAAAAAACATTTTATTCCATTGTGTTCAGAGTCGATATTATATTACCACCGTTTAAATAAAATAAACAAGCAAAGTTATGTTTTTCGAGGAAAGTGTCTGAAGTTATCTGGGTTTGGAAATCTTTGGTACGGCAAGCGAGCGTATTGTAGGGCTATATGTCACCGGGTTCTTCTCCCTGTTGCGAGCCCACACGACTGTAACAACGACGTACATAAATCTCACTCGGAGTGTGAAACGGAACGAGGATGTGGGTGGGAGTGGGAGAGACGACCCGGGGGAGAGTTAGTGGCTGCCTCCGTGAGAGAAACAGACACGGTCTGATGTCGTCGATTCACCAATATTTTATTGTGTTCAATTCAAGGATATTCGCGTTAAACCGTGTAATGCACCACACAGTAACGAGCGCCCTTATCGCAGTCTGGACGTACCGCTTCTGTCTGCCAGTCAATAACCGAAACCTGGAAGGAAGAACGACGAAAAAAATACACAGGAAAAAAGTTTACACTATATTGCCAATATTAAAACTTATTTATTCTTTTTATATTACGGCTCTTTTGTAAATAATTGGTTCTAGGTATAGAGAATTAACCATCACAGTCTATAATAGATCTCTAGAAAGGAGAAAATTATGGACGGATGGATAAACTCTACAGAGAGGAAGAGGCGTCATATCCTGTCCGACGATGGTGAAGAGTATTTGAATTGATTGCAGATAATTTTTTTATACGCGGTGTTATAATCAAAATACGTTATCAAGACAGCTCACTTATTTTTGTTTTGTTTTTTAAGCATGCCTTAACATATCAATTCGTTTTTACCAATTTAGAATGGTCGTATCTCAAAAAATAGTCTCCAACTTCACAAAAAATGGGTAATTTTTAGAGAAAAATGTTTGTTCACACGCACGCACGCACGCACGCGCGCACACACACACACACACACACAATTATTTTTATTTCTTACATTATAATTATTTTATTTAATGACTTCGCAGTCGGAGTAAAAAGAAGTGTGCAAGTTGATAGTTTGCCTTGCAGTCTAACCGAAATCCACAAGCGTGAGAGGTTCCTTTCAAAGAAGAATTCTATACCATGTAACAGATCAGCCGGTTTTAATCATAAGCTTCTCGATATAACATTTGTCGCTCAATTCTAACAAACACGTGACTTACAGGTCGCGGATTTCTGTAATGAGTAGGCCTACGTTCCATTCTTGAGTCGTCATTCTCAGCTTACACCGTACACCGCACAGCATAAAATTATATCCATCTATTGTGGTTATGTTGTGAGATTTCCATTCAGTTTTTGCATTGTTTTATAAATACCACTGGGGATCAGCCTTCTTTTTAGGTCTCCATTCAATTATTCTTTTGTCTACCTATTTCCGGTTCTGTATATCTCAATACAAGATACGGGAGCGGGGCAGAAAAAATGTAGAGCTATTTATGGATACAGGACCTTACGACATCGAAATCGTACCTCTACAGGCTTCGTCACACTTCACATACCAACACACTCGTAAATCACTTTAAATGTCAGTGTGGATGGATATCTGGCGACTTTCTAAGACATCGTAACGACAATCACCTCCTTTCATACCTAAGAATTTCTCGATTATAGGAGTTTATTGTTGCCAATCTCTCTCTCTCTCTCTTTCTCTCTTTCAGTCGGGGTTTTAAATTCGGTTGACTAGAGAAACTTGTGGTCGACAAACGGAGTCGACGTTGTTATCGTCCACCCACAAAATCGTTCCCAAAAGCGTTCCGCGTAACAGGCGGGAGGGGCCGCGAGGAAATAAACGCAAACCACAGACGGTCCGCGCTGACCTCAAACTACGCTTTCGGACTCATTCCACTGCGCGTACCGACACGTCTCTATACGGCCGTCACTGATCGTCGGGTTTTATATGCAGCCATCGACATACACAAGCAGAAATATTTGTATAATCGGTTTATGCAATAATAAAGTACGCAGTACTTTGATAATTCGTCATGTCGCTAACTAATTATAACAATACACGAATTTTTAAAAAATAATAATAGAGTGCAATTTTTAAAATACAAAATTCTTCTTTAAATATAAAATTGTTCTTCACCAATGGTATCCTTCCCTTGACGGGGAGGTGGGGCTTGAGGGTCTCCCTTGCCGGACAAGCCTTCGTAGATAAAAAGACAGGCTAAAAGGGATATCCTGGTCCTCCAGGTTGAGGGGTTGTGGCGATAGGCTTACAACCTATCCTTTACAAAAAACGATCCTGCAAAAGGCTCCAAACGAAAGTCTCCGAACTTGCAGCCTCAGATCGAATCGGCAACGACAATGGTTACTTGTTCAAGACGTAGATGATCTTAAATGAAACAGGGCGGGGATTATACATAACACTAATAAAACGCAACACTGCAGAGGAAGTCCGTAAAGCGACTTACAATTAGAAGATAATGAAGAGACGAAAGCCCGTAGGTTTTACAACTTCCTAGGAGTGCTTTCTCAGTGAAAATGCGAAATATGATGAAGAAATTAAACAAAGCATTGGTCTGGGGCCGAAGGCATGGAATGTGGAATATAGTGGCATCATAAGGAAAATATCAAAAGGTAGAAAATGGCGCATTTGCAATACCACTGTTAAAATTATTATATTCTGTGGTGCTGAAACTTGGAATATGACCGAGTCTGATAAAAGAAAAATTATAGCCGTGGAGATGGATGCACTGAGAAGATCGTGTAGAGTATCTAGAGAAGGCAAAGTCCGAAACTAGAGGATTAGGGCACTGATGAATGTGCTACACACTATTTTGAATAAGATTTAAACAACTAACTGATTAGGACATCCCACAGAATGGGAAATGAAAGATTGTCAAAAATGACATTTCAGTGGGTACACACAGGTCGAAGGAAAAGAGCTTTTCCTGTTCGGACATGGGGTAACAACATTCAACAAGCGCTACGGGAGCGCAGTTTAACTAAAGTCCTGTAAAGTGACAGAGAGCAATGGACGAAAAGTCTGGAAATCGGACAGCGACGGCAGAAGCTATAAACCGATCAATGATGATGATGATTAAACCAATATTATTTTGTACAAGAAACTATTCGTGTACGTACTCTAAAGAATACGGTGCTTACGTACAAAAGTAATTTTATGAGTCTTTACGCAGTCGCTAAACTTTGCACTTAACACACTGCGACCAGTTTAGAAATTTTTGCCTCATTTTATTGGTCGTACCTTTAGATAAACGGCAATAACATTACTTCAAAGTGTTTACAACGAGCGGTTACAGAATAAGAAATGTCTGACATTACCTTGCTATGTCATTTTAACGCCGTCCAAAGTCTCCACAAGAAAGAGAGGAGGGTTGAGATAAGATAGATAGACAGACTGATAGAGAACGGGCGGACAGAAAGAAAAAAAAATAAACAGAGCTAGTTAATTATCTAATTAACAAATTGAAATTGATTCGCACTCTTTTATACACGTTTCAATCAGTTGGTTACCAGAAAGTGTTGCAATTCTGATTGAACGCAGCAGCAACACATCAGAGTTTCGAAAGTGTGTTACCTCGCGCTGCTTCACCTGTAACCGACGCGGTGAAGAAACGAAATTTCACTCGACTGCCGCCGAAAAGACGATGACGATGGCAGATTGTATTTATAACGAACTCATTATTGTGAATAAACAGTACCATTGTTGTGGTTGTTATTGTTGTAAATATTGTCGTGTTTGGCTGTGATAAAATCACGAACGATGTGATGAAAGCGTTTTATTTAATGCGTCCTTTCCTACACCATGCTTCACACAACGTCAGAGTAATTTTGTGGTCTTGTCCGAGTCCCGAGCCTTCTGGCTGAAACTCGACAAATCTTGTCACCGCGAACGCGCTGTCAAAATGGCTTGCACGGATTTATTTTATGTTTTCGAAATAAAAAAAATAAAAAAAGGCCACCTTTGACGCATGTTAACATTACCAAGCGGACAGTCTCGGAAAAGATAACAAAGATGTTTATTCTATATTGTACAAATCAACAAAATCAATTGCATGCATGTTATGACATTATTTTCTTCTTGTTCTGTCACCCAGTGACCAAGGCTGGGTCCTGATCCAGCTTCACGTAACCGACCATCGCTTCTTTGGTCTTCTATGTCTTCTTGTCTATTCTGAAGTTAGTAACACCCTGCCGTAGTACGTAATGGTGAGCTGAAATCAGCAAACACATCATTCGCTGATATACGAATATAAGCTGAGGTCGCGTCGAATCGAATGTGATTCATTTATTCGTTGCTGAAAGTTGCCCATTTCTTGTTATTCCGATGGAGAATGAAACAGTGAATTCACAGATAAAGGTACAGAATATAGGCTACTAAAAGTTTAAATATATACTCATACAGGAAAAGCGTAGTGAGGTTACCAACATCCTTTCATGGCATTCATGTATTTGTTACGGGTATAAAGGTACAGTTGCAGACGTTCCCAGCATACCTCCCCGCATCAGTGGATTCCTGTCGCGATTGTGAGTTTGCAACACCTAACGAATCCTGTGTATTTTTGTCACGCAGTCCAAAACAGGATGGTGAAAACGTATCTCCGTAGGCGGGGCACAAAACGTCATGACTTTGAAAACTTCATGCGTGACCTCCTCATGCAGTTTAATGTTTCTAGACACTGAATGAAACTTGCAAAACTTATCAAAATTCACATCGGTGTATGTATGAAATATTAACTTCGTACAATTGAAAAGAACACGGCTGTAAGGTCGTGTAAAAGCTCCGCCTGTAAAGCCACGTGGACGAATACAAGATCAGGACTGTATGGATGGGTGTATGGATCCTAGGCGATTGGGCACATTTTCACTCTTAAAGAGAGTAAAGATTAGATTCGATATTACAACATTAAACCTGTTCCAAAATCCAACTGTTAAATATAATGCTTAATATTTTAATTTAGACTAGAAGCAGAATATATCTGAAAACTGTCTGAATAAAAAAGCGAGCAAAATCTTCTTCTTCTTCTAAAAAATATGCTATATACAAAATTACGAAGTAATAATTCTAAAAGTAATTAAGTAGTCGCTTAGTGGTCAGAACCGTTACTCGTTTGTGAGGACCGTCATCTAAGGAGATGAGGAGGCAAGCCTGTTTCTTACTTCTTCAGCCGTATTTTTAGCCTTCTCTGGGTGTACACGCTACCCCCTCCCTCCAGGCTGAATGGATCAATTCTGAATGAACATTGCGCGAGGTTTCAACGATATTATAATAACGGGTGAAAAGTAAATTTGGAGGACCTGAAGACTGGTAAGAAATAATGAGATCATAAGTGCTTGTAAATCAACAGGGATGCGTCAACAGGAAAACGGAATAATCGAACTGAGCGTTTCCCAGGAAACACGCTGTTTTAAAAGAAACAACATCCAGGAGTCGAGACAGGTATACCATCTCTCGTCAACTGAAATGAAAGGAACTCGGTGGGGGTTAAGCCAGAATCCGGACGTAACGGCCGCTGAAGAATATAATTAAAGAAGCCACTATTTCTGCGACCGAAGACAAAAGGAGTCCAGTACAGCACTATTATTATATTGTAATAAACTTCAAGAACATCTCTGAACGAAACAGAACCGCCACAGGCTAGAGAAGAGCGAGGTCCGAAGGCGTTCTTTTAAAAATATTTATCGGAAAGTTGGAAAAATGAAACAATAGAGCGATTTACAGAAAACAGTTTTATTGGTAGCTTCCTAGGGGACTATGTAGCTGTCTTGGGCGGTCTTGCGAGATGTTACCGGCCGCTGGAACGATCGCATTTTGCGGTAAGAAATAATGGTCACTACGTACGAAGTTAACTAAAGATCACTTAATACGTCAGAAATAATAATACATAATACAAGAGAATCTACCGCGACTCGCTCACGTGTTGCGCTCTGGGCGAGTTCCCGGAACACACCGATTCCAACATATCCACTACTGGCTCGCTTCGTCCGTTCTCATAATGAAACTTTGTGTGCTGTAACGTTATACCACGAAATGTCATAAATATGTATAATCTAAGTGTAGGTATCAAACTGAATTTATATGCGCGATGTAATTAATAACCTTTGAGTAATGAATATCAAGTACAAACATTTCTGAGCACAAAGTGATCGTATATACCATCCATGTGCATTGTAAACTGAAATTTCATTTTGTAGGTTGCAAACTTACTTCTTTAGACTATTTACAATTATTATTATTTCGCTCACAGTAGCCTATACATCTACGTAAACATGCATTTTACAAAAATTATTGCTTTTCCACTTTACACGTTGCTTTATTTGAAGTAATTAAACCCGTCTCTAAATATGCATCAAAATGTATACTAAAATATTTTAAAAAAAAGTCTTCTACAAAACTAAAATTATTTTATCTAAATTATATGTCACATTTCACAGACATGCAAATGCAACATCAAGGAATAAGTGTATCAGATACATCATCGATCTATACTGAATCTGATACATGATCAACACGATTAAAAAAACATGTATCGGAATCGATCTATTTCCATATCGATATATCTACTCATTTCTTTTATTATTAAGCAAATTTCCTATTTCGGTTCAACATATCCAGTTGTCTCATTTTACCCATTATGAATTCTATACTTCTGTAACATTATAAATAATTAAAAAAAAACCTGACGACTGAATTCTCATTTTCTAAAACCCTGTATTAGATAATTATTTCCTGGACAATCATTATTGTTATCAGCAACAGCAATATAAACACGATGACGATAAAACGTGTTGGACAACAAGGCTTCGTAGCAACAAAGTACGAAGAAGGAATGATTCATGAAACGTTCCATTCTTATGTAAAACACTTTTGACGATGTAATGTCTCTATAATCGATGACGTGATACATATCAGTTGAATCACATGCGAGATTAGGAAAGTTCATATCGTAAGTCCGAAGACGTTAGCTGTTTTTGGATGTGTTTAACTAACGCTATATAAGACATTACGTAATACGTACAGTATTATATATAATATATTCTTCTTCTTTTCCATCCCCTTTTGCCGTCAAGCGTCGGGGTCCTTCAGCTACTTCTGTTACTCCCTTCTATATTGGGTGAGGCGTTTGATATCTAAAAAGGTATTTACCCCCTTTTATTAGCCAGCTTCTCAATATTCCGGTAGTTGTTCCGTTCCAGTCTACCTGTCCCTCTTCCTCCGGCTAGACACGCTTCCATGATGTGCTCCAGCTTCCTTTACGTATCCTCATTATGTGACCACAAACCATTCCAGTGCTCTTCTCTCTACTGTCTCAACAAACTGATTCCTCCTGAGGTAATTCGTTCTCTCCTAGTTTTCGCAGCTGCTCACCTAAAAAATCTCATTTTCTCTGGCTTGCAGCCTGCTTTTATGTTTCTCTAACAGGGCGAGGTCTTCTGTTCCATGGAATCTGTGGGATGGAAAAACTGTCATGTGTTATCGTCGCTTGATTTCTTCCTTGATTTTTTTCTTCCCCACAATAACAAAAGTAATCCGGTATTAAGGGTGATTTACTGTTTGCACCCGATGGTGTATTTCCTCATCGCCCGTTCCATCTGAGGTAATTAATGTTTCCACATATTCAGACCTACTGACCTGCTACAACTGTCTTCTTTCTCAGTTAATATTCAGGCACTTCTCTTCCACTTGCCTGATTGATCACAACTTTGCTTTTGTCCCTGTGTCCCTAATGGCATTTGCCCATTCAGTTACTTCATTCTGAATTTCTTCCTCTTTGCAACCAGAGCAATACCGTCAGCATACCATACCTTGGACATACACTGGTCTTATTCTGACCTTTCCTACTTTTCATTATGCTGTAAGAAATTTTATACTGTTTAAGTATGTGCGCAATTATGCATACAGGGTAAATTATATTTCACACAATGGTTTTAAGGACGAAAAAATAATGCACAGTGCATAGAGATAGTTTACAGTATTTAGAGGCAAAGATTAACGCCACGAATTTTTGAATCAAGAACGAGGAAAGCCAATAAAATCTACGGACTTAATGTCTGCACAATTGGGGCCGCCTACCGGGATATTAAACAGAGGGCGACCAACAGGACGGCCTGACGACTTCCGAATCTGACCACTCAGCGATACCCCCGAATTGTGAGAGGTTTCGAAAAGAAGGAGGAGAAAGACACGAATACATCATTGGTTACATATAAGTGAGGTATTTCTCAACTGGAGAATAAAATACTATAACGTCCCTCCTGCAAAGACATTATAACATCGGGAACCAGTTCAATTGTTTCGCTGTTGATTTATATATATATATAACAGGAATTAGTCAAGGGTTACATAAATTTATTCACTCTCTGGGTATTAGCGGAAACATCTCTTTATTCTTGTATTTTAACTAATTATAAAAGTAATAGCTTTAATGGTCATCCTTTAAATTTTTACTTACTTTATTTTACTTTCAAAAAGAAAAATTCTTATAAATTCTGCATTAATATTATTTAAAATTTTTATTCTTACTCTTTTTTATCTCAAAATCATTCAGCTATGTATTATTTCAAGTACCACGGATCCGGGTCTTAACTTTGCAATATTCTAATATAACACAACAACATCCAAACTATTTGAAGAATAGTCCGGTGTAATTTTCAGAATTACTTTACCTCTAAACATCATAAGGTTATTACTATATCATTACAGAAATTACAAATATTTATATGTTAATCTTTAAGTTATCTAAAAGTCTTTACAAGAAACTTTACTGTTCTTTTTGTTTCGTTTTTAAAAAAAAAAACAAGTTATGCACAAATGTTATGATTTAATATTACCTGAATAGAACGTGAGTTTGCTGTGGGTGTTCGTGATGGTCTTCTTCAGTAGTCTTCTTGGGTGGGGTTCGCTGTTCCTCTGGATGCTCCATTTGGTTGACTGTTTCCGAATTGTAGTCTAGGTCATGACGATTGGATTCTGCTACTTGAAGTTCATACGGTTGTTGTTGTAACTTTCTTCTTCTGGAGTTGGTTGTTCACATTTTCATTTTAATTGTTCTTATTTTAGCAGCACTAAAATTTGGTATGGAACATATCTTACCACTTACTGTTTGTAAAGAGATGTGTCGGCTAAGTTTTTTTTTTTTATATATTACCAATATTTGCTTCACCCACTACATTACTAGTTTTTTTTTTGTTATTTTCCAACGCTACACTGGATTAAATCAATTATAACAACTAACGTCTGGTTGTATCATTGTTTAGCGGTATACACCTAAGTGTAACTAGACAACACATTTTTGACCTGCTTACATGCCGAAGTTTCTCCGGCGACTGGGGTTTGTTTAGCGGCAGGGAGTCTGTAAGCTGGCGCGGTTTACGCGCTGAGAAAAGTAGTTCGTTCCTTTAATATTATTAATTGTTCATTAATTAACTAGTAATAAATTATGCTACCTTTCAGTTATGAGTTAGATATTTCCTTTATTATATCCGTCTTTTATTTAATTAAAATAATTATTATTTTTCGCTTAATAACATCGTACTTTGCGTGTTCGTACTGGACAATTTGCACGTTGATACAGGAATCTAAGTACAGATAAGGGGTGGATAATACTCTCACTTGTAATAAGCACAAAAAATTTAATTTGTGCTATTTAAATAATTTTTAAATCGTCACATCCTCCTGCACTTAAAGATGAGGACGGGGCGATGGGGTATTAAATGAAAACCTAAGAAATACAATTACATTTTTTTTTTCGTGAAGTTAACTTTCTCTCGTTTCTTAACTACTACCTTAATATTATTTACATATACATAAATATTATTTATTTACTTACTTGTTGCTCTTAGTTCTCGTAACTTCACAATATCGTGGCCCGACTGATTTTACTAGCATACTCCAACTCAATTAGTTAGTTTTCTGCTTTTCATTAACCCTTTTCAGTGCGGCGCCATTGTGACTGTGTTACGTATTTATCCCTATATATCTCTTAATTTTACTACAGTAATCTAAAGTTGATCCCATACTCAACCTTAGATTATTTCTTAATTCTAATATCTTATACTACTGAGAAAAGCGGAATTTCACGAAGGGGAATCTTTATCTTCTATTAAACGATCAGCTGTTACAAACTAAGCAAGAGGGGACAAACACTTTTCACAAGAAGCATTGTATTAGACACGTGGTGGCGGCTATTGTTTACCAATGCAGGCTTTCATAATCTTTTAACGTCCCTCCTGCAAAGACATTATAACATCGGGAACCAGTTCAATTGTTCGCTGTTGATTAAACTAGCTGCCGTTGTTAGTAAAATTTACTTACCAACAAATTAAGACAATATATATATATAACAGGAATTAGTCAAGGGTTACATAAATTTATTCACTCTCTGGGTATTAGCGGAAACATCTCTTTATTCTTGTATTTTAACTAATTATAAAAGTAATAGCTTTAATGGTCATCCTTTAAATTTTTACTTACTTTACTTTACTTTCAAAAAGAAAAATTCTTATAAATTCTGCATTAAGTATTCTTTAATATTTTTATTCTTACTCTTCTTTATCTCAAAATCATTCAGCTATGTATTATTTCAAGTACCACGGATCCGGGTCTTAAATTTGCAATATTCTAATATAACACAACAACATCCAAACTATTTGAAGAATAGTCCGGTGTAATTTTCAGAATTACTTTACCTCTAAACATCATAAGGTTATTACTATATCATTACAGAAATTACAAATATTTATATGTTAATCTTTAAGTTATCTAAAAGTCTTTACAAGAAACTTTACTGTTCTTTTTGTTTTGTTTTTTAAAGAAAACCAGTTATACACAAATGTTATGATTTAATATCACCTGAATAGAACGTGAGTTTGCTGTGGGTGTTCGTGATGGTCTTCTTCAGTAGTCTTCTTGGGTGGGGTTCGTTGTTCCTCTGGATGCTCCATTTGGTTGATTGTTTCCGAATTGTAGTCTAGGTCATGACGATTGGATTCTGCTACTTGAAGTTCATACGGTTGTTGTTGTAACTTTCTTCTTCTGGAGTTGGTTGTTCACATTTTCATTTTAATTGTTCTTATTTTAGCAGCACTAAAATTTGGTATGGAACATATCTTACCACTTACTGTTTGTAAAGAGATGTGTCGGCTAAGTTTTTTTTTTTATATATTACCAATATTTGCTTCACGCACTACATTACTAGTTTTTTTTTTTTGTTATTTTCCAACGCTACACTGGATTAAATCAATTATAACAACTAACGTCTGGTTGTATCATTGTTTAGCGGTATACACCTAAGTGTAACTTGACAACACATTTTGACCTGCTTACATGTCGAAGTTTCTCCGGCGACTGGGGTTTGTTTAGCGGCTGGGAGTCTGTAAGCTGGCGCGGTTTACGCGCTGAGAAAAGTAGTTCGTTCCTTTAATATTATTAATTGTTCATTAAATAACTAGTAATAAATTATGATACCTTTCAGTTATGAGTTAGATATTTCCTTTATTATTAATCCGTCTTTTATTTAATTAAAAGCATTATTATTTTTCGCTTAATAACATCGTACTTTGCGTGTTCGTACTGGACAATTTGCACGTTGATACAGGAATCTAAGTACAGATAAGGGGTGGATAATACTTTCACTTGTAATAAGAACAAAAAATTTAATTTGTGCTATTTAAATAATTTTTAAATCGTCACAATACGGGTACAAAATTTTGTGTGTGTGTGTGTGTGTGTGTGTGTGAACCCGTCCAGTTGTTCTGATGGTTATTTCTGTTTTCATAAACATTAATACAGGTTATTTTCACTAAGTAAACGAAACACGCGAAACAAAAAGTAACTATCATGACACTAAAGCAGACAAGTTTAAAAAAATAACAGAAATAATCACAAAACATCGAACCAATAATGTTACACGCATTACTGGAGAGAACAAATTACGAAAAACGTCGTACACGCTTTGCTGTATCGAACGCGCGGCCGTTCTTCACAGCGCAGCGTATAGGATAGACAAAGCTGGAGATATAGAGTCAGATATATCCGGGAGGATCGTTACAGATGGGAAGCGCATTCTTGAACGCGATTCATCTTGTGTTCTAGTCAGTCTTCCATAATGATCATCGCGCGCCCACCACAACCTATGACGTGTATAATTAATGTCGGCCGTGCTGAGCCTTGCCGAGACAACAACATTACGGGATTTCAGTTTAGACAACAGCCTAGAAACAAAACTAATGAAATCTTATTGTATTGTTCGACTAACGTTTCCTCGCATTGTAATTTTCTCCCCGCTGTGCGCTATGTCATTTTGTGACCATCAAAGTCATTGTCATTTATTTTTTTAATTTAGTTAGGAAATTAAATTTTTTCATTATTTAATAAAAATGAAACAGAGGAATGTTAATAAGAATAATGGCTGATAATTACTGTTACCTAAGACATTAAAGTCTGAAGAACTCAAATCTCAAACGGATAGGCTCTTATTTTCGCCCAAGTACTGGTATAATTCAGTGTAAATAAAATGTGAAGAAACTATGATTGGAGAGTATAAATGGAGAACAAAATCTTCTTGTGAACGACATACGTCATAATTTCGTCATGTAGTCGCAACCACTCGCTTCCGATTTCTGCTCTGCTATTTCATTTGCAAAATAACCGTCACAACTCACTTCTCACGTTTCCCAAATCAGTTTTCTTACGTCTTCCTCGTTGTCTTTCCTGAGATCTTGCCTTCCAGAATTTTTGCCTAAGTTATTATGTCCCACTATATGTTTGATAAATTTAATCTTCTTAGATTTCATTTGCTGTTGTAACTTTCTGTTCTCCTTCACCTCTTTTAATACCCTAAATCCGTTTTCCGTTCAGTCCAGCTAGTTCTTGGTTGTTTGGAACCGAGTCTTCTCCGAGACACGACAATAAACCTATCACCACACTGTGTACGACTTTATGCAGATTTATTTGTATTATTCTTTATTGTATTAATTATCTGCAAAATAAATTTATACAGTTTATCTGTTAAAAAAAAAAAATATTTACTGTTTATTCTGATTGTCGGGTAAAGCACATCCAGATGTTCATAGAGAATAAAATTCTAATTTTACAAAATTATATTGACACCAATATGCGCATGTGAAATTCAACTATTCTCAAATTACACAGCTAGTAGCTCAAAAACGAAAATCTTGCAACGCATTGAAATTAATGAAAAATCTAAAAAAAAAAGAAATCTGACGTCCACGTTTCTTCATTATTATGGGTTACTTGAAGCTGATTAAATATTCAGACATCTTGACAGGAATCCAACAACGCGTAGCCACATATGCTCAAAAAAGCAAACAACCACATATGCTCAAAAAAGCAAACATTTAATTCTAAAAATGAAATTTAATGTGCTAGTATTATTACAACATAGCCTAAATATGTAATATAATCTTCGTTGAGTTTTTCGTAACTTATTTTATATATCGATGTTAGTGTTTAGGCCTATAAATCTTTCGCGCTTTTCTTTTCAATATATTTTCAAGTGATTTCCTTCACGTTTACGTGTACTGCAGTTCATGATGTTACTGGACAAGACAGTTTAATATCACTGCCACCTCAGCCATTTTGACTTACTATTTTTTATATTATTATCACTATCGTCCTAATTTCGGTGCATAATAAGAATATTTTAACTTTTTTAACCAAAGCGTTGAAACAGGAGAGAACGCGCGCGCGCACACACACACGTGCAATGTGTTGGAAACTCACGGTATCCTGAGTTAAGTGTTTGTATGAAGCACTCACCTGCAACACAGAGAGGAATCAGTTATTATTTCAGCTGACACTATTTTGACACAGTACAAACTAGTTTAAATATTATGTACTGTTCCTTTATGTTAATAATGGAAACGCGAATATGCTGTAATTATTATTAGCTTATGTTCCGATGCAGACAGACTGTAAGATAGGAAAGGCGCTTTTAGCAGCAAACAACCATACTACCATCCTCAAACCGGTGTCCTTTTGAGAGTGGATTTTTCTAGTCTCGTTTTTAAATAACTTGACGGTTTTTAACGTTGAAATTAGGAAATTTGGCGCCGGAGTTTCCAATCACCCGCGGGAGTGAGAAATCACAATTTAATCTGAAATTAATAAATTTGTTCAATTTTTTTATTGGTGGTGTGGTTAGGTCATGATGTAGACCCAAGCGTAGAGCACTTGTAAGCCAAGCGTCACATGAATATATTCAAAATCCTGGATCCTGGATGTCCACACGGGCGGGTCGGTAGACTAGAGACCTCTACACTTGTGCGCTTTACAATAAACATTACATTCGATCCGAAAAACAAAATAACATTAATTTTTTTAGAAGCCTTAATTCTATATGCTCAAAAAATAAAAACAATTAACCACTGATACTGTCCCAATAAACTTACCAGAGTATGGTAATAAATCAATATATTTACAAAATAACGATAACAGGAAAGAGAGGTCAATAAAATGTACAATGAAATGAGGCGTATAAAATTAAAAACGATGTCGTACGTTCTGAGCAGTTTATAGGACTCTCGTCTACCCTATGGGCATTTTCTATTCGTCCTTGTGGTGTGCGTTTAGCCGTCAGCAATACAGCACAAGCCCATAGAATTAACCCAGTAAGGTATGCTAATTACAAATTTAACCCGTACATAACTTTTGAACCGCAAATCGTATCAGTTATTGGTAATTTTCGCGGGGTTTTGCGTCCGACCCCATCCTGTACAAATACACACAAAAGGTTAACGACACAGGAACAAGCTTCATCGAGAAAGTCTAACCATATTAATCGAGGCTGTAGTTAGACGGTCCCGACTAATCCGTCTCGATACTGCAGAAGCAAGTACCTTCCGTCTAAACAAAGAAGAAGAAGAAGAAGAAGAAGAAGAAGAAGAAGAAGAAGAAGAAGAAGAAGAAGGAGGAGGAGGAGGAGGAGGAGGAAGAAGAAGAAGAAGAAGAAGAAGAAGAAGAAGAAGAAGAAGAAGAAGAAGAAGAAGAAGAAGAAGAAGAAGAAGAAGAAGAAGAAGGGATCGCACCAAACCATATTTTTTTCAAAAATTCAGATGTGGACTGAATTACTATATGCTAGCAAGTAATATGTGGAGTTTGTTCACAGCTGAATAACGATAATTATATTATTAACAGCCATGTAATTAGTTTCAAACATTTGAGGATTATGAGGATTAAACTTTGAATTCTTCAAAAATGAGGCTTGGTACTATCTTACCACCTCCTCATATATATTATACGGTATCTTAAATACCTTATACACATGGTTCTCCATGATATTACAATAAAGTCAGAGTATTCTCTTTTCGGTGTAAATAGTTACTAAATCCGGCAATGCCATCTTAATTACATTTAGTATGTTGACACATTTCATTATCTAAGTTGAAGCCGTTGACATGACACGCCAAATATCAGGTGAACCGGCACTGACATTCCTCCTGCTCGCGGAGGAACACCTATCTGACTTCATAACACAAGGAATCATATGGGTTAAACAATTTGATAGTTTATATCACCGTGGGGGTCTGAGAGTAATTTTTTCAGAAGTACTTTTTTATACGGCCTGTAAGACCCAGACATAAAATAATCCAGTGCATTTGCTTTTATGCGCGCGCTTGTGAAATTCACTAGTTATTTTTTAAATTTTACGATTTAAAATTCCATTTACATTACGAGAGTATAAATCGCGCAGAAATATTTATGGACGACACACAAACTCGGATTCATTTCCTTTCCTTATACAACAAGCACGCTCATAAATTACAATAGGCATTCAGACTCACCGTTTACAGTTTAATGAGGGCAATTTCTGAAGAACTTCAAATTTTTACTGCTGTAACAATAGCTCTGGGGTGAAAGGTTGTGTGCGGCTGGCAAGCTGCCCACGTAAAAATCCACTCCCGAAAGTTTCTGGCGCTCGGAACGGGCCCGAAGCCTAATTCAAGAAGTAGAGAAGAAAAAGAAAAAACTTGGAAACTTCGTTGATGTGTGACTTACATGACGAAACACACCGTCCTGTCTTCATCAATATGTAACAACGCGTTATGATGGTACTATTTAGGCGCAATTAGGGAAGAAAAAATAGTTTTGGCTGTCCTAAATTTAGTTTTTTCTTTTATAACACGTCGTCTTAGGATTAAAATATTACCGTCATTAAAGAGCGAAGACGGATTTTTGTATAAGGAACCGCCGCTCGACCAATTACCGCTCAGAACTGTTGTCTATTAAAGCTACACAAGGCTCGGGCCCGCCTTGGGTTATCTAGGCCTTAATACCACCTCCTCCTCTTTCATCTCTAATGCAACATTTTTCTCTCTAACACGTTTTCTACGTATTAGTGATGTAAACTGTATTCGATGTCCACGCATTAAACTGACTTTTTTCTATTTTTATTATCAACTTGACTTTCAGTTGTAAATAGAGATTCCGTCTTATAAATAATACACTCACCACGAGTTCATAGCTTGTCAACTGAGATCACCGTAGAAATCGTTAACTCATGTTAAGGTTGTCTAACGTACCATACACGTACGTTACCATCCTAACGTACCATTAGGATGTTGCCAAAACGAAAAAGTTTAAAAAACTGTAATACATTACCACAAAAGGTGCAAAATCTGAATACTGAAATAATTATTACCGGGGTTACAACCCAATCGACTGCTGGCCTGTTGAAATAGAGCTCACCAAGCTGTCTGTCGCAGCTACCTTACATTTCGGTCCATAACCATTCGGGTATATCAGCTCCGATCTACCAATTATTATTATTATTTTTTTTTTTATTTTTTGTCATCCACGTTCTAAGAGAATCGTTAAGAGGGGCAGAAAAGTCTATCCTCAAAACGTGAGCGGCTCATCGAAGCTGTCCCAGCTTTAACTTTTCAGTTATAGCCATAAACCTGCATTACGTATCAGATGCTTCGTTTGTTGTTCATCCATCGTTCACTGGTCCGTAGTAACTGAGCTTGTATCAACATTAACGAAAATAAATGTCAAACATAGTAAGTTCTATTTTATAGTATTTTCCTGCTTATCTATCAAGGGTTAAGATTGTTGCGGTCCGAGTGAGTTTTGGTGCGACCGTCTGGTGGCCCCGGTAATTTGTTATTTCTGCTGGACCGAAAAATCAGACGTCGTAGGTATCGCGGAAAGTGATTTTTCGGACATCTAGGAAAATACTATTTGAAGGTACATGTCTTTGGAATATCATAATTAAATCGAACTATTTAAGTAAAGCAATATGTTAGAGTTGTAATTGTTTTGATGACGTAAAACAAACTGTCTCAGGGCCCCGCCCCCCACACACAAACACATTCACTCCATTAATTGATCTGGTTATGTGTTTGATTTTTCTCTACGGTCCATACACAGTGATGACAATAAATATTGTCGAATCGTTCACACAAATAATGTAAAATTTGTGTTATACTTATTCACCGATCCTCGGTAAACCTTCCATCGTTAAAATTTATTGATCGGCGGTCACTACTAAATTAAGGAATAATATGTAAACAAGAGACAAAAATTTTATATAAAAGAGAATCTTATATATCTTATGAAAGAATGAGAAAATCTCGCATTGATGTCTCGCAGTCTCTGGGAAGTCGGTGTGTATCGTCGAGGGAGCGGCTGAATTAGACCACGAAGTCAGGCACGGCGTTAGAGATCTTCAATGACCGATGGCTGTCAACGAAGACTGAATCAGGAGCAACTTAGGACGAACACAACGCCCACGAGGAGGAAACCCTGGAATTGACATCCCAATTTAAGAGGACAACGCCTGGTGTGAAAAAGCAGAAGCAGGCCCGCGAGATCGTCCGGATTGATTCAACTCAACCCAGCAAATTCAGGAAAATGGAATTATAAAACTCTTTATAAACTATAAAACAATTAAAGACCCTTTTAAATTGCTAACTATAAAATATTTCAAATTTAAATTTTTCGAATTCATAATTTCTACATATAACTGTATATCTTTTATATATAAACAAGAAATAATCAATAATGTATTAAATCAACCAATCAAAATTTTTTTTCTATAGTGCAGTCAGCTTCAAACCTGTTACCTTGCAATATATCTGTATTCGTAGTAACTCGCGATATATCTTGTACGATTTGTATACATGTTACCAAATTATAATTACATCTGCAAGTATACTTCGTTTACTTTTTATCGTTGTATTTCAACCTTAAGTTTTTTTGTATTTTACGTTAATTTGCAACGATAAAAAAATAAAAACACAATATACTTGCAGAGTAATTACAATTTGATAACACGTATACACTAATATCTATATTTTACGAAAATATGTAGGTCTAACGAAACTGATGAACGGCTTTGAAGGATGTCTCTACTCAGGTAACGACTGCGTTTCAGAGAGAGAAGAGCAATAAAACAAGTGAACGGACGAAGATGTTCCCAGTAAACAAACAGAGAAGATACACGGCGCGTTATCGAGTGTAAATGAAGCTGTGTGAGAGAAGACGCATCGTTGGTGCCTGTGAACTGATAACAGCGACATTAAAGCGTCTTATCTGCAACAGTATGTAAACAACACGGGAGAGATACACTGTGACAACAACCCACCATCTCTGGGTGTTTGTTCTGCTGCTGGTCCTGTTGTTACTAACGGAAAGCAATGGAAACCGTCCGATAAATATGGCGTGCGTTTATGCCTGTTTATTCAATTGCAGACCGTTTAACTGCAAAGCCAATAAACTCCGCAATAAAGGAAATCGTTAACGGTTGCTGGCGCTTATTGTTCCAGATCGATAAGACTCGCTATGAGTTACCTGTTAATGGTTTCTCTTGCAGTGTTTCTGTTTACTTGATACTTTCACAAGCGCTAAATATACTACAAGTGTTTATTATATCGTTTCGGTCTCCGATCCTAGGTCGAGATAAGCGAGCTGATTTCCGACGCGCAGACAGTTCGTCGTGAGCGGGTGAAAGGGCAAAGACGGGACGTGGAAGATAAAAAATTTTACTATCGAAAACCTAATTTAAATTTTTGTTACAGCTTGTTGCGCCTGTAAGAACTGCGTCTTTATCGCTTCGGTTGGCGATTACTAACGGTAACGGCGTCGTAACGTATTAAACACTCGTAAACCCGATAAAGGGGCGACGCACGGTTTAAAAGAGAACGTAACTTTGTTACAATCTATTAAACAGCCCTTCAAGAGGTGGCAAAAGCGAGATGTTTTTTGGCTGGTATGAAGACTACTATTAGTAATAAAAATCCAAACTATGAACAGATATCTTTCGATACACTGAAATCAGCCGTCTCACTATATGAAAGTTGTCTACTATCGCGACAAGTAACCAACTAAACGCACCACATTAGGTTACATGGCACCCTTACTTTGTAATTGTGAAACTTATCGATTTGTTAGTTTTGCCATCTTGAAGAAATACCACAAAAAAACGGCCATTATCTTCTACGTCATCCAAAGTTAAACGAATCAAGTCGTCTCTTCGGCATGCACCGAAAATGCCAAATACTAAAATTACAATTATTTTGAATGTTCATCACTTCTTTCACAGCACTTTAACAATTAATATTTAAGGCACTTTCACTTGTGAAAAACTTACTTTTTGTTATTTCCTCAAACGTCGTTTCGGAGTGGTTTTCTCCTTCCTCAGTGAGGTTTAAATGCGGAATGAGGACTTCACTGAGGAAGGAGAAAACCACTCCGAAACGACGTTTGAGGAAATAACAAAAAGTAAGTTTTTCACAAGTGAAAGTGCCTTAAATATTAATTACTAAAATTACCTTGATAACATACCGTAAATTCCTTACGCACACCAACTTTTAACGTATCCTTTGTTAGCTACACACCGAATTTTCAACTACTAACAGTAGGCCTATGTCTCACTCGTGAACAAGGTCGGTGCACTATTATGAAGAATACTGTTTTGCGTCTCAGCTAAATGTCCTACGACGAGGCAAACTCAATTGAAGACGGATTCGAATGTTCCACCTCTGAAGTATCAATTATGTTTGGAAACGCAACTGCCACAGCGCACATTCAAAATTATTTTTCCCGTTTTCTTCGAGTCATCAGAGTCAACAGCGGCTACAAAATATTCCAGACATATAACATATTTAGAAACGCGTATACATAAAACATACAGAGTACGCAGGCCTACATCATACAACATACGTGTAAAATACACAAATTTGTGGAAACATTACGTTACGTTTTTATGACAGTCAAAGAATACCTTTCATAATGTATAAAGAATTTTTTAGTACTTACAAGTACACCTCTAGGTATTCCAGTCGATGATTTTTTAGTTTTTTATCCAAAAACTAAAAAAAACATCACCGACTGGAATACCTAGAGGTGTACTTGTAAGTACTAAAAAAGTCTTTATACATTACGTTATGATATTATCTGATGCAATTCTAGTAAAATGTCAGATTCATTGATTTTTGTTAACTAAAAGTATGTAGTATATTTAAGGGCTTGGTACGCAGGAATTAATGTCTATTCTAAATACAAGTGGGGGACGTAATAAGATTAAGGTCAGACATTTGCCTGATTCTTAGTGCAAAAGTGAGGCAAAGGGAGCGAAATGTTTGGTGATAAGAGAAATAAAGCGCATGTTAAAATCTCATTGTTATTTATTGTCAGTATTGCGATTTTGATTGTTGAAATTTAATTCGTAATATTTATAAAAATTAAAATTTGTAAGTGCATGACTTGTAAGAAAACAGCAACATACGTTCGTATTTACTGCATAATAATTTAAAAGTACCATGCAAAGGCATTTGGAAACAGGAAACTTAAAAACCAAAATGGCAGTCAACTCTAGTTTAAATAGTAGCCTATTCGATAAAACGGAACAGTCATTTGTGGCGGTCATCTGAACAGTGGGGCAGAATTATTTGAGAAGAGACAAAAAATCTGAAATCATTGCACTTGTGATTTGATAACGCGTATCGACGGTCTCTATGACATAAAGATGTTTTTTTTACATCACAAAGCTGAGATAAAATATTTCAGTTTTCTGCACGAATCTGTTAAGGATAACAGAAATTTAAGATACCTCAAAGCACAAATGTCTACCGATTGGCGTGAACACGTTACCGAATTTATCTTATGCCTTCTGTAAATCAAGTGATTTATGCGAGAGCGGTACTGATTCCATCTTTTTCCATTACCATATTGTATATCAATTTTCGTGTGTTGAGTTTCCGGGAAAGAAGCCTGCCCGTCTCTCCGCGACTTGCCGATTACGTTTAATTCACTTCCTTCTCTGTTAGGATTTATTTCACATCACAAGAATTCTGTCTTTTACGAACGAAGTAAGCATTTGCTAGTCAGCTATACCTAAACCTATTTTAATTTATTTTTCTAATTATTCATCAGGGTCTCATCTTTTACCAGATTTTCCGATATGTCAGCATTTATGTGCGTAATTTATCGGTTTACTGAATCAGTGTCTATGTTTATCTGCTGTAGCAGACATTTAAAAATTATAGTTTAAACACTTATACAAGTCTTTATTACTATCAAAGGCGCATAATCTATCTTCTTATCTCTCAACAGGCGTGAAGATTCAATTTATTGTATTACGTACACTGAAAATTCTTAAGGGATAACAGAAACAGTTACTCAGTAGTGTCAACATCCAATGAAAATTATGGGTTTTCTCTTATCTAATTTATATACACACGCTTGGGACCAGGCGCCAGGTCTGCTAAAAGGTCTTCTAATAAAATAAAATCCAAATCGGGCTACTTAAGGAAACGATTATGCAATTTAAACAGAATATGAGCGCATTTTATTATATAACTATTAAGTATACTTTAAAGCAATATAATGAAATTTGGAGTGCCCTAAAAATGAAGTCACAGTCTAATAGAATTGGAATTATAAATAGAGAGAGGTCAAAAGAAAAGACAATCACATGATGGAACGGTAATGTATGATTTTTGTACTAAAAACTGTACATGCTGAAAACTCATAAGATATTCCTGTATTCCGAAATACACTGTAACATTTAAATTTACGTTATTATTTTTGCGGTGTATATTTGAATTCCGCAGAAGGTGAAATCTGGTGATAAAATACAGTGTTAGAGGAGCACCAGAAGCTTAATGTTAAATACAAGAAATTAAATGAACTCGCAGAAGAGTAAAAATGCTAATGAAAGAGCAATGGGATGCTAATGTTACCAGTTTCGCGATAATTTATACAGACTAAGGTTCATTATTTTAGTCTTATGGTACAAGTAGGGCAACATGGTTAAGACTATCTGTAACATCCCCCATTAAGAAGAGGCTGCGAGTTCGGCTGGACACTGTGACGAACATCCACCTTGAGACTGATTCGCAATCACTTCGTCCTACTTTGTGAGTGCGTGGCTGATCATAGAGCCCACTCGGACTCTATAACCGGTTTGTAAATACGTAGTACAGTTTCATGTTTACGAGATAGGACCACGTAAACATCAACAATTTCACTATTTTTAAAATGGCCGCATTATTTTTACGGCACATCGATTGCGTTTCCGTTCGTAGCTAGAAGTGGCGATCGCTGTCCGCGATGTCAAACATCTCAGTTTGCGTCATTAAACCGTAATCAGCAGCGTAACGGTCCGTGTACATGTTATTGCAATTAGCAAGACAGACGCTCTTCACTGAAGATCACGTATTGAAGCCGCACCGTTACACGGCGTAATGAAAATAAATAATAAATAAGTCCGCACTATTCAGAGAGGACAGACTGGAGTACGTGACGATATTCAGGTCAAAAACATAACAGGAAAATAATAATAATAATAACAACAATACGGATTTCATTTCTGGTAGACTACGGGGATTTTTTTTCGTTTACTGTGACAAGTACGAGTAAGATATTCACTGTTGTTACTCTCTAATAAGATGCAACAATACCGATCAGCAGGGGTGCCAATTACAGTTGGTTCCCTCTCCGCGCGCACTACGTAACGTATACGTTTTTCCAGTCGACTTGTGTTGTCGTCTCGTCTCGACACAAATAAGCAAGACATCACCATGCAAATCAGCTGTTACATCATTCCTACCGTACACGCTTCTTCTTCTTCACTCATTATGCACGCTCCAATTTTTACGTACCAGTCACTTCGATTTCTTTCGACTGAATCGCCGTGACGCGGTGTCTTATTTCCGAAGAAACACACACACACACGCTCGCGTCTGAGGAAGCAAACATTACTGATGTTATATAAACCTATTCTGTAATTAATTACAATCCCTTGTTACCCTTCGTACATCGTAGTTTCGTACGCGAACAATCTCCTAGTATTATACCAAGGGCAACCTAGTAAGTTACACCTCTCTGCGTGTATACCTTGTGGACGTGTTTTTACGTATTCTCTTGCAAATACATGCGCTTTACAGTTTTACGGTTAAGAAGAGTGGTTTTATTAGGCAGATACATGGCTAGCTGGTTTGCCATCGCCTTGCGAGTGGAGAGTGATTGTCTGAAAAATACTGTAATGTGGAAAGAGGTGTAATGACAGTCGGACAGACAGAGTGTGTAAGGACAGTCGGACAGACAGAGTGTGTAAGGACAGTCGGAGTATCATATACAACTATTTTACTATCGCTGATAGTACGACAGAAAATATTTTTACGTACGTTTCTATGTTGGTTAAATTTCATGTTTAATCTAATCGAATTTTTTAACATGATAATGTTTTTAGGCTGGGGGTCATTCCAAAAAATGCGTGATGCAAAATGTGTAACGTCATCGAAAAATGTAACGCTCCAGGTGATGTTAACACTATATTTTTTCCACACTTTCGATTCCCCACAGTCTAGAAATCTTCGGTCTCTGTCGTTTTAACATGATAATGTTTGTTATATAGTAAATATTTGTTATATAGTTATATAGAAAACATCGAAAACCTAAAAACATTATCATGCTTTGATGTTTCGGTTTCGTCGAAATTTTTCTTTTTTTCTTCAACTTAAACGTAGGCCTATCGAACTGAATGCGCACAGAGCTAAAATTTAAATTTTTTGTTGTATTTATTTAAACGTTTGCAAATTTTAAGTATAAATATTATACTTAAGTCAAATAACTAAAATACGTATATAAATTTTAAGCCGAATCCAATACAATGTTTACCCTTTACAATTATAGAGTGCCTCGGTCATTAAATCTCCATAGTGCTTTAAGTAAAATGACCATACGGCCGAGTTCGTTTTAAATCAATTTAAAAATCCTTTACTGGAGTTTTGAGTACAAAACTTTTTTTACTATACGAAACCATTTTCTTATCAATTCCGAAAGCACATAAAAAATACACGACTGTATATTATGTATACTAATTTTCTAACAGTTGGCTGTAATTTTCTTTAAAGATTTATAAACACGTCAGGTACTTTTTACTCTGCTGAAACTACTGATAAACACTTTTTAAAGAATGTTTATTAAAATTAAAAAACACATCTTTAGTTGTATAAAGTTAAAACTTTCACAAATACTAGGCTATATTACAATATCACTTGAACCACGATTCTGTAATTACACCATACTAACAGTAATAATAACGTAGTAATTAACAGAGCTGCGACAGTTTACCTGCAATAACTAGATTTAATTAAACTCGTATTCAGCCGAATGGTGTAGACATCATACCAATCAAAGTACGCTCAGCCTCAGGGGAGGCTCGGGTAACGAAGACGGGCGAGAGGTTATCAAGTGGACACAGTATACATCTAGTACGAGTAAATACTACTGCGATATAATGTATAGGCCTAAGGGAGCGATACAACGGGACAGTAATAAATTCTTAATTCCTTGTAAGTAATTAATTAAAAGTTGTCTAGCAAAATAAAAGTAAAGTATATTTCTATTTTGTAAGATACACGCTGTATTGTTTTCGGTTTGAGCGTGGGCAGTATTTCGTTCTGGCGGTTCGCGTAATCCTTTCTCTCAATTAAAACTTTTTCCAGGAAAACATTAAAAATTTTAAAAAGAACAATGATATTAGACTAGAGACTCGGCGTTAAGTAACGACTTATTGAAAACGATACCGTAATGACCGACCTGCTCTTTCGAACCTACCTGAAGCCAAATGAGTTCGTTAAATTTCATTAAAGAAGATCTCTTATGAGTGGCACAAATTATAGGTTATCTTTGTTCTACCGGCGTAATGTTTCTACTGCTCTTTCTGATTATATCCGTAAAAACTGTTACAAGGAGTGCACGACTGTCACCCGCCGAGCATCCCCTACCCACCGTCGTCGCAGCGGAGGTTTGTAAACGTTGTTGGTGGTCAGACGACGACCAGGAATCGGAGTCAAAAACGCATTAAGAAGCGACGTGATAGATGACAGGTTGTGGGGAACGCGGAGAAGCGAGACGCGAGGGAAGGCAATAATACGATACGAGATTCGAACCGTGAAATTGCCAGTATTTTTCAAACTGACTGTACAAAGGTAACAACAACAACAGAAAACGTATCCCACAAAGGATTTAGACCAGTCATGAATTTCTTCAGTTTAATCTTCGACCATTACTAAAGGATTATTTCCTTTCTTCGCGTATAAGCCGTATGCGGAGCGATCAAGACGACGGAAACACCCAGTCGATTCGTCTCCATCAATGAAGGTCTTCTGTACGCTTTGGGTGACATCGTTTTTGTGCTTGTGTAAACACATGGGAGAAATAGGTGTCAGCGGGATTTATACGACGACAAACGGTGTCGAAAACTGTCTACTTTCTTATAACACTAGAATTTTTAACATTCGCTACTCCGAATTATCGACTTACGTACAATCCGAAATGATAATAATTTGTTCAGCTATATACATAAACACGTATATTCATTATAGGGTTCGAGTAAATAGACGTATACTGTTGAGTCCAGTTGAGTCGCGCGTTGAATTTCGCTCCTTCATTATGAAGAGTTTGTTTCGAAGGCTCAGCACTCCATCTCTGCCATCTGCCGTCTTCAGGACGATTCCTCGTTGTTGTCCTAAGGTGGATATTTTTTGGATGGGGCGGTTCTACACGCGCGCGAGCGCACTCACACACCTGCACTGGGCGCGCGTAAATATGATGCAGGGTACAATAATTTACCACCCTTCTTCCGCTCTTTTCTTTCCTTCACAAGTCGCCTCGCAACATCCACTGTTTTCCTTACTTTCTAGAATTCTTGAATCGTTTTTTTACAGGCTTGTTTAGGCCTTTCTATGTAGGCCTACTTATTTTTCTCAATTTTCCCTGTCCATATTGGCTTACCGGTCATGTCTATTTCATTCGTTGAAAGTGTTTGCACCAAATCGATTTTTCTTACAATACCAAGCGGAGATAAAAAAAATGTCTTTTTTTCCAAAGTCTTCGTTCCTTATACATGTCTGTGTTCGTAAATTCTCCTTTCTTACCATTTTTCTCACCCACGGCTTCTCAATTCCACAGCTTGTATTTTGTTTTGTTTTCCGCCTTTTTCAAGCAACTCGCAACTAAATGTCACAGTAGTCTATAAAATGCATTAAATACTTTCATGTTTGTTCCCGTGTTATTTCTCCCTTTAAAGTTATTAAACACGGGGCTGTACAGTTTTAACGTTTGATGTTTAATTATATCAATCTCAACAATTCCAAGTATTTCGAAATAACAGTTGTATAAAGAACGTTCTAAGGAATAAATATTTTCAGTTACGTAATTTCATATTAACCGTGTGCACTAATTAATTATCCTCGCACACGCTAGTTTTTGCACCACTACACTTTATTACTGGTGTTGAATTATTAATAATATTCCGCGGTTAATGTTAATTAGTTTCCATAATTATGACGTTCTCCGCATTCCCAATATTAATACAAGTGGTACTGACTCACGTTACACTAACACAAATATTATTTACTAACCGCGGGAATCAATTATTTCTTCTAAACCGTCTACATACCTTTCGATGATCAAGAAGACTCTGATTCTTCACGACCGCTGTCACTTCATTTCTGTTTAGTATGTAATGTAGCCTACTCTCATACACACCATATCCGCTATCTTGATCACTTTTTAGGGACGTGGTTGTGATAAAAAAAGGTATCAGATACAGTTCTACCTGAACGAAAAATTTTTATTTTTCTAGAGTCAAACACGAACCTCTAAATGTTTCATAATTACGTAGGCCGCAACAAAACTCTATATATAACATATCACATATTTTCAATATAATTGTAATTATTTAAAATGTATTAAAAATAATTAGAGAATAACAAGAATTTAGAAATTTATGGACAGAAACGTAAAATCTGAAATAAGACGCTGAAAAATAAACACGCCACTTACATACATTTCCAGAAAATTACTAAAGGATTTATACTTCACTTCTATGGACTGCGACTACATTATCCAGCGTTCTCGCGCTGTGTAATGTACTGTAACGTCTCTCCAGTCTTTCTCTCGTAGAAGATCTGGAAAACTCTGAAGTCACAAAACGTCCTAGCAGAGTAGAATTACAACTTTTAAAACTCAAGTAAGGGATTCTCGAATCCGTCTGATCTCATCAGGATCGATTTTCAGGACGTCCACCGGATGATCCAACCCTAATAATTACCCTAAGAATAGTGCTGGCCACATTACCTTATTTGTGTACTGTACTTCTAGACCGTAGTATGACCTACAGTGCGATTACATATATTACAAAAATGGTGATAGCCCCCCCCCCCGTGCCCCCACTACTCACCCACCTACACAGACAGACAGAGGTGGACCCAAAACATGTTTAAGGGAAAGGTTAATTTACAAAAATTGTAAAATTGACCCTAGGTAAACCAGCCCAGTCGCGTATATTGTAATCTGTTTTGTTCTCTGTTTAATTGTTTTCCGACGAAGATTTTGTGTTTGAAATATTGTTGAATAGGTTCTAAAATATCACACACTCCACAGTGCGCGCGTGTAAAATAAAATGTAGAAAATAATCATAAATCAATAAATTATTCAGAAAATCGTTTTATCGTTGTTATGAGTAAAATAAATCCAAAGACAAAGACAAAGACAGATCCGGTACAAAACTTGTTAACACAAAAGTTTCACGCAGCAAAGTCCGGAGTCGCAGCTGAGCGCCGAGAATTATAACACTATGAAGTTGCTCGGCTCCCTGAGATTTTGTAATTTATTGCATACCTGACACTGTGTATAGATTATTGAAATACGGCGGTGGGGTTGGAGAGGGGTGCCTCGCTGTGACACACACACACACACACGCCCAACTTTGCTGGCACGAAGCACGAGCGGGGAAACTGTGGGCAAAGTTTAGACAAGAACATACCGCGACACCCCGCAAACACCATGTTACAATGTTCCCAATAACCCGTCGCTTTTGTCAGTCTGTTTCTACTGTTGTACAGGAAGAAGTCATAGCTCACACCCCACGATATCTTGAGCTTTTTAGATGCTGGTCAATTCCAGGTGTTTTGGAAATAACAAACAGATCGTTAAAAGTAAGAAATAGTTATGAGAGATGATAGTTATGATAGTTATGAGATAGTTACATTAAATCTTTTGCATAATTAACAATATATTACTCACGCGTAATACGATTTACACAAGCAGCCTATAGTAAAATTACTTCGGCATTGATTAATTAGTAACGCTTTGGCATCTTGCCTGATGTAATTTGCACAAACTAACTATGCCCATTTGATGTTACAGGGTTACGAGACGTGATCCATCGCTAAAAACGCTAACGTTCGCACTTCGACTGCAGAAATTATCTTCAGTGGTGAGGTCTCAATCTTGACGCGTCAACTCTTCTCCTGATATCTTGTCTCGACAGACGTCGAAAGGATAGTTTGATGCGTCAAGACTGAGACTGAGCCGCTGAAGATGCGTCCCGCAGTGGACACTGAAACGTCTGCTCTTTTTAATGATGAACCACACGTCTCGATAACTCGGTAAGTTTACAGCATCAAGCTGTCTTGCCAGTTTTCAGTTAAATAACTAAACGAGTTCTTTACACCCTCAAAGTGCATCTTAGATTGTATGGTTCACTCATCTAGAACAGTTATATTACAGTGCTACAGAGAGACCGCACGTACATATGTACATTTCGTGGCAGGCCATGGAGAAATTTCTCCTGAACGGAAACAAGCCGAGTACTATTTACGTTAGCTGGTTTCGAAGTAAGGCCCTCACTTTCGTATATTCTCATCAACGTCACAGAAAACTAAATTGCCCGGTTACGGCTTGCGACAACTATCGCCCATAAACTGGAGGTTTTATGTCATCGCAATAACATGATCAGCTGTGGGCCTCCTGTGCTGCCACAGTCTCACAAGGAAAAAACTACTTCAGCTTGGCAGTCCGTACTGTTTCATACGCGAGCCGCAGAATATATTACCTGAGTTTTAAACCGTATACCTGCACTTACGTGTCTGTACGGTGATGTATGAATCCTGCTTTACTGACCATGACGATGATTGTCTGGAGCGGTTCAGTTTTCCGCTGAACTTTGACTTGAAACTGATAAGTTCGTTGACATATTGCTTAGAAAATAACGCTTATGGCACTACGGAATAAAGCTCATACGGGGCATTTCTAAAAACTTGCTACATTCATGCTACAAAATTTTTGAAGGATTGCTTGTTGCGCAGAAACCGCCCGTTTTTCTGCTAGTCGGAAGATGGTACACCACTAACTGCAACAATTAAAACCGTTAGAAAGTGTTTCAATACCCGGTCTTACAAAAACTAATAAACCGCTGCGACGAACGTACGTTCTCCTCGAGTAATTATAGAAAGGGACAACGGCCACCGTTCACTACTTCCGCCTATAAAATAAAAATTTATAATTAACATAAACAAAATCTTAAATGGGTTTTAACAAAACAAAAAGCGTATTTTCTCGCGTAGCGACGTTACTTTCACCTGATCGTAAACGTACGTCGCGGCACGAGCGACTGGCGGAATTCTTTTCAACAGAAAAACGATTTTTTGTGGTTGTTTTAAATTTCTCCTCGCTTTGTTGGCCGCGACAAACGAAGCGAACGCGTGAAAACTGTTTTACCCGTTTTTTCCCGAACGTTTTTGTTCTGGCCGTAATGAACGAAGTCAATCAACACTTCTCGCTCCGTTGCTAAACAAGAGACCAATAACTGGGAGATACGAATGGCATTCTTGCCGCAAACCGACGATAGCTTTCTTACCGAAAACCGACTTAGTGAATGAGTTTTAATTACATATACGAGTCATGGTGGTGGAAAGAGGAAGATAGCTCGATCTACAGAGATATGAAGATCGATTGATCGATAACGAAAGACACAAAAGAACTGAACAGTACTTACACGAAGCAAAAAATGAGATGTACGATTCAGGTGGAGGCCCGTTCTTCTTTCTTTCTAGGAATTTCGCAATTGCCATCTTCCCTCTGTCAACTAGGACCTCCAAATTTCTCGGTGTTCCCATTTGCCTTCCTCTAGTTTTCGGCTTTCTATGGATTCATTCACATCGTCTCTCCACGACTTTCGTAACTTCTCTCTTCTTCCCCTACCAAGGGGGGTTTTAGTCCGCCACCTTATTGATCCGCCTGATTTCTGCTCTGCGGACGCGAATGTATCATATTCATCTCTTGTCCTTTTGTATGTCTCATTAAGAAAACAAAATCGGAAATGTCGTGGCGATATGCGAAATGCTACTTAAATCATACAAACTTAACGGTCTAAATCACAAAATGTATGCTATCTGAACAGTTCCATCAGTTCATGCAACTCAAATCCGGAGACTGGTGGATAGTTATGTTCTGAAGTCAGCACGTCAGTCTGCTTAAAATCCTTTGTAAAATCCTCCGTTTCTATAGCCAATGTTGATAAAGGCATTACGGATTTCAGACAGTAATTTTTTCAATAACAAATCAAATTATTTTATTAAAAAATATTAAATAGGTTAAAGCGCGCGCGTCTGTTGGCGTGTTAAATAGTCCTATTATTAAAATTATATATAAAAATGTAATTTTTTGTTATTTTTATTTCACGGTTAGAATTACGACAGAAACCGGCTTACGAAATAAAACAACCGCTTCACTATGAATCTTAGTTAATCTTAAAAAGATCTGAGGAGTCATCACATGGTAAGAAAAGCTTATGAGATATTCAAACCACCGTAACAGTTTGAAATTTGTTTCTGCAAAAGACCAAAAACGGACGAAAAACTTTATAAAGTACTTTTTACGGTAACGTATCGACCGCCAGCGAATTCGCTTCTAATCCCATAGTCATTTTGCATTATTATGCGCCTCACCCATCTACATTTCCTTCTAATGAGATTTTTTCGCAGCCTTTTTTCCTCAAGCATACTCTTGCATGTTTATCATCTTTATAATTTTTCGTGAAAGCCTCGTTATTCAGTGATAACTCATTTCTCTACGAATCGCTAAAATCGGAAGTAATAAAATTACGAATGAAATGAGGTGTAAAAACTATTTTTTCCTTTTCAGACAGTAACCAATTTCATTGAAGTCGATTAGATTATGACATCTGTAAGCCCCACAGTGACAACCTGAAAGAGTACAGGATGAACCTCAAGGCTACACCGGTATTGTGAAGTCCCAGCGGCATGTATGTCTCATAGAAAACGAAATAAGTGCATTGAAACCGTTTCGGATTTACATTAACATATACCAAAAATCACAGAAACTACAACACACACACACACACACACACACACACACACACACACACACACACACACACACACACACACACACACACACACACACACACACACACACACACACACACACACACACACACACACACACACACACACACACACACACACAGTGTTGGAAACTCACGTTATGCTGTTTGTACAAAGCGCTCACCTGGAACAGAAACAAACAAGAATGAATTATTATTTCAGCTGACACAACTTTCTTACGATAGAAATTACTTATAGAAGGTTACTGCTGCTTAATGTTAATAAAAGAAACTTGAATCATTTGTTTTTGTGTATTGCAATTAAAGTATGTACAAACGGATTCATTTTCATGTCTCTTATGGGAAGGGGGGGATACCCCTAAGTATATTGTAGCCTTGTTGTTAATAGTTTTCGAATATTAACCAACCATAGTTTCAGCACTCTCTTAGTCACAGTACAAAGTTAAGACTTACATCGCTACACATAAGCCTACGTGAGTGCGACGTTTATCTGAATTACCTATTACTGGCTCAAACGCAAATTGAATCACTAAGAAATCCGAGACGAATCTATAAACAGCTCTTACTACAAATATGTGTGCGTACAAATTGTTACTTTATAAAAATTTACAAATTATTACAATTTTAGTTTTATTTTTGAACCCTGTAAGTAAACTTACATTTTATTTATAAATTTCCTAAAAGGTTAATTTTTACCTCTGGAGGCATGTTTTAATAAATTTATATTTTATAAAATTTGGATGACCGGTTATTGTTGCTATATGATCGAAAAGTTGCTAAATTAGATTTACAGATATACGTTTTTTTATAAGAATTTTTGTGCTGTTAATAAGAAAACTATCAAATATAGGTTTTTTAGTTTAGGACGTACATATATTTCTTACATCATGGTTACCTTATGTTGTTAGACGCTTTCGCCTTTCTTGGCGACATAAAAGCGATGGTACGCTATAGCCGAAATGTTTAATACTTCGTTTATAGTAATCCAGAAGCATTGCGCGCTACAAGCCATAAAATATAGTTATTTAACAAAGTTTCCCGGAACTTTCAGTTGAGGGAACACTCGCATACCCTGGCTACCCGCCTTCTGACGCAGTAGTGCAACTACACCTACAACCACTGAGTTATAACGTTGTAAAATAAGACTGAGGATTTAAACCGAATAACCGTTGGAAAAAATTACTGTGAAAGTCTACAACAATCTGAATGCACTCACCGACAGGTGAAGGAGTTAATCACCTGTGGCGAGCAGCGAGCCAGACTTAATCCACGATATTTCTATAAAACAATAGTATACACAGTATTAACAGTCGGCCGGAAACCCCGAACCATGAAACCGGAGATCGATTAGAGACCAGTGACCACGACAGAAATTATAACGTAATGATAACGTCCGTTATGATAAGTGTAACGGCGAGTGTGGGTCAAAGTCGATCATAGCACTTTCACCTAGACTCACGAGGTCACCACTTCGTTAATGACAGTGAAAGACTGGATTAACGAGACTAGGCGTGCGCGTGTGCGATCCTGTGCATGTGAGAACCGCGTCAATACGTCATCACTAAAGATAGCATAAACAATACAGTACAGCATCGATTATTCGAACCTCTCGGGATGAAGGCCCGTTCAGATAATCGATAATTCGGATAATAGATCGTAAATTAGAAACATTATTTGTCTTTACAGAAACAAAGGTTTTTATCACAAAATCATTTCTAACATACTGTTATATAATTACAACACCCTGTATACTGTAATGTAGAGTATTACTAAGGCTAAAAATCAATGAATTAAAAAACTGAGTGTAATTAATAAAAACCAGAAGTTAATTTAAATGACAAAAGTTAGAGTTTAATGACAAACACTGTACTATAAAATTAATTAAACAATAGACATTCGGTGACAGAGACGTCGTTGACACAGTTTGTTTATCAATTGTAAATGTGTTTATCGAAGTCTGTTGATGTAAGTGTGTTTATCGATTGTAAGGCTGTATAGCTACAGCGTTTATTTAATACTGTACAGTACTATAATAATTTATAGTATACAATTTTTTTTGTTCAATAAATATCCAATTCGCCTACACGTGTCCAATACATTATACTGTACAATACAGTACATAATTGTACTTTTATTGAGTTCGGATAATAGATCGTTCGGTTAATGGATGTTCGGATAATCGACGCTCTACTGTACTAAATGTATGACGTAAGAGTAAAAATGTTATGAAATGTGTGGTGCACATTCTCATTACTTTGGCTTTTTCGTGTTTCTTCATATCTGACGAAGTATTGTTCTTCGTCAACTGTTTTAGTTACTATATGAAATCAAATACTTTTAATTCCACTGTAAAAGTGTTTTGCTTTCCAATTCTGGCATTACCGCATGACGTATTTTAATGTGGTCCTCTCATTTACAGCCCTTAAAGCTCAGAAAAGTATTGCTATAGAATTGAGTCTTGTCTTTTAATGTCGTGGGACTACTACGACTTTATAAAACTTCAGCTATGTTCAATCACTTCATTTACAGTTCAAAAGGAAACCGACCCAAACAGTCGGCTATTCGCTTAAGCTCTGGTACTCGCTCGGCCAGAAGAAAAACATGTCAACAGCGTAGCTACGTGCGAGATAAGAAAGCAGTTACCACTGATATCTGTTGCTCTCATGCCGACTGTCATCATTCTGAGCGAGCATACTTCACAGACGTAGTCTTTTAAACGCTCGGCGGTATAAAAATGATGTTGAAGTCGATGTTGGTTTGACAGTGTTAACGGTCCAAGTAAACGATCAATACTTTTACCGAACGATAAGGATTTCTGACAGGCCTTTGTACACAGAACGTGAATTACATTCGCCTACATATTTTAGTTTATTTACATATAGTGCTGCACCGAGAACACGTCCAACGAATTATCGCGATAAACAAAAGCAAAAAGACAACTGTAAGTTAGACCACCCAAATAGGAAGTTCTAAGTTTAGTTCTAAGTAGCACGAACGTACATATTTTTTTAGAAATAAAAAATTACGATAAATACCAAGTTAAAATTCTCACAGATATCGTACAAGACATGCAGTTTTGAATTCTCCGCGAGACACAACAAAAATAATTCTGTATAATAACGCACAAGTGTATTGAAAATAAAACATGGCAGTCCGTTCGACTATCACACGCTTAGTCGGAGAACAACTAAATTATCTACCCATGGAAACTGCGAACCGCGAGATTCCGAAATTAATAACAACCTAAAATAAAAAATTACATTTTCGTCGTAGCTTTGCAAAGAATTCCACACATACTACCGATTCAAAGGTCGTTTACTTCGTATTGTTTAAACTGCTTCTAAAGACTTCGGTGACGGGAATTATTAATATAATGTTGACGGTAACAAGAACAACGATTAGACAATTAATATCGCCACAGAGCGAACGAAAGCGAAACCAGTTCAGAATTTAAAGAACTCACGAACGGAGGGAGACAGAAGAATGGAACGATATAAATCTGCAGGTACGTATGCTAGACAGTATACGTATACAAAGGATAAAACAGTAACAATTCCACTTAATGATAAATAGTATTACTCAGAGTGCGCTTGTTGTGTGTACTGGATTGTTGTTAATATTCTACGCAATGTTTAATTACTTATAATCGTTGTTGAGGGAAGCGCACGCGCTCAATGACCAGTGGACTTAATATTCCGCGGGAGTCCGTCTCCTGTACGAGACGAGAGACGACTCAATGGTCGTTGACGGGGAACTTTAATTGCTAGATCCACGTTACAGCGTCGCGTCTGTCCGGCCGGCTAGCGACGACAAACCTGTTTGTGCGGTCTTTTAATAGAATGAATTACATTTTTCTACTAATGGACGACAACATCCTGTTCGAGTCTAGCGAACGTGTACGGGTAAGTCTCGATTAGAGTAAACAAAAACGTTTTTCATTTGAATTTCAGAGTTTAGTTTTTTCCACACAAAATGCGAAAGTCAACACGAGCGAGCGACGAGTGACGACGACTGTCAGCGACGACGCGAACATTAATCATAACGGCCGTGGAATACGGTAACACGAAACAACTACAGATACGTTTTGCATTGTACTGGGACACGCCATACACACGCGCACGCGCGGTCACATTAGATTAAAAAATGTTCAAGGATTTAAGATTGGTTACTTTAAAAGATTAAGTTACTGAATTTTTTGTTTTGTAAGACAATCCTTGAGCTTCAGCCGACTGTAAACAATTATTCTACGAGTTTTTTTTAGACCGTTAATAGATGCGAGCTTCGTGTCTATCTTCTTCATATTCTGAACAGCGAGTACGCACAACTCAAAAATTATTTATATTATGTGGTTCTATTTACCGCTATACATACCCGCGTACAGTCGTGTAGTGATTCTTCGTAAAATCAATCGCATGGATAAAACAACTTGAAGGTGTTTTAAAACATCTTTTGATAAAGCAGCAGATAGGCGGCCGGGGGACCACTACATTTCTAGAAAAGACATAGGCCTACATTAAAGATTCCATTCGAATCGTTTTGTATGCAATTTAAGTCATACAAGTTTTAATAATTTACATTTGAAGCTCACGTCTCCACTATACTTTAACGCACTGAAATTATCTGCTTTTCAGGTAAATAGAAGTTACCTAACACTAGCAATCTTGAACGTGTAACCTGCAGCTCTCCATACCTTTCTACGCTCTGCACTAACGAATACAAAACATTACATTAAATTAATGAATTAATAAACTGTTATATTCTCACGCTGTGTATTCAAGTTACCCTCATCATGTTTTCTATACATTCTTCTCATTTGACACCATTTCTTCTTTTATACTTTCTGCACGTGAACAACATTGATTTATCATATTGCTGATCTTAATTTGTCGACATTTATCATATTATTTTTATGATTTATTCTTTATCTACTCATCTTTCTCGATTTTTTTTTTGCTACTACTATTCAGTAATCTGTAGAATAGATCGTGATTAATACTTACTAATAGTAAAAAAATAATTATTATAACAAGATAAATAAATTTATATAGTGGTATCTCAATTCCGCCTTCGGTACAGGACATTTCCCAATACGATTAACTTTTCTATCGTTTACACAAATTTCTATGAATTACTCGAAACTGTATTTTTAATATACGATAAAAATTTACCTTACAGATCAACAGGTGAGTACTGTTCTTTGATGAAAGTGACCAGCGTATTATCTTACCGACGACACGAGTAAAGTGGGTCTCTCCTTTGTTCTTGCACTCAGTGAAGCACTCTTATCTCTCTTTTCTCCAAATAAACTTGTCGATTTTATTACTTTATTGGACCATGTCGTAAACCGAGGACTAACAATTTGTGACGGTCTGTTTACTTGTGGCGTGTGTGTTGTGGGTGTCGTCGACCTCCCGGTGCGGGGACAATACTGGTGACTGCGGAGTATAAGAAATCCGACTAATTACTGTGAAACTGAGTAGCTGAGACAACTCGTTACAGCACGAGCGGTGCCTGCGTCATTTGTACCGGGTTCTGGGAATTGAAGAAACTGCACGTTATAAACGTGGACTGTATTGCCTACAGCTTCGTCGGTCAAAGGATAACAGTCAGCATCATGCACCCACATAGTACCGTTATTGACATGTGCCTATATCACTTAAACAAAGGCCTACACTGACCAAGCAGACTTCTCAACCAGATTCAAAGTTTTTATCCAACTTACCCGTCTGTCACAAAATCATAATAACCTATGGTACTTTATTACACAAGAATATGCACTGTAACACTTTACATTCCATTATACTATACATTTTCCCACTAAACACAAAGGCCATTCGGTATCCTTTGGTCCTTTACGGACTGCTGAGCAGAGGTTTTATACTACTATACATTTACATTAATCGTAATAAAGTTATATGATAAAAGAAGTACTTCAAGCAAGACCTTGAAGGACTTTATGTTAAGAGTACTGGCACTAGACATAAACATTGGTTAATATTTTGTTTTTTTTTTCTTTTGTTTTATTTGTGTTTAAAATTTTTGAATGTCCATTATTGAAAATCATGAGTGAAATTTGTCAGTGTGTACGATTTCAGATTGTAACCATAGGTTTCCACTCTAACGTTTCTCAAATCTTTTGTAACTAAGAGGGTCTGAAACTTGAGTCTGACTTACTACTGTAAGACACGTTTCTTGGAATATACAGTTAACTATTCGAAGGCATATTTAATACTATGACACAGACAGTTATTTCTGAAATACGGCTAATAATTTTCTTTTATAATCATTTGTTACTTGTTTGAACGTAACGTTTATAGAAAAACTAAACTGGAAGAAATTACAAATTTTCAATCAATAGCAGTGAGAAAATTTCTTCTTTATTACTGACAGTAAGCACACGTCTGACTGTTCACACGCGCGCGCGCAGATTTTTACTATAAACGACTACATTTACCCAATTCGCAATATACTGTACTGTACCTTAGTATGTGTTCAGGCGTATACGTGTGTGCCAGGCGTAGCGGCTTGGATTCCCACCTGCGGTGTTGTAATGACTTTTCCAGCGTCACTACCCCACCGCCCTTTTTATTAGTTTATACCACCTCCCCGAGGCTAAAATTAAAATAGAAACTGGGTTTGCGTGGCTTAGCTACACCCAACATTAGACCCGCGTAGGTGCAGGCTTAATCCCTAATCTTTTAAAGTACAGAAAACCTTCCATTCTTTATAGAGTTTAAAGAACAAAATCCATTCTATGGTAAGTTTAGTAACTATTAATGGCTTGGTGATCACACACATACGTTGGTTTGTCAAAGAACGCTATTTCGTTATACTATAACTCTCGTAAGCTATGTTACAAAAAATTTTATTCTTTAGAGATAAATAAATTCTACGCTCCCGTAGTCAGTTTCAGTTAGGAGTGAAAAGTTGACATTTCGCTGGCTCGATTCCTACATCGGCTGTAAAAAAAACGCAGATACACGTTCGATTCTGACAAGGGTTGAGAGTACCCGCGTTTAAGAATGGTTCTGCTTAGTCTGATTCTGACCCAGCTGTAAACAACAATCAATCGACTCGTTTTCCCGTTTTTTTTTCAAGTTAGGTATCAGACGTATAGCAACTGCAAAATATACAAAGCGCTGACTATGTGTTTTTGAACTAAAAGAAACGTAAATAAATAAATGTATAGGTCGAATCAACCTGTGGAAACTATTACCTTTCCAAATTTTTTGAATCATGAAGCACATTTCACGAGACGTATACATCACGGAGCACGATGGAAGAAATTTTTAAGCGTTTATGCCTGTAACATGAAAATTTATTTTATTGAAAGTATTTTTCCCTTTAGGAAGCAAATTGCTGAAGTATTCGCATAGTACTATTTTTTGATAGTCTAGTGCTCCACGGAGCACATGTGAGAATTGCTGACAACATAGAGTATACTCGTAGCAGTAGACAGTTGGTGTAAAGTGCAATAGGCTACACTGCCTCCCTTGTTTGTCATACGGTTTAAATTGCTCAGCTCTACCTTTGTCTAATTATTTCTAATTTCAAAGCGTGCTTTCTTAGTTATTTCCTTCTTATTTATCAATCGCCTCTTACATCGCCCATGAGATTGCAAGATATCTAATATTCATTCAAGTTTTATATAAATTATATTCAATACTTATGTAAGTAATAAAGAATGGAAAGTGTCTGCAATAGCGTCTTAATTTCTAACCTCGCTCACATTCCCGGTGCAGAATAATTGCTGGCGACCAATCATTTCCTGAATAAGGAGCCACGTGCCAAATGCCAAATGACGAACAGAGTTCCTTCTGATGCCTCGTGTGGGGAATTACCCTAAGAAGCGAAGATCAGCCACTAGCTGCTTAAACGTATAGAACACATGCCGAAGCCAAGGGGAACCCACTGGATTAAAGATCCCCTGAATATGGTAGATTCTGAGACCAATGTTTGAAACACAACCACACAGTTTAAACAAAAGGTATCGATAGAATAACTTGGCGACTGCAGCATGCGGCCAGCTAATCAACCATCTTCGGGAAGTAAGTAAATGCATTTTATAGTTCAAATATCAATGGCCGTTAAAAATATTTTGTTTATCCTCAGCAGCCGATCCTCATGTCTGGTTGTATTACACGTTTCCATTCCTACAAAGTTCTCTGGTGTTTTGCACATTGATACCCTCGCTATGGTCAAAATTTGTTGCTCAAGACGCCTACACACGGCTAAAAAAAAAAAAAAATCAACTGTAGACATGCAAAGAACAATGCAAAAAAAAAACACATATTTAATGTATATGAAATCTAATATACGCGCTCACCATGAACTGTAAAAAATTAATAGAAACCATAGCGAAAAGTCAGTCACAGCTGATATAGTCGATAGTAGATTAAGATCACTTCAAACAACAAGTTGCGCCACAAGCGAGTCAAAGTGTAACGTGAAAATTTATATGAAATATCAATCAACTCTTGTCCCGGTTTAAACAGGTGAATGGTGGCGGTATCGAACCCGTGCTCTATGCGCGTTGTTGTGTCAGTGAAAGTGTGCAATACACACCGTAGCCGAACGAATCTTCCGCAAGGGAACAACAACAGATTGTGTGCGGTGCGGTTTTTGCCGAACGGCTGTTACGAAAACTAGAAGCCAAAGCCTTCTGTATACGCACGTAAACGTCGTGTATGGCGACGGCAAAATTATGATAAGTATTTCTGTGGAAACGACTTTATTCTTTTTTTTTTACGGCAAACTTTCTCTACCCCGATTCCGCTACCAAATGCTTTACAACATGATCGATCACTTGACCGGCAGGCAAGTAGCCGCAAGAATCAATTCAAAAAAAGGCAGTTTGTTTAAAATTCCACCACAACAGTGTACAACTTGTTACAAAAATATATGAATTAAAACAAACATTAGCGTCCATACAAAATAAGACTAGGATGGCATGCGGGAAATGAAAAAATAACTCCTGTAATTACGAGGCGTTTTTCATGCTGTACAGGCTAGTAGTTCATCACATCCACAATTATAGTTCACCTATAACGTCGATCGCTCCTGATTGGAAATTACCTCCATTTCACTCCATTGTTGCTTTCTGATTTACACATTTCAGGTAGGCTTACATCAGGTCTCTTTAAAGGCTGTTTGACCTTTTCGGCTGCAGTGCCAACGTTTTTCAGACGCCTCTATCACTGGAAATTTCGAGACAACTGAAGAACGACTACAGCAAAAATGTAGCGAAACGTCAAGGTGAAGAAGACTTCCAACAGAATATCCTGCCTTACACCCGGAAACCGAAACAAAAGCGAAAAAACAGCAAATTTCTTTCCTCCGATTACAGCTTACGTGCACGAACCAAGAGAATGTCGGCATGGGACCCGGTGTTTAGACACTTAGCCAAACTTAGCAGCAGGGGTATGTGGCTGAGAAGCGAGTAACAGTCGCCGTTTCGGGTACCAAACACAGAATCAAGGAAAAGTCATAAAACACGTAGTCTGCCTATGCCTCAAAATGTATGCTGAAGGGGCAACGAATGAACAAAGTTACGGTCGCAATTTCTGCTCTGGAACGCCTTACCTAGGATGACAAAAATCATTATATTCGTGTATAAGAAAAACCAAACAAAGTTTTATGAAAATGAGGAGCTCATAAGAAGGAAAGGGTTGTGTACAGGAATTTGTAATTTACTGACAACAGTTCTACGTATATTACACGATACTAGTTGCCGAAAGAGGAAAAATGTATATTACAATCCAGAAAATTGTAACTCGTAAATCCTACTGAAATTAATTCACTCTATAACTTTCCGTTTGTTCATTTTTTGATACCTACTAATCTGCGTCGAACCAGAATACGCGAAATTGTCTGTTGTAATTGTTCTTCTTTGACAGTAAAGGCCTAAGCTATGGCTGGTGCATTCAGTCAGGAACGAAAAAATCAAGTCCGCAGTGCTCGGAAAAATACATATCAAGAAATCAAGGGGAATTTCATTAACTGGAATCAATTTGCTCGTAACTAGAATTCGTTGTAGTAACTCGGATGAAGGAAAATGCCAAATAAGGAATGTATCTCATATTAAAAAACATATGAGTTTAAAGTATGTAACACGTATATCGCCGCTTGTAAACAGGTAACAAGCAGCACACAAAACAATCCAACTAGCTAATTGTAACGGGGAACAAACGTATTAGACGAAAACACAATGCACCGCGGACAGGATAATAAGCTTAGCTTCTTTCACGATCGATTTCCAATTTGTAAATTAATACGATAATTACGGGTGACCGTTGATGATGCGCGCGCATCTGGACGCCGGAACAAAACCGCGGCCGGCCGGCAGCGGCTTCGACCACAAGAAAAAAATCGTCGTCACGTGATCCCGTCATTTGGTACTGCTTCACATTAAGAATTGACGTTAACCTCATTAGCCGAGGCTGAGGCGTCTGTCATGTACCGTATCTTCTCTAAATCTTATATGTAGCGCATGTCTCCCCCGAGGCCAATCTCTGCTCTCCCGGTGTACAACACTACTACTGTTTCTCTCTCTCTTTCTCCCAGCTTAATTACTACCGGCACCGTTACACGACGACTTCTTCCTTTGTTTCGGCTAACTGCTGTGTTGGTACCGCTTCTAATTTTTCTTAGAATATATTAATTGTAATAAACAAATCCTCTTATTTTCTACAGTACATGTACATCTTATAACTTTCAAGTCTATGTACTTAGGTTCACAATATTTAAGCACAGGGAAAGGCCGCACTGAGAAAAGTAAAAGAACGTTTTACGCGCGCACACACACAGAGTCTAATACAGAATACCAACCGTAAAACGGCAAAATGAGGAAAGATTACACAATTCCAAAATCAGTAAAGAAATTCTTCAATACTCCCAGTACCACCACTTATGCATCTGAGTTTGGACGTTATGATGGGCAGGCTAGAAGTGACCAACGAAATCTCGTGATTTGCAAAAAAAAACAAAGAAAGCCTACATTATCATGAAAACCTTTAGTTAGCAATTCATAAAACCTTGAGTTTGTGTAAAGGTTTAAATACCAAATGTCAAAGGAGGGCGATCTATTTAATACACATTTATACGCGCAGTTACGAGATACTAATGAGAAAATCTTCGCCCTGAGTTAAGTAAAAGTAAGCATTAGATAATAAGTGCTCATTAGTCATACGTCTGGTACAAAATTATACTCGTACAAAGTACTGATTGGATACGTTATTAAAAAAGGCGTCCAAACGGCCGTTTCGAAGCGATCTGGTAGTTTTTACATTGAAAAAAAAAGCAGTATCTGTCAAAAGTGTAGTAGTTGATCTGAAAAACGATCGTTAACCCACAAGTTACTTCAGAGACAATTTCTACATTTGCCGTGTTTTAGTGTTATCTATTCTCCTCTCTGTGATTCCAGCGCAACTAAATGTGCCGTGTGTTTGTTTTGCGCGTCAGCACGCACGCGCGGGCGCGAGCACCCACCCGTACAAACACATTTCGCACACCGTATGTTACACCGCAATGCTGCTGCCAACTAAATAATGTTTTAACGTAATTAACTGATAATGTCAATGACTCACTTTAATACGCTTTGCTGCTCTGCTCTGCTCTCCTAGCTCGTGTTGTTTTCGGTTTACGATGCTGCTGCTGCTGTTTGAATCGTTCTTGTGAAAACATGATCTTTTACTAGCTTTTATTACTAATTAATTCTGAAAACATACACAGTGCGCAGTGTACAGTCATTGCATCCAGGTCTCTAGAGATTTATTATTTGTTCAGTTTGTTGTACGGAGAGATAACACACACTCTGTGAGGAAATATTAAAAGTTTAACGACACGTGCGAGTGTAGAACAGTGTTTTGTAACAGTTTATGTACCACATATGAAATAAATGTTTATATGTCAAAATACTTTAAAAAAAGCGTTGTTAACACTTCGGAAAATGGCTAAAACTCTGGCGCAAAATAAAAGTTAATTTAGCCACATTACCTTTTCCGTCAACAAGAAACCGTCACGCCACTGTCACGCTAATGAACGTGACAAACTGCAAGGTACTTACGGATTTATAGCGAGAAAAGACTGACGTATCGTAGAAGAAAATCAGAGCTGTTTATATAAAACATGGATCCTTAATGGCATACTTCCATGAACGAAGTGCCATTTTCACGACAGCTAACACCATCGAATTTGTTCATAGTTGGGTTTTGACAACTTTAAACATACTCAAGGAAAACGATTTCGGGATCTTAAAGTTTAAGATCCGTACCGCTAACCAATCTACGGATTGGAAAAGGAAAGGAAACCATGTACGAAGACTCCAACAGTAATCCTGGTAATCTACCATACATCTATACAGTAATATCGCGTTGATAATAATCTAGAAATTTTAATAATCTGTAGGCGACTCATAAACAGTAATTCTGGTAAACTACTACACACCTGTACAACATCAATATCGCGTTCACAATCTAGAAATTTAGTGATCTGTACACGGTACCGTAACCCCACCAACCTGGGCCCAATGTTTGGGAAGCCAGGCTCTGCCTGTCACAAGTCAGGACAAAGGGCGAGTGATAGAGGAGTAACACCTCTTTAAAAAACCTTGGGCCAGCTGACCCGGCTGGTCGTCCTTGTAAGGGTCCCTTGCCAGGGTTACGGTGAAGACCTCAACGACAGTGAAGGCGGAGAAGAGGGACTTCGGAACGGCGGAACTGACGGAAGAGGCAACCCTCCTGTTCGGGGTAAATAGAACAGGAACTGCTGCCTTGTAGTTAGAAGTGGGAACTTCAAAGGCTAAGGGAAGAAACCCCGACAGAAAATCAGTAGGCCTGGCTACTTAGAAGGCAGGCCCTTCACCAGGCTTTGGGTGCTGAAGGCCAATAACCTACACACCCGAGATTAACTCATTACAGAAACATCAATGAATAGAAGCCGGATGGATAGAATGGATTTGACCTTTGGCATGAAATCGGACACGAGAATTGGACTGTGGAATGTACATTGCGGAATATCCTGAGGATATGGTGGCCACAAGTTATCTCCACTGAAGAGCTGTGGAGGAGAACCCATCAAACACCCATTGACATTGAGATGCGTCGTAGGAAATGGAAGTGGATTGGGCATACATTACGACGAGATAGAGACAACATAGCAAGACAAGCCCTGGAATGGAACCCACAAGGTAGCAGGAGAAGAGGCAGACCAAGGAACACATGGAGGAGGAGTGTAATAGCGGAAGGGATGGAGAAAGGAGGGAAGACCTGGCCCGAGATCAAGACGATGGCGCGGAACAGAGTCCGGTGGCGGAAGTTCATTGATGCTCTATGCTCCACTTAGGAGATGCAGGAATAATGATGATGATGATGATGACACGGTACCGTAGGCCTCCAACTTTGTCGTATTACATTGCTGCTGATCTGTCACCTGCTGCTTCGTGCTGCATGAACCGTTTCGGTGTTACCACCATTATGAAGTCCACACAAAACTTGTGTATGTATATGTATGTAGGCTATATATGTATGTCTGTATGTACTGCATAATACTGTGTGTAGCCTATATATCCCTACAATGCGTATATTCTCGTATGCAACCGCAATAAAATTAATATGTTCACATATTCCGATGTTTCACAATAGGCTAAAATGTAATAGTTTAATTGAATTATAATAATACGCGTTTCGCATGCTCACAATGCTGATGAAAAATATTTCTACCGTCTGTTTACGAAACTCGGCTGTGAAATATAACCACAGTCAAAGAATAGCGACAGACCACTTCAGACGAAATATTGTTAGTAAAAGTCGGATCAGATAAGGACAGTATATTACGGTGAAGGAAGAAGGATAGCAAATTTGATTGGTCACGCTTTGAGAGGAAACGGAATCAAAGGGAGGGGAAGCAGACCGGCTCTTAGTGGTTTATTCGAGACGAAATTGAAGGGAAGAAAGTCAAAGAGAGGAAGGAAAAAGGAAGCCATTTCGGGGGTATAATAGACAAGAAGGGGGAGGGAGGGGTACACTACTGTCGTGTGTTCAGAGAAAAATGGTACAGAGATGCTACGAACATATTAAAATATTACAAGCTTTCATATTAAATCTACAGACCACATACTTTTTAACACACAATATGAATAATTCACCGTGAGTAGATGTATATATACTATACACACCAATACTACATTGAGATATTCATTATTTAATACTCGTAAACTGTGCGTGGGCGTGCGCGCGCGCTTAAAACACTGAATTTTCTTAGGCCTAAATAAAAACCACCTGACGGCAGACAAAAGTACAGCCGTTTTATATAGCTCTGTATAAAGTTTGCTGTAGTTCCATGAAATATATTGACTGAGTGAAAAATAGTAAAACATCTGGTGGCTGATAAGACATATCCAGCAATATCACGGATACGAAGAACATATTAATTGACTAAAAGTAAAATATTGGTTAAACTACGGTAGTTACTACGTATAAAGAAACTAAGAAAAAGAGGATAAGTACTGACTCGAAGTGAAAAATGTATACACAGAGGACACAATCTACAACAAGTCTTTATGAATAACAAGTTATTCATAACAGACTGTCAAAATAACATAATAGTAAGGAATGTTAACTAATTTATGGTTTTGTGTACAGAAAAGAAAAAACTTGAAAGCAAGTACTTTAACATTAATGTAATATCCGTACTGTTATATGGAGCTGAATAATGGCAATTATCCGGAAGTCAGAACTTTATTTATTAAATATAAGCTTTATTAACAAGCGTTCGAAGAATTTTTAAAATCTTCTGGCCAAACATAATAACAAGTATTATAATGAACCACGGCAAAGAACGAAATCGAACTCCTATTAAGGGAGAGGTAATTAGTACGTAACTGCGTTGAATTGGTCACAACGTATGGAAACTGAATAGACATGTGACAAGATACATCTTGAATGTCGGACCCATGGATATGAAACAGAGACGACCACGTGACACGTGGTGAAAAAAACGTCGGAGGAGTTGAGAAAGGTTGTCATCGTTTGGAATGAACTAACTGAACTGGCCAAAAACAGGGAAGAATAGCGACGCTTTTTTTTTGGGGGGGGATATAAAATGTAAATGAAATATGATCATAAGTGACACTAAATGTGTTATTAATCTGTTAATGTTTAATGTTCTGAACACAGGAATCTCCCTTCTACCTTTCGTTCACCAAAGCTAAGGCTTATAACGTTTATAGACGATGACGACGAAATGTATAACTCTTAGGGTGGAGGGATGTTTTTCAAATTTTGGCATTATTCGCATGCGAATTCAAAACAAACAGTATCTCTCCCACCCCTCGTTGCTCCTCGACGAACAGGTGTGGCTCATCTCCACACCTCGGGGGCTTATTAATCTATTATGTTTGTCCATCCCCTCGGGTGTCATATCAACAATGATCACATGACATATATCATATATGAAGTACGTATGTATCAACGGTCTGTCGGTAAACTGAAACGAAATTAAATTGCAAAATTAATTTTCCATAAATAAATATTACGTTACAAATGTGTGAAGAACTTCGTAGGCGAAAATGTGATGGATATTCACATGTGCAATTTGAAATCACACAAACATTAATGTTTCAGTTTTCTCTCCCCCCCCCCCCACTTTTGCGCCTAATACACTTTAATGTCGGACGGTTATAGTAGGAAATAAAGAAAAGGAACAGTTTCAAGTAATGTACACAGAACTGTCTTTGACAGTCAATACTTTATAAACATTTCAAATTGCAGTTTACATGATTTTAAATGCCAAATTCACGATACTACCCGACGCGTAAAAAAAATTTAAAATTACAATTTTTAAATAACGTGCTACTGCTGGGTGATGTGAATTCCGTGAATCGCGAGACAGGAAGAATGTGTCGTTATTAAGAGAACCGCAAGTTACTGATAAGAACTGTATATTGCGAACTATTCAGGGAAGATTATCGAGCTCTTGGACTATGTCATTTGACGAGACGGTATTGAGAAACTAACCGTTCAGTAGAATTTGAGTGGATGAAAGGAAAGCTCAGGTCACCCAATGGATTGCTTGATTATGTGTCAAACTCATCAAACCTCTCGACATCTGAAATCACGAAAATCATCGGGGGGAAACATACGTAATTTCTTTGCTTTCTGGTATTCGAAGTTATAGGCTACACCGAGAAGTTCGGAACGAATATCGAAAAGAAATAGAAGTGGTCGCACTAGCTTTGATCTCTCCCTTCCCCGTGACTCTAAAACTACATCCTTTAACGGCGTGGTCTTCAGCCCAGCTGTGCTCTCCCCGCGCGCAAAAGTATACATGTACCAAGAAAAATCCGTGATAGGAACCGAACAGACTCTGCCGAACCGCGCTGAGCTACTTTTGACCCGCATAAACAAAAAAATTCGTTTTGACATCTTCTCAGAGAATAAAAATGTAATCCCCCAATTAGTATACGTGAAGAATTAGCCGTAGTTCTGCGTTGTGCTCTGCGTGTTCAGATAAGACAATAAAACGTAATTAAATACATACGCGTATGTCGCAGGCGGTGACTAAACGGATCTTCTCTCTCTCTCTTTCTCTCTCTCTCTACCATACACATGGTACTAATTCCACGACACGTGACACGCATCTGCGCGAGATATTAATTTCTAAGAATAGACGTAAAGTCTCATTTCCGTGGATGTCGTGTACCTGTACATGCACTCTCACACTTGTCTGCCCAGCCCCGACTTCCACTTTCCACTTCTCTACACTCTCCGTTTCTCTTAATTTGTACACCTTGCCGAGTGTGTAAGTGTCGCATACTGTCACAGACAGGGCAAAGAGGGCTGAACTCTAGGGCGTGGCAGTATCTGTCTGAAAACTCACCGTCCCGACCCAAACCAAGTGCCACAATCCAACATTCAGAAGAGGCCACTTTGGCTTCTCAGGGAAGAGCTGGATACCCCCGTCCATAATGTGCCGTATACAAGGCGGATTACGTATCCATGAGATTCTCACATACATATTAGCTGAAAAATATGCCCAACGGGTATATAAACATAGCGTATAACCTCAACACACGTCATAGTGTATTGGACGTAGGTGGACGTAGCTCTGAATTGTGGACTATACGATAAAGTCATGGAACGAGTACAGGTTTGGAGACACGGTGATGAAAAAGAAAGGATGGTATTTTACGAAAAGATAGGGTGAGCAAAAGAGTGTTATAGAGGACACGTCAGAAATTGTAAAAAAGCTTAATCGGAAGTAATACTAACTGCTGAAGTCGTTAACTTCGCAGAACGGAGATGATTATGCTGTTAAGACGGAAATGTTAACGGGTTAAATATTAGGAGAAGCCCAAGAGTTAGGGCGTGGAGCATGTAGCTGCAGAAACGGTTTTAAAAAAGAAGCCGTTTAAACAAACGGCTTTAGAATATAGCATACACCGACCTCTACATTGTGATCGTAAGTAGAGATCAGAAATTGAGATGAGACAAATGAGAATAGTCACATTTCAGTATCGCAAACGAGTCCTTAATAACGAGCACACATAACATACAAACTTGACACTTGCTTTTACGAAAGGCCATTAACAGAACACGCCAATACACACGCGATAAAATGAACGAGTATCACGTTTTTTTAACAATGTTTTTATACGAGACTAAGAAGTTGGCGAAGAAAAAAGTGGAGAGTGGCTTGGAGGACATAACGCAGTGACAGTGGACGACTGGGGGCTAAGAGGCGGCTAACAGAGTAGAACAGAATAGTGTTTTGTGGGCAGCTAAGGTGCACAATGACTGGACTGCTGGCAGAATCAGAAACTCGTGAAAGAAGCACACAATACTTTTTAACAATGTTTTTATACGAGACTAAGAAGTTGGCGAAGAAAAAAGTGGAGAGTCCATGGCTTGGAGGACATAACGCAGCGACAGTGGACGACTGGGGGCTAAGACGGCTAACAGAGTAGAACAGAATAGTGTTTTGTGGGCAGCTAAGGTGGTGCACAATGACTGGACTGCTGGCAGAATCAGAAACTCGTGAAAGAAGCACACAATACTCATCTGGCACGGGAGAGATATTTTTCTTTCCGGTTTACAACGAAAGGTCTCCAATGACGTCTTATATACATTGTATGTTCTTGCCTACTATGTATCGTCTTCTCTGTCGTGGTCGACGTCTGTTTGTCCCGTCTTAATAAAGTCTTGTATAGGACAAACTGGTCTCCACTTTTCAGTAATTTCCATGTTAGAGCAATCGCTAGCAATATGTTTATTTCAATTACATGAACACGAACGTACACCAATGTGGTTGTTTTTTTGGCATTTCTTTCAATACTACGAGTCCCCAATATTTTGGCGAATCCTTTTTATAGATATCTTTCGTAGTTTTGGTACTTTCGTTGAGGCTTATAAAAAATCTACCTGTAGCTTCGAGCCAGCTCTTTAAATTCTTATCCAACTGCACAGCTCTCCCTTTATCAAAAAACTAGTCTTTATTTTATTGATTCAATGATGTTTTTGACTTCGTGAGTTCTCTTATCTGATTACTCCATTAAGTCTATTTCAAACACTCATATGGTTTGGAGATCGGGAAATTCTGAATACAATTTCTATTTTACGTGTTCCTCCGGTTGTCATAGTGAAACCAAAGACAACTGTAGCGTTGGCATGTTGTTGTTCCCTATGACTACTTCTCCTGGTTAATTGCCAATGCGTAAATATTCTACAAAATGAAGATCTATTAAAATTTATAAACAAATATGTAAAATCTTACAGTTCATATGTTGAAAGTCATTTTAAAACAGTCTGGATTTTAATTAGTTACAATCTCGAATGAATATTTGCGGGATTTGGTAAAAACTAACATCGAATAAATATTATTTAGATGAAACTAGTCTATGAAGTAGTAACGGAATGTTCTCTGAAAGGCGTCTGGCGGACGGAGGTACGTCTAATAAATATTTAATGTCTGCGTCTGGTACAATCTCTCAGCGGATATGACCGGATGTGAGGTTAGTTGGGGGGAACGTGTCAGGAACGTACCGCAAAAATAATTATTTATCGTCGGAGAGAACAAGAAAATGAATGTACAACGTTTAAAAAGAGGAGATAAAAATATTTATTAACATAATACTTAAGAGCGCACTACGATGTGGGGGAAAGGGACGCTATGAAAAAACGGGTTAATTTCAGGTTTATTAATAATGCACGGAGTACGGACCGAAAGTGAACGGACGACGCGGCCCTGCCGAAAATTGCCGACCTAAAACGTCCGACGAATCCTTTACACCCCCCCCACACACACACACACACATACACTTTTCTTCTCTACAGTAGTTTCTCCTATCTACAACAGTTTATTTTACAATCTCGACGCGTGTCCGAAAGTATCCAATATATACCTACAGACACAGAACGTCCCCAAGTTAATATAAAACCTTACTGATATAATAATAACACCTTCTTTGGCGGCGCGCAAAACTAACACCAATTTAATAAACCAAGTTTTACCCGTACAGCGCGCTCTTTAACACCTCTGTTTTGAATAAAAACACAATTTATATAACAACGGTGGAGCTCGGCGTACGGCGAGAAAAATTTCCAGTCTTTAGTACGGGTCGGTAAGTCGAACTAAATTATTTTTCCCGCCGACGTTCGGGCATTACAGTAACCATTAGAGCGTTGCAATTAAACCGGAGGACACTAATGGGGTAAGACTCTGGTACCCGTACGAGTACGACCGGCTTCGTCATACCAACACCATAATCGGTAATATTCACGGGGAACCGTACTGGCGGTATGTACGGACAACAATTAACGGCGGGCGACGGAGTCGATTATTAAATTAGGGCCCCTTACTTACCGACCGTTATTAACATTCCGGCCACAGCTCTGAAGAAGGCCGGAGAGAAATAATAATTATACACACACCCTAATGACAGGTCGTGTAATGGATTAATCAATTAAGTCATTAGCTAATTACACCGGTGATTAATTATCTCGTGTGGTCAGTCACTCGAGTTGTAAGGCTCGATGATACGCTGTCAACTTCGTTAACGATATTTTTGTCAATCGATTAAAGTTATTAATTGGCTATTGATTATTAATACATGTGAAAGCAAAAGCTGTAAGCAGAAATGTGAAGTGGATTCTACACAAACTATACGATCGCACTTTTCGCACAGCGATCCTGATTTTTAGGTGCTGTGATGTAATTCATCTATCTAAAGGTCGTATAATCTGTCCATTTTATGCTTTCCATTCTTCTATCCCTGTTGTACGGTCATCCATTTATCTATGCATTGCTCGTCAGTCATTTGCCCATGTAGTGTGGGGCCTTTCTGATCTTTTTGTATGTCGCCTAGATCTTCAGTGTAGTTTACTGTGTTCGTTAGTCCAGCATGTGGGGCTAAATGGGCACTAGCGATATGCAATGCCTCATAGCTAGGAAGGTCAGAATACAGCTAAATAATAAATAGCAGGTTTAACACCAGCTTCCTCACAAAAACGTCGTTTAATAAGCTTAAGCTACACAGTTCACGTTTGCTATAAGCTTAAGCTACATAGTTCACGTTTGCTAATCATAACAGAATGCGTCTAAAGACAAGTACTCGAAAAGTTTTTTTACAGATCATCCAATAGATAATAATGCATCCGATTGCCCCGCCATCGGTTGTGCACCTTCCAGTTACTAAAAATGTTAATAAACAAATTAAAACTAAAAAAGGAGAGTTAAGAATGAGCGTAAAATTTTATAAAGGATGAGCGTACAAAAATCTAAATTAAAACTCAACAAGACGAGTAAGAAGCGTCGCCTTCCGGACATGAAGAGCACCCACACGTACTACGTTTGAGCAGCGTAACAGAAAACAAGGATCGACTGTATCTGGAAGGCATTTTACTACGCCGTTTCACAATTCGCCCGTCAGAGGCTTGAGAGAATTTAACGCTAACTATTTCAACTCGAAACTGCGATAAATACACACAAACGTTTAAATGTTTTACACATGGAAACAGTTACTACAACAGACATCTTCGCCGGTCTTCCTCTAACATTGTTTTATATATCAATTCTCATTTCGAAGGCTTAACAAAGCATCAGATCAGATCTCTTCTCCAAATGTTTACATATTTATTTATTTTTATCGCTACTTATATTTGTTTCTCTTCTTACCAAGGTATATGAAAATGCAAGGATCGTCTTCGTTTCCACGTTAACGTGAGAAGACCGAAACACGCTATCGGTTGGTTCATTACGAAGCGGGAGTTTCGAAACAAGCTTGGAAGTTGTGATGCCGTTTGATATTTGATACGCTTTGCGTTTGACTTTGGGAGATACGAGAAACTTTTGACGCGTACGTTATGTTTTTGACGTATATTTATAGCTAAGACAGGATGTACGGGGATGTCTTTCCTCCACAAATGTTAGAAAAAGTCAAGAAAATTTACGTGTTCTAGAATTATTTAAGCCGAAATAAAACTTTAGGTATTGCAAATAACCTATAAATAAGTTTATTTGGGTGGTGAGGGGGAGGGGGAGGGAGGGACTGAGACTTAATTATATGTTAGGAATTGCCGTCAATGAGCACTGAATGCCTGAATGCCATGGCATTTTGTGCAACTCTCCTGCGATAATTGTCTCGACTGCAGGCCTGAACCGAGATATCTCTCCCCCGCTGGTGGTTACGTGATGGTTGATTAAAAGTAGAGGGTACATAGAGGAGTCGGGATATTTTTAAATGGAATAGGCAAGGACAAGGTTAACATATTCCTAAGAGATTTTACAAAATCTAGGACATAATTTATCCACTTCTTTTTTCTTTTATTCTTCTTACAGTGAAATTTATAGCAACTATGAATCAGAGAGTGTCTGTACAAGTCACGTCCGTAGTTCGATTCTCCGTAAACGTTACAAGATATTGGCAAGAAAAATCTGTCCGTAAAATTATTGTTGCTGCATGAAAAGCTTCCCGCTGTTATATGGGAAAAACTTCCCATTGCTTACAGAAGGCAAAAACTCCTCTCTCAGCAGCCGACCAGGGATTCACCTATAAATCGTAACAAAATAAATAACCGTATTGAAAGCAAAGAGATAAGAGAGCGGCCGAATTAAAACTTTGTTGGCAAACTGCAGCAACAGTTCTAATTAATAAAGCGACTGTGTACGAACTATATTAGGCTCCCGCAATAGACACACTGGTAAAAAATCGCTCTCCTAATAATATATGAGCTATTGTCGTACAATATTCTGTACTCTGCGGCTGTACTGTATATCGTACGGCAATAACGCCCTCTTCCTCCTCCTCTTTCCTTTAACCCTCGTGAGGGTTGTTTGAAGGCGCTCATAGTTCAACAACCACTTGTTTTCTCCAGAGTAATTTCCTGGACCGTAGAATAGATTCATAAATGAAATCTATCTGTCCTTCCTATAGTCTATCCGTCCATTTTATTGAAAAGAACCTCTAGATCTATTACCCAGCGACTCCAAATTCCTTCCCAAATGGCTGAAGGGGGCTTCCCCAAGAACAGCCCGAGACCGACCAGCCTCGAACGTCTAAAAAAAAAAAAAATACCCAGCAAATGTACCGTGTAAGAACTAAACCTGAGTAAATAACACAACACTCAAAAAAGTCAGCAGATGTAGGTATTTCGAGTGTAATATATACTGTATGTACAGTATACTACTGTATATTATACGTATAGAGGAAAAAGTGGAAGAAAAGAGAGGGCGGGGAATGTTGCCAATACTTGATGATGTCGTAAACAGAAGGAGCTGAAGAGGAGATGATAGGCAGATGAAGAGGACAGAGGAAAATACAGAGCTTTCAGTTGAAACCTGTTGTACTACAGTTTTACTAAAGAAGAAGATGCATTATGTAACACGGATAACGATATAAAACTGAAGTGACTTTGCAAGAACATGGTAAACAAAAAGTAAAGCTATTTAAAAAACCAAACAATAAAAGTCACACACAACTTTTCTTGGTTATATAGTTTATGTAAGTTATATAAAATCGTCGTGGTTCTAACGGTGATATGTGGGAGCGAAACATGGAGAATAAACTAAAAAGATGAACAACGAATACAGCCACAGCAAATAAAATTCGCCATAAGGGGAGAGGATGCGCACAACTTGACAGGTATAGAAACGAGGATACAAGTTATGAACTAAAACATACGGAAATGGAAAGAACGCTTTGATGGTGTAGACAAGAGTGGACTGCGTCTTACGAGGACTGAATTGTAAATGTAGAGGAACAAGAAACATAGATAGGCTGATACGACGATGTGTACCATAACAGATTCCTATTACATGAAGTGAAGAAGGAAAAAAGACGATTTAAGTATGCCTTGTTAATCTGGTTGAACACAATATTTTTTTTAAATTTTATGTACTATGGAAGCATCCGTACTGTGTCTCTCGACAATACTCTGAAAATACGTCGGCAGATATGCCTTGTTGATCTCCTTGAATGCCGCATTTTTTATTTGCACTTAATGCAGTACAAAAACCTGCTATCTTCGATGACATTCAAGAAATACGTCTCTAGACTTACAATCTCGGTAACTGTATTGATTATGGCTAAGGTATAAACGTCGACAGCAAAATCAACAAATTCCGGTTAATATGCGGATGTATCCACAGAACACTAAAGCCAAAGGTTGTCAACGATATGAAGCTGAACCATAGCCAAACCGATTCTACTATGAGGATGTGAAAGTTGGGGGTTACAGGAAAGCAGTGAAGATTAAGCGAGGTGTCGGAAATGTCTCTTGTGAGGAAAGTTAAAGTGTGCAGTCTATTGAACAGACTGAGAAATGTGTATATGTGAAAAGACCTGGGTTGCGTATAAAGAGTATAATGGATGGAAATAAGGACATATCGGAGGACTGCAGAAAGAACATCTAGGGACAACAAGTAGAGAGATTGCCCAAGAGATGAACTCCGAAAGAAATGTTGGAATATAAGCCACAGAACAAAGAAATTTAGTGTTAAATCTCGGAACAGATCTAAATGTAACCTTTGAAGTGGGAGCAAACTAAGTGCCTAATCCCCGACAGTGTGGACGAAGACGACAACTTTTGACACTATGGTTTGATCTTCCATTTTTTCTGTTGCTAATATGGCTCCAGCTTCTCGCAATTTTCTCTTTACACCTTCAGTTTTACATATCAGTGAACTTGAATACGTAAATTTGTTCACATTTTCATTATTTATCACCTGACTGGTACTGACTGAATTATTACTACGACAATCGACCAACACGATTGGAGTTGTCCAATCTCATCATTATTTCTGTTAGTTCTTCACGTGCAACGATTGTCAGAGCGTCTGCAACGTCCCTTAGCTTAAGTTTTCTTTCTCCAGTCCCCCGACCGCCTCGTCTCATTACATATTCACATATATACACATATTATAGAAGATCTACAATAACGTACGTGCATAAATTGTACAAACTTACTGTGACTCGCCGTGCGGTACACAGATTCGTGCCTCCCCCGTCGCGTTTTCGAGTAGCCTCCACAGTTAATAACGCCTATTTTTCCACCTGCCCGAGGGTATAAATTTGCCCCGTTTTTGTGAGAGGTGAAATACGCGCGAGATACCACATATAGAGAATTCATCAGGAGGCGCCGTAGGGTCGGTACTCTAATAAATGGCGGAAATAAATGGCGTACTTAAGGAAAACATTACTACGCATCCCGTCTAGTCATACAGCGTTCTTCTTAAGGTTCCTTTTTATATAAATTATGTTTAACCATTTACACAGCTTCCTTTGGGTGAGTTTTTAGTGGCCCACAGAGTAAAATAAACACACACACACACACACACACACACACACATATTATCAATCCGTTTTTGTGATATATAAGTTTATACGGATGTATATATGTATAAGCCTATATTGATCTAGTAAAGAATACAAAATTAACATGTGTTTAAAAAGAAGCCGTTTAAACATAGGGCGGCATCCTGCAATTACTTATGGGTGAGAAACAAGAAGTGCGAGCAGCGAGAGTGATGTAAATATATTGGCCTGACAAAGAAGTATACACTTCACAATGCTTGAAATAACAAGGACAAAAATAAAACAACTAAACCGGACACCAAAAAGAAGAGATGATTCATTTAAAGATAAAAAATGATTTTTTTTTTACTATCATTTTGACATCCGTTATTTGGACTAGGCGAAAATATGGATGATGGTCACATGATAGGATGATGGTTACACGTGGAAGCTTAGAAACGTAAACATACGAGAGGACGGGCGGGGGATGGCGTTGTTACGTTTAGAACGAACTGCACATTTGTTCAGGAAACCAGTAGAGAATGACTCGAGCGACATTCGCCGAGCAGTGGGCAGTCAAATAATGATTACAGTACACAAAATCATACATAAAATGAAAAAACGATTCCGTAAAATTACGAATGAAATATTCGTCTCAATTCAACGTTACACAATTCAGAAATGCAACAGATTTATGAGTGCCTAAAGCTGAGAACACATTTGAGCTTTTGTGTGGAAGCGTTTTAACACGCTTAAGAAGGGGCGACTAAACAATTCCACCCCGTTGTTGCATTCCAAACGGAATTAGAGAATAGGTTCTAGCAATCCCTGCACCCCCTGACGTGGCTGCTTTGATGTCGCTGCTAGTGTAATATATTACAAATATGAACTGACTAAGCATCAGATGACCGTGCATTGTAATTAAACTCTATATCCTATGAAGTTTTTATGATACCATGACGTGTCAATTTCATGTTAATCCTTTCACTACAGGGTCGAAAACCTTTTTCCTGCGCGTTTCTTTTTCCATTATGTATCCCCTGTCCTCTTGGCTACCTACACTCGATTGACTTGCAGTCAATCCTCTCTGTAATTTTAAATTTATAATTGCTTTCGGGTTTTCTCTGTTCCTCTTTTCCAATAATCTAATTTTCAAACACCTTTCATTCCTTTCTTTCTGTAGTGCTACAGCGCATACTGAGACTATTGTCCTGACGTCCACCAACAGTACCGATCTCTAGCGGCCGCTCGCCAAATACTCGCCCCAGAAGAGTACTACCGTCTGGCCAGCCGAACGTTGTCATACCAGCGTGTTCTTTGTCTCCCCCTTTCTCCTGGCGCGGATCTGTCCCTTCATCATACTCTTGGATACTCTGGTGTCACTCTTGTCCTTCCCGTCCCCATCGTAGCCTGATGTAATCTACAATGCTGGGTTATGGGTTATTTATATTTTTGTTGTAGTTGGTAAAAACCTGATATAATTTTCACTTATCTATTCATAATAATTTTCACTATATTACCATTGGCATACGTAAATCTGGATGGTGCTGTGGTCTCACCCATCCGAGAGTTGTGATATAAAACTATCTGTCCTTCTAAAATGTAACTATGTCTTATTTTCATTGTTAATTCAGGTATACATTTATTCTTATTGTGAAAACTATTTTTTGCAGTGCGGAACATTTTTTAACAAATACTATAATGGCAGAAAATATTTATGAGTTCGACTGATAGCCCTTCAGCTGTAAAAATGGTGCGTACATATTTACATATGAATACCTATAGGCCTACATGCTATACACGACTGCACTGATTACGGTGTCGTAAACCTTTGTAAAGCAAGTCAGTTTATCATTTTACTGTACAGTACGAGCTGCTGTTAATTTTGTTGTGACTAAATATTATATTGAAAATGATATCTAATTAAACTCCCTTATACTTTATTTTTTTCTGAAACCTCTTACACTCCAGAAATTTCCGTGGGAAGGGCCTGGACCTCCTTGCCCTCACCCCACAAGTTACATCAACGCGTATTAGCTTCTCAGTCACTCTTTTCTTCTGACTCCGCCATATCAGGATTTTCTGCAGTGTAGTCTAGTGTGAGATTAGTCTTGACCTTTCCTCATATACTGTGTTCTTCATCGTGGAATCTAGTCATGGTAGTTTTTATAGGGCTGGTATTCTTTAGGCCTGCAGAGTACATGAAGATAATATACAACTGAACTGTATTTTGGTGAATTTTTTTTTTAACTTTCCAGTCTTCATAAAACGTCATCTAAGAATCAGCTGTGGAGGTGAACAAGTATTATTATGCAAATCTAGACACTATAGAAGTGACTTGTTCCATTACACCAATCTCTGGAAAACAACGGTCAAGAGTGGTATGAGAGGACGTAACGAGATGGGCAAATGAATTCAGTATTTTAACGCATAACCGAATAAATCTTAACAGAGTCTAGCTCAGGTTGCATTACTGTAGCCATACAGGACAGAAATAGGGCAATGTGGTTATTACTTCATGAATACTTCTCCCGAAAACTGAAGAAAAATCACGGCATTGTTGTGTAATGTAGCCACGCGTACATCGACAGAACCTCGTCAAAAGTAAAAATAGTTACTGTTACCTACAACTTCTTCGTCTGACTTTAATTTTAGACGGTTCGCTGTCCTTTCTTTCTTCAGCCTTCTGTTGACGGTCTTTATCTTCTAGATTATTAGGCCTATCTTACGAAGCTTCTGCCATGACAACGTTGATATTGCACTTTTCCCCACGCCTGGCTGTATCTCGAACCAAGGTTCGTTTGGCCTATCCTGTTACCTCCATTTCGTCCTACTTGCCATACCATAGTAGGTTTCCAGTTTTCGCAAGTTTTCTGTAATGAAATAAATCGCATTTGCAATTTGAAAAAAAAGCAATTGCCAACATACCACGGGGTGAGGGTTCCAAAATATTTCTGAACATAACTTAGGTGTCCACATCGACACCCCACGAAACTGTAAACGAGATAACACAGGCATAAAATTTACAAAACACAATCGGCATCAGTTCCTGGTAAGTTTTATCTGTCGGCGAGTTCAATGAACCGTAATAGTTTTTAACCTTGAGCCTTGAGAACAACAATCAAGTGGAAATCATAAACTCTACAAAACGACATCGGAATCTACGCACCCCTCTTACCAACGTGTTATCAGTCACAAAACATAAAGTACGTCGTTAAAAAACCTGAAGGATTATTCAAATAAGTCAGTAAAACACAGAATGCGCATGTGCGGAACCCGTATGTCGTTTCAGTTGGGAAGTGAAAGGAATCCCTCGACGAATGGGTTTGTGGGATCGAACAGCGACATTTATTAACTATAATTAAATTCTAAACGGATGTGAACAGATGTTCCAACAGCTGATATACCACCAACAGTAAAAAAAGACACATCGATGGTGCTGACATACTGTTTACATGTCATAAAAAAGAACTCACAACCATCGTCGCTTTTTATAACGACTCCGAAGCTTGTAGGAGAGAGCTTTATTTTGTGTACGAATTCCAGTCAGTGCGCGAGTAGTCAGCGTTAATTTCTTCTCAGCTAGTGAAGTCACTTGGTGTCCATCTTGGTCTGTTCGGGAAGAAGTAGTCTTATAGAAGTCTGACATAGCCTAATCCAGTTTCAAAAGTCTATTACCAATTGGTATCTTAGGCTTTCACGGACGACGTCAATATTTTGCCACAGGACTGTGGAAAACTGGTAAAGAACGTACCAGTTTCTCAAGTCGTTACACCGAAGATGGCCAACGGTGTGACCGAAACGTGTTTTATGCGGCGGTAGTAGACCGCGGCCTAATAACCCGGAGAATTGTCAGTAGAATACCAAATTCTACTACCAATGTTACTAGATTTTTCGTACTATTTACGCGAGCTGTGTTGTACTCCCGCTACCTATTCTCCAGTCTTCTAACCGATGAGAACACGCAACGGTCGACAGTCGTTCTTCCGGATTCCGCGTCAACGAATCGATATTCTGATATTACTGTATTTTTCATTTTTTTATTGTAACACTAGAATTCGATTACCATTGTCTCTCATTTTGTTTCGAACAAAACAAATATGACAATCAACCGGTTCATTATAACGTTTACTCTTGTGGTTAAACCCATATATTGGCTTACCACGAAACCACCCGTAATACCGATACATTTCTAATACGCCACACACGCGAACATGACTTCTGGGCACAATGCAGACTTTTAATTCCATAATTACGCCTTGTCATTTATACTCGTTTACTGCGTCACAAAATCAAAATATCGGTATGGAGAACCATACATGACTTCCATATTCTAAGATTTATATTTAAAATCATTTTCAGCCAAACAGCCAGGCTGTGTCTTACCTGCCTTTTTATTGCTGTATTAAATGAAAAATATTATATTACATTAAAATGAAAAAATTATAATTTTATTGCCTGGCAACAAAATTATTTTATTTTTAACAATTACCATTGTTTCAAAAAGTTTAAATAAATTTGCAAGTACTTTACTCTTGTTAAAACGTAAAAGGTTGCAGGTAAACTACCCCTTCCCCTTAACCGATCTTCACCAAAATCTAAAGTCATTGAGACCTCTACAATTCAGGGACGTATGCAAAAAATTATTTGATTCTGTTTGAATTTGCGGCAGTTATCGTTTGCCATAGAAAAAAAATCTACAGACACACAGACAGACAGACAGACAGACAGACAGACGGACACACACACAGACACTTTTCGGAAAACGACTTTTTTTCATGTTTTGAGTGTAGTAGAATCAGAATCTGCAATAATCTCGAACACGATTTTTTTTGCCATCACCATACTTCCATTCCTTAAGGAATATGAAGTAAAATACAACCGTTTTTGTGTTTCAGGGTGAAAACACAACAGCGAACGGCAACTGACAAGTGTCGTTGGTTGATAAAATTTTCAAAACGTTTCTGTCAATCAACAGTGATTAAATGCTGCACGTATTGTAGAAAGAAGTTTGCTGCTGGCAGAGAATGAACGTCGCGCCATATCGTAGTCAATATTATTTACTGTTCTGAGAACAATAACAGTGGTAATCGGGAATACGTTATTAAACATTAACGTTGTTGCGAATATTTCGATCAGTTTCTCTTTCCATCAAAACATGAAAAAAATACCTCGGTTTTGTCGGACACTGACATTTATTATTATACTCTGGTTTGTCACACATCAAGTGTTATCACAATTATTGGCCTTAATAACGGTAATTCTTTTTCGTTCCTTATTTGTGTAGCATTGTGGAGTTGAACTTACGCCGTTCGGCATTTTTTAAAGGTTAACAGTGGCAAAATACTTGTATGTTAAAATTAAAAAACCAGACGTTATCTACACATGATTTAATTTTTATACCAACGTTTCGACTACACGAAAGGTCTTCGGGTAAGTTTTTTTTCTTTTTCTGTACTTTCTACATATACGATACTTGCAATAACTGTTCCGATTCAAAGCCTATCTTCTTATCTCTTCCCCGGGTTCCAACATTTCTCTTTCTAACGGTTTGTATCTCAAAGACGCGTGCGAATACCCCACTGGCAATCTTTCCACATAAAATATTGCTAAAATGTAAAAATTTTTAATAATTTATAATATACAAATTATTATTATCTACTATTATATATTAAACGACAAAAACTATTCTATCATTCCGGCGAGAAACCATCATCGTTGGACTCTTTTATCATTAAGCTTATATAATTGCCTCATTATAATAGTCGGTTCATCATCACAATTATTAGCTCTTAGAATAGTTATGTTATTTCTTTGTTGTTTTTTGTTTTAGAATTATTTGCCAGAAGCCGGATGCCGGTTTTTGTTCCGGCAGCATCGTTGCTTAAAAAAAACTAAACCAGAGACGTCCAACGTCTGTTTTTATAATGTCAACACAACTACTCCACTGATACCGTTCAAAGACTTTTACTTCCATATTCCTTAAGGAATGGAAGTATGGTGATGGCAAAAAAAATCGTGTTCGAGATTATTGCAGATTCTGATTCTACTATACTCAAAACATGAAAAAAAGTCGTTTTCCGAAAAGTGTCTGTGTGTCTGTCTGTCTGTCTATCTGTGTGTCTGTCTGTCTGTCTGTAGATTTTTTTTCTATGGCAAACGATAACTGCCGCAAATTCAAACAGAATCAAATAATTTTTTGCATACAGCCCGGTTTTGCAGAGTTCTCGCGACCTATTGTTTTTGGTGAAGATCGGTTGAGGGAAAGGGGTAGTTTACCTGCAACGGTTTTTTTTTAGCAAGGGTAATTTTGTTTGTTTGGCAAACGATAACAGCCGCAAATTCAAACAGAATCAAATAATGTTTCGCATACAGCCCTGAATTGTAGAGTTCTCAAGACCTATTGTTTTTGGTGAAGATCGGTTAAGGGAAAGGGGTAGTTTACCTGTGACGTTTTATGTTTTAACAAGGGTATTTCCTATGGCAAACGATAACAGCCGCAAATTCAAACAGAATGAAAAGATTATTTGCATACAGCCCTAAATTGTAGAGTTCTCAAGACCTTTTGTTTTTGGTGAAGATCGGTTAAGGGAAAGGGGTAGTTTACCTACAACGTTTTTTTAACAAGGGTATTTTCTATGGCAAACGATAACAGCCGCAAATTCAAACAGAATCAAATAATTTTCTGCATACAGCCCTGATTTGTAGAGTACTCAAGACCTATTGTTTTTGGTGAAGATCGGTTGAGGGGAAGGGGTAGTTTACCAGCAACGTTTTTTATCATGCGCATTTTCTATGGCAAACGACAACTGCCGCAAATTCAAACAGAATCAAATAATTTTTTGCATACAGCCCTGATTTGTAGAGTACTCGCGACCTATTGTTTTTGGTGAAGATCGGTTGAGGGGAAGGGGTAGTTTACCTGCAACGGTTTTTTTTATCAAGGGAAATTTTTTTTTTTTGGCAAACGATAACAGCCGCAAATTCAAACAGAATCAAATAATGTTTCGCATACAGCCCTGAATTGTAGATTTCTCAAGACCTATTGTTTTTGGTGAAGATCGGTTGAGGGAAAGGGGTAGTTTACCTGCAACGTTTTTTTAACAAGGGTATTTTCTATGGCAAACGATAACAGCCGCAAATTCAAACAGAATCAAATAATGTTTTGCATACAGTCCTGATTTGTAGAGTACTCAAGACCTATTGTTTTTGGTGAAGATCGGTTAAGGGGAAGGGGTAGTTTACCTGCAACGTTTTTTTATCAAGCGTATTTTCTATGGCAAACGATAACAGCCGCAAATTCAAACAGAATCAAATAATTTTTTGCATACGTCCCTGAATTGTAGAGGTCTCAATGACTTTAGATTTTGGTGAAGATCGGTTAAGGGGAAGGGGTAGTTTACCTGCAACCTTATACGTTTTAACAAGAGTAAAGTACTTGAAAATTTATTTAAACTTTTTGAAACAATGGTAATTGTTAAAAATAAAATAATTTTGTTGCCAGGCAATAAAATTATAATTTTTTCATTTTAATGTAATATAATATTTTTCATTTAATACAGCAATAAAAAGGCAGGTAAGACACAGCCTGGCTGTTTGGCTGAAAATGATTTTAAATATAAATCTTAGAATATGGAAGTCATGTATGGTTCTCCATACCGATATTTTCGTTACTGAATCCGGATTTAATATTAAAACTTGAAAGCTGTGTCTCTATGACGACGTAATGGAATAGTGTTTGTAATTTTTATTTTCTACGGTTTACCAACTGCCATTAACCGGTACGGTAATTGGGAATACAACTCTGGGTATCTGACCGGTTACTCAAACATCACGAAGATTCAGTGTTTCCAATCTAAGCTCGCCGGAGTAACCGCTAATGCTTCTCGGTTTATCCTACAGACATCCTCGAAGAATGTGCTGAACAATCTGTATGATATCTGAATCGATTGAGCGTTTTTTCCAAATGATCTGGCTAGGATCCATTAGACCTACCTGATTGACATTAGAATCCATGTTAGTCATAGTGAAATATTTTATGAATACAAATAATATAATTCCTTAATGACTATTAGAAGGTATCACTGGATCCCGCTTCTATGTATCCCGCTGCTACTGCGACTGTCATCTTAACTCCACTGTCAAGTACTACTTATTGTCTTGTGAAAGACAGATTGTACACAAGAAAGAAAGGTTTCTTGCATAATAATTCCTTTCTGCCTCCCCCCCGCCTTTTTAGGTGGTAGCTCCCTATCCCTTTCATAAATTAAATCTCCTCTGTAAGTTTTGGTCATTTTCCTTTTCACACTTTACATTTGGCTGCTAGCTGCTTATTTTTGGGGGCCAGGGAACCATCTTTCGTTCGGTACTCTTTTCATTTCCTCTTACTGACTTTTTTTTTCTTTTAAATTGGTTTAGCAGCAGTTTCAATTATACACACGTCAACATTCGTTTCTTCTCTAATTTCGTCACTTCTTGTTTTCCACGTTCTATTTTGACAAGTTATCCAGTAATCCATCTTAACTGTTTGTAGTCGAACGTAGTTATTTTCTGTATTGCTACATTTCTGTGATATAATGTGACTGAGCATTCCGAAAGAATGAATGAGAATAGATAGGTAAAATAATTGTGCCATGGAGGCTACAAAGCCACAGAAGAAGAGAAAGAAGAAATTATGGGTGATCTTTTGAAGGTCGGTAGAAAACTGAGATGTAAGGCATCTAAGAGGGCAGCAAAATGGAATAATTCTGTGAGCCGAGCCAAGCCAAGGTTTATATAGAACGCTGGAGTGAGCAGGACAATATTCTTAAAGCTAATCAACAGGTAGCTACTGTAGCAACAGTCATATCAGTCCTCCAGTTATTACCATTTCCCCGCGTGTTCCCTGCTTGGTATCATATTTCATCGCTGACTAGTTAATTTACGTTTAGATTTTCAATTTAAAAAGCACAAGTAGATCGCTATGCGCAATTTTATAGCACAGTTGCGCAACAACCGAGCAGTGCAACGTAATTTTCAAGCTTTTCATTAAGCGAAGCGATAACGCTGCTGTGCTATTGTCGGTCGGGTATACAATGCCGTAAATATCCATCCGTCGTGTCACCCGGTGACATTCCGTGTCGCAGCAACTACACTACTGACAACCCCGCGTTTATTTTCTTTACAAAATTACAACATATTGTAGTGATGGTGTTTATTTGAACACACTGGCAGCGACGCGGGCGCACATGTAAACACCCGGTCGGTGTTTGCTTGTTAATTGTTCAGAGTAAACATACTTACTCCACCAAACTTGCTAACCAAATAAACATCCGACAACCACGACGACGCGGCGTGCCGTGGTGTGCCACTTTCTTTGCCGCGCTCTTATTAAAACAAAACCTCGCCTTTCGAAAGATTCATGGAAATGTTGTGAACACATCTACACAGTGCGTGTCATGCCAGTGAAGTTGTTACTTCTACTCCGATGGCAGATTTCTCTGTTTGTACCATGTTGTCACTTCCAGTTCAGGCGTTTGTCAGTTACTTCAGACATATTTCCGGAATCGAACTATACGCCCGTTGTTATCTACACCTGATGTAGCAAGTCTACGTGAGTAGATGTGAAACCGAGTACTGTGTGCTGGATTGGAACGGGCTTGGTCGATATCTTTGTTTTATGAGTGGTGTGTAATGTTTAGTGTTTTAACGATACGGTTGTGTTTTATAATCATTTGAATTTGTTCAATTATTAATTGATTTTGTTTTGATTAAGCACGTTCCCAGATATCCACAAAAGTGCCTTGTAAGCTTGAAAAACGTTTTCATGTAATGTTATTAGCGTAATGCTCTCGTGTGATTTATGAGCTCCATAATGAAATCCAAAAACATGACGACTTTTGTGATCTGAAAGAGTAACGTTAAGTTTAAACGCTGGTGTCTGTATTTCGTTAATGTATTCCAATAATGTATTTTCCTTTATCATGTTTCAGGCAAACGTGATGATAAAAACAACTGCCGCAACGCCTGTTTCCAACAGTGCCTGTGTGCATCTGACATTGTAATCAAAGAACGTTATAAGGGTTCCCTTTGAACAGACGCTCAGACGTCAGATTCTTGTCATTTTACTGATAACGCCGCTGTTATGCCCTCGCGTTTATTGACTGCTCGGAGACACAGAACACCACCGCAGTATTCAGGTCAGCTTAATGACGAAAAACCTAGAAAAACCCGATCAAGAGAGCGTAGTAGTAGACGCTACAGAGAGGTAATTTGCTGGCATATATAAGTCGCCAAGCCAAATTGATAACGGATAAAAAATACGCGGGCGAGGGCTTGCACATAACACTCTACCGTACACATTTTTCCTCACACTCATCATCCTTTTGCAGAACGTGACTTTTGTGGGAATGCAATTGAGAAGCCGCGCAGGATTTTCTGAACAGACGACTTATCTTTTGTTGCATTTCATTCACAATAACGCAAGTTTAAAGTCGACGAACATCCTCAGTCGACCGTTCTTATATTTTACGGTCTGCAACTTGTGAAAGTGGTGGACAAGGTTACAACACTCTTAGATAGACCTTCTAAGTACACTTATGGTCCCTAATCCCAGACGTTGGTGAAGTCACTCTTGATGCAAATTTGGTTTCCAATCTTTCACTCACCAAGATTCACCACGAAAAGCCAATATGACGCAAAGAAACGTAAGCTTTGAGTTACCCCGTTTCGGGTAATTTGTAGAACTGACTTGGAATCTTTTCACAACTTCTGAGGACTAATGAAGCAGTGTGCGAGCTGCTTGACTCTATACCAGGGGGTCTCCAAACTACGGCCCGCGAAAACCCGTAGAGAGAGAGAGGGAGAGGGAGAGGGAGAGGGAGAGGGAGAGAGAGAGAGAGAGAGAGAGAGAGAGAGAGATTCCCTATGTTTATTAATGTCCGCTTTCTATATTACTTTTTCTTACTAGATTTCGATTATCCAATATTATATTAGCTCAACCCCTAACTTAACCAGCTTTTATGGAATTATTTTAAGTATTTAATTTCATTACTTCCTCTTACTAATAATCAGTATTTGAAAAACTATGTTGATAAAATATTAAATTGCTGAATTTCTTTTAAAAAATATATAACATCTAAAAGGCTTCATAGATCATGTCTGTTACTGTTAATATGACTCGACGTTATATCAGAAGTAGGCCTACAATACGACAGTCTGGAGGAACTGTCAACATTCTTGTAAGCATAATACTGTTTTGGGCTTACCACTGAGTATTCCTTATCATACAATAGACGAAACGTTTGTTGATAACACAAGCGAAGTTTAAGTGTCTACACATTTGGTCAATGGTGTGATGAGAACGGGTTATTGAACTGATTCACTTATTCGCTGAATTAATTAATTTAAAAAGAGATATGTGCTGCCATCGTATAGCCTACCATTATTTAATAATCATGGGTACTGTAAACATAAAAATCAAGAAAAATATGGGGCATCATCCCTAAAGATTATATAATATCGTTATCTAACGACAGCGTTATCTGTTATTCGACCTGACAACGTTACATGTGACAATAAATGAACCCTACACTGTCATCAAGAAAACACGAGTTTGTTTACTACAAGGCAGAATACTCGTGTTATCTGTTCACAGTATGTCAGTAAATAGAGCACGTGATATTTGTACCCAGAGTCACGGATTACCACAGTTACAAATGTACATAATCTGTGGATTATATATATATATGAATTAACGCATTTCGTAATGCTTTGTACTTGAACAATATTGAGCAATTATACAATTCGGCAGCATAGGCCTATATGAACGCAAACAGATTATCAGTGAGGTCCTGAAGAAACAAGAAAAGTCATCTCATCTCATAACGCTAGTAAGGAACAAACGCTGCTTCTGTAAGATCTATTGGGAAGGTGCGACGGTTCAAAATACACCACGAAAGGACAGACAATGAAGGCGCCCATTATGCGCACAGCAGCACTTCAAAGCACCACATTAATCTGACTAGACCATCGATGTATAATAACACTGGATTGCCGGCTGCGTGTACCGAATTCGGTCCGCTCAACTCTACGCTCGCCCCACCACATCAAGGCAAAAGCCACTTCGCCTGCGTACTCACAGTGTTATCTTAACAATAGTTTAACGTATTTGATCGTCCCACTAAAAGTCTTGTTACGAAAACTGTGTATTTGATATCACTCAGATTAAATGGAACACTTTATAATAATTTAAAAATAAATTTAAATATATAAATATAAACTTAATTTCTGTTGTTCATAATAGAAGTTCGTACACTTTTCTTCATCGGTGCTGATCTATGAACATTAAAGTTATGGACAAGTTACCAGTAACATTAAAGTTATGCATACATATTTTCGCTAACTATACCGGTTTGTTAGGGTGTAAAAATTACCTCTTTTTTGTAATAGTTTTTTTGTTAATAAAATAAAGGAAACTGACTAAACAAGAATAGTAATCGAAATTGTTTATTACATAGGTTTACATTTTTTTACATTGATGACTATTTACAAAAAAAAATCTTAGTATACAGCCTATATGCATTTAATTGCAATATATCTTACTATTTCAAATCAAAATATATTACATTTGCTATAAAACTACGATCTTAGATTATGAATATCATATTCCAATGCTGGGCTAAACATTGCTAAACAAAACAAACTTATTTAATTTTTGAAGCACACCAAGTTTCGAAAACAGCTAATGATGTATTTTCTTTAGCTATACTAAAACATACAACTGTGTAAAATAAACTACCTATTAACAGTATTAACCTAATTTCGTGAGTGTCTTCACCATAATCATTGTTAGAAGTATGGCCTTAAATATGTTATTAGTAAAGGTTGTACACGCTAATATAATAATCTTTTTTGTATCTAAATTGTTTTTCTCAACGCGTATTTATTCTTCAAAAGGGAGTACACAAATTTTACTACCCTGATTACATCTGAGGAAGCCCTAACCAACGTTTCTTTTGAAATATAATGAACAAAATGGGTGTAAAGGCTAAGGTTGCTATCATCGGCTATCAGCAGTCTTATACATTCTTCACATTTCAACTTAGAACTAATTTAGTATGTAATGATATATGACCCACAATTTTGAGAGAAAGTGCTACCAGAGGTAATGTAGAAAGAATTCAAGTATTCTTTATCGGCGAAAAACTAAATCTTTGCCAAAATCATTGAAGACAAAGACTGCATCACCATCTTACCATAAATCTTACGCTTCTCCTGGACACTTTCAAGTAATTAGACGAATAAAGACGACTCAATAATTTATTTGAGTCAGTCCAGTGTTTACTGTAAGAAAAGTCATTGTGGACTTGTCTTAATTTCGGTAGAATGTATCGTCGGAGAATAAAAGAACGACCATTTTTGTAATTTTTAACTGACAACAGAATACAGTCAGTACGTAGGGAGTCGGGAGTCTATGGTGGTGACTCCCCAGAATGACGTACACCCCCATAAGCTATTGGATATTTGTACGGTTGTCTTAAGACATTTACGCTGTTGTCTGCGTGACGACGAGATACTAAACGCATTACACGTACGTCAAGCGCGCGCGCACTCGCCGGGTCGTCGCGGAGAAAAATAAATCCTCCGTTTAGTGGGGTTTTTTATGTGCTCTCAGGGGCCGGGATTTTATTATTTCTGCCCGGCCGTAAAGCTATTATACGGAAGACATGTTACCTACCACCGGCGCGTAAGAGAGTGCCTAAGAGCTGGATTACACAAGGCCAGTAGTAGAAAATATATACGAGCTGTCACGCTTTTTGTTACGTCTCTAATAAATTTAATTATAAATGGGTGGCGGAATGAACATAAATCTGAGTGCGCGCGCCTGCTTGTGTTATGTGTGCGTGTGTGTGTGTGTGTGTGTGACCAATCGTGGTGGCAACATAATGAATATGACAGCGCCTCTCCGGTAGCTGCAAGGAGGCGTGTCACAGTAGCCCGGTTTACAAATTGGACAACCGCCCCTCCCTCGTTCTCTCTCGCTCACCGGCATCCCCCATTCCGCTCTCCGCACGTAATTTATAGACTTTTCCGCCAATACTTCATTAATATTAAATACCCGCTGTAAAATTGTAACAGACCTTTTATGTGTTCCAGTTAATTTGACGACGTGATCTTCGTTTTGTGCTTCTTCTTGTTCCGAGGTAAAAATTTTCATTCAAAGATTAGAACAAAAAGTCTTAAACAGTAGCATTTTTTTGCACGGTAATAAAGAGGACTTAACAACCATCCTCCTCCTCTCTCTGCTTGTTAATTTTCACGCTAACCGACCGCCAAGCACCCGACCCCCCGAATTATCAAACGCTGTAGACAAAAGCGTCCGCGGACGTGACAAACCATGCGTTTATGGACGTTATCCACGCACCACTACGAATCCAACCCTAAACGACAACTAAACTGTAGGCAACATTTTACTTTACTTCGTTTGAAATTCAATATCAAATGATAAAAGAAACTCTCTGGCTACCTTCTAGTGCCGTAAATCTGTTTAATTATTATTTAGACATTCTGTCAGACTATACAATTTCCAGACTTTTTTTTATTACCGGTACCACAAAATCGGTGGGGTCATGTCCCGCCCCACAAACAACTAATATAGCCTAAACAAAACTAATTATATACAAATAAAACAAATAACTATCCTGGCCTATCACTAAACACTTGTTGGCTAAAACTAAAAGAAAACTGGCCAATTTGAATGAATGGAGAATAAACGCTATAGCAGGCCGCAATCAAAGACGCGTTATATAGAGCCATTTTCGATAATGATGATGATATGTAAAATATTCTCTCGTGGTTCTCTCAGCGTCTGGATAGGACATTTATGTTGCAGTGTTTCGGCAGAATCAGTTTTGGTGACATTACCAAAGGTGTCACCTCATGCGCATAACAAGCATACGAACACATGAACACACACACGCCCACGGTAACCCGAAAGTATAGGCTACCTACCCAACGAATTATGAACTAATTCACTGACACGAATATTATACATGGATAGTCCCACACAGTATCTGCACTCCATTTATACGTATGCTGTGCGAATGATACATTCACCAATCCATAATAGAGCGTATGAGCACAAGAATTAGTATTCGAGTTTTTTATTTGTTTCAATAAAATCCGTATAGTTCACACGCTAGTAAGATTTTATATTTAATAAGACCTGTCTGAGGAAAGCCGTTTTCCAGCGAATACGGATGGCATAAAATTGGTAGTACTTTCACCCCGAAATAGTCTTAGAGCGCTGTAAGCCGAGCAACACTCAAAGGCGTGGTTTGTCGTGCAGAGCTGTGCATACTGCCAGGAAGTCGCGTGTTCCCTGTCCGCGTCGAGTGTCAAGAGGAATATGTTACCGCCATCGTGACCGAACACGGCAGCTGACGATGGACATCGCTACCCGTGCGTACACCGCTAGCTTCGCGTTGCAATCCACCAACAAAATGTAATGCAATATGATGCCATACGATGTCACTACTAACTTTAATACAGATTCCCGTACTATTTATTTATTAAATCATATTTCATAACGTTAACAGTACTACGTCTGTTATTTATTGTTATTAGCATGGTTGCTAGTTGGCATTATTTATTGAAATCGTCTGTGCCCGGTTATTTATAGTGAGAACGAACTCGGCGGCGGATGAGTTGTTGCATGACATCTGTAAATAAATAACGTTCGTTTCTTCCTTTCCTTTCCATTCCTGCATCGCATCGTCCGTTAATTTACCTACTGCAAAACGCTATAAATAATTTAAACGGCTAGACGTGAAAGGTACCAATTTTTTCGCAGTTTATATTTACGGAGTTTTGTAATTTGTTTAAAAATGAATATCGTAAATAGTGGATATATGTAACAGGTTAGCTGACTGACCTATTTATACGTACGAAGGATTCCTTTCCTTGGCTCATCCTTTTAGCTCACTGCTATGTTTCTCTTGACAAGCCGTGCAACCTCCGCTGTGATCATTTTGCGCATCTACTTTCTATTTTTTTTTCTCATTTACAGTTTTAAACATATTCTTCACTTAGTTTTGTAACTAAGTAAACCACAGAACGCCAGCAGTAGACAAACGTAGATTTATGTAAGAACAGAAAGAAACGACATCGGCTAGTTGGAAATAGTGTGGTGTGTTCCATCTGTACGAGAATATACGAAATAAAAATGAATAAATAACCAATGCACTTTCCAGAAAGTCTAACAAATCACGAGGTAAGTGAAAAAATTGGAAACGAAGATACAGTAGTTAAATGGATTACGGATATGCAAGTACGAAAAACAAGGCTCGGCGTTATAAAATATTATGGACTGGAAACCACAAAAATTTAGACTAGGTGAAAGACCAAAAATAAACTGCGATTCTTAGGTAATTAAGACGTAAACATTGTATTCACCTACATAATGAGGTGAAGTAACATATCACTACTTGTTAAATGTATCAAAAGACTTTACCAACTGACAGTGCTCTAATACGCGCGCGTTACAGTTCTTTTTATTTTAATGTCTGACTGCATCGTCTTGAGTAATGTAGTTTTATCAGCTCCAATTCACGTAGCTACAGATGCAGCATAGAGGGAATCATCGGCGCTCTGGCTTGTATACCAGTTCAGGTATCCGGAAGCTGTCCCTTTAATGCGCACACCTGTTGATAAAGCCGGATATGCGAGACCGTCAACCGTTAAGGCAGGACGAATTCGGTACCGGACGTATTTTTACATGTCTATTAGAAGGGTACACACTTATGAACAAACTAGGATATATATTCCGATAGAGGGCACTGCTGTAACAGGTTTTTATTTTCACAGCGCCGACGAGCCATTATAAAGAATATGTTTTGGACGGCTTGGGTAGGTACACGTCTACTCGTTTGTTATTAACCATTCCACAACGAACATCTCCCCTCTCTCTCAACACACACACACACAGTAAATAAGGATAAATAATAACTACTATTATGTAAAAAATGGTTACTGCGGCATGTAGCATCACAAGTTAAAACTAGTTAAAGGGCCTACTGCAACTGCAGCAAGATGTACTCGCGGTAACTTAAAATATCTGCTGAAACTACAACCGAAACTACACTACCATGTATTCTTGTAAACGTAAAACTAAACAATCAAAAAAGTAATTCATTATAATTTTAAAATAAGAATTTTTCTTTACTCTAAAAAGGACAAACGACGGTAAGGGCGTTACTCTGTACTAACCTTCATTATAGTTTATTATATTACATACTTTGGCCCACGGCAGTAACGTCCTACTCGTGGGTAGCGGATGACTTTTCATGTTCTACAAGTAAACATAAAAACATCATCTGGTTTTTGGTATCTACCCTGTGGCGAGAGTAATCCACTGAGACTTTACGGCATGGTCCGGCTTCGAGAGAAGGTATTCTGTCTTTTCTTTGGAGCCGTTTTTATACGCCTGTAATTTAGTTAAATTTTCCGCAATCTTGGCTCGCTTGTTTGTTTTATGTAATACAATCAGAAAACCTTTTTTTCAACTAAAGTTTACTACCTCATTTATCTCCAATACAAAAAAATAATAATACATAGCACTGTCTGTGTTTTCATTTTATCTGTTCTGTTTACTTCATCATTTTCACAAGGATACGTAGGTGCACTGATTTTGAAATACTGTATATGTATTACAAGCACATGGCCATACTGTCATACAAAATTTTTAATTGGGCAGCGGAAATAAAGTTCAAGTAAGTGGTAACAGCGACTTCAAAACTGACCACGGTCGAAGAGGATCATTAAAAATTGGAGTTACAAGGGAAGAAAGTGCAACCACTGATTATCACTAGAAAACAGAATGGAAGTAGCCTACCTTGTTATACGCTTGTTTTCAGAGCGGGTATCCAGACAAATGGTGGAAGACGTCCTGTATTTATTACACGGATGTGCGTTGAGGGAGGTGTCTGAAAACACAAGTTTGGATAGACAACAATATTAGACTTAAAACGGCAGTGATGATGGCTGTCCTTTTAAAGATAGTGATGTATACCATACTGTGCTAAGAGATTACATATCACTGTCTTAAATACACATCGAACTCCTTCACAAGGAATGAAACACGTGTAAATCTCGTGGAATAACACCGCAAATGTTGTAAACTCTTGCTTTCAATTGCAACAAAACACCCTACAGTAGTTAAAATTCCGTGATCGTATAAATATTTTTCAAGTTTTTCATCTACATCGCAACAAAGAATAGATACTTTGCAAATCGAATACGCCTAATTAAAATTATACACTCAATTCCTTTCTATTTTTCCATCCTAGATCGAACTGGACTACTAAATACAAAAAATTAAAAGTTAACTCAAAATAAGAATTAACTTGCGCAAAACCATATAACATTACCTTCACCACAACTAATGAGCAAATTTCTTGTAGGCCTACCTTAATTATGACCACATTTTCGTATTATCGTTATTTAATTTCGAACAGTTTGATAATACGCTGCAACTTTATTCATTTTCACCCGGCTTGAAACATAGTAATGAGACAATTTAAAATTTCTCATTTTAATTAGCATAATTACACAACGCGATCAGTCGGAAATAAACGATAAAACAACAAATACATTATTCTGTTTTAATTAATATAGGCGTGAAAATTCGATTATCTTACTAACGATAGTTTAATCTCGTTTGTATGTAACGGGCTCAAGTCACTACCTTACGCAGTTAGTTCTCTTTATAAGTACTTACGTCTGGAACCGGCCCCGCGTTACCCTATTGAGGACAAACGAGAAATAAAAAAAAGATCAGAATAACGGAACCAAAACGTTCGGTCTGTTATAAACTACGCCTAAAGTTGTAACAGCGTACGTTCGTTACTTGGTAACATTCGGTACCACACACACAGTATGTAGGTGACGTGCGTCCGACACTCAAGACAAAAGGTGACGTCACTCGTGAACATCTGTACGGCGTGTTACACAACGCTAACGCCACTGAACCGTATGACAAAATGTACTCCTGCTATTCGTCGACTTATGTAATGACGAAAATAAAAAATTGCTGTCCACTGCTTACTTGTTACAGAAATTCTTACGCTCGCATTATTATGTATGAAATTCTTATATTTTCATTACGTATTATTATATTCGTAATAACACATGATTTAAGACCTACCTTCCCGATTTAAGACCCAGAACCTCTTACACGTTTTACAAAATGTACGGAAAAGAATGAATGCCATTAATTTTGTAATCTTTTAATTTTAAATATTTAAAATTCACACTAAGTTAAAGTTTAGTCCTTTAAAAAGCAGTTCCGTATTGAATGAACGTTTCATACAATTTTCCATAGTCTGGTCATTCTATTATATACTTTCCATTTTTATTGCGATATGAGATATTTTTTGGGGAGTGGGGATTATTTTCGTAATAATTAATTTTTTGTATTCGTTATGCTCACGATCGTCCTTTATTTATGAATATAATTTGAGGAGCACATAATAGAAACCCGAAGACGCACATAGTTAAAAAACTTAAATAGGGCTACAGCAAGTACTTCGAAATGCAACCATCAGAAACGTTAGGGAGGCACCAACAAATAACCAACAAATAGGTCTCATGAAAACCATACAAATAGTTTCCCGTTACGATTACTCTTATCCACATTGGCGTTCGACATGTAACGTTTATCAGTATTCCCCAAAGTAATTACTCTCTTCATACAGGGACACATTACTCGCTTAGCCCACTTGGGTGGTTCTACACCGATCGCCATCTCTAAACCAATTCTATCTAGGTAAGTCACTTATCAACAAAACCTCTCCTATTAAACTCTGCTCATTCTTTACCAAGAACTGTGTAATTGCTGGAAAGAATCTGCGAATTCCCGTTCCGAGGACAAAATGATAAAAATAACTGGAAGCACGAAAAGAGCACGTCACCTTTTTGACTTAGTAAAACACCAGACATAGTTTAGTTTTAGGGCCAACATTAAAACAAAGAGGAAATTCAATTCCTAAAGTGTTACGCCCTCATATCCTTCATTTTGTGGTGTTCGGAAGGAGGAGAAAATATTTACCACCCTCTTCTGAAACGGTAATCAGTCCCGGCCGAACAAGGTATGATTAACGAGAATATAATTACAGCTTTCAAGTTGACTAGTCACACTGTACCTGTTTGCTTTTGGTTTACCTGCCAATTAGTTGGCAACTGTGGCGTACGATATATTTTTTTTTTCCTCTAAAGGAAACGTACAAATATACAGACAAAACATATTGGATGGGGACGCCAGTCAGTACAGGAAGGTATCGGTATGGAAAGGGTGTGCTTTGAGCTGACTATCCACTTCAAGCGGAGGGTAACAGACTTTTACCGATTTGTGGGCCAGAAGCCACAACTCACAACTATGACTGTATTGCCCAATATAAAGTAAGCTGTAAAATTACTTCGATTTTTTAAAAATCACTTCGTTTCTGTACTACCCCATCAAAAATATTTTTGTAAGCTGAGAACAAAGAAACATTTATACACTTAAAAGTGAGATATTCCATAGAGAGTACACATACACACTCGCGCGTGTGTTTAAAATGGAAAATAATTGTGTTTGGAATAAATATATGTGCACATTTAGCGAATTTCACTACAGGCGAAATTCAAAATCTAGAGCTGACGTAACACCAACTTATTTTTTGTACTATAACGTGATTTATTTATTTCATATCATCATATTTCCGATCTGATGACGAGCTGAAAGCGCTAATCTGGAATTGTCTATATAGTAATGTGCAACAGTTTAATTTCTGATTTTGAATGTACCCGCTAACAAATTTACAAAATAAAACTTTATAAAATATACAGAAAGAAAACAGGTTTTAAACCATAAAAACGTTTAGCAGTCAACACGATTCTGTAGGAAAAATTATGTTTTTAGCCTTACTATGTTAAAAATTAAATAATAATCACATTCATACGTGAAAAACAATAAAATTTTGTAAGGGTGTTAACGTCAGCTCTAGATTTCGAATATAAGTTCTATTATTTGATTTTTGAATCGAACATGTGCCACATATTTTATTTCAAACACAATTGTATTCCATTTGTAACGCACTAGCGCGCGCGCCTGTAGACTCTCGCCGAAATATCTTATTAAATTTCCACAAATTGTTATAAGTTAAATCTGTCACTGAGGAATTAATATTAAGGAAATCATTTATTAACTTAATAAATTATATAGTCAGTGTTCCTAACGTATAATTTATTTGATCCTGTATTATCCAATTGTTACTTTTATTTTTTTTCATTTATTTAGCACTACCGGTACTGCTAGCGAACGTGAGTCGGAATGAACTACATGACGTATTTATACAAACTAATTTTGTTTCACTTTTCCACTGTCTTATCAAGATATTCATTCTTCTTCAAATAATTGGTTAATAAAAGTCAGAACCGAAACAATCAATTATAGCAGTGCACGTTGCGCCTAGAAAACGAATAAATCATTGTAACACAGTCGCACACATGACAGTGTGAGTGTGAGTGAGTGAGTGAGTGAGTGTGTGAGTGTGTGTGTGTGTGTGTGTGTGTGTGTGTGAGCCGGGTTAAGGGTGAGACGCGTTTTGTTTATTTATGTATTTAAAGTTAATTGGACAAAACTTTATCTGTAACGCTTATCAGTCAGGCGTTGTTTTATATGAGCGCCCCCAGTTGACACCTCGAAGAAACTGGTTTCTGTCAGAACGCGTAACTTCATTTAACAAGACATTTTTCCAGTCGCCATACACAGACACACATGCACATGTTAACCTTAATTGCTGGCCGCCTCAACACCTCCAGATATCGATTCTATTGTTGTGACCAGTGATTTATAAAAAAATAAATGGCCGCTCCACATCTTTACCGTTCACCATGTTTAGAACCAGTAACAGACTTGACTGTCGGTATTGTTCCTTCCATTTCATGTTAAAGACCATACGGCTGAGCTTGCCATTACTAAAACATACAGTAATTTAAAAGTACTTCGTATTTCAATTAATATGGAGAAAACTTAGTTTAGGTTTGTGTCATTCTAATATTAGGCCTACAATTGTGCGTGTTCGTAAAGTGATTTTTATTTTATCTTTTCAAAACCAAGAAACAACGACTTCTTGGGGAGGGCACCGCAAGGGCAGAGTCGTAGTACGTGGTCGTGTTTTGAAACAAGTACAAAATTTTTATTATTTGAATTATGATAATACATTAAGAAAGATCGAGATACTGAACGTAAATTTCGTGAATTTAATTACATAGCCTACATACAAAAATCTCTTCGACAGACAGAATGCTCACGACTTTTAATGGGATCCTAGAGAACCGAGAATCTAGTACAAAACAAGAGTGGAACAAAAAACTCGTTGGAGCGGTCATCTATAACACTGGTATGCATTACAGAAAGACAACATGTCTGAACACAATGGGTGAGGACGCCTAAGATTCAAACCGACTAGCAGTTTATAAATAAAATAAACCAATTATTCAGACTTGGAAATACTTGGGAGACGGCGAAAAACTCCACAGGAAGAAACATACTGCTGACCAGTAGTTATCGCAACAAAAAAGCGCGTCAAAATTTTAATCACTGTAGACAAGACCTCCTATTTACTGTTTTCAGAGGGACTGGATTGCTAAAGTTTTGCGGAGAAATTCCGATTTGTCTTAATGCCTTTTATTCTTATCGGGTGGGTTCTTTCTCTCACTCATGATTGGTGAGTTGCCGTACTCGAAATCGCAATTCAAATTTGTCACCCTACTGATTATAACCTGTTTCAAATTCGTGTAGTCTTTCAAAGTCATCTCGGCACGAACTCTTTTTCTATCAACTTGCCTTCTAATATCAATCACACCGCTGACGTCCAGCGATAATTGAGCGCTCCAGCCACCAGTATTTACTTCAGACAATTCTTCTCAATAAGCTGTTTTGTTACCCACTAGGCTTATCCTCTTACACATTTAGTGACTGCTTCCCAGTCCCTCCAACGCGGTGTCTGAAAAGCCTTTGATTGCAGGATCCTGCCTCTGTTTCCCACAGTCTAAGATTCAAAAACATAAAAAAATCAATAAGTTTTTCCAGATAGCTTTATGTTATGAAATGGCAGGCGTATGTAAAATAAGAAAAACAGAATGTTGCACGCGAAAGCTGCGTACCCGCTCCGTATAATCGATATGTTATTTATGTATTCTGTTTGTCATTTAGTTCGTATTCTCGGGGGACGATCTGTGTTTCAAACTGTTTTGTGCGTTATTACTACGCTGAACAGATTCTTCCAGAAATAAATTCGTATATTTTTCCCATAAAACACTCTTTACTCGTAGAGAGTAGATGTTCCAGTGGGGGAGAAGGCTTGAAAAGGCTCAAGCCCTTCTATTAAAAAAATAGGCCTATCATTTGAGAACATTATGTAACGATCGTGGCTCGAGACAAAGCTGTGAACTGACTGTTATTTACGACCGTTTTCATGATAACTGGGAACGCCTTACACGATGGTTTTTATCATTTATCCTCTAGCCTACATATAATTTGTTGTAATATATCTGGTCGTACCCTAGAGACGGATATTGTAGACCTATAGAAGTTTAGTGTAGGTTGGTAAGAGGAATTTCTTCTCAGCGATCAACAGAATTTGTATTTCTGACTACCAATTCTACTCTCATCTACCGACTTACGATTACACGATTATTAACATTTAGGAGCCCCGTGTGAGTGGACTAGCGTGGCAAGCTTGGTGAACTGTCCCTAAACACTGTAACGAAAATGACACGAGTCACCGTTACAAGCAAGTTTGCCTGTGAATCGATAAGTTGACACTCCTCGTGATCTCCTTGTTTGCCCACACTAACGTAGTAGCGTCTACCATATTTTGTCAGGGCACTAGTCCAGAAAACTACTACTTCAACCGCTGGAAAATATTACTAGGCGATTTTCATATTTAATATTTTAACATTACTTTGAGCATGTCGTTGTTATTTTAGCACACTTCTTTACGATATGCATAATCGTAATTCGATCGTACACGATATACACAGTCGTATTATAGTTTACGGAAGATCGTGTTTTTATATTGAAAAGACTCGTATCTTTAAAAATAAAATTTTAAAATACAAATTTCTTCTATATTAAAATTGTTGTTGTGGCCTCATAGCTCACTCTACGATGACCATTTTAAAATGAACGTGAAATTCTGACAGTTACATAATGGGGAGGGAGGTTTCGGAAAACCAATTGTAAACAAAACTGCAAAAATATTATAATGTAATATTGGCATCGTAATTATGGCAAACCTTAATTAATTGTTTTGCGTAATACCAGTGTATGTAATTGTTTACTTCTAACAACGTAACTCATGATCTACCAGGAAGTCAATTCATGGGCCAGTTTACACCAACTGAGGGCTGGGATATAAAAACAGGGACAGGGCATAGGACGTATAGGAAATATGACTCGACCATCATCACCAGTACGGAGACTCGACGCCACGAAGCATCTGTCATCTGAGCCTGAACGGCGACAGTGGTGGTGCCGCGTCAAAATAACCCGCCATTTAGCGGATAATCGCGTTGGCGACATTCTTCCCAGCAACAGGTAGACCTATTCCAGTCAGACTGATCAGCACTTGATATCCTCTGTCAATCCTCGGGAGAGACACGGAAGTAAAGATACCCCTCTATACAACGCAATGCAACGCACGACTCAGCCTCCTCAGTCCCGCCATTGAGGATGGCTCATCGTAGGATGGGTGAAACGTTTCGTGTCACAGCAAAAAACGTTTATTAAAACAACAACAAAAATGTGTAGTTTTAATATGAATAACGCACGGCGCGTAGTTACGTGTGTACTGCATTCCCGTGTTGACTCCTGCCCAATTAGATTTTAGCATAAAGCTGATGAAACATATACACGGATATTAGGCCCGGCAATAATATGAAGGCCGCGCGAACATGAAATGCGCCTGCAACTTACGAAAACTGAAATATGGTAATCTGTAGACTACACATGTTAATTTTGGTAGACAATTTCACGTGTTTTCAGTGAAAAACGTGCGTACTAAAAATTCAGTAAAAATTTAAGTTAGAACACAGTAAAACGTAACTAACACATACAATAATAAATATTATGAACAACACTAAAAAAAAAACCGTATTAAAGCACGGGTTGCTTGAACATAAAGAAAACTAGAAAAATCAGTTTCTCCCGTAGTGCAAATGTATAATCTTTCCTGCTATTAAAAAGATGAAATCATGGAAAATGTTTTCTAAAGGCGTGGAACGCATTACAACACGCTCAGGATTTCAATCACCTTGCAGAATTGCTAACCTACTGTAGATTAGGTCATTACGTTAAATAGTTATTATGAAGTATCTTTTTGTTAAGGCAAACAACGAAAATCCTGTAGCTACTTGCATCTTGATTTAATTTCCTGTCAAGTGAAAAAGTCATGAAGTAGTTTTCTATTAAATTATACCAGACTATTTTCAATAATAGCATGTACTTGATTTTGATTCCGGCTCCCTCCCTTTCAATTCGAGCGGTTCTGATAATGTTTAGAAGTAGTATGTGGTGTTATTAATGTTGCATACAGAAGCCATGGTAGTGCAGCGCAGTGAGCGTCGGCACGCCGTATTATATAAGCGCGGTTGTTGCGTCGTCTTCGTCACTGCTGCCAACTCACGCTCCGATGAGTTCTGAAATAATTAATACACCGGTAATCGGCGAACTGTCCCCGGTAATACCGGCTGTGCGCAGCATCCGGCGTAACCGATTGCCGTAATTACCAGCGATAACGGAAGCCAATAATCGATACATTTGTACCACAGGATTTATGGTACACGTATTTGTGCGTGTGCGTGCGCGCACGTTCCGGCTAATTCCCTCCAAGTGCGAACATAATTTTTTTCTCTGTAAATACGGGTTTACAAAAATCTTTGGAATTGTTGAACAGCGTTCGCGCTATATTTAAATTCGTTTTAGTTTTCATGGGAACGACGTTTTGAACAGCCCTTCGGTTTCTTAAGGAAAGTTAACGATACCTCTCTTGTCCACGCACTTTTTAAATAGACCTCTTTAATTATACAACAGGTTTATTACGAAACTGAATACAACTTTTTTTTTAAATTCTTAAGCTGACTACCACACATTTTGAAGAGAAATGTATACAACGTACAATCTCGGAACTTTCACAAAGCTATGGCATGATACTTGAATGTTATTCTTTCTTATAGTGACTTTTCTATTATACAGTCAGTCAAGTACATCGCTGTTAAGTGAAACTCTAGTTATTACGTCTCTTGGTTTTAATCGTTTCTTCTTCTGCGCGCACTCTCACTCTCACTCTCTCTCTCTCTCTCTCAACTAGTACGGAATCTTGTCCATTAGGGAGTGCTGCAATTTTGTCAACATGTGATACTTGAGTTTGACACTGCTCTTCACCAATTCTTGGCATCTTTAAGTCTCTGCTTAGAACTCAGTTAAGTAGGGCCTACAAACCACGGTGCACTGTCGTAACTACGAGTTGTCCCCGGGGGGGTGGGGGATGAGACTAGCTTGATGGTGGATATCCTTCTACTATATTAGAAGAAGAATGCCCTTGGGGGGGGGATTGATCCCCTGACCCCCTCGTAGTTACGCCACGGCGCATTTACTGTTGGTCGGAATAACTTACTTTATTTTAATATTATCAAAAATTCAGTAGCCTATATGAATAGCTTATCTAGACTCAAAGAGGAATGCTGTACTTACAAATAAAATACGTAATTTTCTAGAGGAGTATAGTCTACTAAGAATTCAAATTTATAAATCTCTTAATAGTTATACAGATTTGTTGGTGAAATCTTTTTTGCCTTCTACGCACTTCTTTTTCAAGTCCGAATTCGACTTTATCTCGATTCCTGACGCTGCTATTGTTCGGAGCAATTCATTTAATAGCTATGTAAAATTTCAATGTTTGAATGTCTGAATTTCAATCGTTTGAATTGGGCTCAACTAGTCCCCCAAAAGACTACAAAACTGAGTACGTTCAAGCAGACCGTAAAATAGTTTTGTACTGCAGTAGCTTGATTTCTCAACTGACAGTTCAGATTTTCCATGAAATTAAACACGTTTGTTCGTTCCTGTTATGAAAAACCACAACAAAGGCCGTGTGACTTTGAATGATCCCATTTAACAAAATTAACTCGTTAAAGAAATGTCTTCTTACCATACTGTCGTCATGCAAAGAGCAATTTTTACACACTCAACGAATTACTAAACAGTAAATGTATTAAAAATACATACATTCAATTGCATTGTACAACGATAACAGATCAAACAGATTTAGATTCGTCTGTTTTCTTTTCACCAGTAACGTATTTTAACAATTTTCAGTTATTATTGCCATCTAATGAATTTTATCACGTTTGACGAAAGCCCGAATGTATAATATTTATTCCGTAAATAAATATTAAACGGAGACCCACAGGCAGAAGGAATTCACAAATAAATGGTGTTGTGAAGGCACACGTAAGGACTTGAAGGAGGAGGATGTTTAGAATGATTTCTGGAGCAACAAGGAAGATGAATACTGGAATCGGAAATCTCAGGAAAAGGTCTGCGTTGACGAATTCGACTATTAACAATTTTAAACAAAAACAGAAATTGTATAAACAAAACGAACAAAATAAGACGCAGAATGGGGGGCAGGGAGAGGGGGAATATAATAACAGTGCAAAGTCATGTACGGTATAAAGACACTTCTTACAGGCACACGACAGGAGTGCTGGGAAATGATGTTTGCTTTATCCGACCTTACAAGCTACTTTACTAGTCATTACACAACATTTATGACAATAAAATATAAATACAGCGCACGTCTTTCTAAAGATAAATCTGCTAACAAACAACGTTAAAAACGGCCGGGTAACCAACGCTTCGTAAACAGACAGGACGCTAGCGACATCTACAGGCTTTGCGCTGCAACCCGCCGATACGGTAAATCCTTGCCGGTTACATAGTCCGCACGTGACCAAGTTAACTTTACCATAACACACGTTCATTAAGGCGTTCACTGTCTGTAAAACATAATGACGTTGCACGGAACGATGAATAACCGACGCTGGATAACTAGTGTCGATTTTCCAATCGGTAGCTATAAAAAGAACGGGTAAGCGTACGTTGAACAATTCGTTTGTTATAACTTTCGTTTTTTGCTTACAACAATAATACATTCTTATTCTTCCTCTTCCCTTGCTGATCAATGTCCGAATGTCACACGACCTTATAGTACTAGTTTTGGCAATGACCTTATAATATTTCTGTGTTGTGTCCATCCTCAACTTTGCTTTTAAATATTCTGTGAACATCCCACCACAATATCTAGAATTAAAGATATTTTTATTTTTAACCATGTGTATACGAGCGAATTTTATTTTGCCTGAGATCAGATTACCGACTCCTACTTATTTAATGTTTCACCAGCCTAACCACTTCGCTGTAACGCAGTTAAAGCGACAATAGGACGCATAACTACCACAGTAACTAAGGACTCATACCCCTCTTTCTGGATCAAGGATACACCGAAAGTTACACGAAAAAAATTAAAATTTTCCACATCTTTGTCCATATTATTTTAAGGCTTCACTATGGCCACCAAGAGTCCCGGAAATCAACTGCAGACTTATACGTTTGTCCCAGTGTCCGGGAATGGACTACGGGGCTTTGATGGGTCTCGGATTTTCAATATTGAAAATAATGTTTTTTTTAATGACGAGAATGAAGAAAAGGTAGAATGAGTTAATCATGAAATCAGTAGATTTATATATCCACTGTGAGGGCAAAGAAGAGTGTTCTCTCAACTTCTAAACTGTGTGACTGTTTATTCGCTAACAGCAGTTACCATTTCCATAACGCCAACAGCAGGCTAGAAGTTAACAACTTGGTTGGGGTCCTTAGAGTTCCCTACAATTTTAAAATAAGTTTATATGCCTTATTATGTCTCTGAAAATAAGCAAAATGTAAACAAAAAACGTTTGGTAATCGTGAAAAATACAGTTGAAGTCTTCGACGTCAGAATCATCAGCGTCTAATATTTTGTGTTTTTGAGTATTTATGATAAATAAATAAATAATAAAAGACACTGACGTACGTTTTAAACTTCAAAACATTTTTAGGTGGGGATTCTCTTAATACCAGGGGCCTCCTTCTACAGCGTTAATTACGCTACAGAAAACAGAAAATATACAGAATAATGTTTACAACTACCAGTACTATTGATATAGAACACGTTCGTTTAAATTTAATAAATTCACCGACCCTTATTACTTAATTAAGGAGCAAATTAATAACGTGTTTCCAAGATCGTACTTTTATAATTTCTCTACTCACTATTTTCTATCGATTACGATTAGGATTATCGGTTTTATTCACAATTCTACATATCACTAATGTTTATTTATATAGTGTTGTTTATGTTTACACGTTAAATGAATTTTTTTAAAATTAAAGTGCGCTTTTTAAATTTCGTGTTACTGTAACCACCTCTGTCTACATATCGTTCTCGTAATTACAGTACAAAAAGAGACCAAACAAACAGTCAAGTTCCATTCTACTACGTACACAAGCGGTTAAGGAATACCACACAACACGTAACGGCTACGTTCAAATTCGCGACGCAGTTTGGCCGAACAAAACCTAAGCGTCAGCAGTCTTTACGTTAATCTAATTAACACCACAGTATGCGCCCCTTCCCCCTCCCGACCCAACCAGAACCTCGTTACATACGGACTGTTAATTACACACACACACACACACACAGAGTCAACGTGTAAATGAAGACGGTCTTGGCCAACTGTTAAAACTGTGTAGGGCTTTATTCTGTTTGACAAACCTGTATACTCCGCAAACTTTCCGTTTAACAAAACTTAATGCAAGGAAACATTGAGTTTTTATGAAGTCTTATGATTTTTAAGAATAAAATAAATCAGAGGTTAATTTTTAGGCAGGAAAAGCCAAGAAAATACTGGCAATAACCACAAAAACTGTGGGATCCTAAAATCTATATGTGACGAATTTAAGATTTAGACAGATTTGCCGTATTGCGGTCTGCAGTTTTACGAAGTACGGACCGAAAAAAAGAAAATAAATAAAACGAAAAAAAGCAAACTTACTGATACTCATAAAGAGTTCTTGAGGAGAGCTGGTGAGTTTCGAGAAAGAACCTCATTACTAATAATGTCCTAATTCAATGAGTCATTGGCTACTTTGACTTTAAACCAGAGTTCGCGTAAAAAGGATAATATAGGCCTACATTTTTATTATAGTTGACAGAGTACGGATTGTAGCATATAATATGTAGGACCTAGATTAACAGTGGCAAACGAAAAACATTTAAAACGAACATATTTATTTGAACAAATATAAAGGTTGTATTTACACGTTGATTCCAACGGTGACGTTTAAAAGCATGGACGTGTTCATAATTTGTAAGATTACATTATCTAAAATCTGGACTGTAATCTTGTTTGCAACAAACGTGTTAATTCGTTTAAGTACAGTATTATAGCCTATAATCATTTTTTGCCATCCCACATAATATACATGTTTCTTAAATTTATTCAAAGTTGTACATACTTCAGTGTAATGGAAATTACAATGGGCAGATTACAATGTAATTAAAAATGATAAATAAATAACTTAATAAAAATAAATACGTATTCAATGTGTGTTAAAAAGAAAAAAAAACTGAACAAACCAGGGAGCACTCTGAAGAAAATAGTAATAACAATAAAAAGAAACGCGAAGGGTTATCCCGAATCCTGTTTGTTGTTAAAGTCAGAATTAGTGTGGATTTAACTTAACGTGTTCCACCCGTTGGGGTGTTACTGACCGTATATATTGCCGTCACCCCTACACACGGGTTCGCACAAAAGCGCTGTGGGGGATGCAGGAATGTGAGAACGCATATTTTTTAAACTGTTAACAGTCTTACGTGGCGGTTGCTGTATTAGCACAGGAATTTCTACATTAAAAAAAAAGTTTTACGAGCGTGTCTAATCTTAGAGGGCGGACGCGTGAGAAAAACCATAAACTTATACGACTCGATGAAATAAATTATGGCAACGGAAATACAAGAACAAAATGACGAAGTAGCAGTCGACAAATGAAAAAAAATGTGAAAATTTAATGACATACTATAAATTGAAAAATGAATTTTTAAATCGAGCAAATTCATATAGCAGATGACTGGCTTGATCCATACAGAGAATAATAAACATCAATAAATAATATATGCACCGTAAAGAATATACTGACCACACAGAAAACACAAAATTATGGTACTTTAGACTACGTGATGAGAGAAAAACGAAACTTGTGGTACTATATGGCGAGTATAATGTAAATGTGGACTAACAACGTAGAAATGGAGAAATCCTAGGCGATCTGTTTCACTCGTAAGTCCATCTCCCGATGCCAGCCTCTCTCCCTGGAAGGGAGGCCCCCATCGCCTACAAAGAGTCAGTGAAGTATTTAGGCGTTCGGCTAGATCGGCGCCTTTGCTTCAACGCCCACGTGACGGATCCCCTAGCCAAGGCTCGCGGCGTCCGCGCCCAATTATCTCCGTTCCTCTCGTGTCGCACCCGCCTGGCCATGCGCACGAAATTGACCATTTATCTACTTTTTCTCAGGTCTGTGCGGCTCCCGCTTGGTGGTCTCTTTTATCCACCACCAACAGGTGTAGACTGGAAGCTTTCCAGTCCCGAACCCTCCGATCCTTGACGGGGTCCCCTTGGTTTGTAAGGAACGACGTGATTCGAAGGGGTCTCCGTGTTCCTACCTTGACTGCCTTTGTCCGGTCGCTGGCTCTAACTCTCTTTGCTAAAGCCTTGACCTCCACCTTCTCATACCTACGAACCATCAGTGGATCAGAACCACCACCGCCCATTCTTGATGACCCGCCATAACGCCATCCTCTTTAAATCAAAATAAAAGCATCAGTCCTAGACCAGAGTTTATCAATGAAACTGTCCTTCTCTCCTTCCTGACCACCTCCTAGCACGCTGAGTCGGCTGCTTGTCGCTGCCATCGATCATTGGCACGGAGGCCCTCCGCCTCGCGTGGAGCGACCGACGCCTCAGGGCGTCTGCTGACTGGACTTGAGACGGGCAACATCTGTTGCTCGAATCGGTACCAGCGGCAGTGCTAAAAATCAAAATCAAAAAGTTTTACTCCCCCGCCTTCTCAGTTAACTGGTTGGCGGTTTCCTTTTCCAGTATTAGGCTACCTGTCGAATTGTACCAGTACTATGTTTCACTCCTGGCAGCTATTGGACACGCTCCAGATGCTGCAATCAAGCCACGGGTGCAAAGACACCCCGCACCCACAATGCAATGCAATACAACGTAGAAGAAATCATCTCCAAACATATTACGCGTATGTTCCGAAAATTTCAAACTGAAACGTTCTACAATCGACCTTTCGAATAGGAGAAATCCATCTACAGCACACTTCATGCGATCGATTCCCTGCTTATCGTTATTATGCTTACCGATTTCTCAAAACGTTATTTTCTATTAAGAACGATCACCGTTTTATACTTACCATTGTACCGTATAACTATGGAGTAGAACAGGGAAAAAACAAAAGGTCTAAAGTTTGCTATTTTTTAAATTAATTTTATTTTTAAATTAATTTTTCAATACTATGACGAAATGGCACAGAAAACTTGGACGTGGTACGGAATTCGTCTAAACAGTTGAATAAGAAATACACAACGGTTTGGTGTAGGTCACAAATGGAGACTGAAAGTGCATCCGAATCGACCCGTGAACGACCTACTTAACGAATTCCATGACAAGAGATGACTGAAACGTAACAAAACTCTGGACCTGTAAACCAGGTCTGGTTAACGTATCATCAGATTGTTTACTCAGATTAATGTTGTAGTCTTGTTATAAACTAAAGTAGGTGCTTTAGGTATGTATAGTAGTAGTATTGGTATGTGTATTTATCAATGGTAAAAATACACCTTGTGTGATTACCTTACAAGGTACTGAAATTATTATGTAAAAAGCCATAGATTGTAGGTTTAGTAGAGAAATAAAAAAACTTGCTGCTGTATTTTTTATAGACGTACAAACTTACTCGGACTTTGCACAGGCCTCAAGATTCATATCATTACTCCGTTTCACGTAAATTTGGATACATTTTCACTCGCACGGTCTGCGTTAGCATTAATTAAGTTTACTGAACCCGTCCTCTTTAAGTACCGTGATTCGATGAATTTCACAAACACACACCCATCTCGAAATTTCTATAAGTGGTCTTCCGTGAATGCAACGTTTTCGTAACGTATTCTACTGCCACAGAGTTGGGGGGGGGGGGGGAGACTTCACTCACTTCACTGATCCCTCATAAGTTGGATTTCTTTGAATCGTAAGCTACCTGTCTCCCGCTTTTTTTATTTTTGGATATATTCTGATCCACACGAGTTTAAGCGTATCCTCTTTTCTCTTGAAACACACACACACACACACACACACACACACAAATATTTTTATTTTAACGATTCAAGGTTGACTGTTTGGATGACTATATTAAAATGTGAACCACGGACGTTGGCACGGTATTGAATACTACATGTGTTCAATGTATTTCTGGTGTCGAGGAGAGTACTTTTCTTGTTCATTCCTTTACTGGATAACAGGGCAATGTACCCACTCTTATGTATAGTACAATATTAATTATGATTACTTCTTACTTTCTTTTCCTTAATACTTTTATGTTACCTTAGTTTATTGAGTCTGCCTTAGCGGGGAGTTGTTTTCTCCCATTTTTTAAAGCTTAAAGGCAGCCAAATATTTCAGGCGTAATCGACGTTTTTTTTTGTTTTGTTTTAATGCAGTGCACCTACATACACTGCATAAAAGCTAATGGTTAAAATTTGTTGTTCAAATCTGAACACGCGCGCGCGCATGTACGTAATCTGTAGCGCGTTTAGTGAAAACGGGACGCAATTCGATTATCAAATAATGAGAAAAATTCAATTTAATCCCAGTGTTCTACATTAGGGCCGAGGATAACTGAAAACATGTTTCACGGATAGGGGTCATGCACGCTCGCCCCAGCTCATATATACGCCTATGTAATTGGCTTTTTTATACTTCTTCTTAATTTTCTCCACTATTAAATGCTATTACATTATTTAAACGAACTAACAGTTTTAAACGAATCCGTTCTGAATTTATTTTTGTAGTCATTCACACTCCTATTTCAACCGTATTGTCTCTCTTCAGACACAAAGTTTTTCAAGGGGCTTCTCGTTGCTATAGAGTTTTATGCCTTGAAAATTTAAGAACATTTCTCACGGAAACCTGTTGGTGAGACGCAGAAGAAAACTGAAGAAGTTCCTTCATCCGCTGTTGTAGGTGACTCAATTGTTATCTAAACAAGCAGACATCACACAAGGGAAAATAGACTGGAATGAAGCTAGCTATGCCCCTTAACTCCAGGAAAAGGAGATGCTACAGATGGGAAGACAAAAAACCTTTATACCTACACCTTTTTAATGAGGGTGTGGCAATTCTTAAGACATATGGCACCACTTCGATAACGGATGTATAGACTATATACATATATTTATTCATTAATTATTCTAAACAGTCTGGTAGACAATGTATGCGTTATAGTTTCGTCGGATTGCAGCCCGCGTTTCGGTTGCTCTATGGTCCTAAAGTCATTTTTGTTTCGGTATATTGCATGTACCTTCCTCCCCCTAGCCGTCCGAGACCTACCCAAGAGCATTCGATGTGTAATCTCCGTTCGAAGACTGCTCAATTGGATATTCGGACGGCCAGTATATAGCATATGGAATTCAGGAGAATCAGGTTACGATCTTGAAATCGATTCAATTGGGCGGCTGATGATTTAGTAATGAGGAGACATTATCTAACGGTAACAAATTAATGTAGGATTTAATAGTGCGATCCGATTAAGCAGTTCTGTGTATGTGTCCGCGCGCAGAGATATTTTATAGTTATTTTATTATATACGGAACTTTTGGGTTTCTGTTTCATGTATGTCTACGAATTCACAGAGCGCTGTTCGCGATGGAAAAATAAAATGAGACGACTTATGGCGCTGAATAGAAAGTAAGTTGTTCATGTGCGTCGACACTGCAACGATTTGTCCTGGGGGAATCCAATGACCTGTGGTACGGCCCTGGGGGTGGTAAGCTTAGACGAGACATGAAAACTCGAAACATCCGAAGTGTCCGCACTGCCGAGATATGTATTTAGAAACTACAGTATGCATGTTAGACTAAAGCATTAACTGTGCTGACGTTATTAGTCTGTAGACCTGCTAATGAAATACGTCAATTTTGCATCTAAATGAAGGCAATAAAAGTTTACTGATCGGAATCTTTCTTCACGGCTTCAGAATATAGAATAAGAATAAAGTATCTCAAAACCTCCTCTTCTCCATTTATTTTTTGTTCCTGCGTTTATTTTTTAAGACAACTAAAGACAGGGAAGAGTGTTTAAGAAACAAAAAATTGAATTTGGAAACAACATTAAAAAGTCTAAGCGATTTCCTACTGGCCGAGGGTATTGTTTACGCACGTTAATCCATTGAAGGACTAGCCATGATTCGACGAAGCAGGGAATATTTTCCGCGAGCAAAATTTTTGGGCCGTCGTTGTCTAAAACAAAAGACGTGAACACCATATTATTATGATCCGTTAGCTCCGGACTGAATGAAAAGCAAATTCGAGATCGTTTTTCTGATTGGGGTTTTCTTATCGGATGACATCTTGTCTTCAGTAACACGCTATATATAAAACTCCAAAAACCCATGACATAATTAGAACCTACTTGCAAGTCTATTTCTGAATCTTTGACTTTGTACGTATTCTTTGCTTCTCGCTTTGTACAAATCTGCATGTGCAGACACACTCAAAACAGGAAGGATATTTTAACATGAAGTACAGTTCGATGTTGCAGGTAAACGTACGCGAATACCTGGCTACTAATTTGGACTGATATTCGCATACCTAGCTAATATATTACAGGTATATACTGTTGGTGTTCATAACTGTTTATATATAACCCTCTTGCTTCTTCTGTAACGTTTTGAATATATCGCTTTTATAAAATGTCACAGGCACGGGTGACTTAATCCTTTTATTTATGGCCGTACGGCTACCTAAATAGAATTTCTACCAGAGTGACAAAAGAAATGTAAACGTATATACGCGTTGTCAAAAGTTCGTATTAGGAGAGAAATATATTGTTCCGCGCAAAGTAAATACGATATAAGTCAACTCGGGGGGGCCTACGAGCAGGGCTATGACAATAAGTGTCTGCGACAGACGACGAACCAATACAAGTAAAAAAAGGTCACGAGTATTTTAGGAAATTTTTTCTGCCGAACGTCAGAACGGACCTGTCCGTGAAGAGTAAAAGTTACCGACATTTTTCACATAAAAAACGCCTAAAGTAGAAGCTCACAAGTAGCAAGTAGTATTTAAACAAGTTCGTAACACAAGAAGTATATTTGCATTTCCACTAGTCTTTAAACTTAACAGAACGACAATCTGAGAGCATATGTAGTTATATGGAAAACTAAAGTGTCAGCGCAAAACACACACACACAAATCAGATATTAGACCGCACACCTTTTACATGTTTCAAATCTCCATTTTTCATTCATATAATTTTTTTTAAATTTCCTGTACTGTGATTTTTTCGTGTAACCATCTTACCGACTAAAAATAAAGTTGTAGGGAATATTTTCCCTTGCTGTTTTGTTAATGTTTTAACATAATCTCACATCCTATACTGTCAATGAGTAATGATTTGTCCCACTTTCAATGGAAAACGTACAGATACGACTTTCATTTTCTTGTATAAGGTACAACTTTTCAATTCCCCAGGGAAACATCTTCCAAAAGATTTGGCCGTAAAGCGCATTTAAAGAACGCATTAGTTCTTTTTCAACTCTTGTCAGCTGACAGTGAACCAATTTAAATTAATTTTCAATATATCGATTCGATTGTTACGAACTGTATACTTGGTGGAGTTAAAACAATTTTAGTTAATAACTGAATAAATGACCTGTTCCTTAATTCCTCAGCTGCATTGGTGGAATTAATATCTATTCATCCCCCACTAAAGCTATAGAATTAAACAAATTGTTATTTATCATTAATTCGTGGAAGTTGTAAAATTTTTTAATTAATATTTTGGCCAGCTGTGTAGTTTGTTACTCTTGAGCTACTTTGCCTATCTTAATTAATTATAAACAACGGAGCTCCACGTAATAATCTGTATATTAAAATTTTTAATATATTTTCCCTAGCTGGTATAGTTTCGTCCGTGTAAATATTTCTGGTAATAAAGCTACATTTTAATTAAAGGTAAACATATATACCTTCTGTTCTAAAAACTTTATACCTTTACAAAAAATCAAGTAATCCGTGCTTCATTCACCATTTGCGTTTGTATGTTCCACACAGCCAAGAATTTAACGTCTATATTTGGGATTTCCCCAGACTGACTACAAATGTATCTCAAAGATTTTGATGGCATGTCTTTAAAATAACTTTGCGAATCACGTGTCATTGTACCTCATCGTATCATAGTTCCTAATAAAATATTTGGAAAGTAAGAACTACTTGGTTAATTTCTAGAAACATAACTAGTACGTGAGTAGGTACTTTTAACTATACAATTAATTTTCCGAAAAGCCTTATCATTTCAGCTACCGCAAACAAAATTCAATAACACTCATATCGCACTCAAATTGTTTTATATTTAGTTTGACAACTCTGCTGCGGCAGCAGGAAAATACATACTTTGAAGACAATCGATACAATAACTAGCAATTAAGTGACCAATAATAATAAAACGTGCTTACCTCCAAGTTGACGAGTACGGTCGAACATCTGTCCGCGGGTACGTTACTATCAACGGATATCGTAATGCCACTATATGAGATGCCGTTGAAGCTGATAGGACCCGCATTCACCGTAAAAGTTACGCACACGAACAGAACTGATAAAACCATACATTTATCTACATTTGTAGCCATTTTAAAAAAAAATTAAATATACTATCCGAAGTCTGTTTTTTTTAAATTAATTTTTGTTACAACAGTATGTAGGCCTACTATCACTTTAAAAACACTGTTTTGATTCCATAACAACTCTATGAAATGTCACAAAATACAACTTATTTACAGAAAGATTTCACAGTCCGAAAAAGTTCGATCTACGAATTTATTTGCTAAATTTTATTCTTTTTAAATCCACTGGTTTGGGTCACTTATCGAGCGCCTGTGTACGGCGTTTCCATGGCGATAAAACACAAACACAATATAACAAAACACAACAATCCACCTAGGGAAAAAAAAAATTAAAAATTCGAATATTATTTTACAACCAACCGTATTAACTGTTTAATCCAAGGAACAGTTTTTAACAAAATGTCAAGTCTGTTGCAAGTTTTATCGGACACTTCGTAAGCGGAGCCAGGCTATCTACAGCACGCAGCACAGTCCACAAGTTAACGGCAAGAGCGTCAGAGCTAGACTGACTGATGCGTGCGTCGCTAGTGAGCGCTGCTCTGTTGGTTGACGCGCGGGAAGCAGAAGAAGAACTGAAGCATGACGACTAGAGGAACGAACACCCTCACTACCTGCAGGCCTACACAACAAAGCGTATTATTAGCTGGCCAAACCATTTTACCAGTTTAAAGAATATTATGGTACTAAACACTACTCTAAACGTCTCAGCTTAGATGTTAGCCTATAGGCCATTTCCCATGGAGGCGGTTTTTCTTCTGTAATAAACAAAAATCATCAAACGCGTATATATTTTACGCCTAGTGTCGCGACAGAGATTTTTCTCCTTAGAAGAAACAGTATATTACGTGTTTCAATTTATTTTTTACTACTGGACGTGAATTATAACTTTTGTCTAATCTTACAGCTGGGATTTCTCCCTACACACACTACGTACATTTAATACATACACGTGTCTGTGGTGTCATGCTAAGTCACCGTGGTGGAATGTGCCATATATGACAGAGATATTATCAGCAAAAACCTTACAGAAAAGCCTTCGGGGAAAACAGCAAAACACAACGGGGGACTCAAACTGAAAAATGGTCGCAGCACACACACATTATTTATTTATTTGTATATAAATACAGATTTATTAATAAATTATTTACCTTAAATTATCCGCCGTGTGATTTCTTGTGCTTCGTCTAAATAATTTATTAATTCGTACAAGTGATTTGGTTACCATATTAAACATGAATATTAAAACAGATTTATTTATTTATACTTATATAAATGTGAACTTGATAAATTATTTAACACGATGATTGGAAATTCAACGTCGTTTATGCAAGGTTTGATCGCTGATAATCTTGATCGTCTTCTGGTGGATAAAATAATTTTTACAGATATCCACAAATCCAAAAATTATCTATTGTCTAAATAAAATTATAAAATAATTGAATGAGCAAAGCGAGTTCTCAGATTTAACTCGACCGTTTGGCATTTCTCTGTCTGTCTACCTACTTGGGGTAGGCCTATGTCTTACGATAACTTCTGAATGCATCAACTTCGGATACATGTCCATACTTTTACCCCACATTTCCATATATTTTTTAGATCGATTCCCCAAAAAATAGGGAATGGGAAGCAAAATTCGAGGGATCAAAACAAAAACAAAACATGATAGGTATTAAAGAAAATTAACGAAAGTCTAAATATAGTTTCAGTTTTGGAAATTTCAAAATTTTAGGACACCTAAATTTGTAAAAATCCATACCAGTTACCAGACTAAAAGAATGTTAACCTAAATCCGAATGTTGTGTTTACAAATTATACCCCAACGTACTCTCATTCTTAAAAATTTTTTAATTTAAGCGCACAACAGGTCAAAAGTGTATGTCAGAATTTTAAGAAAATTGTACAAATCTATGTGGAGTATCGAGTTATGAGATTTATTTTAAATACAGCTCGCTATCTTTAATAATTTTACATAATTAATTTCTGTCAACACCCATTGCAAAACGTTTGTAAGCTGTTTGTAGAAAGCATTACATTTTGTTATCAGTTACGTGTAATTGTAAAAAGGATTAAATATAGGCCTATATATTTACTGAAACCTTAAAAGCTGTGACAACATTGTTTGACGTTCGGAGCACATGGTCAGGATATTAACTAAAAAAAATCAATAATAGTAGTTCAGAATTATCAATGTTTATTGCAGCATTGTCTCCTTCACAATTGTTATTTTACTAAAAAACAAGATAATAATCGGGGTTTTCGTAATTTTTCTGGTACAGTAGAGCGTCGATAACCCGGACGTCAAAAATCCGGACCTTGTACACAGACACAAAATTCGATTCGTCGACAGCGATACCAAAATCGAGATACCAATAGATTGGGAAAGATTTGCGCAAGCTTGTTCAAATTATTGAAGGTCTTTGAAGGTCTTATTAAAGTTAATGCCAGGTTTCGGAGACTGCGATGAAAAACGATGCAAGCGATGGTTAGAAAGTCATAAAAATGACCAGGATATCAAATTTTAAATGATGAAGAAATAACTAACACTATAGCTCTGGAGGTCGAGCCCCCAGACGATAACGAAAACGACAAAAGTGAAGACATCGCTGATGAGGCACCAGACGGACCTTCACATGCCAGTGCATTCAGCGCATTGGAAACTGCAATGTCTTGGCTGGAAAAGCAGCCCGAATGCTCTACTACCCAACTTTTGTTACTAAAGATACTCAGACCTGGCCTCCAATAAACGCATCTCAAGCCATGTTCCAAAAAAAAGTGACTTTTTTCGTAGTTCTCATCTGCACAATTAAATTTCTTCATAATTTGTGATTAAAAAAATTTTTTATATAATATTTGTGTAAGTGTTTGGAATAAATATAGCGAAAATGATGTTTCTAACTTAATACTGAGTTTTCGTAAGTACCCCGTCTATTCTTATACTTTTAGTAGTGATTTTTTTGTATATGTTCGAAAGTCGGGACAAACCGATAATCTGGACTGGATCAAACACCAATTAGTCCGAATTATCGACGTTCTACTGTACCTAATATTGAAAGTTATTTAATAATAAACGTATTACGTTCAAAATAGTGAGCATGTTTTACATCTTAGATACGGTACTTTACTAATTAAATTAATCGGATAATTACTATTATATAATAGTAATAATTATAATAATAATAATAATAATAATAATAATAACAATAATAATGAAAAAAACAAAAGTTAAACCAAAGGATTCATTGCACATAACGTTGTCAATCCACTGAGCAGAAACAGCGACCGGCTACAACTTAATGAGTTTAGGTTTTTGTTTTGTGTTATATTTATTTTCAGTAAAATGAAGTAATTAAATACAATAAAAGTAATGTTAATATTAAGTAGTATTAATAAAATGAATGGTACTACGTAACTGCCACGTATATCATAAATAGAGTTTCTTAAAATAGAGTCGTGAAGTTTGGAAAATATTCACTGTGATATGCTTCGGCAAGACACTTGATTTAGGTTTAAAAACACAGGTTGTAGTTATTGTCTTCTAATAGACTATAATAAAAGGTGTCTGTAATCAGGTTAAAAAATATTTTATTATATTGTAGTTAATCTGTCTCTCAAAAAATTGTAGGCTATAGAAGAACATACGTCAAAAATCAGATGTATCAATAATGTGAACAGCATCTTTCGTACATATTTTTCAAACGCTTATCTACAACGAAAATTATTGTTTGATTTAGTTCAAGTACATTCGATTTTGGACTACATTTGTAACCTAGTGTCTCCAGACGTTACTTCATCGTATGGAACTTGTTTCAATGTAGATCTGTTTACATCCATAGTAACGTAATGTTCAAACGGCCAAATTTCAAATTTTATATTACCCGACGTTCCGTAGGATGTTTGTAAGGTATTTCAAATAATTATTAGTATTAATAAATACCTTTTTAATGAGCTAATGATGATGAGAAGAAGAAGAAGAAGAAGAAGAAGAAGAAGAAGAAGAAGAAGAAGACGCTGATGAATATCGACGACGATATTTTTGAAAATCTGATAATCAGCTAGCCCTGATTATCCCAGCTAATTCTGATTATTGACTCTCCATTGCACTAAAGGTAACAAATGTGATAATTCCTCCGATTGAAGAATTCCGGATGAAATAATTCTTCCGAATTTTTAAGGGCCCGAAGGACGTGTTAAGAACAGAGGAGGCTAAATGCCTCACGTTATGGTTCACCTTGTACTTCGTCACTCTTACTTCTATGCACGATTAGTCGCTCGTCCATCGTTTAGTAGATAGCGGGATTGTTATAACGTTTCACTAGACGGAGAACTTTACAGTTTTCAAGTAGGCCTACTACGTCGGAGTAGGCTTATATGTATAATGTGCTTAGCTTAAGAGGCATAACGTTAATTGTACCAGCCTGTAGAAATTCATTAAAACACTATTATCCAGTAGATAGACCTGTTGCAGAGTACGTAACGACATCCGCTGTTATAGATACATTAACTTGTGTTTAACACGTTCTTATTACATTACTGATAAAATTAGGTCATATAATATTAATATTAGAGTGTACTGAACTGTCGTATCTGTCAGAGTCGAATCCTCAACGCAAGCAGTGCTTGCCCAGAGAAAATCAGGCAAAAGTGAATAAACGATTACGTAACCAACATTATTGTTGTCACCAAAAACTGTTTCGCACGCCTTCTTATCTCTCATTCTTTTGAAAATCGGCGGCGCATTTGTCACCTTTTGTCGCCCGATATTGAAACTTGGGTTGTCATGTTTATAACAGCTCTGCCCTCAAGGCAATCCCTTCAAAATATGCTTCGGTGGACTAACTATGATTTGGCCAGTATTTAAAAAATCTTAGCCTTTATTTAGGATTTCATAACTGCGCTTTCATTGTTTAGCCTTCTTTTTTACATTAGGCTACAGTTAGAAATACTCAAAGTTATAAAAATCTAACCTACGAGTATGGTGGTTTGCTGTACACAAAAAGCTATACAAAAAGCTTATTGTACTCTTCAGTAGTGCTTTAAGCCGCTAGGAGCGCTAGCAGTGTCCCGGCTCGGTGAAAATGCGCTCGGTCACAAGTTTCTTGTAACGTGAAAAAGTGTTATTGGGGGCTGTGAGAATACTGTACCTCGAGAAGGGATGTGTTGCTAAACGCCACTTTTTAAATCCTCATACTAATTACACTTGATGAATATTTTTCTCACTTGCGACACAAACGAAGCGTACCTGAATATTTTTTAATATTTTCTAGCATTTGAATTTTATGTATACTACATGTAGATACTTGTCCTTAAGGTCGATGCTTGTGTGTGTGTGTGTGTGTGTGTGTGTGTGTGTGTGTGTGTGTGTGTACGCACCATGTCAAATAGGCCTACACCATTAGCACTTGTCTACCACAGCTGAGCGAATCCTAGTGGTTTCCACTATACCAGTTTCTGTTCCTATCCACTGTTTTATATCACTGTTCCATTCCATATCACTGTACCATTGTACCATAGTAAGTACAGTGGTCGCTGCCCTACACACGCTGAGTAACACCGCCCTGGACTCACCACACGAGCTTATAGACAGTGTAATCATAAAATGAAAAAAAAACTCAATACAATTTAAATTAGTTACAATTTTATTTAAAATTGTTTTCTTTTTATTTAAGTAGGTGTATTATTAATGTACAAATATTAACCCACTGGTGTTATGAATAATGTTACAGTATATTAATTTCCATACATAACTGTGAATATAAGGAAAAAATTTCCAACGTAAGATTTTTACAGTTAAATCAATACAAAAATATTCCCGAAAGTGAGAAAAGAAAATACCATGAACAAAATTTGAATTAACAATATGTTATTACGTTGTTTTCTTTTATACAGTATATGTACTATTCATTTATCATTAGTAGTATTGTGAGCCTATTGTTGTTTTTTTTTTTTTTTGCAAGCGAATTGACCACTTAGGATCACGCTACAACTTTATTTCTATTGTTGTTGTTATTATTATAGTTATTTTATTTTTTAGTAGGCCTGCATATTACGATATACGTGGTAGATATTCTTACGACAAGACTGACACACTTTAAAATTTAAAAGTATTTACGAAGATGAGAAAACAAAGCATCTGATTAAAATCCAGTTTATAACGTTTTATTTATCGTGTTTTCTTTTCTTTTTAATACGCTAATTATTAATGTGTTATTATTACCTAATTAGGCTTTCGAGAATATAATGTTATTGTAATCAAGAAGTGAAATGGAGATTTCCCTTAGCTAAGGATGCCCTTAAGAGAAAGAAATGATTGTTGTGCGGGCAACTAGATATGAACCGGAGAAAGAAGATGACCAAGTGGTTTGTTCGGAGCGCGCTTCTATACGGTGCAGACACTTGGACGTTGAGGAAAGAAGAGGAGAGGAGGTTACAGGGCTTCGAGATGTGGACATAGAGAAGGATTGAAAGAATTTCCCTAAGGGAGAAAGCGACGAATGAGAAGGTGCTTGGAAGAGTAGAAGAGTGCTGCATATCATCAAGGACAGGAAGAGAATTTTTTGGGACACTGTATGCGGCAAACATAAGGTACTGTGATTGTAGAAACACTGGAGGGCTGGTAAATGCAAAGAGGAATAGAGGACAGAGGAGAGCCCATGTGATAGACGATATACAGAATTGTATTTCATGATAGGAGACTTCATGAAATGTAGAGACTAACCAAGGATAGGTAAACGTGGAGTGAACCTGCAGAAAACGCATCATCATGATTACTTAATTGTTGTTATTATGAAAGTTTTTTATTTGTTACGCATGATGTCTGAATCGTAACGGACAAAGGTAACGTTACGTTTATTGTGCAATGCTGTACACGCAGAACCGGAGTACTTTACATGTTAACAGACTGTATTGCATGTCTGCTTCGACCCAATATTGAGACAACACGAGGGCAGAGACAAACTCTACTTAACTAGAGCATCCCTTCATTTTGCAAAGAGACGTCTTCGAGAGCTCTTTGGATACATTGACCTGCAACTTACCTACCATCCTCTCGCCTACCCAACTGCACTGCCCACTTCCTAAATTATTTTATAATTCTGTAAATTATATTTATTCTAGTTTGGTTTCGTATCAACTTATCTGTTTTACTGCCTCCGTTGGTAATTTCTTATCCTTCATAAAACGTTATTACTTTTCCATATTGACTATAAAGAGGAGCCTCTCTGATCTTATTTAACTGAAAATTTCAGGCATTGCGTCTCCATTCGATTCACGGTTTCAGCGTTTACCATCCACTTCTACCTCGTCGGCAGATGCAGTCATTTTAATATTATGTTTGTCTTTTTGCCTATGGTTTTTCGTAGCAGCTTTATGCTTTCCTGATTGAATTCGGCAGTTAAACCTCTATAGTGCTCTCTTACTTCTTGTTAAGCCGTTAGTGAGAACTACAGACACAGTGAAACTGGTGTATAATTTTTCGAATCATGCTTAATTTCTTTTTGTGAATTAAAACCACTATAAGTTTTCCATTCCGTGAATATTCTGATTACATTCTGATGCATTCACTAAAAACGCCTTTCAATACTTCGCAGTTGTTATTCCTTTGTAGAGGAATATTCATTCTTTCTGTTATTTTGTCCATTAGTTGGAGACTTCGTTTTTTATATGTCTTATTATTACGATAAATACTATCCATAATGTATATAGAAGGATGTCATTTTTTCTTATTTCATTGTGTGCGCGTCCAGCAACTTGAATTATTTTCTCTGCTTTTACTTTTTATACAATTCTGCCATTATTTTTACCATCTTCCTTTTCTATCCTGTTACACTTTGTTAACAGGTACTTTGAAACTATAACCGGCTGATAGTTTCCTGCTATCGCGTGCCGTGGTCCACTCCTTAAAAACCAAGACAACCAGACATCATCTGAAGAAGTCATATGTTATTCATTGGGTGATCGTATTTCTTCACAGTCGACTGAAGGTGACTTCCGCAAATGGCGTGGACACGTCTGGATTTTAACACTGAATGGTCTACGACTCGATAGCTGCGAAATTTTACCGACGAGATTCCACCCGTGAAAACTTAAAAACAATCTGTAGCGGCTATAATCGTTTCTTGACCATGAAATGTCCTCTTTTTACAGAGAATCTCCCGGATCCGTTCAAATTTGTTAATTTTATAATCAAGTTTTGTGACTTACGATTCTTCACAAATCAGACAGAAAACCCTTATGTATTAACTAATTACTCATAAAACTCGCAGCTTACTGTGGAAATAAATGTATCATAAACTTCTAAATAACAAAATAAATAATTTGAAACTATTCAGTACTGTCGTACGATAAAATACTATGGGTACAGTCAAGCATCACATACAGGACATGGACAGGTGGCTAAGTGGTCGGGAAACTATTTATTCCTAAGGGATGGCAGAGTGTACAGAGTCGAAAAATAATATAAAAATGTATGTTTGCTTATTGATCAGAATCGTCGTTCTAGACTTTCTCCTAACTCGCGTGCGCGCACGTTTGTGTTTACTGTTCGTGAGGATTTTCGCCGGCGATACTACTCGAGCGGTACTTTCGTGTTTTAGGCACTTACAGGGGGTGCCCTGGGACAGTCCTCTAACATTGTAATGACATCGACTGCACTTGTGGCTTGTCAAATGGACATCAACTGCGCCAACAGTCAATGCTACGTTTACCTGCACGTCTGCGTGTGTACGCGCACATTTGCACATCCGCCGGGCTTGTTGCCATATATCGTATTCTTTTTTTTTTTAATTATAAAGTACCTATAAGCAGCGGTTGTTGATTGTTGGTTGCAGGTGTAAAAGAAAACTCAGATACTGTAGGTCTACATACAAAATTTTGCATAGATTTTTTTGCGAAACGGTTGGCCATACCTGAAGCATCTTTGCAAAACATAATACCAGAAAAGACAAGTGAAATGATACCTTATATAAAAAAACGTTTTTTGCAACCTTGTGAATATAATGGGTGGGGGACTGTGCTATATTGCACAGCCCTGGGTCCCTGGTAGAACTTATCCCAATCCCTCTTGATAATAAAGAGTGCAACGCCCGCATACTATTATGTTTTTATTGTTTTTCTACATTTATATAATTTTTCAGTTTATTTTTTATTTTTACTCTTTCACCAGGTTTTATTGGCGGTTTTCCATTTCCAGCCTTCTGACGTCGCTGCGCACTTTCGACACGTGAAATTTTTTGTAGCACATGATACCATTGCCTCGTTCGAACAACACTCTATCCACGTTGCTACACTCTCTCAGGTCGAAAGGAAAATTCAAGAAAGACTGAGAGGGACTGAGACATACGTGTGTGTGTAAAAGTGATCGCAGAAGATATTTTGAGTGCAGTAGTCGTGTTTGTGCGCAATTAAAGTGGACAACATTTGGGTTAAGCGCAATGGATGGGCGCCTGGCAGTTCGTCTCGGAAATTAGCCTGTAACCAACGAATGCTGGAAGCGTTCGTCACCGTTTAAAAGAAAACATAACAGCGTTTTACGAGCTTAAAAAATGGAAAATATGCAGTATGTTACACGCGCTTGTATATTGTAGTAGCTGGGATTAGCAGACGCTGTTTAAGACATACCTACTGTTTATAACTACTCTCGCGTTGCATCTAGTCCGCTTACATATGCACGAGTGAACACACAAACACACGTTTACAGAAGTGCCAATGTAAGTACATGCTGCACACATATACGTACTTACATGGCGTATGTAAATACGGTAAATCTCGTGTTTAAAAGCGCCCCGTACGGATTCCGTTCATTTTATATTAATTCAGACCAACCCGCGTTGTGTACGAATACTGTCGTAAAGTCGGATGTTTACATTTAATGAAACTCTGTACACACCGTACAGCGCACTAGCGGTGGTTGTAAAAAAAATTAAAATCATACGTGTAACACCTGAGCACAAAACGCGTTGGCTCCCGCTCTCACTCACTCACTCTCTCTCACTCTCTCTCTCTCTCTCTCTCTCTCTCTCTCTCTCTCTCTCTCTCTCTCTATGTTGTCTGTTTATGTGTCTCTCTGTCTATCTGTCTGTCTGTCCATCTGATGTCTCTCTCTCTTTCTCTCTCTCTCTCTCTCTCTCTCTCTCTGTATCCCCTTCCTTTTTATCATTGGTGTTGTTCTTCACTGGTCCGTTTGGTGTAAGAAGTTGTAAATTCAATGCAAAGTATAAGCTAATTAGTTCAAAATTTTGTACTTCTGAACAAGAATATAAATAACAATTTTAAACAAACGCTACTCGCAGATTTTCAGAATTCTCACTCTAGCCACACACACACACACACACACACACACACACACACACACACACACACACACACACACACACACACACACACACACACACACACACACACACACACACACACACACACACACACACACACACACACACACACCTATTCTCTTTTGTCTTTCACTGTCCCTCTCTGTCTCTCACACTGTCTCCCTTTTTCACTTTTGTATCTCCTGTTCAGTCCCCTCCTTCTTAATCTCTGTCTGTCTGTCTCTCTCTCTCTCTCTCTCTCTCTCTCTCTCTCTCTCTCTCTCTCTCTCTCTCTCTCTCTCCTTTCTGGTTGTTATTTTACTCCCAGCTCGTCTAGAATATATTTGTAAAGTCAGTTAAAATAATTAGCTGATAGTTTGTTCTTTTGAATACAGTACACAGAATAATTTGAAAATAAATCTTTATTTCCAGATTTACATTATCCTTCTATCCCAGTGGCGACCAGAAACTACTAAAACCAAGTCTAAATGTAAACCGTTGCCTTTAAGCGTTTTGGAATGAGTAGCAGTACTTGTATTATTTTTCAATATCTGTGATTACTTCACCTCTGTCGAGGCGTTTCCACACCCACGAAGACATTACAATTATCTTTCGGTACAAGAACCGTAGTGGTAGATTTTGCATTCAGACTGGGGTTTAGTGGGACCGAAGATCCAAAATCGTATTAATTTTAAATAAAAAATATTTTCGATTATGTAAATTTATTAAAGAACATCAAAAGTAGATAACAACTGTTCCTTCCTCAAATGTTACTTTATAGTAAAGTTTTATTGTTTTTGATGTAGGCGTAGTTTAAAATTACGTATATATAAAGAGTTGAGGCCATTATTGTTCTAGTCAATCGGCCACACATAAAATAATAGCCTACCGTGCATTGAAATAACTCATGTCGGCAGAAAGATACGTTACCTGGATAAAAAGCGCATACAAATACAAATACGGTATGGACTATACTCGTATTGTTACTTTGCACAAGACAGATGAATACAGTTTCCCAGTAGAAAAATGAATTTTGTTCTCGCCAGCGGTCTTTGTTGACAACGACAAACGCTGTTAATTCGAAACTATCTGTGGTTTCAAACGATTACTCATTTGGTAGCCAAATTTACTAAATAAGATCTTCTTTTGAAATCAGCAGTCACGGATTGTGTTGCACAGTAGGTCATGTCACACAGATAATTAAGACGAACCTAAACATAAAGACAGTCGTTCTGGTGCTACTTGTTTTTTTTTTCATGTAGAAACACGCAGTGAACAACTTTCTTAATCTGGTAGTTAAATACAACTTTCAATTCAGCAGCCTAGGCCGGGCCGTACTGTGTCTTGAACTACAATTTTAGGGAGCAGATAAACAAACTGTATTATTAGCGTAGAATTCATAAGACTAATAAGGGGTATGAATTAATTCATTAAGACTGCTAATAAGTAGTAACATCTGGACTCTTAACAAGTTTGTAACAGACCTGCTAAACAGAACGAAAGCAAAGTGCTCAGGAGAGGATAATAGGGGCAGCGTGAGAGAACGGGATGTGGAACGAAGAATCGTGCGCGTAGAAAAAAGTGTGTGTGTGTGTGTGTGGAATCCAGAGACTGGAGTGGTTGATTTACCACCAGAGAAAGGTTAATAGCATAAGTGTAAAGGTACTATACAAGGCCTCTGTAGGTAGAGGGTCAAATGGAGAAAGAGTTCTGAGCGAACTCAAGCAGATGAAGCTCAATATTATCCAAGGACAGGATCACAACGAATGTATGGCAACATTTGTGTAGGTCAGTTAAATGGGTCGGTTATGTCAACAAGAAGAAACAGTAGCAGTAATAGAATGTAAATAATTTATAATATAAAATTTATATAAACAGAGTATAAATTTAAAGTCAAGTACACTTTTATATAATTAGAAAACAGTACACGGAAATAATTAAAGCTTTTATAAAATAAATTACACTGTATTCATGAAACGTTTAAATTAAAATTATGATAATTTAGTTCTGTGACAATCAGGAACTAAGTTTCATTCTGTTTACAACACTGTGTGAATAAGTTTACCAACATCCTAATTTAGTCGTAACAATCTTTTTTAAAACACTGTAGATACCACTTTTTATTAGTAAAAGTCGGAACACAAAATTGTCTGGATTTTTAGTTTTCACGTAGGACTAATATGAAAAAGCACGGAAGTGGCCATGAGTAGCTTATGGGTAATTGATAAAACTCGTCCATAAGCTAGAGTCATTAAAAAACCCTTGAAGCAACTATAATCGATAAAGTGAACATTCGATTTTTATAAAATGCTATGTGATGAAAAGAATGCCCTAATACTCCGACACAAAATTTGTTTTAAGTAGCTAGGTGCTTAGCAATAATTCTTACTGCTTTGTGTGATATCTTGATTTCATGACTTTTGAAGTGTTGTAACGTGCCAATTTCTTGAAACAGGAAATTGAAGCCTCATGATCGTAATTAATTATTCAGAATTCAGATATCAAAGCTTCTTTATTATTTTATAACGAGGAAAGGTTATAGCCTATCTTATTAATGTGAAAGTCGAAATGTTATTTTTTATTAGTCGTTCTCTTTAGACCAATATACTTTAGGCGTAGTTAAATCTTATTATTTTTACGTCCAAAACGAAACACTAATATGTTTCCACTACCCTTTCTTTCTATTTCAGAAATTACGTTTTATCATATGAAGGGTTTTGCTCTCTTTCGCCAGCTCCGGTCCCGACATCGAAAGGGAATATTCGCGGTCTGAGAGTACCAGAGCTGGAAAATGTCGACGAGTGTTCCTTGACTAGAAGATCCCAAGAAGAAAGATTTCTATTCCGGTTTGAAAGTAGAGGAATGTGTTAACGCTGTCAAAATATTTTTAAAATAGCGAAAAATTAATGTCCGTTACGCTTGTATACTGACGTACTTACATTTCATTTTGTTTTCATCTTCTCTAATGCGTCCGACTAATTTTCTAACACAAAAAAAAAGTAATATTTGAATGTTACATTTTTTTGAATGTAAAAATGTAAATTCCCCTTGTGTATAGATTTGAATGTAATATTTTTTAAACATTACTATAGAAAGTGTGTAAAGTACCAACACTTTACATTGTATTTTATCGGGGAAACAAATAAAAAAATTGAATAAAAGTTTTTCACTATGTGTCTCCATAAATTAACAATCAGTTTAGAAAATAAGTTTGAAAATTAACAAACGCAGATTTTTCGCTGATTTAAAACGTTAACAAAGCACGTGGTCACCGCGTTTACAAAATTTTGTAAAATTAAACATGTTCATTTTAAATTTTTCGTGTTTTTGTACTTGGTAACCCTCACTTTCTTAATTTTAACGTTCTCTTTAAAGTATTTGTATTCCACAGAAAGGTATTATTACGCTTCTAAGACAAACATATGATGTATGTTTTTAATTGATTTTAATGAAATTAGTGAATTACAGATATTATTTACCCATTATTTTTTAATTTGTTGGTACGATTTTCATTATAATATGAAAAAACAATATTCTAAGAAAACGGTATGTGGTTGAAAAAATCCCCCCCCCCCCCGAAATGAAATCCTAGGTTCGCCCTTGCCGTGGTGTGAAGATATTTTATTCAAGCGTAAAGTGGAATGGAAATTAAGGAATTCATCCTTTCAGGAAGACGGATTTAAAGACTGGTTCGTCATATCGAGTAGGCTACTGTGAGAAAATGTAAAATTACAATTGAGAAAAATTGACTGCCTCGAAGTACTGTCAACGTCATGTCTTTTCTTTGTGTCTCTGTCCGACGTGTTAAAGCAGGCGAGCTTCAAAACACAATGGATGTACTCTATTTAGTGTTCGTCGATCTCTTGCATTGTCGAAGGATGAGACGTTAAGAGCGACACGTCTCCCGTGGTAAAACAAGCCAGTTTTTACACAGTCGTGTCCGAGTAGTTCAGCTCTGTCAAGGTGTGTCACGATCGCACGTGTCAGAATGCGCGCGCATCGCTCGTATTCTACTTTATACATCGATGTTAACACAATGGTCGACAATAATACAACTATCGAAAATATCTAGACACGAGTTAAGTCCGCAGCGTGGTTAGCCGAATGTAAATGCAAGAACTTTTTTTTGAATCGTATCGATACTAATGATAAAAGATTTTTAAAACGTCAGTGTCACAGCTGTGCTAACAGAGAACAAACAACAAGGTGTTTGGAAGACGTCGCTGGGGCCTTGAAACCATGGACCGGCGCGTGATGGCGCATCTATTTAGCGGTTTCCCGTCACTCCGGGACATGACTTCACATAGACACGGCTGTTTAGTGAAACAGATACGACCAGGTGAAACACACCGGTACCGGAAGTACACAATACAGCTAGACTTTTCAGCAACGATGAATACATTTCTGCTGTTAATGTTGTCTGCGGGAAGACGTATGTTCCACACCTATGCCTCCAAACCAGGCATCATAAAAATTAATAGTCCTATCATTTAATACGGCATTAACATACGTATTATAAAATTATTTACATAAAATATTATACTTTCTGAGTTTTAGAGATAGTTGTTAATCAAGACCACGTGTGCAGTGTACGCTACATTTTTTGTAATTTTCCAATTCTTAGAATATTTTCGTTGTCAAACACAATTTACAGTTTACTTTAAGTGTTTAGATATTTTCGAGTGGTTCGAATATTACAATTGAGGGTAAAAGATACCCCAGTGACAGCATTCTGAATTTAATTGTACGTGTAATATTTATATAAATACAAGTTATTTATTCGGCTTATCTGTTGACCACTGATTTTTTAGTTTTCTGCTGATCACACGAAGGGCATTTGTCTAGCCTGATCTTTTTGATATTCGTTTAGGCTTCCAAGCTAGCTCATGACCATTCTTGGATTTCATCTTCTCAACACGTATCTCTGTGTCATCATAATGCGATTTCTTGATGACAATTCTCAATATTTTCCACTATATATCTATCTATTAGCGTTTAAACGGTATTGCACATCCCTTATTTGCTGACTCAGTCGGTACACCCTAATAACTTCCTATAACACCGTCAGGGGCGCAGCCAGGATTTTCTTCTGAGACGGTTTTGGCGGGTTTAGATTTGTGTCAATAAATCTACCAAAATGAAAAGAAAAGGAATTAGTGAATAGCTACTTATTTCGGTGTAATCATGAAGGCAAGTGAGCAAACACGAGAGTTAGATTAATAGATATCTAAAGTTTAACAAAGTCATGAAACAATAAATACTACATCTTACATTACAATATAAATACAATATATGATACCGTGAAACTGGTACAAATTTTCTCCCATCTTCTGCTGACCCTTATAGTATGATAGTATTTAATGTTTTTGAAAGAAGTTTTTTTAAAATTTCACCGTACTGAGTAAGTGTCTAAAAATATTTGAAGAAAATGGTATAAGATTGGAATTATTCACGGTCTACTCGTCTTGATACAGAAATGAATAAAGGATTTTCATAAAATAAGCGCTTCAAAATGGAGCATATTTTGTAGGAGTCCGCATACAAATCATTTCAACGGTAGAGATTATGGAGCGCTAGCTAGTGAACTGCGTTCCGAATCGAAACGTAAAGTTTTAATTGTTGATTTATTTTAGAAATGATAAAAAAAGCACTAAATTAAAAAATATGGAAAAATTATTAAATGTGGATCGAAAAATATTGTAAAGTAGGTACATCTGTGTAGGAGTTGAATAACAAGCAAAAATCTGTTTAATATAGAAATTTTCAAGTTGCTTTGGAATAAATTTCTGTACTAGAAATATCGTAAACTCGAGTTGGATACACTGCGGGCTGAATAAGTACTGGAAGGGCTTCTTTTTCATATTCGCTAGATGAAGGTAACCTCAAAAACTATACTGACATCTGTATTCGGAGATCTTTCCATTTAAATTCAAGATAAGATTTCTCCCGAATAGCCATACCTGTACCCGATAATCCAGTACAGAATTTCATTTCCGCTGTTCCAGCAATGAGTCCATATACTAAACTGCCATACTTTGGTTTAGGGAACGTTCTAGGGGTGTCCTACCGTCCATCTTACTTTGATTAAGTTTTTCCTATTTTATTCATCTCTTCTCCACGTCTCTTCGTCTCGTTCGAGTACTGTTAGTCAATCATCGCGTGGAAAAATCAGAACATGGAAATTATTACAATACAGTATACGGTATGCAGTCCAGCTGAAACCGTATACAGTAGCTATCAAAGCAACTCTCACCAGTCGTAACAAAATTTTTAGCTCCAATCGTATAGTGGTGTTGTTGACACGTTCCTGTTGCTGTCATTTAAACAAAGGCCTACACTACAGCAGAATGATGGCAACACGACGGGTCGGCTTCATTGAAGGTGATAAATCGCTGTCGCTGAACGCTAATTGTGGAAACGTGTAGGCAGCGTGGACTAAATATGAAGATGTCATTATACTAAAGGAACAATCTGACTGGCGTACACGGAGAGTATCTCAGTTCTAATATCACATTATCACATCAAAGCGCTCCGATCGTAAGCCTTCATAGCTCGCGAGCCATAAGTGTAGCCTACTATTTAGCCAGCTTACTACCAGTGGCGATTCCTGACTCGATGGCTACTGCAAGCATCGACTTAAGCACAATGTAAGCACACGTACATAAAATCCTTATGCTATAAAATCATTAAAAAATATTTAGGTACGCATTTGTTTGTGTAGTTGTGAGGAAAATATTCATCAAATGTAATTCGTATGAGGATTAAAAAAGAGGTGTTTAGCTAGCTGTGATACTACTTCCTAGTTAAAAAAAAAAAGATTTCAACAACCAGTACCCAGGACACACCGCGGGGAGCTAATCTCAAAGAGCGACAACAAAAAACAATAAACAATAGACAAACATGGCTGCATTTCCACCGAGCCGGGACACTGCTAGCTCTGCCAGCGGATTAAAGCACTGTTAAAGAGTGCTTGGTTTTTGCGTCTCTGAGAGCTAGAATGTACGTAGGTACCAGCAAACTGTAGTACTCGTAGGTGAGATTGTAACTGAAGTCAAATGTAAAAAAGAAGGCTAGATAATGAAAGCGTAGTTAAGAAATCCTAAATAAATGCTAAGATTTCTGAAATTATGGCCAAATCATAGTGCATTTTTTGAATCGATTGCCTTGGAGGCGGAGCGGTCAGTCGGCTGTTACAACAGCCCACGGAACTAGAAGCGAAGTGATATTAATTTCGATTTTCAAAAGATGAAAGATAAGAAGGCATGTGAAACAGTTTTTGGTGACAACAATAATGTTGGTTACGTAATCATTTATTCACTTTCGCCTGATTTTCTTTGGGCAAGCACTGCTTGCTTTGCTTGCTCTGAGGATTCGTCTCTGCTTAGTACTGCATTACAGCATAAGTACTGGATCAGAGTCGCTTTTGCCGCAAGAACCCAAAGAGGGAGAACACAATTTACTGGGACGACAACACCTCTATTATACAAGCGGTAGCCCTGTACGGCGCTTATTTTTCAAACTTCACATAACGACTCGTAGAATTCAAAGGGGCGCCACAGCAGATTCGTAAGTCTGCCGAATAAAACGTCACATTAATTCTCGTTCACACGGTACATTTGCATATTTGTCGCACTGCAACGGTTAAATGTTAATGAAATCGGCAACGACGCCGAGCAACGAATAATTCTACATTTAAGTCGAGTCGAAGGTATAATTTTCAGTGACAATAAAGCGCCACAGAAACAAAGCAGCAGAGAGAATCGTATTACATGTATAATATCCTGTATGCGAGGTAAATACAATGCAAATGTATGATAATGGGAAATTTAAGTGTTGTGTAGCTTGCAATATAACCTCATAGATGTGAATACAAAATTGTACAGCGCAGAGTTACAAGTTTTCTACATGGCGAGATCATGCACGGCCGTGCGCTGAATATACACACCGTAAAGTATTGTTATTGTAATGCAATACTTATTTCGTTGTCTAAGGAGTTTGCAGCTTACTAAGTCGAGACTCTTCTCCCGTAATTTCAGAGTTACCGTCTCCGTAAGTTCTCTTATTAAAGCCAACGTTGCTTTCTCATTACGGCTGACAAGTTTAGATTTCAACTCGCCGATATATGCAGACATAATGTAGCGCTTTTTGCCTACAAAACGTTTTTGATGGATCCGTAAGCCTATTGAAATTGGTTGTTTTTTGTATGAGCCATGACAATGAAATTGAAAGAGAACTAGAATTCTTCATTAGCAAGTTTTTATATCGAAATCTGAAGAGTTTTAAAGAAATTGGTCATAACCACACGAACTTCAAAAAATTATGGAATAAAATTGCACATGTATGTTCATCTTTATACTCACACGACAATTCTAATGAAATACCATAAAAACAAAATCGGAGACGCGCGCAATAGTTATGGTGATTTGATAACTTAATAGGGAGGAAAATTATGTTATTAATATGTTATAAAATACGGGGTTGGTGATGGAACACATATAAGATTAATATTTTCAAGTTTCGTGCCCAATTACAAATTTTCGATATGAATTCGGTAAAAAGACACAGGAGTATGAATAAGGGATATGAATAAGCCCGCAAGGGCAAAGTGAGAATAAGACTGACTACTACACTTGCATCTACAAAATTGTATCTGTGTTTGATGTCTCATAATTTAAATTTATTTAGTATAGTCAAATATGAATCGCAAGAGCTCACCCCAGCAAAAATCATATCCGCCAAAAATTCTTTAATCAATGAAAATAAAAAAACGTTGATAAAGATTAATCGAGATGAAGAATAATAAGACAATAATCAATGAGTAATGTCGACATACAATAGTTGATAATACGATGATCAGTTTTTGAAGTCATGTCAACTTTGTCTCGGAAACAGATGTTATAATTTAAGTTTCCAGTGATTGTAATAATCAGTGGAACAGTGGCGGCTCGTCCATAAGGTTCAATGGTTCAGTGAACCCCCTAAATAATTTAAATATGTTTAAGGATTTGTTGAGATAATGTTTTCATATTTAAACAACAAGATTTGCGAGATTAATCTTGTTGACTGAACAGTTATGGATTTGCGAAATATGTGAGTTGTTCGCTACTTCTGCTAGAGGTTCAAAGCAGCTCTCAGAACCTCCTGGATTGTGTATACAGCTTTGAAGGGGGACATCAGTATACGCAAAATTACATATAACAGTCGCTAATCCAGAGTGTTAACGACAGAGACGAATAGTTCCGACGAGAGCCGAACCGCACAGACCGGGAATTTTAGCATTTGTATAATACCGCCATTCGCCATTATTATGTTTTTACCACATGATTTGTCCGTTTAGTGTCAGATTTCTCTATTTCATATAGAATGTGATGAAAATGTGTGCAGTAAAGTCTTAAAATCAAATAAAATAGTGAAGTAATTGTATTCTGAAAATAAAGTGTGTTTAATGTAGTCATTATATTAACAAGCAGAATGATCACTGTTGCACACCACTATATAAAAATTATCCCGATTAGCGCTTTCAAGCTTCATAGCTCATCGTCAGATCGCGGTGGTGTGCATATATAGTGGTGTGCAACAGTGATCATTCTGCTTGTGATTTCAACCACTAACACAAATTTCTTCATTAAACATTATATTAACGTTAAGCTGATGGAAGCGTGTATAACCTTCAAAGTGTTTGCTGGTATTTTTGTGTGTTAAGTGTTCAGGTATTTCTTATTTTTGTGTTCAGTTCACTAATTTGGTAAAATGAGTAATGTTCAATCTATTTTAAAAACAAATTTTTCTTCTCTCTCTATTAAAGATAAATGCAAAATTAAGGATCTCGGTAGGCCGCTTCCCGTTTTAAATATTAAACAGAAATATTTGACTATCCTTTTATTTTAACTATATATTTTTTTAATAATTTACAAATAGCATAAACACAACTTAATATTAGACCTACTAAAAGTTGTCAATAGTTATGTTGCAACCCACCCAGTGTGTTATCTGGAATGGGATAATTGCTCTTACCTTAGTGGAAACATTCAGACATTGAACCCCCATCTGTCAAAAGAACCACGAGCCGCCACTGCAGTGGACATAATAAGCAGACGGAACTGGATACTGGATAAATAGTAAATGGGAATATGATTCAGTCTACATTGAGTACACGGAGGAAAGTTCATTATTTATTACACTCGCAGCAACAGAACTCTTCATTTATATTAATTCCGAATCACATAATAATGAACAGTGTCACTGTTATGTTAATTAAACAATCTAGTTGCGAAATGGATTCTCAAATGGAAGGGAGAGTACACATAACAAAGCTGGTTATTCGATGTAGACCTGCAACAGATGTCTTTTATACATAACCGGAATGTATACAATCAAAGCGAAAATACACACCACAGTAAACAAATGTCAAATATGTCAAAGTACCTAATAAGTTAATACACCTGGTTCACATGACCCTGAAAGATACAAGATGCAAAATAAAAAAGGAGAATTAACAGAGGATTTCCAAGTGCGAAGAGGAGTAAAACAAGGGGATGTCCCGTCTACCCTCCTTTTCAATATATGCCGGAGAAAATAGTAAGGCAGCTACCAATAAACCCTGGTGGCAAAATTATGAATAGAAGGTCGCAGTACGTTACATATGCTGACGATATTGTTCATGGCTGTGAATTTGAGAGGGTGGATAGTTTCAGATATGTTGGGTCCCTCTTGACGTTAAAAAAATCAGATGACAATGGAAATTCAAGATAATCTAACCAGGGGAAATAGGTGCTACTTTTCTTTGCTGCCTATCCTAAAACTCAGAAACATTTGTAGAACCTCCAAGGTCCAGATTTACAAAACCGTATTGCGGCCATTAGTATTGTATGATTCAGAGCCTGGACCATGACCTCAGCCCAAGAAGATACGATCAGAAAATGGGAAATAAAGATTCTGAGGAGGATACATGGAGGTGTACTAGATGCCGGAACGTGGCGTATAAGGACAAATGCCGAATTGTACGAACTACACAAGGAAGCGGACAGTGAAAAAAGTATTCATTGGAAGACCAGGAGGAAGAAGAGCAAGAGGGAGGCCAAGAAGAAGATGGGTGGACGATGTAGATGAAGACTTGAGAAGACTGAGGGTCAGAAAGTGGCGAAGAGTCGCACAGGTAGAAAAATATTGGTGAGGCACGACGTTCTGGAGGCCAGAGCTCTTCATGAGCTGTAGCGCCGTGGAGAAAGTAAGTAGCTATGTAATTTAAAGTATTGTTAAGGCCTAACTATTCTATACCTGTGGCCTGTACGAATTAGAAAATGTTACCTGTTTTTTATTTTATCAAGGATAGTTCAGATTTCGGTATATATGACACAAGCAAATCTAAACACTTGACGCTAAGCTTCATTGGAAAGCTCTTGTCTAAAAGTAAAAGAGGCGTTGGGTATTAGATATCGGAAATACGTGAAGAAACTTCGCTTCGTCAGTATATATAAGCTTGTGCTTTACAAATAAATTTTAAAGCCTATCTGGACGTATGTAATTCAACCCTGGCCTGTACTAAAAAGTAACAAAAAATAATACTACCCATTCAAAACAAAGTACAGTACTGAAGAACATCGCCGATGTTTCTTTATACAGTACGTCAAAATGACTGTCTACACAGAGGGTTGAAAGTGGAACTTGTGAAGGTCGAAATCTTGAAATTTGCAAGTACAGTAATCAGGAAGAAAGATTGTTTCAGCATGTGAATTGGAGGCTGTACATCTTCTGCACAACACGAACCTACTGAGAAGACTCAGAAGGAAAAAGCCATTTGATTTATTGCAAAGCATCAATGCAAAGCCAGGGGTGGTGCTGCTCATGTTAGCACGCGAGAAAAGAATGACTGTTGTTGGTACAACTAAGAAACGTCAGTGGGTGGCTCTTGGTCTTAAAGTTCTTTAGTATTTTAGGAATAGAAATAAGTTACTTATTAGTCTTATGCCAAATCGTAACATTTATTTTAACAACGGCCACAATGTTTAAAACAAAATATGGATCTTTTTAAAACGTACACATATCACAGAAATGATTAAACAACAGGCGATAGTTAAAACAAATTAAAAAAATCTGGCAGTAGTGGGACTGCCGACAGAAGTGTTAACTTAAATAACATGGTTACTGAATAATATAAGTTGTCTTTATAAGTGACCGTTCTGAAATATTAATAATTAATATAAAAATTAATATAATATAAATTTATTTTTCCTTTTTTTTAACAATTTAACACTTTTTTCATAAAAATTAATATAAAAATAGTAATATAGTTTTATTAAATCCTTAAATTTTTTTTTAGTGACCGTCAATCAGTGAATGTTTTAGTGGATGGTTAGTGAGGATCGGTCAATAATACAACTTTTAGTTATTTTTCGTCGACGTTTCGACAATATTTATTGTCATCTTCAGGACAATTGTTGCTGACGCCAAACACACAACTGTGAATGTTGTGTGTTTGGCGTCAGCAACAATTGTCCTGAAGATGACAATAAATATTGTCGAAACGTCGACGAAAAATAACTAAAAGTTGTATTATTGACCGATCCTCACTAACCATCCACTAAAATATAGTTTTATAATATTTTTAAATAATTGTACACTTTTTACACTTCCGTTATATAAATGCCAGGTTCATTACATTTTACCACTGTTAAAATAGGTTTATGGTAACTATAATAGACGTTTAATGAAGAAATTTGTGTTAGTGGTTGAAATCACAATCAGACTGATCACTGTTGCTCACCACTACATAAAAATTATTCCGATTAGCGCTTTCAAGCTTCACAGCTCATCGTCAGATCGGGAATAGACAGAAAATATGTGAAACCCAACCCTTCACCCCTCTCCCCCACCCTGCTCACCCACAACAAACTAAAAATTAATGACCCTTCCCCACCCCCTAAACTCTGTCTCACCATCTGTACAGTTACATATTTTTCTAGTAAATTCCTTGTGTTTCAGTGTGTGTGTGTGTGTGTGTGTAATCCCTATTCTTGCTGAAATATACATGAATGATTTTGAAAAGCAATTAATAACTTCCACTAAGTATAAAGACAATATAAAATTATGGTCTAGATACGTTGATGATGTATTAGTAATTTGGGAAGGAAGCATAGAAGAAGTGCATGAGTTTATAAAGGAGGTAAATAATAAGGATAAAAACTTACAATTTAAAGAAGAGATAGGAGGTAAGCAAATAAATTACTTAGATTTAAACATAGAAATTAAAGATAATGAGAAACTACAGTTTGGGATATTTAGGAAAGAGTCGTATTCTGATATAATTATACCAAGAGAGTCTTACCACCCATACAGATATAAAATGGCGGCAATCAATTCCTTTTGTTACAGAGCTCAGAAGTGTTTAAAAGAGACCGAATCAAAAGATAGGGAGTTAAAAACGATAAAGGGAATTGTAAGGAATAATAATTATAGCACCAACATAGTGGATAAAGTTATGAAAAGGGTCAACATACAAAAAGCTAAAACAGAACCAGAACAAAAGAATTATGCAGGGTCATTGACATACATAGGTTCACATACTAGAAAAATTATAAAATGTTTTAATAAATATGGAGTAGATATAGCTATTAAAAAATGTGAAACGGTATTTGATAAGATAAGGAATAAGAATATAGAAAAAATTCCAGTATTACAGAAAAGCGGAATTTATAAATTAAAATGTAAAGACTGCAACAAAGTGTACATAGGGAAGACAGGATGAAAATTCGTATGCAGGTTGTCTGACCACAAACGTGGAGAAGGTAATAGAACAACCAATTCGTTATATGCAAGACATTTCATAGAAGACAACCACAAGTTTGTTAATCCTTTGGAAGAATACGAAATTGTAAAAGTAGTAAATAACACAGTTGAAAGGAAGCTTAGAGAGGAGTTAGAAATATTAAAAGAAAGAGAAAAAGGGTTAGACAATTTAATTAATATTAAAATTAAATTTGATAATGAAGAAATATTTTATAACATGATTAAGAAGTAAATGAGAGAGGGCAGATAGATAAGATTAAGAATTATATTTCATAGTACTAATTGGTTGTTTTAAAATAAGGGTGTGTGACTGACCCACGTGTGTGGAGAGGAAGAGGGTAGTTAAAAGGATGCGCGCGCGCGCGCACACACACACACACACACACACACAAGGAATTTACTAGAAAAATATGTAACTGTACAGATGGTGAGACAGAGTTTAGGGGGTGGGGAAGGGTCATTAATTTTTAGTTTGTTGAGGGTGAGCAGGGTGGGGGAGAGGGGTGAAGGGTTGGGTTTCACATATTTTCTGTCTATTCCCGATCTGACGATGAGCTGTGAAGCTTGAAAGCGCTAATCGGAATAATTTTTATATAGTGGTGTGCAACAGTGATCAGTCTGATTGTAACTATAATAAGAAACGTAAGTTTTTGAATTAATATCGTTGATGAATCTTGAAAATACAGCGTCTATAGTAGATCCTGATGTAGTTGTTGCCTCAGTTCTTTTATTAACCATTCCCAATTTGTAACTGATCATATAAATAATGTAACAAAGGCTGTGCAGAATCGTTCGCAAAATTAACGTTGAAATCTCCAGTTAAGATAAGTGGTACATTAGTCAAATCTCCAAAAGATGCAGAGCGTTCTTTAGTGTAAAAGAATAGTTTTTTACGTATGAATTTAATTATATTTTCAATTGTCTGATTATTAGAAATGTATACAGCAACTATAATAATTGTTTTTCCATCTATCGTCTCACATGTGACAGAACATAAGTCACCTACAGACGAAAAACTAATATCAACGTCATGCACTTGATCAATATTGTTGTAAGTAATCACATTATTATTGTCATGAATATTTCTATAAACAGCAACTCCTCCTGCACGTTGTGTTGGACGTTTCAATTGTGAAACACAAATGAAATGAGGTATCTCAACACCACTATCATCATCCAGCCAAGTTTCTGTTAAAACTAAAACATCACACTTTTCGGTAACTTTGTTAACAATATCTTGGTAATGAGCGCGACTACTTTGACAATTAAATGTTAATAATGAAAGTCCTCCAATTTTACTAAGAAATTCACTCATAAGTTGATCAATTGTTGCTAAACTGTTCAAAGATAATCTACGAAATTCATCTTGCAATGATTTCATTGATCCATCAGATTTTCGTCCATGGTAGAAAGTAAAATCATTATTATTCTTAGTAACAATATATAATCCCTGAAGTGAAGTAACTCTTGTTAAAGCTACATAGAATAGTTGACGACAATGCGATTTATCATACTCATAAACAATCTCATAAAATGTGCCACCTTGAGATTTATGTATAGTCATTGTACACGCTGAAATCAATGGAAAATGACTTCGTTTTGCTACAATGGTTTTATTATTATTGAGAGGAATTGTAGCTGTTCTTCGTGAAATGGGCACAGCATTTCTAGGTACATTATTGAGAACTATGAATGCAGCACCTTTTTTTCGTAATTTTTCACCAGTTTTCGGAGAGAAGCCAAATACGTGTTATTTCATTCTGTTCATTTTGTTCGATATGAACTAATTTGCCTACAGCACCATTGGCTAAGCCATCCACGACGTCAATATTTGTTGTAATAATATAAAGTTTGTTAATCACAAAAATAATTTGGTATGGCAAACTGCCAGTATCAATTATCGACAGTTTATGCAGTTTCTGAGTGAAATTTGCTTGTTGCTCTGGACTTGCACAATCAATAAATGCATCTGTAGCAGTTGAAATTATCCTATTGTCTGATTGATGTAAGATGTAATTGTTGTATTCATTAGTTGTTGTATGCATTATTAGTTAGGAATAGACGAATACCATGTGGACATCGTAGTTGAGCATCTTCTTTTGTAACAAAACGGGATTGAATAATAGCTATTTCATCATCGTTTAAAATATAACCATTGCCAATTTTTGTAAGGATCGAAGAAAACATTACATTAGTTTGACGCATCACTTCAGTAAGTTCGTAAAATTTTAGATCACGCCACAATACATGCTGTATATGGGCGTCTTTTTTTATTATTTTTGTATTAAAATAATGCATTATTTTAGTACAAGTCAGCTAATTTGAAATTAAATGATGATTATACTTGCCTTTGTACTAGGTGCGAACTAGATATTTGTTCACTAAACTCATGCAACCTTTTGTAAGAATTAGAACGTCTTTCATTTGATGTTTTTGGCATTGACTTAATTTTTTCACTTTTCTTTTTTTTCGATATTTACGCATACCGACGTAAACAAGAGAAAAGACATAATTCAAAAAGAACACGTGTCGTTGGAATAATATACAAATTGTATACATGCTGTATATGGGTGTCTTTTTTTATTATTTTTGTATTAAAATAATGCATTATTTTAGTACAAGTCAGCTAATTTGAAATTAAATGATGATTATACTTGCTTTTGTACTAGGTGCGAACTAGATATTTGTTCACTAAACTCATGTAACCTTTTGTAAGAATTCGAACGTCTTTCATTTAATGTTTTTGGCATTGACTTAATTTTGTCACTTTTCTTTTTTTTTCGATATTCACGCATATATTCCGCTCTTGATATCTTTATTTTTTTTCATTCGATTCATCTTCTGATATATCTGACATTTTAATTAATCACAAACGGCACAGAACTATACGCGTGATAACGAGCGTGATAAACTGTTTATAGAGTACTAAAGCAGACGCTTCGTGAGAGAGAGTGGGAAAGAACATGGGATGCAGAGAGGGGGAAATTGTTACGGATTCTCGTCGCATTCCTTTCTGATGACGTCACATTCAACCGATTCACTCCCGTGTAAATTTTTTCCCTCTCCTCTGCTATAAGAAGAGTGAGAAAGAACATGGGATGCAGAGAGGGGGAAATTGTTACGGATTCTCGTCGCATTCCTTTCTGATGACGTCACATTCTACCGATTCACTCCCGTGTAAATTTTTTCCCTCTCCTCTGTATAAGAAGTTAACACTTCAAAAATGATTACTTATCTAAAAACACGTAATGTGTGCAGTCATACATGTACAAAATTAATGGCAACTTCAGTCACTTATAACGATAATTAATCAGCCACGAGAAAGTATACAATTTAAAAATACATCAAATCCATTAAAAAATACATTCATGATAAAAATCTATTAAATGATTGTGTCTATGGATCCAGGCCTTATGAAACATCATATTCTTTAAATATAAACTTGTATGTACACAACAAAAATAGGACAATGCAATAAAAAATCCTTGAGGTACTGTAGATCACCACCGATATGAATAAGTGTTGTGAGAGTGACTTAATGCTCAGGAACGCAGGTTTGCGTTGTAAGATTTTAATATTATTGTTGGTACTGTGGAATCCTAAGATTTGTCTTCTAAACAGCTGTTAGATTTTCAGTCGTCCAATGTATTTTTATAAATTTAAGCCCTTTTCGTAAACGGTAATATTTATATACTCAAAATTACCGGATGTTCTACTTTTAGAACAAATATCTAAAGCATACAACCTCGCGTAACGTTTTTCACAATTACATGACGTCGCCCTCTCTCCCTCCGACACACACACACACACACACACACACACACACACACACACACACACACACACACACACACACACACACACACACACACACACACACACACACACACACACACACACACACACACACACACACACACACACACACACACACACACACACACACACACACACACACACACACACACACACACACACACACACACACACACACAGAGCAGAAAGAGCAATCTGTAGACATAATCTTTGTGTGTATGTGAGGGTGTTAGCGTCATGCTCTGTTCACACTTGTCAGCAATGTGTGTCATAATTCAGATAAATGAATTACTTTAATCTGAAACCCTGCATTGCACTAGATAATACGTACATATTGGCGATCAATAACAGATTTATGCGGTCCATAGCTTATTGCTCCGACACACTTCTGATTCTAGGACACTACGGTAGCGCACATACAGACAGCACACACACACACACACACACACACACACACACACACACACACACACACACACACACACACACACACACACACACACACACACACACACACACACACACACACACACACACACACACACACACAGAGTATATGTTTATATAAATTATAATCTCTATAATTAAACAATAATATTAAAAACTTAACTTACGTTTTCCTTCTAAATATTTATTAATAAATAAAGGCAACTTTTTCTTGCAAGAATCTACTGCACGCAAACACACGCGGGCGCGCGCGAGCTCGCTCGCAAACATTTAAATTTATATATGATAATTGTAAAAATAAATGTTTTATATCCAATGAAATTGTGAAAGTGTTTCACAGGCTCGTTTTCTAAATCATCATGACTACAACATTCACACTTGGTATATTGGCGCTTTTACCGGAGCGCGTTACCACGCAAGGAGAAGAAGAAGTAAGGAAGTAATAGAGAAGAGAGAATTTTCCGAAAAAGCTGAACACATTACTAAACAGCTGTTTAAGGGAGCCACGGAGTCGCTCCCCAGACGTGGAACAAACTACGAACTCCTCTTGCACGCCTCATCGTGTAAAGGGGATCCACAACTTAACTCCTTGTGCCCAACAAACTACTTCGCTGTACCGTTTGAACCTGGCTTTCATCGGGCTTCGACCCGGACAACGCAAACAAACCAGGACGCAAGACATTCAGCGCACTTCTGTCTGTCTGAAATCTTTTCACCCAACCAAGTATCCGTCTGCTTCCATTTAATTTCCTTATATCTAAAAATACTATGGTCTGCTCTAAATTAGTTACATCGTTTAATTTTCTTCTGTCTCGTATGTTATTCCTAGCATAATAATTACCAGTCTTTCCTGTAAGGTACGTAGTTTGTGGTTACTGTCAACCCATAATGACAGATTGATGTTCTTCATGATATGATAATTTTTACAAAGACAACCCACTTTGATCTTAATCGACTGGCAATTATAAATTATTAGTAGTATCTATTATATGCAGATTGAATATTGTATACAGTAATTAACGTGTAATGCGCTTCAAATTGATATAATGAAGTTACTGCGATATTATACAACGTCGTTAATGGAATACAGTAGTGGCGGTCATATTCAGAATGTGGTACTGATGCGTTCTGATTGTCCGGGCAATACTGCATGCACTAGGCCTGCTCTAGTTTAATAGACATTACCGCAGAATATAACAGAGGCGAGTAGGTTATAGTGCGTTATGTTTAGTGGACAATGAACAGTATGAGTTTATAACTTACTGGGTCTGCTACACTTCGCTGAAATTACCTTAATTCATGACATTATACTCTCAACGTTAATTAATACAGCCATACAGACGCATACTACTGTACGTAACCAGTAGGTACAAGCGCTTGTAAAACGTGGGCACAGCTGTAGTGTTGTGTTGGCGTTACAGTCGTATGTAAATTTATTGTAGCACCGCAATTGTGTGTATTTAACAACAATTAGAGTGGTTCTGGCGTGGTTCGATTCCCGCTGCCGCTAAAATATTGTTTTGTAATAATAATAGATGCTTGTTGTGCCACCGAAGTAGCCAAGAAGTTAGGCAGGATATGTTGTCTTTTGTGACCCTTTCGACGTGCAAGAATATATTCGGCGTGTGGCAAATTCACGCTTCAGCAACCATTATTATCCCAGGATGTTTTCATAAATACTTATTTACACAGCCTGAGTTGACATGGGGTCGAAAAATGCACCATGATTTTATAGTGCGTTCGGGTTTCTAGATTAGTCCCTATCTCTATGTTGTAATTGTCAATTGTAATTAATGTAATTATATCATAATTGTTACTTAGAAGTGAGAGTGTAGAAATTTTAGTCATTCGGCAAAAGACACAGGTGTCAGACTGTAATCCAGACAAGCAGTTGGTTTGAGCATAAAAATAGTTTTAGGAACTTTCCCATGGGTTTCACCCTCTTTCTCTATAGGCGTGAGTGTCAAGGAAGTAATAATCGTAGGAAATCTGGCAAGACATATCAAATAAGAATTGATGGTGACAAGGTCCAGACAGAACACATAAATGTCGCCATAAAGTTGATATCCTTTTGGGGTAAGTCAAGTAATGGTCACAAGTGTGAAGGCAGGTGTACTCCGTGAGAACCTGGTGAAATCAGGTGTTTTACTCCATGAGAACTGTAATCTAAAATAGTAAAAAACCCCACCAAATCGTGATATAGGGACACATCATACAGTCTTTGACAAATAGTAGTAAGTCTTAAAAAAATTGTAAGAAACTACCCTCACTTCAACTAGTTTTAGCCAATCATAGTTAAGGTTTTAGGAATAAGAGAAGGGAGCAATCCAACCACTGAAAATAGAGGTTACACCCAAGATTTGTGTATAAAAATCCAAGCAAATGATGGAGTAAACAGATTTTGATTGTAAGAGTTCTTAGAGAACTTACGTCTGTCTCACTTTGACTTTGATCTGAGTTAGAAGGTGTTCTAAGAGAGCCTCTCTAGCCAGTGACAGTCAGTCATACTTTTTGTTTTTGTAAATTTTTAAAGAGTAACTAAATGCAGTTATATTAATTTGTTGAAACTAAGTACTAGCAACTAAAGGTACTTAGAGTTGAGTAAAAGTAATTGAATGACGTTAATTTCAAGAATTATTATTATAAAGGAAATTGTAAAACTTCTGTATTTGCGAATCATCAATAAATTGTCTACAGAGAAGAACGGTTCATATCAATGATTTAAATTCACCTCCGGAGTCACAACAGCTATATCAACAACTCCATCAACAGGTACAGCAATAGCTAGGTTACAACAGCTATATCGACTGGTCTACTGTTGATTTGGCGGTATATCAACTTCAAATAGTGTTTTATAATTACATTGTTTTATAACTACAATACTACTCATAAGTTATAAAACACGAAAATATGGGAAGGTGTCAAGACATATGAAACAGAAAGCTACAAACAGTTGTAAATCGGTGGCGGCCGGTGACAATTTGACTGGTAGTGACAATAATAATAATAATAATAATAATAATAATAATGTGTTTTGTATTTTATACAAAGTCTACCAAACCTACTGTATTTGAAATTACATTATTTACAAAACACGAAAACACTATCGTCTGAATTTATCAGGTGAACATTGTACAGTATGTGGTTAACATGCACGATAATTAAGTCCATGCATCGTTCTTTCTTGCTGGCAAACACATGTATAACTTTTTTGTTAAAGTTATCTATTTCATTAACGAATGCCTTTTCACAAGACAGCATGCCCAACGCAGTTAACCTTTCTTCCTTCATTGTGTTTCTGAGGAAATTCTTTATTCGTTTCATCATGGAGAAACACCTCTCTGCTTCTGATGTCGACATAGGCATAGTAATCAACAACTTTAAAAGCTTAACTGTTTCATCGAAAGTGTCACACAATTCATCATCTATAATTAATAACAAGAAAGATACCGCGCCAGAAACGTTTCTCAATTCGGGTCTACAATAGCACACTTGAAGTTCGCTTTTCAATTTCTTTTCTTCTAGAAATGGATATTTTTTAACCATTTCACGAAGGCAATTATCAGGGAACTCTCTCTGGTATTTGTCAAATTCTTCCACTGCAAATAACCTCGTAGCTACAAGATGTTCAGTAAATTGAAACCTTGATTCTACTTCCAGGATAATGGCGTCACAGACGTCTAAAGGTTGTCTTTTCTTGTCACTACTGCAAACTTCACTTCTTCGTCGTTTTAGGGACTTTTCTTCCTTTGTATTTCCTAGTTCGGTCTCAACATCTTGAGCAATGTCGTCAACTTGATACCTAACTGACTGCATACTAAGTTGAAAGTTACACACTTGTTCCCGAACTTTGACAGGATCAGTGCATTTTGTTTGTAGTTGTTTGAAAATGATTTCAACATGAGGCATAACCCTGTTAAAAAATGACAGCCAAAATACAAAATGTTCATCCTTCAGCAATACCTTGTACGAAGACGCTTGCGTTATTGTTGTCTGTAACGTTATGTCGTCTCTGTTTTCAATGATTTCCATAACAGTGATTAAATCTTTGTGGTAATCGTAAACCGTCTTTACTCCGCGAGAATGAAATTCCACCTGGTTTGTGAACCTCGCGGTAACCTTCTTTGAACAACGGCATCCAGAATTTCAGTCCGTTGTGAGGAATTCGAGAAAAAAGCACAAATTCCAGTCAAATTTGAAAAAAAGATCCGAGATTGCCGGTTGATTGACCCTGCCTTAGACATGACTAGATTGACTTGATGTGCATAGCAATGTATAAAATTTGCGTACTGATATTTGTCCTGTATTAATTTTTGAACACCATTGAACCTCCCACTTTTAGTGTATATAAATGGAATTGGCAATTAATTAATTAATCGTGTTTGCCGTGCCCCACGATCTTGGAGCGCCATTTATATTTAGTGCAATTATGCTAATTATTATGAATTATTAAATTATCCAATTATAAATTAATAAATTGGGTCTAATTAAATTCGTATACTAATTATATGTAATCAAATAGGGTTGTAATTGACATTAATAATTAACACACATATGGAAAGTAAATTATATTCGTCGGATTTGACTCAATATAGTTATCAAATCAATATGATTTACATGAGCCTGTTAATCTGACATTTCAATGGTCGATTTGGTTGTGTCCATTGATAATTAGCATAACTCTGAGACTCTTTATGAAATTACTTGGAACGTGATAAATTAATTGTCAAGGTTAATTGCAATAATGAACGCAAGATATAAGTATATAGGTAATAATTACTTATTTATTATATTATTGATTAAGTAAGTTACTGAACCACAAATGAAATTATGTCCTGCAAATACATAATTAAAACACATAATAACAAAATTACAATAATATTCGTTCGTTGTTTCCTGAAAAACAAGACATATGGTACATTCAAATACAACACAATAATATACACATACAAACAATAAGCACTCAAATATATTTTATCTCTAGCTAAATGCGTTCATTATGTTCAGATGAATGACTTTAATATTAACATTATAAGATTTATGATTTATATAAATTTACAGGAATCTCTCGCGAGTAGCTCTTTGAAAAGATGAGACAGTGCAGTAGTACGTAACAACTAGGATTTAAGATACATAAAGGCTTATCTTGCAAAAGGTTTATCCACAGATTCCATCGGTGTAAGATGACATCTGCTGGTGGATTCCTCGTACATCCTAATCTCTGTTAATCGAAGAACACTTCACTTCACTTCACTGAAATTCCCCACTCTCGTTATGTATAGTGTGGTGTTGGACTCCCCGCTGGCGTCCAGTGTTTATGGGTTCAAGTGTTAAGATGCTATCATCGTCATTAAAATGGTTTACTCTTAGAGTTTGCTGTGTGCGTGTTCATGTGGCTAACTATTTCATCTACCTTGGACGTAGTGTATGCAATGTGCGTAATAGTGTTCGTGTTGATTCACTCAGTTCAGATGTTCAATATTGAGAATCATTATGGTGGAATAGTGTTTGAACTGCCACCCACTGTTTTACTCTCGGATTGTTACTCACTAGTATTATTATGTTGCGTGTCGGTCGTAGTTTAGAGTCACGTATACTGGTATTTACGATAGTTATGTCTATTCGCACTGTTGATTATCGGTAACTCATATAACTATCGAACATACGTTTTGTAGAATTGCGATTGAATTGAATGTCTAAGTTCACTTAAGACCGCGACTTGGTTACGATTTCACTGAGTTAAAAGTTGAGTAAGTCGCGTAAACTATTTCAATTACTACTATTATTACTGCTCCAACTACTACTACTATATTACTGTTCCAACTACTACTACTACTACTACTACTGGGCTCCGCGTCCTCGCAAACAGTTTTCATCAAACATACCATCCCAGAAGGCAGTTTCCACATTTCCACGCCTCCTGCCGTTGTTGATAGGTTCCCTAAATTCCTACCACCTTGTAGATCTTGTCATCGGTTTCCCGATTCGTCGTTCGAGTCGTTGTTACTCTCTCCACCAGTTCCTTAAGAAGATGCCAAACGCTGGTTGGTCGTCGACATCCACGGAATATTCCAGCGGCGAACGTTGTGCTGATTCTCAGAAACTAGAGCAATTCCCTCGCCTGTCTATCAACCTTTGTTTCCACGTTGTAGAGGCACTCTGCATCCTATCAATCTCGTCCTTTACCCTTTCTTTATTATTGACAAGTAGTGAAAAAACTTACACTGGAGAAAAATGGAGTTTATGAAATACACTGTGCAGAATGTGATGCTATTTATATCGGACAATGTGGCCGTGCTCTGAAACATCGCATTTCTGAACATAAGAAGGCGATTTTAACCAATACATCTAATAGAGGTTTTGCAGATCATTGCTTACAACACAATCACATTATAGACACAAAAAACATAACACTACTCCACAACATACAAAAAGGTAGAAAAATGGATTTGTTAGAAATTTTAGAAATTAAAAAAGCAATAAAAAATAACAAAAATTTAACCAATGAACAGACTGAATTTTGTGTATCCCCTTTATTAAAATCTGTTATTTAGTTTAGTTTATTTTATGTTATTTTGAATGTTCATCATTATTTTAAATTTTGCATTCAGTTTATATTTAGTTCAGTTAATTTTATATTTTGCATTCATGATTGTATTTAGTTTTTAAAGACACCAGACCTTCCCTTGTCTCATGCACACACTCCCCACCCCTCGCCTTCACAACACAGATGTTCCAGATACGCCCTAAACAGATGTTTACCACCTACACTACTCTAACATCCTGTGTTCAGTAATTTCATTCACTCGTTCTTTGACAATGGCTTAAGTTAGTCGAAACAGCTGTCAGAGTTAATTAAAAAATTTGTGAAACTTACCAAGTGTTTTTATATATTTTACAAAACCTTTGTATTAATATGTTTCACCAAGTGCCCAACGAGTCATCAATTAATATCGTTATTTTATATAATAATAATGATGATATCAAATCAATATAACATTTTTATAATAAATATTTTGATATTGTATTACATTTATTTGCAATAGATCATATGTATTTACTTGCATTAACTGATTACTTTCATGCCGCGCGTTATGCAGCAATTTAACACAATGTATAACTATTCTGATTATTCATAAACACATACTTGATATCATTTACTAAATTAATGTTGTCAATTCATTTACTTTATTTGAGCAAAAGAAACTCTTATAATTCTACTCTATATTTTCTTCAAATTTTAAGTTAATATCTGGGTTGTATTTGATAATAATGAACGCATATATATGATCAACTTAAATTACTAGTTTATTTATCATTCACAATAATTATAATCGTACATATGATACGTCGCTGTACCTGAAATACATACATATTTTATAATAACAAATTCATGTTTTTATATATGCTGAAACAAAGAAAAAACATACATACATATATAAATCAAATAATATAACAATTCATATTCTACTTATTAATGCGTTCATTAATCCCAGATAAGCTTTTGTTTATATTTATTAATTACGTTTTAATTTCTGATTTATTCATTGCATTTATTAATAATTTTCTCAGGGATGAATTCTTTGAAAGAATCAGGTCAGTAGAAGTAACTAAGTAGTAATGATTAAAATATTGGTTACTTGATTTATGAAATATCCATTAAGCGTTGGTGCAGTCGAGTTCCAGTGATGGAGATGGCATGGAGACACATTTCGTTGAATGCTGTTGTATCACAATCACTTAACACACTCTTCCGATCACTCGCGTTGGCGTTGATTTATGTGAATAATTGATGTTTAGTGTTCAATTAAATACTTCATCTTACGATGTATGTTGTGTGTTTCTTTTAACGTTAATGTACATGTCTAGTTCCGCTTATCGCTGCTTTATCAAATGTTCATGTGATCTAATACTTTGTTTAATGTTTCATGTTCATTATGGTGTTAATAAGGTGTAGTAGCACTATATTAAGTTCAACTGTTTAGTATATTATTTGTGTGGTGATATCTGTTCGTGTAACGATCTGATTGTTCACTTTGAATAATTCTTATCTAAGTCCGTTACATCGCACTTCGAAATTCACTTCCGAACAATTAGAATAAACTGTCTGAAAATTGCGTAACACTGTCTCTCGAACTTAAAGTGTATTACTTGAAAATTTGATATGAGACTGAAGATACGCTTCGTACTTAAAGTAAACTGGTTGACGATTTGAGTAAAACTTATTAACTCTTAACTGTTAACTGTTAACTGTTGAGATAAGACTCTTGACTCCTGTCTTGGACAGATAGTTTTATTAACTCGTCCCTACTCAAAATTTTGTCTCTGGCGCTGTTCACGCCTACTTCATTTTGTGATTGGTCAGTTTTGAGTTTTCTTGGAATATTTTGTCCCACTATGTAAAGATCCTACGTCATAGTTCTTCCGATAGGTTTTTCGTTCCTGTTGCTATGGAAACACTCCTCTCTAGCAGTTTTCTCTCTGGCCTTTGGCTTCTGATAGGTTCTTAGGCATCCCCCGATTTTGCTCTGACGAACGTTGACCCTTTTCGTAGAAACTATGGCTATTAGACGCTTGTCCATCAACCTATTGTCGGAAGTATACTCAGTGTTTCTCTAGATTGCCATTATCTGTACTTTCGGTCCACTGACGTATTGTTCCATGTTATACCCCTTTTTTGTGGCTATTAATAATTTTGAACATCTGCTGGCTGGTGAAGTCACCCCAACTTTCCACTCGTAAATTCTGTCTGTCACTTAGACGATAACTCCAGCTGCGTAACATGACTTGAGTTTTTGTCCGATCTTAGCCCTCGTATTGTTTCTTAAGGTGCAGTGCATCCGTCCCATTGTAACGTAGAGTTACACTCTTATTGTCGTTTATCGTATACTGATGTAACATGGTCGAACATCTGCCACGATTCTCAGTACGAGTGTGAATGTCCTCGCCCAATTGTTACAGCAGTAGATAGCAATAATTCTGAACTAAACTTTCCCTGTCATCTTGTACCACCAATTTCTATAGTTAGTTTGAGCTTAACGTCTTTCTATTGTCAAGCTAGCGACGCTACTCTGACATCTTCTCATTACGCTTTATTTATTGCGTCAACTATAAGTCGTTGACACCGCCTCGTGTGAACGCACTCCGTCGAGGTGAAAATTTAAGAAATTTTAAATTTTTTGCTCGTTACAGTGTCCTCAATTTTGATTTGACGATGTGACCTCAGGGAACAACTCAAATCCAAATTCTGCGCCCTGTACGTCGCCTCGCTATGTTTCTCTTCCTCAGGAAAGGATATTACATGATGACCTACTTTTAAAGACTTATATTACGATTGGTGTACCCCCTTTTAGTTTTAATTGGGTCTCTGAATTTATTGCTAGCTATTTGGGATGGCTGAACGCATTTCACATTCTCGTATTGACATATAAATACCTTATCTCCCTAATTACAAGACAAATCATAAATTCAATGAGCAATTAATTAATTTAATTAATTGAATAATCCTTTTACTTTCTAAAATATTATTCTCGCAATCTATTATTAAACAATCAATCGGTTTAACGTAACGCTTTACATAGAATCAGAGAAATCTCCTATACATATACATTTTGTGCAATACTAATAGTCCTACTAAAATTTTGTTCTTAAAATATTATTTAAAATTAGATTGGTAATTAACATATTCGCTACGTTAGTTGTAATTATTTTGATAATTTATACATACACGTAATACATTTTGCTAATGAGTTATCTGCATCATTCTTGCATCATTCACAATCCTAGTCTATTAATTATATACATTCACTTTAACAGAGTTCATTTATGATATAGTTCTTTGAATAATATCACTCATTTGATTTTAAGTGTCCTATCTTTTCACTTTGCCTAATAATCTATTACTATGTGAATCAAGTAATAATAACTAAAATGTCCCTTGTATTCACTAGAATATTTTATAAAATGTCACTCAACACGTTAAATCACCCTTATTATCTAACATTTAATTAGTGATTAATTAACTAAGTAAACTCTTATGTTACGTTTGACATTTAGAATACATAATTTCTTGGTTAAGCCAGCTTGAATGAGATGAGCGCGTCAATTACCCTAACGCAGATGACTCATCACAATCAGCTAACTTGTTATGGTATACTCTTCAATTTCCTCCTCTTCCTTCATCTTCAATTTTCTGGCTCGTGATATTTTTTCATCTGTCTGGCGGATTTTGCTTTCGTCATCGTTATCGACGAGTAGGTATGTAGCTTCTTCGAGAATTCGGTGTACTTTGTATGGTCCTCAGTACAGTTCCCAAAATTTTTCAATTCTTTTCTGGATCGCGTCCGATTGATAATAGGTTCTGATTAATACCTTCTCACCAATTTTGAATTTTGTAATGGTCTTGGTTTCATTACACAACTTCGCTTGTTTTTCCCTCTTTTCTTTCATTTTGACGAATATTTGGTTATGGTCAGCTCCTTTAACTTGAAGTATGTCCTTGTTTAGGTATTTTTCCCAAACTCTGGTCGGTTTTTTCCCGAGCTGTGCCTCATAGGGTGTTACTTCTATCGTCTCGTGGTACGTCTCGTTAATGCAACTCTCTATGATTGGTACATAACGCGACCACTTTGTGTGTTGGTCACCGACAAAGATCCTAAATAAATTTCCAAGTTGTCTGTTGACTCTTTCAGCCAGATTCGCACATGGATTTCTTATCGCGGTAAATCTTGGTTGAATATTTAATTCGTTTAACCCGTCTAACCATTTCTTAGAGGTAAATTGCGTTCCGTTGTCTGTGATAATTATTCTAGGAGATCCTAGCTCTTTACAATATTGATGTATTCTTCTTAATGTGGCTGCGGTCGTTGCCCTACGAAGTGTAAATAGTCGCACGTATTTCGTGAAGTTGTCTATCATGACAAACAAATACCTCACTCCAGCGGACGAAACAGGTAGTGGCCCATAATAATCAGCGCTCACTAGGTCACCCTTGCTTAACGGTATAATGGCTTTCGTTCCCCCGAACAGGTTTTTGTTGCCTGAGTCCTTCCTACTCTGACAAGTGTCGCAGGTGCGTACGTAATTTTTCACCCTTTTCAACATACCGTCTATGGTAAAATGCTCCTGTAATAATTTTATACATTTATTAGCTCCAGGATGTCCATACATACGGTGTATTTCAGCAATTACTTCGCCGGATACACTGTTCGGTATGTACAGTTTCCATTCCCGTCTACGTAATCTATATAAATTCTCATCGACGTATCTATAAAATTTATTTAATTCCTTATCTAAACACTTTTCCTTAATCTTATCTATAATAGTTTTAAGCTTAGTATCTTTAAATTGATACTTTCCAATATCCATAATGATCTTGCTTACCCTTTTATCCATCTTGATTGTCAGGTGATTAATTAAGTATTCGGACATATTGTCGCTAATTTCTTCTAACGTGGCATCTTCTGGGTTTCTGCTTAGAAGATCAGCAGTAATATTGTCCTTGCCCTTACAATGGACAATGTCGAATTTGTACTCTTGGATGCATAAGATCCAGCGTGTAATTCGCGAGTTGTTTAAATGACATTTATTCATAAAAGTCAGTGCCTTATTATCTGTAATAATGGTTAAAGGTTGCCCTAATATGTATATACGGAATTTCTCAAGACATCGTACGATACTCAAGAGCTTCTTCTCCGTGGTGTAATAATTTCTTTCTGCACCCTTGAATGTCTTGCTGGTAAAAGCTATGACTCCAATTCTTCCTTCCTCATCCAGTTGATATAGTTGCCCGCCATATGCAAAGTTGCTGGCGTCGCACTGCATATAGTATTCGAGGAAACTTCAAGATGACTGTTTCTACGAATAACCTTTTAAGTTGGTTATTCGTAGGTTTAAGTTGGTTAACCTCGAGGTTTATTCGAGGAAACTTCAAGATGACTGTTTCTACGAATAACCTTTTAAGTTGTTGAAAGCATTCATTTAATTCCTGTGTCCAGGTACATTTCTGTCCTTTCCGTAATAATTCAAGTAATGGTTTAGTGGTTTCAGCGTATTTATCTGTAAAACGGTTGTAGAAATTTGTCAATCCCAAGAAACCTTTTAATTGCTTTTGGTTCCGAGGTGTTGGGAACTTCATAATGGCATCAATCTTCTCGTCCGTTGCTCGTATTCCTTGCGTAGTTAATCGATATCCAAGGTACGCAATTTCTCGCCTAAAGAATTGCGACTTCTCCAAATTGATGGTTAAATTCGCTCTTCTTAAGTTGGATAATAATAAATCTAAATGTAATAAATGCGTCTCTAAATCTCCTGAATAACATAGGCAATCGTCGACATAATTAATGGTATTTTCTTTAACTTCATCTTCCAATACTGTGTCCAATCCCCTGGTTAGTGCAGCAGAACAGGTACTCAGTCCAAACGGCGTAACTGTAAAACGATAACATTTGCCTTCGTACATAAAAGCGGTGAAGTTCCGGCACTCCGGCTTCAGTGGTACTTGCCAGAAACTGCTAGTTAAGTCTACGGTAGATAAATATTTCATCTCACAACATCTCGCCAGAATGTCGTTTATCGGTGGAGCACCCTCGTAGTCCGGGATAGTCACGCTGTTCACCTTCCTCGCATCCAAACACAATTGTACTCTACCGTCCTTCTTAATTAGAGTAACAAGTGGGTTAATATATGCGCTGTTGCATCGCTCAATGACCCCATACCGTAACATTCTTTTAATCTCATCATCTACCTTCCCTTTATATGCTAATGGGACGGGCCATCCTCTCTGGAAGTACGGTGTCCGGTCGGTGACTTGGAACTCGTGAACGTACCCTTCGATCCTTCCGGGGCACTCTCTGAATAAACTTCTATTCCTTACCAGAATCTCCCTTAATCTTTCCAACGTCCCTTTATCTCCGCAGTCAATACTCTCTACTTTCTTATCAATGTTCCTTATGATCTCTTCTTCTTCTTCTTCGTCCACCACTTCTATATTCATCATTGGCACCGTGCATGCCGCTTCGTCAGCCTCACTTCTTAACTCGACGATCCTTCTTCCCATGTCAATGAGACATCCTGTTTCTTGAAGAAAATTGATTCCTAATATACAAGGTTTTATTAAATCCGGTATGATGAGAAAAACACATTCATATTTAATTCCTTCGATATAAATATCGCATAATATTTGTTTTCTTATTAACTTTGATTTATTACCAACCGCGCTAACTATTAAAGTGTTAGTCATCGGTAATATTTCATAAGGTGTTATGTTATGTTTGTTTTGATTAAACCACGATTCGGACAATCCGGCAACAGCGGATCCAGTGTCAAGCAACGCTTGTACAGTAACATTATTATTAAACTTTATATTTATTTCTGGGCACTTTATTACTCGTTGGGTAATCTCCTCGTCGTCATTACATAATAAATCGCTTCGTAAATCTGGTAGAATTATGTTGGTCTGGTAGTCATTCGTTTTATCGGCTATCTCCGTTAATGAGTAAAGGGATTTTTTTTCCTCTTCTTGTTGACGGACCCTCTTGGGTTCAGTGCCCGATGTACCGGCCGCTGTTTTTGTGAACTCCATTGTGTTGACCGCGCGTCGGTCCGCATTACGATGTTGTTGTGTATTTACAGCTGGTCTGTCAACCCAGGCTTTCTTCTGTGCACCACTTGCTTTGTTCGAACCGCTTTCACTTTCCTTGTAGGAATTCCTCCCCTCGTTCGCCGTCACATAGTTTGACTCCCTATTATTTCTCGGTTGTATCTGTGTATATTCTATGATTAGAGATTCGAAATTTGGGATTGTCACAATTCCTCTCGTGACCACAGCGAGCTGGATCTCGCGCCCAAAGTGACGAGATATCTTACGTATAAGTTGATTATCAGTCAGAGTAGGTGTTAACTGCCTACTCTCCAGCAATATGCGTTCAATATACTGAATTGCAGTAATCGGTCCACGCCAATCAAACCTACCATACTCCAAATGGTCCCGTATACCATCTTGTCGTTCTTGTCCCCAATATTTCTGTGAGAACGCTTCCTTGAATTCTTCAAAATTTGATATTTGGTTACGTATAACCCGCCACCAAATTCCTGCGTCTAATTCCAAATGTCTACCTATCCACTTGATATTGTCAGTGGGGTAGTATAACTCTTGTATTTCAGACAACTCCTTAAGGAATTCCATAGGGAATCTGTCCGTACCATTATATTTAAGGTCATTGTGGTTAGGTCCATTAATTCGGTTTAATATACCACACTCACCTTCCATTAGCTGTCTCTGCAGTCTCTCCTGGTTTTCTCTTACTTTAGTCAAATGTCCTTTTAACTCTTCGATCCGCGTCGTCTTTTCTTTTGTAGTCTCGTCCAACTTCTGTTCTGTTGAACGTTGTCTACCATCAACTTCTTCCAACTTCTGTATAATGTTATTGTTTGTTCCGTCTTGCTCCTGTTGTTTCTGCCGTATGGTGTCGTGTATCTCGGCCTTGAGTTCTTCGTGCTTCTTATTGGAATCCTTAACGTGAGCATCGAATTTATTATTAATCTTTTTAACGGTCGTTTGGGTAGTGTGTATCGCTACCATCCATTCTTGACGATCGTTCTCTCGTGTTTCTTGTATTTCTTCGTACTTCTTGTTTGCTTCTTCCCTCAAGTTTCTCACGATGTCATCTTGTTTCTTCTGTAGTTCGTCGACCTTTCCTTCCCAAGCCTGCTGGTATTCACGTATCTCGGATCTTATTTGCATAATTTGTTCCGCTGTCTGACGTTTAATCTCTTCCTTATGCTGGTCGAGCTTTTCATTTTGTTTTTCTAATTTTTCACTAATTAATCTACTGTTTTCTTCTGGTTTCTCTAGTTTTTCATTGATTAATTTACTGTTTTCTTCTTGTTTCTCGCTCTGTTGACGGATGAACTCCATCAACATTTGTAGACTTACATCTTCTGGTTTCGATGTCTGTCCTCGCGCCCTATCTTCTGGATTCTCTACAACGCTACTTGGTTCGCTAGGTGTGGTATTATCTTATGTATTTACCGTACCTAATTGGTTATTAACGTCGAATTCTACGCTATCGGAATTGCTCGCCATTTTTGCCTTCCTACGCGTAATCATTCAAACTGACTTATAACACTAATACTTATCTTACTTCTAATTCTATAACGCTACTTTTATCTACTTCTTCTACTGCCTGATCTTTGCCAAAGCTGTACGTTTTAACTATCTTTGTTACTACGTATCATGCCGTGCGGATGGGCGCCATTTTATATAATGTGAATATTATATAATACTATGATGATATATATTAGCGGCAATTAATTATTTAATTGTATAAGTTTACCGATCTCTCACATGTATCTAGCCCCGAAGTTGGACGTTATTTTATATAATAATAATGATGATATCAAATCAATATAACATTTTTATAATAAATATTTTGATATTGTATTACATTTATTTGCAATAGATCATATGTATTTACTTGCATTAACTGATTACTTTCATGCCGCGCGTTATGCAGCAATTTAACACAATGTATAACTATTCTGATTATTCATAAACACATACTTGATATCATTTACTAAATTAATGTTGTCAATTCATTTACTTTATTTGAGCAAAAGAAACTCTTATAATTCTACTCTATATTTTCTTCAAATTTTAAGTTAATATCTGGGTTGTATTTGATAATAATGAACGCATATATATGATCAACTTAAATTACTAGTTTATTTATCATTCACAATAATTATAATCGTACATATGATACGTCGCTGTACCTGAAATACATACATATTTTATAATAACAAATTCATGTTTTTATATATGCTGAAACAAAGAAAAAACATACATACATATATAAATCAAATAATATAACAATTCATATTCTACTTATTAATGCGTTCATTAATCCCAGATAAGCTTTTGTTTATATTTATTAATTACGTTTTAATTTCTGATTTATTCATTGCATTTATTAATAATTTTCTCAGGGATGAATTCTTTGAAAGAATCAGGTCAGTAGAAGTAACTAAGTAGTAATGATTAAAATATTGGTTACTTGATTTATGAAATATCCATTAAGCGTTGGTGCAGTCGAGTTCCAGTGATGGAGATGGCATGGAGACACATTTCGTTGAATGCTGTTGTATCACAATCACTTAACACACTCTTCCGATCACTCGCGTTGGCGTTGATTTATGTGAATAATTGATGTTTAGTGTTCAATTAAATACTTCATCTTACGATGTATGTTGTGTGTTTCTTTTAACGTTAATGTACATGTCTAGTTCCGCTTATCGCTGCTTTATCAAATGTTCATGTGATCTAATACTTTGTTTAATGTTTCATGTTCATTATGGTGTTAATAAGGTGTAGTAGCACTATATTAAGTTCAACTGTTTAGTATATTATTTGTGTGGTGATATCTGTTCGTGTAACGATCTGATTGTTCACTTTGAATAATTCTTATCTAAGTCCGTTACATCGCACTTCGAAATTCACTTCCGAACAATTAGAATAAACTGTCTGAAAATTGCGTAACACTGTCTCTCGAACTTAAAGTGTATTACTTGAAAATTTGATATGAGACTGAAGACACGCTTCGTACTTAAAGTAAACTGGTTGACGATTTGAGTAAAACTTATTAACTCTTAACTGTTAACTGTTAACTGTTGAGATAAGACTCTTGACTCCTGTCTTGGACAGATAGTTTTATTAACTCGTCCCTACTCAAAATTTTGTCTCTGGCGCTGTTCACGCCTACTTCATTTTGTGATTGGTCAGTTTTGAGTTTTCTTGGAATATTTTGTCCCACTATGTAAAGATCCTACGTCATAGTTCTTCCGATAGGTTTTTCGTTCCTGTTGCTATGGAAACACTCCTCTCTAGCAGTTTTCTCTCTGGCCTTTGGCTTCTGATAGGTTCTTAGGCATCCCCCGATTTTGCTCTGACGAACGTTGACCCTTTTCGTAGAAACTATGGCTATTAGACGCTTGTCCATCAACCTATTGTCGGAAGTATACTCAGTGTTTCTCTAGATTGCCATTATCTGTACTTTCGGTCCACTGACGTATTGTTCCATGTTATACCCCTTTTTTGTGGCTATTAATAATTTTGAACATCTGCTGGCTGGTGAAGTCACCCCAACTTTCCACTCGTAAATTCTGTCTGTCACTTAGACGATAACTCCAGCTGCGTAACATGACTTGAGTTTTTGTCCGATCTTAGCCCTCGTATTGTTTCTTAAGGTGCAGTGCATCCGTCCCATTGTAACGTAGAGTTACACTCTTATTGTCGTTTATCGTATACTGATGTAACATGGTCGAACATCTGCCACGATTCTCAGTACGAGTGTGAATGTCCTCGCCCAATTGTTACAGCAGTAGATAGCAATAATTCTGAACTAAACTTTCCCTGTCATCTTGTACCACCAATTTCTATAGTTAGTTTGAGCTTAACGTCTTTCTATTGTCAAGCTAGCGACGCTACTCTGACATCTTCTCATTACGCTTTATTTATTGCGTCAACTATAAGTCGTTGACACCGCCTCGTGTGAACGCACTCCGTCGAGGTGAAAATTTAAGAAATTTTAAATTTTTTGCTCGTTACACGTCCTTGAGGTATTGTCGTCAGTCGCCTGGCTCGTGCTCGGCTTACTGTTAACGAAATCAACGGTGTTTATTCCATTGTACTGTTTGTCCCCGTAACGGTTACCGTGTGCCTTTCCCTGCCAAACTTGTTTTCTGTCACTTTCGTTTTTATTTACAAAGCTCCCTCTCGGTCGGTCGTTAGTTCCGCTTTCCCCTTCATTAGTTGACCGATAATGCGTCCGCCTGTTGCTTCCGTTGTTCGACTGAATACTTGTGTATTCAGTGATTAAAACTTCAAAGTTAGGTATCGTGGTGATCCCGCGTGTGATTACAGCGATCTGCAGGTCTCTCCCAAAATGCCTAGAAATTTTTCTTATCAATTGCCTGTCGGTCAATGCGGGAGTTAATTGTCGGCTTTCTAAAAGGATCCTTTCAATATATTGGATAGCCGTAACCGGTCCGTGCCATTCAAATTTTCCGTATTCGAGGTTATCACGAATGATGTCTTGTCGCTCTAATCACCAATACTTTAACGTGGACGCCTCCTTGAACTCTTCAAATGTGGATATTTGGTCCCGGATTGCGCGCCACCATATACTCGCGTCCTTTTCTAAGTGCTTCCCGAACCATTTAATGTCACTATTCGGGTAATACAATTCTTGGAACTCCGACAATTCTTTCAGGAACTCCATCGGGAATCTGTCGGTTCCGTCGTACTTAAGTTCCACCTGTACTTGCCCGTTGACTGTTCTATTTGGCCCAGACTACCCTTCGGTTACCTGTCGCCGCAGTCTTTCTAATTGACACCTTGGTTCTTGAATGTGGTTTTCTCCTTGACGTTTTCGTCAAGTTTCTGTTCAGTCGTCTTTTGTCTGCCGTCTACTTCTTCGATTTTTTGCTGTAGTGTGTTGTTTGTTTCTCCTAGTTCTTGTTGCTGCTGCCTAAGCGTGTGGTATATTTCGGTTTTTAATTCTTCTTGTTTCTTCTGGTTATTGTTGATGTGTGATTCTAATTTATTGTGGACTTTTTTAATACTGGTTTGTGAGTTCTGTGCGAGGTTCTTGACTTCTTGACGATCCGACTCCCGGGTTTCCCACACTTCTTCAAACCTTTTAGTGGTGTCATCCTTTAATTCTTTTGTAGCGTCCTCCTGTTTCTTCAGGACTTCACTTATTTTGTCGTCACAACTGGTCTTGTAGTCACGCATTTCCGCTTGATTTGCGCGAGCTGTTCGGCCATCTGTCGCTTGACGTCTTCTTTGTGATTATCTAATTTTTCGTTCATTTTGTCAAACTTTTTGTTGATTACTGCGATATTTTCGTTCTGCTTGTCGAATTTCTCGTTAATTACTTTGAGATTCTCAATAGTTTCTTCCTTCTGTTGATCGAATTTCTCATTCATTACTTTGAGATTTTCGTTCTGTTCTCTTTGTTCTCTTCAAATTTTTTGCTCATGAAGTCCATCAGCGAGCGCAGTGTCACTTCCTCTTGTGGTTGTTGGGACTCCTGTCCCCGCGCTCTGACCTCTGACGTCTCCTCAGTCATATTTGGTTCGACCGATGAATTTTCTTCTCCGTTGTCGGGTACACCTAACTGGTTATTGATGTCAAAGTTCATGCTGTCTGAACTACTGCTAGCCATTTTAGCTTTACTCCTCGTTATCATCCAGTTACCAGTCAAGCTAACCTTACACTATAAATATCTTATTGTATTATATTATTTTACTTAATCTAAATACAACTACTGCCTGCTCTCTTTTGCCATGCGATGGGCGCCATTTATATTTAGTGTATATAAATGGAATTGGCAATTAATTAATTAATCGTGTTTGCCGTGCCCCACGATCTTGGAGCGCCATTTATATTTAGTGCAATTATGCTAATTATTATGAATTATTAAATTATCCAATTATGAATTAATAAATTGGGTCTAATTAAATTCGTATACTAATTATATGTAATCAAATAGGGTTGTAATTGACATTAATAATTAACACACATATGGAAAGTAAATTATATTCGTCGGATTTGACTCAATATTGTTATCAAATCAATATGATTTACATGAGCCTGTTAATCTGACATTTCAATGGTCGATTTGGTTGTGTCCATTGATAATTAGCATAACTCTGAGACTCTTTATGAAATTACTTTGAACGTGATAAATTAATTGTCAAGGTTAATTGCAATAATGAACGCAAGATATAAGTATATAGGTAATAATTACTTATTTATTATATTATTGATTAAGTAAGTTACTGAACCACAAATGAAATTATGTCCTGCAAATACATAATTAAAACACATAATAACAAAATTACAATAATATTCGTTCGTTGTTTCCTGAAAAACAAGACATATGGTACATTCAAATACAACACAATAATATACACATACAAACAATAAGCACTCAAATATATTTTATCCCTAGCTAAATGCGTTCATTATGCTCAGATGAATGACTTTAATATTAACATTATAAGATTTATGATTTATATAAATTTACAGAAATCTCTCGGGAGTAGCTCTTTGAAAAGATGAGACAGTGCAGTAGTATGTAACAACTAGGATTTAAGATACATAAAGGCTTATCTTGCAAAAGGATTATCCACAGATTCCATCGGTGTAAGATGACATCTGCTGGTGGATTCCTCGTACATCCTAATCTCTGTAAATCGAAGAACACTTCACTTCACTTCACTTCACTGAAATTCCCCACTCTCGTTATGTATAGTGTGGTGTTGGACTCCCCGCTGGCGTCCAGTGTTTATGGGTTCAAGTGTTAAGATGCTATCATCGTCATTAAAATGGTTTACTCTTAGAGTTTGCTGTGTGCGTGTTCATGTGGCTAACTATTTCATCTACCTTGGACGTAGTGTATGCAATGTGCGTAATAGTGTTCGTGTTGATTCACTCAGTTCAGATGTTCAATATTGAGAATCATTATGGTGGAATAGTGTTTGAACTGCCACCCACTGTTTTACTCTCGGATTGTTACTCACTAGTATTATTATGTTGCGTGTCGGTCGTAGTTTAGAGTCACGTATACTGGTATTTACGATAGTTATGTCTATTCGCACTGTTGATTATCGGTAACTCATATAACTATCGAACATACGTTTTGTAGAATTGCGATTGAATTGAATGTCTAAGTTCACTTAAGACCGCGACTTGGTTACGATTTCACTGAGTTAAAAGTTGAGTAAGTCGCGTAAACTATTTCAATTACTACTATTATTACTGCTCCAACTACTACTACTATATTACTGTTCCAACTACTACTACTACTACTACTACTGGGCTCCGCGTCCTCGCAAACAGTTTTTATCAAACATACCATCCCAGAAGGCAATTTCCACATTTCCACGCCTCCTGCCATTGTTGATAGGTTCCCTAAATTCCTACCACCTTGTAGATCTTGTCATCGGTTTCCCGATTCGTCGTTCGAGTCGTTGTTACTCTTTCCACCAGTTCCTTAAGAAGATGCCAAACGCTGGTTGGTCGTCGACATCCCCGGAATATTCCAGCGACGAACGTTGTGCTGATTCTCAGAAACTAGAGCAATTCCCTCGCCTGTCTATCAACATTTGTTTCCACGTTGTCGAGGCACTCTGACTTAGCTTTTGTTAATGGTCTGCAGTGTCTTGGTCAATTGTCCATTTACCCTTCGCTCGTTCCGCCAATTATCAACTCTTCGTTGGTGACATCCCTGGACGGATCCCACGCTTTCTAGTTTAAATCTGGCTGGATGTCAGGGTTTATTTTCATGCTGGGCTGTGCGTACCTCCAGTATTCACTGAATGTCCGTTCTATTGTCTACATATTTGTCGAGATTTCACTGCACCCTTTGTTACTGGGTGTAACGTCCATACGTGTGTTCGTTACAACTCAACCCCACAGCATGTGTTCCATTTCACTTCTGCGTAACCAGGCTTCAGGACTGTGCCTTTTGTCTTCGTTTGTTTGGTGCAGTAAATCGTAGCTAACTTCGTGCTGTCAACGACGTTCCTTAGATTCTATTGTGGTGTGTACGCAGTCGTTTTTATCATTGTCTTCGCACTGGCGTCGGGTCTGACGTGTCCCTAATTCGTTCTTATTTACGACTCGGGCCTGGGTTTGTCAACTCGAGTGTGTGAGCGTGCCACTTGATCAAGAAATTATAAATTTTTAAAATTTTGATCACTATACACTCATTACGGATGCGCCGTCGTAACTTTGTGCTACAAGTTTATTCGGATTATTACCGATTAATGGTTCAAGTTCCTCTAAAATACAATTTGAAATAGTGCGCGCATCATGGCCTTGGGGAATCAGAAACTTCCAGAACCTTTCTACGGGTCTTCCGCCAATAATGTAGCGCATTAGCATCATTAATTGAAATTGGCAAGAAACATCTGTTGTGTCGTCTGCAATCACTGCTGTATAATCTGCATTGTTGATCTCCTTTGTAACTTCGTCATGGTACACTTTCAGCATACATTCAAGCAAATCGTTCTTAATTGTCTTTGATGTACCTGTAAATGCTGATGATTTATTAAGGTGTTCTTTAATTCGTTATCCAACTGAGCACTAAAGTTTATCAACTCGCGAAAAATCCCCCTGTTTTCCGAGTCTTCGGACTCCTTGTGACCCCTTAATGCTAACTCGAAAGCACCACAAAAACGAATACAATTGATAATTAAATTAAGGATATACCTGCTTTTATTTACTTTCTCATTATGCTCCTCAATTGACTGCTGATAGTGCGAACTTAATTGAGTTTGTACATTTACTTTCCCCAACATAGATAAACTCATTACAGCATTCATATGTTCCTTTGATTTTTCATGGTTTTTAATTTTGTCATTGAGATGAATAAGATCCGTAACACCGTCCTTTGACCAGGAACAGTCTCCGCGAAAAAGTACACACGGAAAACAGAAAAACGCATTTTTCTCGTCACAGCCACATAACCATTTGTTTTTTTATACATTTCAGGGTTAAATTTCCGCCACCTATCAACTTTGGTACTTTGCTGTTTGTACACTATGTTTAATTTTGGCACGGGCCTACCTAACTGCTTCACTTTCAATTTATCATCGTATGATAGTGTAGAAAACGGAGTCCTGAGGAGAGCGTCTACCGAATTCATTATGCAACACTTAGAAAATCGTATTACGTACTATACACCACGAGGAAAGCCACTCTCAACTGAGCAACGCTGGCTGGGTGACAAGCCTAGCGTGTCACATGGAATACCTGTGTTCCGCTTACTCCCTCCTATACGAATGCCAAGGATGCGCGCGCACTCCACATTGAAACCAATGCTGCAGCTTAACCCACAGTGTGACACTCTGTGGCTGTCACTCGAAAGTGAGCCGTTGCGTTAGTGAGGTTGTTAATGAAATTTACTCCGCTCGTTTACTTTTTTAAACATTGTTATACATATTTTAACAATAAATAACTATTCTCATTTTATTTTCATGCCACTGGGGAGTGACATGTCACCGTGTCACGCCCCTACGGCCGCCACTGTTGTAAATTGAGTTCGATATAAAAAGTAACACGTAAAAATTCGTACATACTCTATTGTGTAAAAAGGGAGTTGTACAGATTGAGCTGTGGAACATATAGGTAAACCTATATAGGTGAAACGGTAAGACTGTTTTCTGTGAGGTTCCGACAACGTCAACACGGAAAAAATGATAGGCCCTCAAGTTCATTGTACGCAAAGCATTTTATGGAAGAAGGGCAGATATTCAGTAAGACGGTGGGAAAATCACGAGGTAGTGATTAGGGAGAAACGAAATTGAAGGAAAAGTGGCAATATTAAAAGTATGATTAAAGTTGTAAATAGGCTAAGAAATATAAAAAAAGACTTTTGAAACTAAAAATATTTTACCATATTTGGAAAAAATTAACGTTTATGTACGTGTGGACAAAGTCAATGTACGAACGGATCTGAGAGAGGGTGGAGTGACTGCCGACAGAATACAAAGGGGAGTGATATGTACGAACTCAACCTAGGGATGTGAGCGGTGAAGTAATATAATGTGTATGTAAGTAGGTGTGACGTAAACTCTACGTGTACTCCCCTTCTACCGCGCGGCAGATTCAACCCACTCTCACCTACTGGGACGAACGTTTTCCCTGTCACATCGTCAACAGACTCCGAACTCTGCTGAACGACTCACCACAGTCTCTACACAGGACCCTTCCTCTGAGGGAACCACTACAAACCCAGCATCCTACAGCGTAAAGCATAAAATAGATACAAACTGCCTTGAATGCCAGTCCTAGCCGCTCGTGCTTGTCAGCTGTGGTGTCTTTTGTCAGTTGTGCAACGCCTTCTTTCATGAGGTTTTTGCCATAGGGATTAAAGAGCTGGGACGGGCGAACCACCGCTAAGCCGTCAGGGGAGTCGCACTGGAAACCTGGGTCTAAAGAGGAGGATGATTTTACTCCAGATGCATCACCACTGGTTTAAGGCATCCAGGAAAACACAAAAACCGCTGGACACCCTATTAGATCCTCTCCCACAGTCATAAGGAGTATACCTATTCCACAACCTAAACGCCTTTCAGAGATTACGATTCATCGGATGAGTCACTCCAAGTGTTGCTACCACGTTGGGGCCTTGAGCCCGGTCCACCATAAGCTACAGCTACAGTATGATGTATATTTCCTTGAAGTCCGTGACAGAAGATGGCATAAAGCACCCACGTCACAATGAAGTCCAATAATGTGACGTACATGCCGTCAATGCGGATAATTAAAACCTTGTTACGAAAGTAGGAATCTTTGTCGTTAACACTTAATTCTCCTTTAGAGACTAAAAAATCACGCGTTTTATTAAATAATTTTGCCGACGATCATTTATCAATATATAGTAAACTGTTTTTTATAACAAACAATCACGATAATTATATCATATGTTTAATATATAGAAGTTGAAAACAAATAAATACTGTACTATTGACTCATCGCCCAGTAATTACGGTATTACGTTTAACAACTAGTGCAACTGCTGCTATACAGTGCCGGTGCTGTGCTTTGTGTACGTGGCCGGTAAGTTTAAAAATGTTGCATTAAGACCGCGCCACTGATTCACTAGAATTTTCCACGAATTTGGACAGTATTCTGAAATGGACTTAGATTATAACTCATTACGCATCACATTGTTATTGTATGACTCAACCACACGCTCGACAGTAGTATGCATATTTGATTTATTTAGCATTCTGTGCTACCGTGACAAGAAACTGTGGATTTATAACAACTCGCAAAGCGATGGTGTGTATCCTCGCCTAGAAATGTCACTTTTCATAGCCGTTTGGAGCCGACATTAAGCCGCAGGTCCCAAACAGATGTGAGAGAATCCGTGAAGACATATCTCAAAGTTGTATATATGCAGAGTGCAAAAGGGAGCCTCTACTCGATTCGAGTACGTCATTTATATGCCCGATGAACTATAACTGGAAGGAAAGTAAATACTACAAAATATTAAAGTAATGAGAAAATCAAAGAGAAATAGGATATACATATAAACTTGAATAAAAGAGTAAAAATATATGAATGAATAGAGTCTGAATGAGTATATCAAAATTTCAGCGCTTGGTTGACACACTAATGAAACAAAGGATGAATTAAAATACAGGCTGGGACGTTCCGATCAGTTGGAATCAGGTCTTTTAAAAAGCGTTCATTGTCGCCGTTCCGATCTACAGAGTTGTTAGTTGATTTTTTCCTATCGTATTTCTTAAAAATTTGTCCTGTTTAAAAAAAATTCTGTTTATGACCAGTTATCTATCCGAACACCCGTTAGCTACCATGATGAAGCCGTTATCATTTATTATTACCATGATGAAGTAGAATATTCTGGTAGTGGTGCAAATCATCTTGTCTTGCAATACTTAGACCTTTATTACCTTTACTACGCAACTGATTTCAAGCCTACATGAAACTAAGTGCAGTATAGTAAAAACAGGTTACAGTCAGTTGCAGACTAAGCATGTCGTCTATACTACTATTATAAAGAGGTAAAATTTGTTTGTCTCGTTGTCTGGGCTAACCCCAGAAACTACTGGTCCGATAAAAAAAATCTTTCATCACCGTGTTTTTGAAGTTTGAGGATAGTTTTAGACATAAATTTAAACCAATAACTTTAATACAAGAACCGAGGTTTAAAACGGTCCCTGTCACGAAATTTTTGTCAATTTTTATGTAGTGAAATTTTTGGCATGTGATAAACCTTTGTTCTATAAGAGATACCTATATGGTGTCAGCGAGTGAAATTTAGTGAATGAAATTTTATTTTGGTTTTTGTTTCAATAAACTCCTCCTTTTCGTTTTTAAGATATTGGCGGTTTTGTAAAAAATGTATGTTGTGTCGGTCCCACGTCTTGAAATTTCTTCGTTGTCTACAGAATGCGCGCGCAGGCGAATTGCATGCAATCGGTTGCATAGTGTAATAGGCTACATTTGAATCAATGCCCCACAACGAGTGCGTGAAACTAAAATTTGCACGAGCAGTTGGAAGGTTTGCAACAACTGTCTTGCAATCGATTGAAGACCGTGCAACCATTTGCAGTAAGTGTAATACGCTAAATTTAAACCGATGCCACACAGCTTCTTTTGCAATCAGTTGCATAGTGTAATAAAGGTCTTACAGATATTACAGCATCTGCTATAATACATTTATATAATATGTTACCATATAAAACTTATTTTAAATAATATAGGCCTGAAAGAAATTCTAGCTGCATATATGAATTGTGAACGAAAGGTCACATAACACGTTACTGTTAGGGTTCAACTGTGGTAACAGACTGCTTACTGCACCGTATATCATACGTACCTAGAGGGGGGGATAAGGGCTGTTCCGTTTACGGGGGTAACCTACTTACCCGCTCGCTGTCTGGCTGAAACACTTAAACGGGAAATGCAACCTACATTACTTATTTTGTTCGGTGGCTTCTCGTAAGTAGGTTTTCTACTAATTTACGACGCCTCAGGATGTGCGCGCGCCTCCTGTTTAAAATATGGACTCTCAAACATTAATGCGAGTTCTGCGTTTAACGTATTAAATCCTTCGGATGCGTACTGAGACCTGATTAACATAGAAAGCATTTCCGTAAAGGGTGAACGAAAAATGTCAAACATGGGAGTAATGATTAAAGGAGATGAAATAAAATGTATTAAAAGAAGGATAGAAGACGTGAACTCTATCAATCAACAGAACCACGCTTTGGTAGACAACCACTGTTTTGAAATGAAACATGCTTTTCCACACGGTCTCCGTATTATTTTTAACGCGATATCGTACGTTGCTTTAAAATGTAAATAAAAATGTAAGTACAAGATAAACAGTAATAAGTTTAAATACATACTTATTCGTTATACAATCCTCGGATCTTTTCTGTTTAGTGGCAGTATGCTAATAGCGCACTCTGTATGCTACAATTGCCAGCATAAATATCGCAGATTTCTTATAGTTGACAGTGCGAATTGCAGACAAAGATTCAGCTATACAATTTCTACAGGAGAAACTTATTTTACATAAGTCAAAACGTTGTGCGAACGACCAGGAATGAAATTATTGACAACCGGTACGGAACGTTGGTTTTGTTCCAGAAAGGACTACCAGGAATCAAACCAATTTCGACAGGGCACTGTACATTCCTAAACAATACTCGATTAAATTTTTGCACAGTCGACTATTTCAGTTGAGCTGGAGAAAGGATTTACACAGTCGTAAATCCCATGAGAAGAGTTGTACCAAATCACTTGGTAGGCCTATTTGGTGGAATTTATCGAGAAACAAGATCAAGTTTTCAAACAAAGTCTCTCTCAAAGAAAACAAAATATTTGTATATAAACTGAAATACAATAGTGGTTAAAAAAACGTTAATGAAGTTGTGGGTCGAGCGCTGTTGTTGGCGATCAGTATATGGAGTTACTGCTCACTGTCATGCTGCCACTTAACAGAAAAGATCCCAATCCTCAAAGCTCATCTACTCGAGAGGGAGGGTTGTCTAAAGTCGATCTTCTTTACTCTTTATCCTGCTGTACATAACCTCTCATGGGTTCCAATTTCACTCTTCTTCTCTGCTGTTCTGTGTTCCCACGTTTTTCCTGGCTACCTTGTGTATTTCTTCCACTCTTCGTTCGTACAGTTTCCCGGAAGACAGCGACAGCTGTAGAAATCCTTATTTACATAGGCTATGTAGAAAAATAGCGACTGAAGTATTTGGGCCAGTGACAAACGTAGAATCTTCTTGGATAATCGGATTCAGTATCGAGTGTGAAGTGTTTTATAGTAATTAAAAGTTTTGTAACGTTTAAAGTACTCCAAACAATACGTTTGTTAGGAAAGTAAGGCAACTGATGGAATGGTATAGATACACCGAAATACTAACCTAACGGGAAAACGCGTGCTTTTAGGGGAAAGGCAGACGAAGGAAGTGGAAAGCGGATTTATGGAGACGATGGAAAATGAGATTAGATAGAGTAGGAAACGCAGACGATCGGGAAAAAATGTGCATCGGTACTGATATTGTAGAGCCAATGGAAGTTAAACGCTTGAAATGGGTCGGATATTTCAAAGAATGCCTGAAAATAGATGGCCGGAGAAGGTATCTGAATGGACACCACCGATTAGAAGAATTAAGGGAAGACCAAAACGCACTTGGGAAACAGAGGTGAAAGAGACAATAGATGGAGTGGAAACTAGAATGCGAGAGATGGCCACTGGTGTAAATTCTGTTATAGACTGAACGCGATTCAAACAGTAGGTTCTACAGGACATAATTGGACATACCTTGGACAAAACTAAGTGATATTAACTACAACAGTATCACACAACATAAAAGATGATTATTTTATTCAGGGCTTGAGACATCTTTGGCTGCCTTCGCAACAGCTAATACCCGTCTGAGGTTATAACGATATGCTGGAGAATTAGGCAGGGTGTCGTAGATTTATAGATACACACATTTAAAAACTGATGATGCAGAACACGAGTCTATGAAACATATAACTTCATCACGTCCAAAAATATATATAACTATACCTATCGTAGTAAAAATTTTACGAAATTTAGTCATAATATTTGTTTTACTTTACCGAGTCTGAGGTACATTTTTTTCTATCGCAGTTACCACCGACTTCAGTCCGAGTTAAAAATCTTAGCAACACAGTTTACTATACATCAAATACGAACGCAGCAGCGTGCGTCCTCATACATACTAACGTGTTTTCCCAGCACTTACGTCGCCTCGCTTGTAAACAGAACAACGCACCCAAAGGCTCATTGATATGTATGCGCGTCTGTGTTTGATCACATACTTGTGAACCGATTATAGTACGAGTTTACGGGCTGTTTACGACAGAAACTATTGGACCGCTTCCAGTTTGGGTTTTACTACGCTCGTCACGTTTCGTACAAAATGACGGAGGCTTTTCTCTCTCTGCTCAGATTGCTTTATTGAAACTATACTGTCATCGAAAAATCGGTATTTTCCTTTAAGAAGAAAATAATATCCTTCAAAAGTTCATGTAAGGCATTCTAATATCAAGCAGTTTACGCGTACATATCTTACAAAATATAGCCTATAGGCTAACATTAATCTAAACTATAAATTTAATTTATAAATCTGTAACATTAACAAATCTATAAATTTAATTTGACATATTTCATACAACCTTTTCCTCCGGAAAATATTTGTATTTTAATAAAATTCATAAATATGTAAATAAAACGTTATTTTAAATAAATTATGGGTCTAATTAAAACTATATAAAGTATTCGTATTTTATTTAATTTTTTCAAAATATATTGAGACATTTGTAAAACGTAATTTGCATGTAGCACTCTACACACGTTAACAATATTTTCACTGTAATATATTTTTCAAGGGTCCTTTAGATGAACGATATTGCAAAATTCACACACACACACACACACACACACACACACACACACACACACACACACACACACACACACACACACACACACACTTGTTTTACGTAAGTTGTGTAGTCGATACTGATTTTTAATACTAGCATCCTTTGCTTATATAGCCCTAATTATGAAAACTAATAGCCCTAATTTGGTTCTATGTCCTAGAACCAAAGTTAAAACTATTAAGTACAGTTACAATAAAGTATTTTTTTAAATATTGTAAATAGTGTCATTACCGCACTGAAAATGATATGGGGGGTATCCTGATGTTTATGTGAGGAGTTCTGCTCTGTAATAGGCTTTTTCATACACACGTTGGATATATTAGACGTGAAGAAATTAATACGTCGCACAACACGAATATGAATAAATTTAACACATTACGTGTAACGTCTTTTCGTTGCGTTACAAATCCAGGGAACCCCTCGTAATTAAACTCCGTTAATTAGATGGGCTGCCTACGTTGTAACAGAATTGATCACAAATAATTAATGTAACAAATTACTTACTAACTGTGTAAGGAAACAATGGCAAGGTATACAATTGATTTAAGCACTCCTCATATGTGTGTAACAAGAAGACTTCTCTTTATTTAACATTTAAAAACATATACTGACAGATCCCATGACATTACTAATTCAATTATTAAGTTATTTGAAAGGTTTCTTTAAACATTGGGATAAAACTTGATTTTATATAGCTATACCTCGGATCCGGGTCAACTTTCTGTATTTCTGTAATTAAAACTTTTAATTATACTCATTTCATGAAATTAGCTTGCAAGACTTTCTTTTATTCAACCATTGGAAGAATGGTATTATTGCTTGAATTATATTACTCTACATTAGCATATAAACTGTTACAACGTATGAAGTTAGAATAGTTACATGAAATTCTTAGATTTAATTTATAAGTCTTTACAAAGTTAATAGTTTCTGAAAAGTCTCTTTCAAGATGTGTTGTGTAACAAATATTAGTAACCCTCGATAGACAGGCTATCGAGTCACCTTTTAATTGGTATGCAGAAGACTCGTCCTGGGGTATCCGTCTTGGGAAACAGGAACAGCTACGTCGTCATCTCGGTCTGGCCTTCCTCTGTAACGGGCTCCAAAAGTTCGCAGGTTGAACAATATGTCGTGTAGATATCTATGATGATCTTGTAGATTCTCGGATGTCCTGATCTGCATATTCTGTCACGTGCAGTAGAGTTTGTGGCTTCTGATAGTTCACATCTCCTGGTATGACTTTGGAATTGTTGTTATTAGTTGAAGCACGAAGTCATCTTGTGTTACACTCCTTTTTTTACGTTTCGATTTTTTTACTTGAAATTTCTTGTCTATTTACATGACTATATTAATTAACACATCCAGATGCTTTAAACAGCTACATCTGGTACACCATCTTAAGGTGAGACAAAATGTAGTTAACATATTTTAAGCGCACAGCTCCTACGTCTATACTGCACGAAGTCACCATTGCAAGAGAGAGAAATTCCGCTCCCTTCGCCTGGTACTGGGCAAAAGTTAGTGGGACAATTTCCGCGCGAGAATATAGTTCCTAACTATATTTAAGTTAACATTTTTATTTATACAAACTATCCCTAAACAAATATACATAATTTAAATCAGTGGTTTTAGCGACTATTTATGTCTTCAGATTTTTTTATTATTAACATTAATTTTTTATCTTATTCTAACTCACACAAGACTGAAAGCATGTCGAGTCTGGAATCAACAGGACAGCGCCTGCTTACAAGCAAAGGGTTAAATACGATATTAATAACTCTTTACAATTTTTCTTTTTATTAGAGTATCTTCTTACTAACTAATTACTGCTTCCTCTCATACTGAGTACATACAAGTTTTTTTTTATATTAATACAGTGAGATTTAAATGGCTTAATAGCTCGCAACCTTAATTTTTAAAATTTTTTTTATTCTCTTGATTATTTCTTTTATTTAAATCGTCACATACGTATTTTATTGTTTAATAAAAAATATATAACTACAAAAACTATAAACTTACCTAAGTTAACTTATTTAACATTATGTTATTTACTCATAATAGTGTAGGAAAATAGTAAATCAAAACAGATAATTTTTAGCGGAAATAATTGTTTAACATTGTCTATAATTATTTCAAGAAGAATAACCATACCTTTGTCCAATTAATTTCTGTCCGAATGAAAGATTTTTACGTTCATTTTATATTTTGCAAAGGTTAAAAGAGTCTCAGTGTTTCGATATAAAAATTGCCTATATCCAATAAACTGTCACTATGAAACAGCACTATTTTCATTCTTGTAAAAGATGGAATAGTCAAATTAATTGATTACCTACTATAAATAGCTGTATTCAGCTGTACACAGCGGCTACACTAGTAAAAGGATCCACTTTTAGGAAAGAACACCTAAACTTGTTCAGGTAACTAAAATTTTTAATATATCCTGAAATTTACGTTTCATCTGGTTAACCGAAAAGAATGAGAAAATAGTAGAGCCAGGGAATTAGAAATTGACGAAAGCTCCTATAACCGACGAAACTACAATTTAGGAAGAATTAGAAAGACCAGATGCCAAGGACCAGGCAGTAAGGGGTGCAGAAATTAAAGAAATTAAAAAGAAACTTTTTACAAACAAGCGAGAAAAGACTACCATCTAAACACAAAAAATATTATATCGCAGTTTGTTTCTCCAAGCACTAAATTATAACCGATTGTCGAAAGGGTATGAAACCTAGTAAAGTAGAAAACACAAGGTTCGTTCGCGAACTGTAAACGAACGGCTCAACTTTTAAGTCCGTAAGTTATGACTGACAGTAAGTAAATGATACAAAGCCAGTGAACACACAAGAAATGGGTATGAGACCTAGAGTATTAAATAATAAATATAATATCGTACATTCTTATCCAAACTTAATTATATTTATTGTAAACCTACATATGCGCGCCGCACTAATGTGTAATTATATAGAAAATGTGTTGTTTGTTCAAAAAATAAGAATTAAATACTTTCATTAGTATCCTGGTCGGCTGAGAGCCCTTCTCAAGATAAGCAACCAATGATTAACCTGTTTAATACGCTACGTACATTTTACAATCTCCGTTTGTGGACCTTTGCGAGCTATAAGTGTTACAGGTTCTTTCTTTAAATATTTGGCCTACCTGCCCTCCCCCTTAGAAGGGAGTAAGCCTTATTAAATTTAAATAGGAAAGGAAAAAGTAAATAAAATTATTAATCTACACTAGAATATTTATATAAAACAGCTTTACTAGAATGCATAATACATATTTAAATAAAAGTAGTTATCATTTTTTGTATTCACCATATTGGCCAAAAGTACTGTTTAGTTCTGCTAATAGGCTACCAAATAAAATTTTATTTTTCAGCTTTAATTTGCACATCAAATAATGCTGTTCAAGTATTGGTAAAAGTTAGGATGGGTAGGCTCATTTGTATAGTAATGAAAAAAGTGAGAAAGATCTCGATAACCTGTGCTACCAGGAACACTTGATATTACCCAAACAACCAAAGAAATTGGAAGACCAGTGTTTTCAAGTCGCTGTTTAACAACTGCCAATTTAAAAAATTAAACTTACAATTTTATCCGACTAAGATACATTAATTTTTTAACTAAAAAGTACAAACTTAAGCGAAATTTCATTGAAACCGATACACTTTCGTTCACAGATAAATCCTAAGTGAATTGCGTCTAGTTGGAAGTTTATGTAAAAGCCGAAGTCCTCACGAAAGCAAACGATAATACAAAAAAATATTGATTTAAGAAAAAGTGCTGAACCTATAAACAGGTAGTAAACGATATAAGGTGATTAAAATAATTGTTATCTCACACAATTATATCGCACACAACATTATATTTTTGAAAAGCGTTCACAAAATAGTGCAAACGGATGTTTGACGTTTCACAATGGATACGCCACCATTCAGCTGTTTGGAGGACAAAGTTACGGCTACGAATCGACACGCCCTGATTGTGACAATAAATATTTATTTATTTTAAAGGAACAAGGCTGGCGCGCGCTCTTCCGTACTCGCAGATTATATACATATAACGTTATTGTCTCAAAACGAGGAGACGGCCGTGTTTCCTAGTCTCGAGTCAACAATGTGGCATTGTTAGGAAATTATGCAAAAATCCAACACACACACACACACACACACACACACACACACACACACACACACACACATGCATATACAATACTTTACAATAAGCTGTAATGAAATACGCACATCACCATTGTCTATAATAATAACAGCACAGGAGTTTTGTATTTACCGAGTTTTCAGATCACAATGGAACGAAGAAGATTTTTGGTGGGAGGGGCGGAGATCGATTGTATTTGGCTGGTGTGTTTGTAATACAATGTGTTTTGTTTTCCTTGTGTACAAGGTATTATTTGGTGTAATATAAGGGTGTGACAGACCGTCTGGCCGTCTTCCGTACGGTGTCTCCGGCTTTTCGAATCGTCGGCTCAGTCGACTGTCCTGATTAACCTTAAAACCGTTGTGAGCCGTGCCGAGATTGAAGATCCTTATCTTTACGAAGATTTATTCCGTGCGTCGCTCAGAGGCGTCTTCTTCTCGTTGAGAGTATGACGTGTATTCAGCGGAAGCGTGACTCCGTGTATATTGGCTTTTGCCGCTGCCAGACCAAGCAAGAGTTAGGTCACAGAGTTAATTAACTGTTACAGCGAAGTTGTAGATGTACTTTCTGTCTCACGGGACAGACTTCACTTCACTGGCATTTTAAAAAATTACAGGAAATATTACAAAATTTAGATTATCACATTAGCAGGTAAATCTACATTTAGGTTTAAATAGTTGTATTTCATAATACTGTATAACAACGTAATCACAGAAGAGGAGAGAATACACAGTCTAAACTTAGCGAGACGTATAAATCGACTAGATCTGGGACAGCTGTATCGGCAGCAACACAAAGAAATTAATATATCAGACCCCAGTGCGAACCATTCTGACGTCTGCTGTGGAGGTTTGGGCAGTAAATAAGAAGAATCATCAGAAAATATTGTAAATTTAGATTCTCACATTAGCAGGTAAATCTACTTTTAGGTTTAAATAGTTGGATTTCATAATACTGTATAACAACGTAATCACAGAAGAGGAGAGAATACACAGTCTAAACTTAGCAAGACGTATTAAACGATAGATCTGGGACAGATACATCGGCAACAACACAAAGAAGGTAATATATCAGACCCCAGTGCCAACCATTCTGACTTCTGCTGTGGAGCTTTGGGCAGTAAATAAGAAGAATCATCAGAAAATATTTGCAGCAGAAATAGAATACTAAAAACAGACTAAGCAGACGAGTTAAAGTAGCGAATAGGAATTAGGAATAAATTTGGAATTATAGAGTATTACGTTACGGCCACACTCGAAGGGCACAAAGTGACTGGATAGTGAAAGTGACGGAGTGGAAGTTGACAGGTAGGAAAATAAAGGACTCCTGAGAGGGTCATGATGGGAGAAGGTAGGTGAATTCATGCAGACGTGTGAATTAGAAAAAAGCGGATGGAAGGACAATGAGGAATGGAGGGAACTAGTTGAGAAAACGGAGATGTCGTAATCACGTTTATTCATATGCCAGTAATTAAAAAAATCCCTCATAATTACAACTCGAAATTTGGAATTTGCATTCTCTCTTCTTAGGAATGATCTCTCAGTCAGCAGCCTATTCCTATTTTACTAGTCGTCTTTCACTGTCCATTCTGTGTTATTTCACTCGAACGTAGCAAAATAATGATTCGTCTTCAACTTTGTTTTACTATTCTGAAACTTTATATTATTTAGGCAATATGTCTACCGCCTTTTATCACTAATATCACTGGTTAGAAGTTTGTTGGTCTTACACACATCCATTACTTAGGGGTCTGTATGTTGTATAAATATTTTCCTTATGTCTTATCCTTTTTCAACTCAGAGAAACTAATATTCGTTCATTTATCTTCCCCTCTTGCACTTCTCACTGACTGCTCTAAAGACGATAAGTCAGGCAGACAATCGGGATTAGTCTGTATATTGGTTCTTCAATGGAAATGGGAGCTATCGTAAGGCCATACTAGAGTTCGTGTTTGGTTATTTGTGTGTTGACTATGGGTAGATGTGTAACGAAACCAAGCACAGGAATTATAGTGGTATAACAGTACAACAGCCCTCCTCTATCTGATTACTATGTGGATTAAGTATATACCAAGAGAGGTTAGAAACATCTTTACAAAATTGTAGAGTAAAATATCGATCGCTACATACGGGAAAATTCTGATATATAGAAAGAAATTGAAAAATGTTGCTGGAAAAGAACCTGCTTCAAGAACGGATAACACGAGAAACAAACAAATTAGCATGAGAGCGAAGGACGGTGTGAATATAAACCAAACGACAAAAGGAAAGGAACTGAATTGTTGTGGACACGTGAAAAGAATGTCTAAAGCAAGGTGGCCCCAGAAACATATGGAATTGACATCCAATAGCAAAAATGGAAAGAAGACCGATGTTATGGAGAAGTGGAATAGAGAATGAGAAAGATAGCCAGCCACCAATTGGAGCAAGATGATTGGAGAAATAGGCAGAAATGGAATGTAGGATTCGGGACCAGTGGACAGTGTAGTTCAACTCGCATGAATTTGCGGTTTTTAAATTTTGAGACTTATTATTCCACTTTACGTTATTAAAAATTTTTTCACATTTTTAGCGGTAATAATATTTGATACCGGAATCATATTACCGGATATTAAATTGCTTAACTTGTATTTCAAATGGAAAATATGTAGTTGTCACAATAGTCAGTACACGCATATGAAGGGAACAACGTTTCAGATATTGGCAGCTGCAGAAATGGGGTCACCAAAGTGAGTAGAAACATATAATGGGAGGAGAGCTGTTGTCACTGCTGAGTGTAGCGAACATAAATAATGCAACCTGACGATGCGGACACACAACTAGAATTAAAACACAAGAGAATATGTAAAATCAAAGCAGTTTTCTCTGCAGCGTCTGGTTTTGTAGACATTTAACACGATTGACGTATTACTCAAACTAATAATAATTTGGACTTAACTCAAGGTATGGTTTTATTAAGGTCAGTATTCAACCAATGGGAGTATTGGTTTGAATCCCACATTATTATACCTCACAGTCTATTACATAGCTAACGTAACGAAGTATAAGATAAAGTTGTACAATTCAGCTTATACTAGCGGAATCGAATAGTGATTTTAAAGTATAAGTTGTAGGAGGTGGGCTGAAAAGAAAAGTTGTAAATGTGAATCATATATTTCTAGCGACAAAATTAGTAAACTTTCCTCTAGGAAACAGATCTTGAGAATGTTCTGTAATATTTATTATATTAAGCGTAATATAATAAATACAGTTAAAATGAAAATTAATTAGGAAACAGATCTTGAGAATGTTCCGATGGGAACAAATCGGTGCTGAGTCTGTTGCGCTGGGTCTAAGGTCCCGAAATCGGCGTCTCGTGCCGTGATTTTGAGTGCTCAGTTCGGTTGAATGTTACGCTTTTTCACAAACGACCTAACAGTGAAGGTTCCCTTATACTTCAATCCGGGTGAGCTCTGGATTACCACTTGTGGTCTGAGGCTGCGTCTGCGTAGCTAATATTGCTGCCATCCAGGGAACGTAGAGCCGCGCTGGCGGAAGATCGGTAACGGACGCCTTCGAACTATCTGTTTCCATAGGTTGGACGACGTGATTATGACCGTGTCAGCTATCGAAGGGAAGATGTTGCATGTCTTACCAAAATATGCATCACGTTTGTAATTATTTTCTTTCTTTCACATTTCCATTATCTTTATACCTATCTAAGTAGTAAATATGTTTCAATAGTTTATAGCGATACCGAACCGTTTGAGACATATGCCTCAAGACGGAGACCAGACAATTCTTCTACAATACAGTTGGAAAAGTTTGTCTTATCGTCTCTGCCACAATTTCCTTTGCAGCGATGAACAAAACGTTTTCAGTACCAATTCAGGAATAATCTGTTTCTTAAGAATTATTTAATCCTACTTACTGTACTTATTTTTAGACGTTATACTGTACGGTAATAGAAAATAAAAGAAAAGAAAAAGGAATCAGTAGAGTTTTGGAAATGTAATGTGATTTTAAAGTTTGTCATGGCAGCATTTTTGTCATTCAACGCGACTTAAAATACCAGTTTCGCCACAGATACTGACATAAATTACAGTGTCTTAAAAATAATGGCAAAAGAATAAGGAAGGTTAAGTTAAAGTTATCCTTTCTTATACCGTTAACAGGTTTTTAGGATCTACCGACGGTCAGGCTACTTTAACCGTTAGGTAGACAAGTAAGTGAACTTGATAGACTATCTTAAACTCGCCAAATCTCTACCCTAAAGAGTATTTAGCTTAATTTCCCAGGTCGTTGACTGGTTCAAACCCACGACGGAAACGAGCGTGGTTACCACTGATCTACTCAGACGTCTTAGTGTGGAAGTATTTTTAGTATGTAAAACCTCTTAAAGTTATTAATTACCGTTTGACTCTGCCTTGCATGTGCATTAAACAATCTGGTAACCGTCATTAGGGTAAATAAGCGTTATGGGTTATATACCGAAATCCAGCTGTTTGAGGCGATATGATGAGCTGCGGTCGGCTTTGATTACCGCAGACATGTTATTAATCACACTACTAGCGCTAACCAGGGTTTATGTATTTAGCTGTCCACCGTTAGTCTGAATTTAATGCATCAAGTAAAGCCGTCATCTGTTTTCCCATGTAGCGCCATTAAAAGTTATGTAGATCAAGTTTTAGAATATGGTATTATATTACATTAGTTATTACCCAAGATATTTACCGTAAAAACTGTTTTCGTTTGCAAGTATAAAAATTGTTGTTTGGTACACGTTTCACAGAAATAAAATTTCTGTATCATCAGAGTTTCATAGTGTAAGCTAATAAGTGATCTGTTAGCCCAGTTTCCGATTATAAAGAATTATTTTCGTGTGAAACGTAAACCAGCAAAACTATTTTTATATTTAACAAAGTAAGGTAATTATTTTTGTGATAATTATAATTGTAAGAAATCTGAGTTTATTTTAAAAACATATGCGTAAAGTAAATGCGCCTTAGACAAGCAGTAATACTTATGATTATTTTAATTTATCTTGTGTTGAATTAATTCCAAACACTAAAGTTTGCTTTGCACACAAGAATTATGTACAATATCTCTACTAAATTAATACTTAATAATTTATATAACCTACGGTGCTTTCTCTTCTGTTAGCTATATATTTAGGGGATTTATTTGATCAAAACGTAAGACTTCATGCCTTTTTTTTGCATCCAGATATATTGATGGAAGGCCTACGGAGAATAAAAATGGACATAACGGCCTGTCGTTTGTCGTGTAACAGGACTGGGAGCAGGAGGAGAATTTCAGGGGAGTGAAAATTGAAGTACAGCAAACATCATGTTCAGACTTTTAGACTTACTGGATTAGAATAACATGAAGTTGAATGTAAAAAGAGATGGAAGGTAGAGAACTAAAATCCCAAAGGTAGGTCAGACTGGGAGGTGTATATTTGAGTCCAGACGTCCTAAGCTCTATAGCGGTATCAGAGGATCGTAGCTCGATTTTAATTAATACACTTAGGACAGGATAGACAAAAATTGCTTTAATGAAAGAGAAAAGATTTAGCAGTATTAAGAGACATTAAACATAAAATAAAATCGAGAAATAATGACAAAGGATTATACGAGGACCTGGCTGCGAATCACAAATAATGTAAAAAAGAGGCGGGGAAAGTACTAAGATTTCAGAGATGTTTGCTGGAGGAATATGCTGTACCACAAAGTTATGTATGATGAAGTATTTGAGAAGACAAGTGAAGAGAGAGGATCGTGAAAAGTTAGATCGGAAGGAAATATCGAGGACGGGACAGTAGGTATATGAATGTGGTTAGTGGGTATAGAGCCCAAGAAAGAGACTGGCGGACGAATAGAATAAAAAAATTACATTCGAAAGACACACAGATTTAAAAAATAGGTCGATCGTTTGGACGATCCGATGGCTTTAGAATACGTACCTCGTCCTATACCTGGAATGAGGTCAGAGGAAGTTGTTACTATTTCTTGTAGGCGTTTTGTTTCTTCCCTGACTGTGTCCCACATACACACGCAAACTCTAACACATACTATTCAGAATGTCGAATCGCCTACTTGTACAGAATCTTCCTATCTAATAAGTTGTAATGGCTCGCTCCTTTTTTTACTACCGATGTAGCTTAGGTGTGCCAGGCAGTGTTAGCTGCCAACTTGATGCTTAAGGAAGGTAGTATTCGCAGCACCACGTTCCATCCACCCATAATTACCCCAGGATATTATCCTAGGTACTCACTTTAACGAGGTGAGTCTAACTGGAGGCTGAAAACACACCTTCGCTTTACGATGCTGCCCGGGAGTTGAACTCCGAACCTCTAGATTAGTGGTCAGGCGCCGTACTCACCGGTCTACTAAACCTTACGTCTACCTGTATCAGGTTAGTTGGTTCTAAGTACCTCTTTCGTTTGCAGATAAGGGAGATGTTCAGATAGGTCCATGATTCACCATACAACTTGATCAGCCATCAGCAACTGTAGAACCACCATTAGATTTCATTCTGCTGAACAATCGAGGCCAATTACATTGACAATAAACTTTGTGAACTATGTAGACGGTGATCATATTAAATTAATAAGTACGTAACAAATCAGACGGTAGGAACTCCGTAATAATTGTAATAACAACAAAAGAACGTTATCCAAGACAATACAAAAAACACACAAAAATGCATGGATCAATGAATGATCACAACAACCGGCAGTTAGACTTCTAGGAAAAAACTGTCGATAACTTGGGAAAATAACATGGTAACATTATTAAACATGTAGTCTAATTGTTTTTCTCTAATTGTCTAATAGTCCCTCTTTTTTTATAGCTTTATTAGACAATTGTTTATTGAAACTTCTTTGAAACACGCGAAGGTCAACAAATGAATAGTATTATTTCCGACCACACACACACTCTCTCTCTCTCTCTCTCTCTCTCTCTCTCTCTCTCGCGCGCGCGCGCGCGCGCGCGCGCATTTACTCCGTCTTTAACCTTAATTCTACGAGAATTACCTGTTCCCTATGAGTTTGTTGATAAGACGTTCACTCCCTTATTGCCGATTGTTATCGTTGCTGCAGTAGAGGTTTTTATTTAGTCCTGTTATCGATCATAATATTACATATACATATTTCGTATTCCATGTACTAATGGTGTGAGATACAACACAATAAACTCGGCTGGAGAGGAAGACATTCTTGATGTCACCTCTTCATGAGTCTGGTAAGTCTAGGCCATTTATTGTTTAGTCTTCGGTAACGATGTTTCTTCTTCAGCAAGTCGGTTCGGGTGGCTTGCTAACACCCTTAGTGATATCTTGTGGTTTTCTATTTAATTACTTCTTTCACGTGTGGAGCAGTAAAGTCGGTATAAAGACTTTTGGTTCTGAAACAAAGAAGCGTCGGATTGTGTCAATTGTTACGCGTTTGTCAGTAGTTAACAATCGTACAGAAAATCGCACACATTATACTTTTACAAAAAAGAAGTTTGTTTTAAAGTATAAGATTCCTTCTAATAAAACAGTACACACTTTTATTTCGTAATTCTATTTCATTTCGTTCCTTTGTTAGTCTACATGAGGCCTACAGGTGAATCGTCTGTCAACGTGAAGTCCAAGATATTTGACTTCGATATTGAATTCCCGACTCAGTTTCTGAATTCAGTGTGATCTGGATAAAACATGTGATTGATTTGCTTTCTGTCTCATGTCAGATTACGGATATACAAAGAGCACGGACAGCGGAGAGTGTGGACAACAAGAATGTTGCAAAGAGTGCGGGCAGTAGTACCCTCCAGATACCTGAGGATGGTAGACTGCGATTTCAAAAATATTTGACATGCGAAGTGTGCGGACACTACCTCGGACTATTGGGGGGGGGGGAATATTTTTCGTTTAGATTCTTCCGGCGATGCATCGACGCTTCTTTAGGCGGTCCACACTGATGGTCGGTGACTTGTTTTTTACTAAATACGACTCCGTTTTTACTTTTCATTCTTCCTTTGAACTTTCTTGATTTTTATTTAACGCATGCCCACGATTTAATCCTTTCTGCATTTTCTCTATGCTTTCGATAAGCATAGACGAGATAGTGCGCCGACAGCTTCCCTTTAAAGGTACTAAGAAACAAATGGTGTTGTCGTTGTGAGGTCGGTAACGTGGCAACACACGGCAATACCTGATGATAGATTTTCGACAGACACACTGAGATGCACAGTGGACAAATACCTGCTTGCGAGGGTAACAAAATTTACATTCACTTCCGCACGTGCGCAGAACAGTTTTGCACAGTGTTCCATAGCGTCAATAGGAACTACGGATGAGCACTGACAAATTAACTTTCAGATTGTTTACGCAAATATGCACGCCACTATTCGATTGCTATTCCGGAAATGTTTATAAAGAATCGTTATCGGTGGCGGGTCTTGAAAGAACAAATTGTAAAATTGCAAAGAAGACCGATGAAATAAGGAGCGATGACGTCATACTTTTGTGAAGTCATAAACTTATCAGTGTGTAGCGGCTTAATACATCTTAAAAAAAATGTCGGTGTCGGTGAAAATCAAAGAAAAGAAAAAGTAAGCTTTTTTGGAACGAAGTTCCTTATCGCGCGTTGTGAAAGGGGGCTAGACGGAAAAAATTCTCACGAAAAGTTGTAACGACACTTTTTGCTATAGTAAGCTATTGTAAGCTGTGCGGCGTGCGCATGTTTCTCTGTCTGTCTCTCTCTCTCTCTTATAGAAAGCAAGCCAGATATTTTCATTTCTATTTCGCATTGAACAGTGTGGTGTCGCGACGATTATTTTTGTTGAGTGTATACAGGTTTTTTGTACATAATAAATAATAAAAAATAATAATAATAATGAATCCTGACAGTGTTTCTGCACAAGTTCCGGATATTGCTGATGGAGTTAGGTAAGTAGAGATTTTATACAGACAATAATAAATGCTTTTGTATTTTTAGCAAGTACGCATTATAACCTCTCTTTATTATTGTGCTAACCAAGTCATACGCATTATAATCTCTCCATTATTGTGTGTTTAGCAAGTGTACGCGTCATAATTTTAATAAATTCAAAAGCAAATCATATTTTAATATTACAATATCAGAACGTATGTATTTAGCAAGCCGTGCGTGTTCTAACCTATACGCTGTTGTGTTTACGAAGTCGAGAGAGTATATATATATATTTATATATATACACACTCGTTGTAACGACACTTTTTGCTATAGTAAGCTATTGTAAGCTGTGCGGCGTGCGCATGTTTCTCTGTCTGTCTCTCTCTCTCTCTTATAGAAAGCAAGCCAGATATTTTCATTTCTATTTCGCATTGAACAGTGTGGTGTCGCGACGATTATTTTTGTTGAGTGTATACAGGTTTTTTGTACATAATAAATAATAAAAAATAATAATAATAATGAATCCTGACAGTGTTTCTGCACAAGTTCCGGATATTGCTGATGGAGTTAGGTAAGTAGAGATTTTATACAGACAATAATAAATGCTTTTGTATTTTTAGCAAGTACGCATTATAACCTCTCTTTATTATTGTGCTAACCAAGTCATACGCATTATAATCTCTCCATTATTGTGTGTTTAGCAAGTGTACGCGTCATAATTTTAATAAATTCAAAAGCAAATCATATTTTAATATTACAATATCAGAACGTATGTATTTAGCAAGCCGTGCGTGTTCTAACCTATACGCTGTTGTGTTTACGAAGTCGAGAGAGTATATATATATATATATTTATATATATACACACTCTGTTGTGTTTACAAAGTCCCGCGCATCTATGACGTGTATGAAAGAATAGACAGACAGAGTACATATATATATATATATATAAATGTTTCGGTGTGTGTATGTATATGCACAATCTTAAAATTTCGATTTCTAAACTATTGCCATTATCATCTGAAATGTTACATTTGTACAGATCTCTTTTTAGATACGTCAAAGTATTGATTATTGATGAAATCAGCATGATCAGTGCAGAACTGTTAGCCAAAATTGATTTGCGCTTAAAACAAATTACTGCAAATCATAATGTTGATTTTGGCGGCATTGACGTCATTTTAATTGGTGATTTACGCCAGGCTCCACCAGTAAGGGCAACATTGATATATAAACCTATTAAAACGAGAATGGTTGGTCCACATTTATGGCGAGGTCTTAAATTTTTTGAACTAACGCAAGTCATGAGACAGGCTAATGCTGCATTTTCATTGATACTTACAAAGATTGGCAATGGTGAAGTTTTGGAACAGTTTCAATTAGAAATTATCGAATCAAGATTTTTCAAAAAAGAAGAAACTCGACAATTAAGTCCTCATGGTGTTCGTTTATTTTATACTAATGTCGCTGTAGACAGTTACAACAATTCAATTTTGCAAGAAGCTCCAGATAAAGTCATCTCAATAGCAAAGGATATAATAACTGGAACTAAAAATCAAGAACAAGAAGCTTCTTTTAGATTACAACTACACAAAAAATCTGTCATCGATACTGGGGGATTACCTTACCAAATCACTTTTGTAAAAGGAAAGTATTATCTTATCACAACAAACATTGATGTAAGTGATGGATTAGTTAATGGTGCCGTTGGTAAATTAATTCACCTAGACTTCAATGAGGACAACGTAGTTTGCAGAGTTTGGCTCGAATTCTGTGGATCAGCAAAGGTTGGGCAAAAAGCAAGAAAAAAAGCTGCTTTACTAGCTGTCCAAAGCAAAGTTAATAATGCTGCTGTACCTATTGAATGGCGAACATCCAACATTACCATGACAAGGAATAAAGCAGTTACTGTTAAACGTAAACACTTTCCCATAATTTCTGCTTGTGCTATGACTATTCATAAGTCACAAGGTGGAACATTTGATCAAATTGTTTACGAGTATGACAAAATACATCCACAACAACTTGTTTATGTTGCTCTCTCTCGTGTAACAAGCATCGAAGGTTTATTTATCGTTACATTTGATGATGATGAAACTAAATTTCGATTTCATCATAATCGAGTACAAGCTTCATCAACAATATCTCTAGTACAAGAGTTTCAGAGATTGTCATTAAATAAGCTTGAAACGAAGGCAAAATCTGTCATTGATTTCATTACTAGAGATAAAGGCATTTCATTGTGTACGTTCAACGTCCAAAGCCTTCGTAAACATTCAGTTGATTTAATCGACTCTGTTACAGAAAAAACGAACATTTTGTTATTATCAGAGACATGGTTGGACAATCGAGAAGAATGTGATATACCGAATTTTAATTGTATAACCCACTTTAAACGTGATTTTGTTCGTTCAGGTGGAGTTGCGATATATCACAACACAAATGATACGACCAATCTTGTAACACCAAATATGTCGGTCATAATGAACAATATTCAGGACTTGCACGTAAGACGTACAAGTGTTGCAGATTTATGTGCAGCAGAGTGTGTAATGGAAAACGGTGTTACCTTAATCATGGCAGTCATATATGTCTCACCAAATAACAAATTAATAGATATTCAGGAGTTCATTCATCGAGCACTGCTAGAGTATTCTAAAGATGTATCTCGAACGCTTAGCAGATACAACAAAAATTTAGATAAAGTTCCACTCATTTTAGCCGGTGATTTTAACATCAACTTCAGTAATGAAAAATCAAAACCATTGCTACAGTTTCTAGAGGAAGAATTTGATTTAAGAATTAACAATAATCCAGCAGAATCAACAACAAAATATAATACTACCATTGATGCAGTTTTTTCAAGACATTTAAATAAAATAGAATCCCAAACATATGTTTCCTACTTCAGTTACCACAAGCCAATTATTACTAAAATTGAGCCTACTGATTAAGTTTATATTACATTATATTTGTTAATAATAAAAAAAATATTATTATAACTTAAAAAAAATAAAATTTTATTACAATTCCTTCACTAATTAATCGAAAGGAACTTCGTTCCATCCGGGTGTCCCTTGACACCTCTCAACTTTTTTTTGGAACGAAGTTCCTTATCGCGCGTTGTGAAAGGGGGCTAGACGGAAAAAATTCTCACGAAAAGTTGTAACGACACTTTTTGCTATAGTAAGCTATTGTAAGCTGTGCGGCGTGCGCATGTTTCTCTGTCTGTCTCTCTCTCTCTCTTATAGAAAGCAAGCCAGATATTTTCATTTCTATTTCGCATTGAACAGTGTGGTGTCGCGACGATTATTTTTGTTGAGTGTATACAGGTTTTTTGTACATAATAAATAATAAAAAATAATAATAATAATGAATCCTGACAGTGTTTCTGCACAAGTTCCGGATATTGCTGATGGAGTTAGGTAAGTAGAGATTTTATACAGACAATAATAAATGCTTTTGTATTTTTAGCAAGTACGCATTATAACCTCTCTTTATTATTGTGCTAACCAAGTCATACGCATTATAATCTCTCCATTATTGTGTGTTTAGCAAGTGTACGCGTCATAATTTTAATAAATTCAAAAGCAAATCATATTTTAATATTACAATATCAGAACGTATGTATTTAGCAAGCCGTGCGTGTTCTAACCTATACGCTGTTGTGTTTACGAAGTCGAGAGAGTATATATATATATTTATATATATACACACTCGTTGTAACGACACTTTTTGCTATAGTAAGCTATTGTAAGCTGTGCGGCGTGCGCATGTTTCTCTGTCTGTCTCTCTCTCTCTCTTATAGAAAGCAAGCCAGATATTTTCATTTCTATTTCGCATTGAACAGTGTGGTGTCGCGACGATTATTTTTGTTGAGTGTATACAGGTTTTTTGTACATAATAAATAATAAAAAATAATAATAATAATGAATCCTGACAGTGTTTCTGCACAAGTTCCGGATATTGCTGATGGAGTTAGGTAAGTAGAGATTTTATACAGACAATAATAAATGCTTGTGTATTTTTAGCAAGTACGCATTATAACCTCTCTTTATTATTGTGCTAACCAAGTCATACGCATTATAATCTCTCCATTATTGTGTGTTTAGCAAGTGTACGCGTCATAATTTTAATAAATTCAAAAGCAAATCATATTTTAATATTACAATATCAGAACGTATGTATTTAGCAAGCCGTGCGTGTTCTAACCTATACGCTGTTGTGTTTACGAAGTCGAGAGAGTATATATATATATATATATATTTATATATATACACACTCTGTTGTGTTTACAAAGTCCCGCGCATCTATGACGTGTATGAAAGAATAGACAGACAGAGTACATATATATATATATAAATGTTTCGGTGTGTGTATGTATATGCACAATCTTAAAATTTCGATTTCTAAACTATTGCCATTATCATCTGAAATGTTACATTTGTACAGATCTCTTTTTAGATACGTCAAAGTATTGATTATTGATGAAATCAGCATGATCAGTGCAGAACTGTTAGCCAAAATTGATTTGCGCTTAAAACAAATTACTGCAAATCATAATGTTGATTTTGGCGGCATTGACGTCATTTTAATTGGTGATTTACGCCAGGCTCCACCAGTAAGGGCAACATTGATATATAAACCTATTAAAACGAGAATGGTTGGTCCACATTTATGGCGAGGTCTTAAATTTTTTGAACTAACGCAAGTCATGAGACAGGCTAATGCTGCATTTTCATTGATACTTACAAAGATTGGCAATGGTGAAGTTTTGGAACAGTTTCAATTAGAAATTATCGAATCAAGATTTTTCAAAAAAGAAGAAACTCGACAATTAAGTCCTCATGGTGTTCGTTTATTTTATACTAATGTCGCTGTAGACAGTTACAACAATTCAATTTTGCAAGAAGCTCCAGATAAAGTCATCTCAATAGCAAAGGATATAATAACTGGAACTAAAAATCAAGAACAAGAAGCTTCTTTTAGATTACAACTACACAAAAAATCTGTCATCGATACTGGGGGATTACCTTACCAACTCACTTTTGTAAAAGGAAAGTATTATCTTATCACAACAAACATTGATGTAAGTGATGGATTAGTTAATGGTGCCGTTGGTAAATTAATTCACCTAGACTTCAATGAGGACAACGTAGTTTGCAGAGTTTGGCTCGAATTCTGTGGATCAGCAAAGGTTGGGCAAAAAGCAAGAAAAAAAGCTGCTTTACTAGCTGTCCAAAGCAAAGTTAATAATGCTGCTGTACCTATTGAATGGCGAACATCCAACATTACCATGACAAGGAATAAAGCAGTTACTGTTAAACGTAAACACTTTCCCATAATTTCTGCTTGTGCTATGACTATTCATAAGTCACAAGGTGGAACATTTGATCAAATTGTTTACGAGTATGACAAAATACATCCACAACAACTTGTTTATGTTGCTCTCTCTCGTGTAACAAGCATCGAAGGTTTATTTATCGTTACATTTGATGATGATGAAACTAAATTTCGATTTCATCATAATCGAGTACAAGCTTCATCAACAATATCTCTAGTACAAGAGTTTCAGAGATTGTCATTAAATAAGCTTGAAACGAAGGCAAAATCTGTCATTGATTTCATTACTAGAGATAAAGGCATTTCATTGTGTACGTTCAACGTCCAAAGCCTTCGTAAACATTCAGTTGATTTAATCGACTCTGTTACAGAAAAAACGAACATTTTGTTATTATCAGAGACATGGTTGGACAATCGAGAAGAATGTGATATACCGAATTTTAATTGTATAACCCACTTTAAACGTGATTTTGTTCGTTCAGGTGGAGTTGCGATATATCACAACACAAATGATACGACCAATCTTGTAACACCAAATATGTCGGTCATAATGAACAATATTCAGGACTTGCACGTAAGACGTACAAGTGTTGCAGATTTATGTGCAGCAGAGTGTGTAATGGAAAACGGTGTTACCTTAATCATGGCAGTCATATATGTCTCACCAAATAACAAATTAATAGATATTCAGGAGTTCATTCATCGAGCACTGCTAGAGTATTCTAAAGATGTATCTCGAACGCTTAGCAGATACAACAAAAATTTAGATAAAGTTCCACTCATTTTAGCCGGTGATTTTAACATCAACTTCAGTAATGAAAAATCAAAACCATTGCTACAGTTTCTAGAGGAAGAATTTGATTTAAGAATTAACAATAATCCAGCAGAATCAACAACAAAATATAATACTACCATTGATGCAGTTTTTTCAAGACATTTAAATAAAATAGAATCCCAAACATATGTTTCCTACTTCAGTTACCACAAGCCAATTATTACTAAAATTGAGCCTACTGATTAAGTTTATATTACATTATATTTGTTAATAATAAAAAAAATATTATTATAACTTAAAAAAAATAAAATTTTATTACAATTCCTTCACTAATTAATCGAAAGGAACTTCGTTCCATCCGGGTGTCCCTTGACACCTCTCAACTTTTTTTTGGAACGAAGTTCCTTATCGCGCGTTGTGAAAGGGGGCTAGACGGAAAAAATTCTCACGAAAAGTTGTAACGACACTTTTTGCTATAGTAAGCTATTGTAAGCTGTGCGGCGTGCGCATGTTTCTCTGTCTGTCTCTCTCTCTCTCTTATAGAAAGCAAGCCAGATATTTTCATTTCTATTTCGCATTGAACAGTGTGGTGTCGCGACGATTATTTTTGTTGAGTGTATACAGGTTTTTTGTACATAATAAATAATAAAAAATAATAATAATAATGAATCCTGACAGTGTTTCTGCACAAGTTCCGGATATTGCTGATGGAGTTAGGTAAGTAGAGATTTTATACAGACAATAATAAATGCTTTTGTATTTTTAGCAAGTACGCATTATAACCTCTCTTTATTATTGTGCTAACCAAGTCATACGCATTATAATCTCTCCATTATTGTGTGTTTAGCAAGTGTACGCGTCATAATTTTAATAAATTCAAAAGCAAATCATATTTTAATATTACAATATCAGAACGTATGTATTTAGCAAGCCGTGCGTGTTCTAACCTATACGCTGTTGTGTTTACGAAGTCGAGAGAGTATATATATATATATTTATATATATACACACTCGTTGTAACGACACTTTTTGCTATAGTAAGCTATTGTAAGCTGTGCGGCGTGCGCATGTTTCTCTGTCTGTCTCTCTCTCTCTCTTATAGAAAGCAAGCCAGATATTTTCATTTCTATTTCGCATTGAACAGTGTGGTGTCGCGACGATTATTTTTGTTGAGTGTATACAGGTTTTTTGTACATAATAAATAATAAAAAATAATAATAATAATGAATCCTGACAGTGTTTCTGCACAAGTTCCGGATATTGCTGATGGAGTTAGGTAAGTAGAGATTTTATACAGACAATAATAAATGCTTTTGTATTTTTAGCAAGTACGCATTATAACCTCTCTTTATTATTGTGCTAACCAAGTCATACGCATTATAATCTCTCCATTATTGTGTGTTTAGCAAGTGTACGCGTCATAATTTTAATAAATTCAAAAGCAAATCATATTTTAATATTACAATATCAGAACGTATGTATTTAGCAAGCCGTGCGTGTTCTAACCTATACGCTGTTGTGTTTACGAAGTCGAGAGAGTATATATATATATATTTATATATATACACACTCGTTGTAACGACACTTTTTGCTATAGTAAGCTATTGTAAGCTGTGCGGCGTGCGCATGTTTCTCTGTCTGTCTCTCTCTCTCTCTTATAGAAAGCAAGCCAGATATTTTCATTTCTATTTCGCATTGAACAGTGTGGTGTCGCGACGATTATTTTTGTTGAGTGTATACAGGTTTTTTGTACATAATAAATAATAAAAAATAATAATAATAATGAATCCTGACAGTGTTTCTGCACAAGTTCCGGATATTGCTGATGGAGTTAGGTAAGTAGAGATTTTATACAGACAATAATAAATGCTTTTGTATTTTTAGCAAGTACGCATTATAACCTCTCTTTATTATTGTGCTAACCAAGTCATACGCATTATAATCTCTCCATTATTGTGTGTTTAGCAAGTGTACGCGTCATAATTTTAATAAATTCAAAAGCAAATCATATTTTAATATTACAATATCAGAACGTATGTATTTAGCAAGCCGTGCGTGTTCTAACCTATACGCTGTTGTGTTTACGAAGTCGAGAGAGTATATATATATATATTTATATATATACACACTCTGTTGTGTTTACAAAGTCCCGCGCATCTATGACGTGTATGAAAGAATAGACAGACAGAGTACATATATATATATATAAATGTTTCGGTGTGTGTATGTATATGCACAATCTTAAAATTTCGATTTCTAAACTATTGCCATTATCATCTGAAATGTTACATTTGTACAGATCTCTTTTTAGATACGTCAAAGTATTGATTATTGATGAAATCAGCATGATCAGTGCAGAACTGTTAGCCAAAATTGATTTGCGCTTAAAACAAATTACTGCAAATCATAATGTTGATTTTGGCGGCATTGACGTCATTTTAATTGGTGATTTACGCCAGGCTCCACCAGTAAGGGCAACATTGATATATAAACCTATTAAAACGAGAATGGTTGGTCCACATTTATGGCGAGGTCTTAAATTTTTTGAACTAACGCAAGTCATGAGACAGGCTAATGCTGCATTTTCATTGATACTTACAAAGATTGGCAATGGTGAAGTTTTGGAACAGTTTCAATTAGAAATTATCGAATCAAGATTTTTCAAAAAAGAAGAAACTCGACAATTAAGTCCTCATGGTGTTCGTTTATTTTATACTAATGTCGCTGTAGACAGTTACAACAATTCAATTTTGCAAGAAGCTCCAGATAAAGTCATCTCAATAGCAAAGGATATAATAACTGGAACTAAAAATCAAGAACAAGAAGCTTCTTTTAGATTACAACTACACAAAAAATCTGTCATCGATACTGGGGGATTACCTTACCAAATCACTTTTGTAAAAGGAAAGTATTATCTTATCACAACAAACATTGATGTAAGTGATGGATTAGTTAATGGTGCCGTTGGTAAATTAATTCACCTAGACTTCAATGAGGACAACGTAGTTTGCAGAGTTTGGCTCGAATTCTGTGGATCAGCAAAGGTTGGGCAAAAAGCAAGAAAAAAAGCTGCTTTACTAGCTGTCCAAAGCAAAGTTAATAATGCTGCTGTACCTATTGAATGGCGAACATCCAACATTACCATGACAAGGAATAAAGCAGTTACTGTTAAACGTAAACACTTTCCCATAATTTCTGCTTGTGCTATGACTATTCATAAGTCACAAGGTGGAACATTTGATCAAATTGTTTACGAGTATGACAAAATACATCCACAACAACTTGTTTATGTTGCTCTCTCTCGTGTAACAAGCATCGAAGGTTTATTTATCGTTACATTTGATGATGATGAAACTAAATTTCGATTTCATCATAATCGAGTACAAGCTTCATCAACAATATCTCTAGTACAAGAGTTTCAGAGATTGTCATTAAATAAGCTTGAAACGAAGGCAAAATCTGTCATTGATTTCATTACTAGAGATAAAGGCATTTCATTGTGTACGTTCAACGTCCAAAGCCTTCGTAAACATTCAGTTGATTTAATCGACTCTGTTACAGAAAAAACGAACATTTTGTTATTATCAGAGACATGGTTGGACAATCGAGAAGAATGTGATATACCGAATTTTAATTGTATAACCCAATTTAAACGTGATTTTGTTCGTTCAGGTGGAGTTGCGATATATGACAACACAAATGATACGACCAATCTTGTAACACCAAATATGTCGGTCATAATGAACAATATTCAGGACTTGCACGTAAGACGTACAAGTGTTGCAGATTTATGTGCAGCAGAGTGTGTAATGGAAAACGGTGTTACCTTAATCATGGCAGTCATATATGTCTCACCAAATAACAAATTAATAGATATTCAGGAGTTCATTCATCGAGCACTGCTAGAGTATTCTAAAGATGTATCTCGAACGCTTAGCAGATACAACAAAAATTTAGATAAAGTTCCACTCATTTTAGCCGGTGATTTTAACATCAACTTCAGTAATGAAAAATCAAAACCATTGCTACAGTTTCTAGAGGAAGAATTTGATTTAAGTATTAACAATAATCCAGCAGAATCAACAACAAAATATAATACTACCATTGATGCAGTTTTTTCAAGACATTTAAATAAAATAGAATCCCAAACATATGTTTCCTACTTCAGTTACCACAAGCCAATTATTACTAAAATTGAGCCTACTGATTAAGTTTATATTACATTATATTTGTTAATAATAAAAAAAATATTATTATAACTTAAAAAAAATAAAATTTTATTACAATTCCTTCACTAATTAATCGAAAGGAACTTCGTTCCATCCGGGTGTCCCTTGACACCTCTCAACTTTTTTGTTTTTGTTTATCTTTGTCGTACCTCATTTAGTGAGAGCAGTAGGCTATAGCTACTACGTCGAGCCTACAGTCTAAATTTTGTCATTGTACATTTCACGCTTAACACGAGGAAAGTATTGAAGGATGTCTGGAAAAGGAATTATCTGAGAAATAGTAGATCGCTTCATAATTAATCTTGGAGAAGAGAGTAGTTTTGACAGTTCGGATCTCGAATGATTTTGCTGAAGGAGAAGGAGAAGAGAGCCTATCTGGAACAGACGAATTGTCTGATAGCGACTGGAAACTTTCAAACGTAAATACTGTGGAGTCATTTTTGTACTTAAATACCTCCAATTTACGTTTTTAAATGTACGACAAAATTTTATTTAGGTTGAATATGAATAATCCAGAATTTTTTTCTATTTTGTGATTTTTAAATAAATTTAAGTTACGTAAATCAAAAACTTAATGCAAATAAGAAAAATTCCAAAAACAACGAGTTTTTTCAAAATAACGAGCATATGTATTACTATGTTAAGCGTAATATAATAAATACAGTTAAAATGAAAATTGATTTCTTACACGAACAACAGAAGCGTGCAAGTTTTTGGTGGCGTTCGCAATCTTCATGGCAGCAATTCTACGCGTCACACACACACACACACACACACACACACACACACACACACACACACACACACACACACACACACACACACACACACACACACACACACACACACACACACACACACACACACACACACACACACACACACACACACCAATTCTTGATGTATTAATAACTTGGTATTATATGAACGTACATTCTAGATGATTTTTACTTAATTGAGACCAGTGACAGCCGGTGAGTCGTAAAAACTGCGCTGTAAATAGTGGTGGGCGTTCTTGTTTTTGCAGAACGAAAACGAACTGTTCGTCTCAAAAAACAACTGTTTTTAAAAACAGTTTGTTGCAGTTATTCGACTCACGCCGAATGCAACGATAAGCGTATTACCGAATTAAATAAAAATAAGTATATTGTCGCGTTACGGGATTATGTTCGTACTTTGCTCGATGACCTGACGTCACGGCGCTACCCCCTTTCCTTCCCTAGAGGGGTTTTCGCTAGACAAGTTTGGCTTAGTCGACTAGCGAATATCGCTGTGAGCAGAGTTCCCGTCGTCTCCAGGTCGACGCCTAAATTTGGAGCCTCTTTTACCAAGGTATTTATAATTATTTCGGTCCTTATGGATCAGTACTGGTGGCTAATTATATTTGTTTGTCATTTTGTAGAAGCAATCGTATGTAATTTATGTAAAAAGAAAAGAATTGTAATCTGTAACGGATCATGATGTAGCATGTTTGTAACCGTAAGCCTCTTAACAAAAGCCAATTTCAGCCAGTTGAGTACAGAAAAGAAAGATATGTAATTTTTTACGTTAATTTAATGTTGTTATAGAATTGAGCCGTAACTTTGTGACTGTAATAACTGTATTTTGTAAGTGTCTGTCAGATGTTGTATGCTTGAATATGTGAACACGGTAATGGTAAACCCATACTAAAAGATCTGGAATTTACAGTGTGAACTTGGTTCCATGAATGGGATTAAGAACTTCAGGAATTCGTTTCTTCATACAGTTTAGCTTCACTTACTTCCCACAGGCAACGTAGAAGCTTGAACCTGTACCCCGTGGACACATGGCGTGAGCAGGAGCGGACTCGACGCCTCTATACACCTTGTGCTGTTCAAGTAACAATGTTCTTTTTAATTAACAACACCCAACTGTAGTTCCAACTTCCACACAGTTAGCAAGAAAGGAAATATGAACGTATACATTTTTCAGAGACTTTAAGTATAAGCAAGTGTGAGAAACTTACTAACAGATCACAGCATGTTTGCTGTGCGTAACTAAAAATATAAACTTGTACTGATTCATGGAGCTGATTTATTCCACTTAATTTGGATCAGCGTTCGATTCACCTTGTAAATCGACACTTAGTAAAGATTTTGTGAACGGCTTAATTTATTCACTTTTCAACTTATTCAACAGTTAATTTATTCAGAATTTAATTAAACAAAAAGAATTATTATATGCTGGCTGATACGTAATTACACAGCATTAAGAGGCTAACTTTGTTTCTGAATGAATAAATTCGTTTAACTCTGCTCACTAGCTGGTAGTATAATTTTCTTTACGCACCACCCTCCATTTCATGTAAGTTAGTTATTACGTCTGTTTTTGATGAACACTGTATTTAGGATGAGTTATAGGTAGCAGCTAATTTTACTATAATTGTGATACCTAGCGTTGTATGATAGATATATATTATGTTATGTTATGATAATGTACTGTGGTTTTGTGATACATTTGTCGTATAATGATATTTTATGTAGCACGTTTAATTTGGGGCCCAGCACTGTATAGTGACGTGTTACAAGTTGGAAAAAAAAACAGGTTGAATTAATGAGCTGTTGCTATTTACATTTACTGATTTTACCATTACATTGTTAAAACGTTTTGTTTTGAGCATTTCAAATAACTGTTCATTTTAGTATTTTTCTTAAATGGATGGTTATGTATCTTAAACGATGGCATTAAGTCAATATTTCTCTTATTTACCAGTATCTTAAAAGGCGTTTTTTGTTTTAAATTGTTTCATCAATGGGGAATATCTGAATAATATTTTTATAGTAACTGAAATAAAACTGAATTTAGTCTAATTCTGCGCTAAACAGAACGAGGTCAGTACAATAATCGAACGCAAGTCAACGAACGTTGCAGTAAAAATGAACCGTTTACTCGTAACAGTTCAACAAACGTTGCAATGAAAACGAACAGTTTACTCCAAACAGTTCAATGAAAACAGTTTACGCCAAACAGCTCAACGAAAGTTCCAATGAAAACGAACTGTTTACTCCGAACAGAGAACAGTTGTCAACGCCATGTTGGTTTTTAAAACGGAGAACAGTTCGTTTGTTTTGTTTTCAGAAAACTGTTTTTCAAACAGTTGTGCGTTTTTGTTTCCAGCACTGGCTGTAAAGTGATACAGCTGCAACTTAGTGCTAATCTCTACCACTCCCGTCCTCATAATGAAGTAGTAAACTGGTCTGATTAAATTCAGTGCACCAACTGTCACTGAAAAGTATGCACGAGAAAAATTAAACGATTTCCGTATACAACTTTCTGTGCATTGTTAAACCACATAAAAAATTATCACAAAGACGAATTTAATGAATAGGCCCGTAGCTACGTTACGTGTATACGCTGTAAATGATTAACTTTTTGAAAATGACATATTAATTACTAACTGAAGAAAAGTGTTTTGTATGAACGATGGAATAGTTTCATTCATTAAAACCTACAGACACAAGTTTGGCTACAGCTATGTAATAAGTAAATCATCTTTCTACACCAAGGAAATCTGAACCATGTTAATTTAATAATAATAATAATAATAATAATAATAATAATAATAATAATAATAATAATAATAATAATAATAATAATAATAATAATAATAGTAAGACTTCTTGATTTTTATTTAAGGCATGCCCACGATTCTTTCTGTATTTTCTCTATGCTTTCGATAAGCATAACCGAAATTATTATTTTTTAATCATTAAGAAGTAATGATGTAATATAGCAGAGTATAGAAAATGTAACAGAAACTATGAGAAAAAGAAGACTAAACATTTTTTTGAAAATTTTTGTAGAATGGACGACAAAAAGGTTAACAAAGCAGTTCTTCAATTACTGTGGGGGAGAAGTCAACATCAAGTTGGATTCAAGAAGTCCAAAAGGATTTAGACAAAAATAATATAAACGCAGAAGAAGCAATTGAAAGAGAAGTTTTTCAGGCAAAACTGTTAAAAATGGAAGGATTTCAGGGTAGGAGAGAGAAAAACGCAGGTTCAAAGTGGACTGAAGACAGGAAGAAGAGACACAGTGAAAAGATGAAAGAATATTGGAGAAAAAGAAAAGAAAAAAGAATAAAGAATTGAAATTGCCATGTAGTCCTTAGATGGCCGATACAAAATGATAATAATAAAATAATAATAATAATACTAACACGGCCATATCTATTCTCCGTTAATGCACCCTAAATGCACGAGTCTCTCTTACACGTTAGAAAAAGAAGATGTCGTGGAAGTTATTGTTAGATATTGTGGAAGTTATGTAGCTTAGAGACACTTCGTAAACACTCAGTATTACTCGGCCGGTGTGATACAACCATCATAGCACAATCACAAGATCACACAAGCGGTTTGGGGGGGGGGGATGTAGAGAGGTTAACCGACCACAAAATCATAGTAGACCCCCACCTTTCTCCCTACCGGCGCAAATTGAGCTTTTCTAACGTTGACAATCTCTACTTTGTATAACATCACTGTGTGCTTCATCTGTGTCAGCACACCGCGCATCTTTGACAGACAGCACAAGAAAATGTTGCCCAAAGTCTAAGGTCTTTAAACTAGGGTGAAAAGTAAAAAGAATTAAAAATACATAAATAAAGATTAATTTACCGAAATTGTCAATGTGCCATAGTGCATTAATACAAACACAGCAGTCGCCACTGTTTGAGCACGTTACGAGCAACAAGCAGTATGCTCAACTGCAGCCATGTTGAATCAAATTACGACATATTTGAATCAATATGGCTAACGATGAGCATACCGATTTATGTTAGAAATGAAGCTCAAATAACAATAACAATTTGTGTATTAATATAATATTAATGTATATAAAATAATAATTAATTTGGCTTATGTTCGAGCAAACGGGCGTGCGTATGTAGAGGGAGGACAGTTTGAAAATTATAGTTTTATTATGTTTCGTTATGTTTATTTTAATGTTCTAGTAAGCCTATATTTACTATGTATAAGTACCTCCGTATAGTATAAATGTGACGAACGGTGCAGGTTTTCTGATTTTATAAACAATAATTATTGGATTTCGTTGTCCATGACGTGTCCGTTACTTAACTAAATATAACTATTTCACTACCGACTCTGAAGAACCCTCTGAAGAAGCTTTTTAAAAGCGAAAACCGGTTCAGGCTATAAGTAAAACTTTTACGTTTTTACCTATAAAAAACTTTGTGTGTTCCGAGTCGGTAGTGAAATAGTTATATTTAGATAAATAATAACGTAGCGCGAATATATTTACGTTAATATATCGTAATTTATGATTGCGTCTTTATGCATTAAACATTTATGTTAATAAAAAATTCTGTAAATTTGGATTTATGCGGAGTTTGTGTACGTGAGTATTGTCATTCGCACACTGTGTGTGTCAAACTAACTCATACTTCAATGTTTCCAGCGCGTGAGTCGAATTCAATATTTCGGTTCAGCGAGCCGAATCGGGCGTTTCGCGTTTTCGAAAATAAAATTGTACACATACAGTCTATAACATTTTTTTTTGTCATTCGATTGTCAAAGAAGTTAAATATACACATTTACACGTTTTTACCGTTTTTACAAAATTTAATGTTTGTTATATTTTGTTTGTTTTTTCAATTTGCATTCCGTGCATGCAGTGCTATTCTGAGTTCGGTAAAAATAACACGATATGAAATTTTTATGAGGCGCGTCTCATTTGTTTACTGCTTCATGTTTGAAGAGCAAAATTCACCGTTTACCTCCTGCCCTACATCTCGCCCACACGTAACTCCCGATTTGTTTACTCTCGTTTAATAATTTTATTTCTCTTATCATTATTTTGGTTGAAATCGTGGTAATTCCAGACAACGAACCACAGGATATCATGATCGCTAAATTGAGACAAAATAGGGTGACAAAACATCTGTAGGTATTTACAAGTTGGTACAAAAATCGGACAATGAAGAAAATATTAAAACGTTATTGACACAAGGTAGAACGGAGAAAATGAAGTGACACAATGTAACTATTAATAGAAAGGTTAGCCTAACTACATGTATGGAAAAATGATGTAAGAAAGGAAACGAAGGTTAGCGATGGTACTGGTAATTCGTTGACAAAAATTGCACTTTCAACAATTGCTTCAAGACTGTTGAAATTAGTACTAATAGCCGGGCTGTTAGCCCGCGGTCCATGACAAACGTTTCGCCCCCACAATCGGAGGCCATCATCAGTGTCTGAAACGACTGGCACGGTGTCCGCAAATTCACCCCAGAGATGAGGCGTTTGTCAACAACAATTGTGGACCCTCGCCCTATCAGCCCGGCTAATAGTAGTCTACCAATTTCAACAATGTTGACGCTGGCTGTGAAAACTTAAGAACTTGTAATTTCTTCAAAATTTAAGTGATGAATAATGAGAAAGACTGTAGATGAATAGGTAGATGAAATCGCTAGATTAGTGGCGACCAGGATATTAAGAGAATTGTACGCCATTTATGAAGTCAGAAGTAAATGGGAAGGATGGCAGAAAAGAAAAACAGAAGATGGTGCAGGAGAAAATGAATGAACGAAAAGAAAGTTGTAAAATACAGTGTTAAGGGAAATATCGATTAACATAGCTGCCAAGTGCAAGGTTGTTTTAAATAAGAAAGACTTAATGCCGCGTTTAGAATACCCAGTCAGCACAGAGAGCGCGAGACGTCTGTAGGTTTTTAAGAACTTCTCAGCAAGGCCGATTCACAAAGCTTAAAGCCATTGTTGCCTATACAGTACAAATACGTTTTATAACAGAAATGTAATTGTAGATTATTGTTTTGGGTATAGAACTGAAACAGATATTCTGATAAAACTCGTCCTTGGCCAATTATTGGGAAACAGCCTACGTTTTACATAGAATCTGTTTGATTACTGAAACGATACGTTGAATAACGAACAGGAACGGTGAAAGATGACACCGGAATGAAAGTACGTGACGCTGTGAAGGAAAGAGGCGCCAGGAAGTAAAGTAATTAAACGAAGAACCTAACAGAATAAAAACACAACTACAGTATCGGTATCTCATTACGGTGTTAAGCTAGTCTGTATTACTTTTGTTTAAGATTTCGTCTCTTATCGAGGTTTTATCAGAACAATTCATATTTCATTTGTGACAGCTCTAAAGAGATGTAAGTCAACCAATGTTGAACCAATCCCCCCAAAACTGTGTCGTTTGCGTATGCTTCTTTTGTCTTTTACAAGTACCCTCAAACAGTGGTAACTGCAGGGTGGCTAAGGAGGATCAATCCCTCAGAGCTATTAAGAATTTCAGCAAAATTCCATAATCACTTTACGTAGGAATATAATAAAATTTAGTTAAGAGTTTTTTAATAATGACAATCACTCAACATTTGGTAAATAACGAACGCTTTTGCAGCATACTTCACGTCGGTTTACTAAACAACTTTGAGACGTCTAGATTACTCACCTAGATGCCTCGATGTTGGTTACTGCGGGAACTATAAATTCAGGATGCATTTTTCAGCTCTAGATCGATTCATCCTGTGGAAATGACAATGGGCAGTTGAAGCTTAGTGTTGGCCTCACTTCCTTGCTTATATGCCGAATGGCTCACAAGAGGTAGTCTACCATACTAACTCATAGTGTGCTTAGGTAGTAAAAAGAAGTCATCATCATCATCATCATCATCGTCGTCGTCGTCGTCGTCGTCGCCGTCATCGTCATCATCATCAAAATCATTATTCAAATCACTTTCAATTATTCCTTAAACAGAATGGATCCACGTCGAAGAAATCGGTTAGATATTGCTAAAAAAAAAAATGTTATACAACCAAAATTTTCCACAACATTTCGAAGTTTTAAAAATAATAACCACCAAGTTTAGTTTTTGTTTTGAATACTAAAATATTTCACTTGAATTACTAAAGTATTAAAAATTTTCAGAAGCTCTATTTCTAAGAAATGTACTGATTTCTTTCAAAGAAGACATTTTAGAAAAGAAACATTTTCTACTTTATATATTTATTTTTCTTTCCCCAACTCAAATCTGCCCACAAAGTGTGATTAACTTACAAATCGTTATTACGGAAGTCTTAAAAATTAACACGTTTTATTAGCATCAGATGTTTCGCTCATTCTACGACGATGTAACTTCAGAGTTCAGATCGAGACTGAGTCGCAGCAATAAAATATGTTTTGCGTTAAACCCAAAGTATTGCTCTAAAGTAGAATACCGAAGTATTGCGGTATTGCTCTAAAACCGCGATTGTTTACGGCTAAGGCCTATATTGTCAGGGACAATGACAATGCCACCAGGTTGTTGGCAACTTCCTCGTCTGTTTCAATATGTCACAACGAATTAATTCAATATGTTGTAATTAATTATAACAATCACAGTTATAACATAAAGGGTGGACATAATTGTGCCTGTTCGCTGCACCACTAAAGCAAGCGCATTCAGTCTGTTGACGGACTAATCCCGCGGTTTGATTGCAATTCAAGGCGAAACAGAACCACAAATAACGCTGTCGTAGGCATACATTCGTTTGTACAGTAATTACAGCGAGGACAATCCAAACTACCGGCGTGTTTCGTCCTACAGTTTGTCTACGATAGACATGCGTGAGATACTAAAAATGTACAGGCATTGCACAAAGGCATTGCACAGAGAAGGGCATTGAAAATGCTTCAATAAATCTAAAATATATATATATATATATATATATATATATATATATATTTATGATATTAATTGATGACTCGTTGGGCACTTGGTGAAACATATTAATACAAAGGTTTTGTAAAATATATAAAAACCCTTGGTAAGTTTCACAAATTTTTTAATTAACTCTGACAGCTGTTTCGACTAACTTAAGCCATTGTCAATCTCGCTCTTTGACAATGGTTTAAGTTAGTGGAAACAGCTGTCAGAGTTAATTAAAAAATTTGTGAAACTTACCAAGTGTTTTTATATATTTTACAAAACCTTTGTATATATATTTATGTTCATTCACCAATCAATGAATTCATTCTTCATTCACCAATCAATGAATTAATTCTTCATTTACCAATGTACAGATTATAAGTTAAAAGTAGTCGCATTCATAAGCGAAGTTTTATATGTGTACTACGTTATTGACATCAAAGAAGTAGTTTCTATGGAAACTCACCGGTTCCCATTTTCGATCACGCACCAGCGATCGGCCGCAAATGTGCGACACGTCCTTGTAAACATTTTCAATGTTAATACTGAGGCAACTTAAATGTGACTCATCGTACTGTAGGCTATACGATAACAACGATAATAATGTTTCTTATTAACGATTTTTTCACGGCGCTGACAGTTTTGCTATACAGAACATTAAGGAACATAATTACATACGCCCCTTACATATTTACACACATTCAACACATTCAGAATTTATATATATATTACAACGAAACATTGAAGAATGTTGTGTAAGAAAGATTGTAAAATTCCTTTTTCATGCGTAGGCCTGTATGCAGGTACAGATAATAAGCTTACACAGTTTTTGTTAATTAGGTATAAGTATTGTAGTTTGTTTGTATAATTTTATTTTACAGCATGCTCCCTTACAATAGTGTAATACTACATGCTAAGATTTTCTTTATTTGGATAACAATGTTTTTGTATGGTTACATCAAGTATTTATATATACGTATTACATAACATATTTCACAATGCTTTAGTGTGAATATTTGATTATTTACAATAAAATAAATTATTAGATTTCAATTGAACTAATAAATGTTTTGAATTCTTTCAGATGTTACTTTATAATACCTTCTTTTGTGGGTGGCCAAGTTCCTGATTTTTTTACACTATTGACTGAATTTTGTCTCTGATTTTTTAACATCTCACACTCATATATGATGTGATCCACTGTTTGTTCTCCTGCATTGCACTGGCACATTGGGTCGTTTATTATCTTGAAGCGGTGAAAGTAAGATTTCGTTTTTACTACAATAAGTATTGTAGTAAATTTAGGAGTGTTAAGTAAGACACCTCAAATTGTCCACAATTTATCCATATACGTGCATTCCCAATGCGTGAGTGCGCATGTGCGGGGATCAATTGAAAAAAGTGAATAACTTCGTTATTTATTAACGTGTCGTAATGAAACCTGAACAGAGCATAAGTAATATTCAAAAGCTACAGTTTCTTAACGTCATATGAACGATTCAAAATATTTAAATATGTTTTTTATACAATACCGATTTACTTGTGAATATTTGAATAGGGTCATAAAATTTGCAGATAACAATCAGACACGTATCTACTACTACTTTCTATAAAGCCTGACCAGAGCTTGCAGTTTTCATGTTTTATCGAGGAAACCCTCGATACGTCACACACATCATGAATATGTAGGGTTCAGTTAGGAAGTTCTTCAGAAAGCGCTGACCAAAGCAGACGTTCTTCTGCGAGATTTTCCTTGGAGGTGCCGCGAGCTGAGAGTCACTCACGAGGAACTCAGATCATTATTATAATTTTAAATATCAGTCTGAGATTATCAGACAAATTTAAAATATAGAATTGTGATGAAATTAATATAATTAATAGTACGGGATTATATTAATCGTAATACTACTATTAATAGTAACTTTAATTACAATTGGCGAAGACAATAATTTAATTTATGTATATTGTTACAGGCATTACAAGAGCATTCAGGTCTGTTATTTTCAATAAATGTCAGCCTCCATAATAAGACTTTTTTATCACTTATCTATGCAACCTGTGTGTATCGTTGCATAGATAATACTCCATACGTTGCATTTATATGTCACGTTGCAACACACACACATATACATACATGTATATGTATATATGAATAACCGTATTATAATTACTACTGCAGGTAGATTGTTCTAATTTTTTATCGTTTTAATTAAACCTGACGCACGTTTCACAGAAAATATCTGTACCTTCAGAGGTTTCTACATGAATTAACTAATACTCTGTTAAGAACTTTTAAGAACAATTTACTTGCAGTAGTAATTATAATTTGATAATGTATGTGTTATAGATGAAACTCAACAATCCTCCCACTTGTTCATAGGAGATGAGTATGTTCACTTCTATTTGATGACTTACGCTACTTATGCCTGTATATTCTGAGTCTTCCGATTTATGACCATATCTGTTTCCTGTATCCTGTGATTGATCCGGTTTTTTCAGTGTTTCATCTTCGTTTTCATCAGTCTGGTTGCCGTTCTGCCAGTCCTTTGGGAAGTTTTCCTTCTTTCATCTCTATGAGATGACAGTACCGTATTAGTTTCTTCTGTTCTACCTTTTCCACAAATGTGTTCTCCAAGTAGTTCCACTATTTTTCTGACTCTAATATTCCTTATGCTTTCTATCCTGAATTTTCCGTCACTCTTCTCCATACAACAGCCCAGTTCTGTCAATAACAACCTCCTCTCCCTCCTTCAGCGGATCCTTTGCACTTTCTAGATCCTGTGCATTTGTGCTTATTTGTCTGGAGCTCCTTCCGTTTCTGATGTTATCAACCATTCCAACTTTTATTCTTTCTCGTCCTCTCTTTCCTTCTACCTTGGCCTCTACGATTCTTAGCTGCAGATTATTTCTACGCAATAGATGCCCCAACCAAGATGTTTTTTTGCTTTCTTATTACTGTCAGCAGTTGCCTTTCCTCTCCTATTCTCGTTAATTCTTCATTGGTTTTCAATCTATTAGTCCATTCCAATTCATTCTTCGCCACAGGTACACATCGAAGCTCTCAAGATACCTTTTTTCTTTCTTTTTGATGGTATGCGATGCAACAGCCTCGTATAGGGATTCATAGTCATTGCCATATTTCTGCTACGTATAACATTATACGGTCAAAAGTGGTTCTGTAAATCATGTCTTTGCTTTAATTGGTTATATTTATACTTCTTAAAATTGAACTTAACATTGCTATTACCAACAAGTTTTAAAAGTTTTTTATTATATACGCGTACACATTTGATGGTCCGACCAGTTCTATTATTGAGACTAAATAAAAAATTACTTATAGCAATTAAATTACTATTTGTAATCATATAACAACAATGAAAACAACAAGAACAACAATAACAATACTAATAATTTACTATTATTTGTATTACTATAAACTTTATTGAGACAATAAGCACAGACCGCACTTAAATATCATTCACTAAAAACCACACACTTACTTTCTTGACGTATAAAATTTATGCTAGGACTATTTTAAGTACTTCTGGATGGCGTCACTTCCTTTCAAGGGCATCTATTTACATCTATTTATTCTTGTCTCTTACATCTCCGAATAGTTTTTCTTCGCTTTTGTTCTTGCGTAAGACTTTTTAATTTAGGTAGCAACTGCTATCCACTGATACTGGAAAACTAAGCATACACTGGAAAGTGAATGCAAAAATCAAAGAAGTAGGTCGTCCAGTAGAGTCTTCGACCGTATATCAGATCTTACAAACCTCTCAATACCTGAAAATGACGAGGACCACTGAAGCAACCACTGGCTTATCCAAAATTTGGCCTTGAGTTCCTGGCTTCATACAACAGAAAAAACGAGTTAAGACTAATCAATATTACTCTCTTGAAAGTGACTGAAAAACGCGTGATAACATCCTGAAATCAGTCCCATTTAAGTAAATGGTAATAACACAATAAAAATACGCGTTATTGACATATTGTTAAAAGATACCTATTGACTGAATTGATTTTACTGTATTTCATATTTCAAACGTATAGGCCTACCCTAATGTAATAAGCCTGTCTGTATATTTAGAAAGAGCTACTACTATATTAGCGTACGCAATTGAAAAAAATAAAATAAGATTTACAGCTGAACCATAAAAATTAAGAGATTAACAAAATTCGTCAATTTTTTTCAATGTCTTGGGCGGGTCTCGTTCTCCCCCCCCCCCAAAAAAAAAATACGGCCCTGCACTGATGACAGGGATCGCTGACGTAACATCACGAACTCTTTACTAGCAACGGTACGAAGTCGTGAGTCACGATGTCTGGAAAAACTGCAGAAGAGGTGAAGATGAAGGTCCAAAAAATAAACAGTACGTCGTTAGAGCATAAAGGGTACAAGCTGTAACACGCACTTACTACACTGACCGTGAGCCTCGTGAAGCACAAAGTTCATCAGAATCTAGTTAGGGACCACAACAATGTCACACACAACGTAATGTTATTATTGAAGCTGATTACCATTTCTCTCTCTCTGTTCTGTGTCGTAATATTAAATAATAATGACGACTTCAAACAAACAATTCATTGTACGATTTATTGTCCGAGACGGTGAACAGTGAGGTATTGCATCTCGCTGGTTAAGAAACAATTCCATATTAGCATCAATCAGTATTGTTACTATAGTTATATTTTTTATATTACATCATTGTAATCGCTGGTGTTTGAGTCACGCTACACGGCTTTAGGAAATACTGGTGTGCGCTCTGACGCGTGTGGGCATCCATATGGACAGGGCTTGATTTCAGGGGGAACGCGCCGGAACGGCGTTCCGGAACCTCTTGGATCTAATAATAAATTACCGAAAAAAATATATGAAAAGAAAAACTTAATTATCACAAAAATTTACTATTACTTTTTAAATTGTGCCCCTCATCAGCTCTATTACAAAATAAACATTTTTCAAATCAAATACCAGCACTAATGTTTATCTTAACTACTGTCGTTCAAAAAATGTCCCAATAACCTATGGAGAAAATGAAACACAAAAACTTGCTTCAAAATTAAAAGGACATGAAAGGCAACTGATTGGGAGCTTCCGAGAATATGTGCATTCCAGAATTTTTCCGGAGAGTATTTCTACCTTAAAATATGCTGTTGAATCAATAGCAATATCTTCAAGTGAATGTGAGAGGGCTGATTTCTGGCCATCATACAGCATTGGACACAAAAAGTAAGGGAAGGTCAAGAAACAAACAATATGACTACACAATGATGAAACTATGGAAACTTTTTAAAAATGTCCGAACCAACGAAGCCGTCACTTAGAATTTGATTGAGGCTCCGGGATGACGCCATCATGAGTGACATGTTTTTGATTGTTGTGCGGTTCACCTGACAATGAAGCTCTTTATAAATGTCAGTAAACTTTATTACCTTTTTAGATACAAGTTTATACGTATGTTACATATTATATAAGGCTTTAAAAATGTAGACCTCCTTTGTAATGGCCTGACGTAAACTTATTCGCTAATATAAAATTTAAGTATGTTTGTGTCTGTACAACTTTTGAATTGACGCGTTCCGGCAACTATAATTTTAGAAATCAACCACTGCATATGGATATGTCGTGTATCTGTCTGCCCAGCTATGTGTATGTATATATTGCAAGGTAACGTTTGAAGCTGACTGCACTTGGAGAAATAAATTTTGCTTACGTAAATTAACAAATTTATTGTTTTTTACTATAACATATGTATAGTTTATATCTGATAATTATAAATTTAATAAATAAATTAATTTTGATGTGTTTTACAGTTATCAATTAAAAAAGGGAGTCATCATTATTTTATATTTTTTTAAATTAAATTTAAAAATATATAATTCCGCTTCCTAGATTTGCTGGGTTAAGTTGCAGAAGTCCGGAAAACTCGTGGGCGTGGTCCCATACTTTCACACCGACCGTTGTCCTCTTAAGTTGGGATATCGATCACAGGGTTTTCTCGTGGGCGTTGTGTCCGTCCTAGTTGCTCCTGACTTAGTATTCGTCGGCAGTCATCGGTCGTTGACTATCTCGAACACCGCGCCTGAATTCGTGGTACTAATTCAGTTCCTCCCTCGTCTATACACTCCTGCTTCTCAAGGACTGGCTGGAACTCGAATTTGCCAATGCAAACTTCGTAGTGAATTTGAGAGACTGCCTATTAATAAACTCAAGACTAACCAGTGTTTTTACACGTTACGTGGTTTTTAGACTAACCTACACACATGACGTCATTTTTACATGTTAATGCATTCTAGATTTTTCAAGAAAATTGACCACGTACTGGTGGACACAAATTTTCGGTTTCTAGACCTTTCCAGACCATGTGTTTTAAACTGCATGTGATGGCCTAACTAATTACTTTGTCAGTTCAATAAATGCTATTAAAATTTATTTAATATTAAAATAATTAGTTTTTCTGCAGACTAATTAAAATTAGTTAGTTATAATTAACATTAGTTAGTTTAAATAAAATTAGGGTTTCCTACTGATTAAAATTAATTAGTTAATTAGTCCTGCAGGCTTAAGAATTTCTGCAGGAAAAACAAATTTCTCACGAAAATTAAAAATGCGCCTGAATTCTTGCTAACAGATATTGGTCGAATAGAAAGGGTTAGAAAATCTAAGTATCTAGGTGAATAATTCAAGAGAATGGTTTAGAAAAATGTGCTATAGAAGAAAGGATTCATAAAATGGAAAGAGCATATGGTATAACTAAAGATATTTACAATAAAAAGTGCATATCTAAAAGATATGGCATTACAGTACAGTAGTGAAGGCAGAATGCCTATATGCAAGTGAATGTCTAGCACTGAATTATAATTTAGACAAACTAGAAATATTGGAAAGACTAATTATTAGGAAAATATTAGGCCCACGAAAAACTTCAGAAGGTTGCAAATTAAGAAGTAATGATGAAATATATGAGAGTATAGAAAATATAACAAAAACAATAAGAAAAAGAAGACTATTATTTTGTTGGACATTTATGTAGAATGGACGACAATAGGTTAACAAAGCAGATTTCCAAATATCTGTGGGGGAAGAAGTCAACATCAAGTTGGATTAAAAAAGTCCAAAATGATTTAGAAAAAGATAATATAAAGGCAGAAGAAGCAATTGAAAGAGAAGTTTTTCGGGCAAAAGTGTTAAAAATGGAAGGAGTCCAGGGTAGGAGAGAGAAGAATGCAGGTTCAAAGTGGACTGAAGACAGGAAGAAGAGACACAGTGAAAAGATGAAAGAATATTGGAGAAAAAGAAAAGAACAAAGAATAAAGAATTGAAATTGGCATGTGGTCCTTAGATGGCCGATACAAAATAAATAATTAGTTATTAATAGTTATTCCAATTTGCACAGTAATATAAATGACTTATAGTGTGTCTGTTAATTGCCTTCACACAATTCGTTACGCGCACAACACTTGCACTTTCACACTACAATACACTGTTGTTTCTTATTGTTGATAATCGTCTTAAACTACATTACCACGCAGTACTTATCCTAATAACAATAGTGTCTTCACACATTCACACCCCTTTTGGACAGGACACCAACTAAGGCGTATTGTAAATATGTCCCCATATATTCACACACAGTGTGAATATTGTCACATTGCAACACACACACGCGCGCGCGCGTATATATATTATGCGCCAGTATTGGCAGGTACGTATGAATAATTGCGTATATAGATGTGCATGTAATGGGTAGAATGTTGTTACTCTTTACCGATACGCGTACATACGTTCACTATTTCACAAACACATCGTTATAGTTTATATGATTAACGTCTTAGTGCTACGTTAACTCCAAGTCCGTAACTTACAGTAAATTCTAAACCATTCACACTTTCAACATAGAAAACTATGTTTTTGGCCCATAATATATCACGTCTGCTTTTTTTCTATTATTTCGAATAATAGGTAGAATATTTCGCTGAAATTCTGTAGAAATGTAGTCACACTGCGCAGTATATACGCAAGCAATGTTTGGTCACTGCAAGATGTTACTCTTGGAATTTTCACCATCACGCCACTGCCCCACTTCATGAATGATAGCTATTGTCATTCATTCATTACCAATAAACACGTTCTTCGAGAGTAGGGCATTAGATTGACTGCCGAGATCGTCAGGTTAAACTCAGTGCCCTGGCTGCTATAGTGCGGTAGTCGTCGGTACAATAACTGCCCAAACCGTAACAACAACAATGACGACTATTGTTACATAAACTATTGTGCGCTCTCTGTGTGCGCTGTTCAATTGTGTTTCTCGGACATTGTGCGGATCACCGCGCTGCAATCTGATTAATAATAGTATCACTTGCTGTTGTGTCGTTAATTAAACTGTGGTTGTGACTGACGATTGCTAAACGCACCGCGTTCGAAGTCCTGATTCTTGTATTATGGGTGTTTGCGCCAAGATAGAATAATTAGTTTCAAGCCAAGGAAGAATTAATTTTGTGATGAAGGAGAACATGAAATGAAATGGAATCATTTATACAACAGAGAACTAGCATACGAAGAACGTGCAGATACATTTGCTTAATATCGAACAGTATCAAAGATGTGAAGGACGGGGTATCTGAATTACTAGGTGAAGTGACCTACATTAGGGATAATAAACATGGGGAGAAAAGGAATTGAAAGTAGGGATTTATACGAAGGAAAATGATACATAGGACATTAGAAATACAACAGGTAAGATTTCTGAACTATATTTTACTTGGAAGGTGGAACTTAAAAAGATAATAGATACTATAGACTGTCAAAAGCCAGATAAGCGTGCTTGGGGGACGATTATTTATGGAAATTTGCACAGATATCTGAACGAAGGTAATGGACACAGATGTACGAATAATACGAATAAGGTAATGGACAACGGTTACATGAATGTGAAACATTAGAGTTATACGGAAATCGTAACAGGCGAACAGAAGCATATTAACAGGTGTCTAAGAATCAAAAAAGAAAATTCTGGCCAACTGTAATAACATGTTTGGAACTAAGTGAAAGAACGAATCAACTGTCTATTAAAGTAGACGTGTCAAGAAGGATATGGTCACACCTTAAAGAAACCGGAAGGAGATATCTAATTTAAATAAATGAACAGCTGTAAATAAGTGGATAAAGAAGTAAACAACTACCGCATGACACATGGAGAAGGACAATTTAGAGGGAGTCGAGGAAGACTGGAGTTACTTGGAAAGAAGAATAGAGGAAAACGAAGAACAATGGGGACGCAAAAGATGTATACGCCGGTTCGGAGGCGTAGTGGGTCAGCACAATCGTTCAAAACGTCCCAAGCGTGGAAACTGTCCAGTGTCAAAACAAACAAATCTTGAGTTTCCCCAGTCACTACCACCAGTTACTTCATAAAATTTGTACGGGATTTGATAAATATTTAAAATTAGATCTGGGTTTTAGATTCCCGCTCCAGCACTCAACGTTACGTAAAAGAGTAATACTACAGAGGTGCTATAACTATATGGCGAACAAAGCCCGTCGTCAACATTAACCGTTGATGAGGATAAAGACACTTATAACTAATTTGGAATTTCATGTAGAAAGTAAGAACACTGAATCATAATGAGCAATTTCAGAGCAGGAGATTCAATTCTGGGGTTGTTGTCAGTCAGTCCGGTACTGGTCAAATCAAAATTTTCATCAATGTAAATTAAAAGCGACGTGAGGATAATTAAATAAAAATGGATACGGTACTATTATAACAAAAATAAAATGGAAAGTGTTATATTTTAAATATAACTAAAGATATTTACAATAAAGAGTGCATACCTAAAAATGCGAAAATAAGGCATTACAGTGTACAGTAGTGAGCCCAGAATGCCTGTATGCAAGTTAATGTCTAGCATTGAATTATAATTTAGGCAAACAAGAAATATTGGAAAGACGAATTATTAGGAAAATATTAGGTCCAGTAGCAACAACCAACCAGCACACAGGTACGTTACCAGATTAAAAACAATAACCATCATGGCTGACGATGAGCATAATACTTGATCCTGAAAAGATATTCCAAGTAAGGAAAAAAATAATCTTGATTATATACTACTGTAGTATAAGCAATTAAAATTGTATATTGGAAGATAACAGGTTTCAAGCAGACTGCACTTGCAGAAATAAATTTTGATTAGGTGAATGAATACATTTATTGGTTATTCCTTTTTTATATAAAACATATGTAGTTTATATATGAAAATAATGAGTTTAAAACAAATATAAATCTTGATATATTTAACAGTTATCAAAATTAAAAAGGAGAGTCTTTACTTGTTTTATACGTCATAAATAGTTTTATAATTGACTTTTCTTGATTTCCTGGATTTATCTGCATCAGTCCGGACGATCTCGCGGACCTGCTCCTACGCTTTCACACTGGTCGTTGTCCTCCTAAGGTGGAATGTCGATCTCAGGGTTTCCTCGTGGGCGTTGGTCCGTTCAAGTTGCTCCTGACTTAGTCCTCGTTCATAGCCATCGGTCGTTGACGATCTCCAACGGCGTGCCTGAATTCGTGGTACTAATTCAGCCGCTCCCTCGACGATCCACTCCGGCTTCCCAAAGACTGGCTGGAACTCGAATTTGCCACCGCAGAATTCCGAGTGAATATGATAGACTGCGTATGCGTAAACTCCCGACTCACCACTGATTTTATAGATCTACGCACATGATGTCATTTTTAAATTCTAAATTGTTCGTGAAATCGGTCGCACGCATTTTCAACTGAACGTGATTGCATAACTAATTACTTTGTCAGATGAATAAATCCCATTAAAATTTATTGGAACGAAGTTCCTTATCGCGCGTTGTGAAAGGGGGCTAGACGGAAAAAATTCTCACGAAAAGTTGTAACGACACTTTTTGCTATAGTAAGCTATTGTAAGCTGTGCGGCGTGCGCATGTTTCTCTGTCTCTCTCTCTCTCTCTCTTATAGAAAGCAAGCCAGATATTTTCATTTCTATTTCGCATTGAACAGTGTGGTGTCGCGACGATTATTTTTGTTGAGTGTATACAGGTTTTTTGTACATAATAAATAATAAAAAATAATAATAATAATGAATCCTGACAGTGTTTCTGCACAAGTTCCGGATATTGCTGATGGAGTTAGGTAAGTAGAGATTTTATACAGACAATAATAAATGCTTTTGTATTTTTAGCAAGTACGCATTATAACCTCTCTTTATTATTGTGCTAACCAAGTCATACGCATTATAATCTCTCCATTATTGTGTGTTTAGCAAGTGTACGCGTCATAATTTTAATAAATTCAAAAGCAAATCATATTTTAATATTACAATATCAGAACGTATGTATTTAGCAAGCCGTGCGTGTTCTAACCTATACGCTGTTGTGTTTACGAAGTCGAGAGAGTATATATATATATATTTATATATATACACACTCGTTGTAACGACACTTTTTGCTATAGTAAGCTATTGTAAGCTGTGCGGCGTGCGCATGTTTCTCTGTCTGTCTCTCTCTCTCTCTTATAGAAAGCAAGCCAGATATTTTCATTTCTATTTCGCATTGAACAGTGTGGTGTCGCGACGATTATTTTTGTTGAGTGTATACAGGTTTTTTGTACATAATAAATAATAAAAAATAATAATAATAATGAATCCTGACAGTGTTTCTGCACAAGTTCCGGATATTGCTGATGGAGTTAGGTAAGTAGAGATTTTATACAGACAATAATAAATGCTTTTGTATTTTTAGCAAGTACGCATTATAACCTCTCTTTATTATTGTGCTAACCAAGTCATACGCATTATAATCTCTCCATTATTGTGTGTTTAGCAAGTGTACGCGTCATAATTTTAATAAATTCAAAAGCAAATCATATTTTAATATTACAATATCAGAACGTATGTATTTAGCAAGCCGTGCGTGTTCTAACCTATACGCTGTTGTGTTTACGAAGTCGAGAGAGTATATATATATATATTTATATATATACACACTCTGTTGTGTTTACAAAGTCCCGCGCATCTATGACGTGTATGAAAGAATAGACAGACAGAGTACATATATATATATATATATATATATATATATATATATATATAAATGTTTCGGTGTGTGTATGTATATGTACAATTTTTTTGCTTTTTTATTTCAATAGCGAATCAACTAAAGCATCGACTACTGAGGTACAAACTATAACATCAGGGAAAAGGAAAAAGACAAATGCACAAAGATGTAGAGAATATCGTGAGAGAAAGAAATTACAAAATACAATGGTACAAAACATAACTGCAGAGAGATCAGATGAATGTAGTGAGACTGATCAATTACCAGCCAAAAAACCTAAAACTAATGCAGAAAGAAGAAAAAAATATTATGAAGCGCAGAAATTAAAGAAACAAAAAAGTAAAAAAATACCTAAAACTGATAAACAAAGAAGTAAAGAATGTTACGATAGGAAAAAGAAATTTCAGGCTTTAAACACTTTAAATCATCATTCAGATGCGTAAGTATGATTTTTTTTTATCTTTCTAAGGTATATTTTTTGGAGTAAAATATGATGTCTTTTTAATCAATATTTTTTGATTGGTTAATTTTAGATCACGAGATAATTGCAGTGCAAAAATATGTAAACATCCAGAAGAAATACGTAATAATGCAGAAGAAACGCAGCAAAATAATTCATTTCACGTTCCATATCAACAGTTTAGAAACTGTGCACAGCCACAAGGAATTTATTATCAAGATGTCAACATTCATACAGATGGAAATTGTTTCTTTTTTTCTATAATAAAAATTATGAATCTCTCAATGTCGCCTTTACAAATAAGGCAACAACTACTTGCTTCGCCCTTCGTCAACTCATGCATCAATCCAAATGGTGCAAGGTCAATTCTCAGCAGTGAAACAGAGTATGCAGAAATGGATTGTATAGAAATATTTGCTAAAGTGTATAATCAGAATGTTTGTGTACATAATTACTATGTTAACACTAGAACTAACATAGAAGAAAGACAATTCCTTCATTTCAGAGTCAATGACTTGCAAAATTTCATACATTTACATCTTCGAGACGTACATTTCACACCATTAATTCAAGTTGAAGAAATGAATATTAATAATATAGCAGAAAATCAACGTACAGAAAAAATATCTTCCCAAATATCCTCCGATGATGAACTTAGTGGAGATGATAACGATGAACATGATGCTGATATTGCTACTTTCAACGTAGGAATGAACGACATTAATGATACAGTTCCAAAATATACAAAATATTATGAAGAAATCCATGGTCATCTGCAATTTTATAATATATTCAAAAAAAATTCTTTTGGTCATTCTTGTGCTGTTTGCGATAGACTTTGGTGGAAAAATGACTTAAAAAGTACTACTGGCGTACATGATGATATTCTACAATTGATATTGCTGGTAATATAATTATTTTATACAAGATTTAATATATTTTAACAATGTGCAACATTGCTTAATTCACTATTGTTGTTATTTATTAAAATTATTCTATTTTTTCAGAATTACGTACGCGGTACTACTGTTCAAGTATGCTCTACGTGTAAGAAGGCTATGGATAAAGGAAAAATTCCACTACTATCAACGTACAATGGTTTTTCATTTCCGATAATTCCACCACATTTGCCAAAATTGAATCTTATTGAGCAGCGACTTGTATCACCGAGAATTCCCTTCATGCAAATAAGGAGACTTAGACATGTTAACGGTCAATATGGCATTTACGGACAAATTATTAATGTTCCTGTAGAAGTTAATACAATGGTGAACCAATTGCCAAGACATATTGAAGATGATCACTGTTTTTATGTCCACATTAAGAAGAAATTAATCCACAAAACTAGTTATGTTCATGGACTTATTAATAAAGGACACATTAAACAATGGTTAAATTATCTAGTAACAACTCCACTTTATATTCATGAAAATATAACAATAAACGAAGCAGTTCTAAATTCTTATCAAATTGATGCAGAAATAGAAATGGATAATATTAGTGAACATGTTCAAATGGAAGATAATGTCACAGCTCAACAGCAAACTCTTATGTGGGATGAGAATAAAATGTTGCACATGGCACCAGGCGAAAAAAGCGTTCCACGTAGTATTTTGTTTGATAAATATGCCGAAGAGCTTTCATTTCCAACTATTTACGGTGGAAAATTTCGAACGTATAAAGATGGATGCAATGTTACTTCATTTATGCAAGCTACCAGTGAACTTAGGCGTACAGATCGCCGTGCTACTGACCCACAACATCTTCTGTATGTAGCTGCGAAAATCATGAGACAGAGAGTCAGCAGTTCTGTTAGTGTTGCATTTAAACATGTTGGACATGATACTAAAATTACTAAAGAGAATATACAGTCTGAAGATTACATTAACAGTTGTATCGAAAGTAATCTTGCTTTTCTTCGTTGTATACCAAATTCTGCGTGGTATTGGGCAGATAGAAAAAAAGATCTTTTCGCAACGATGAGACAATTTGGAGCTCCAACTGCTTTTATGACACTTAGTGCTAATGAAACAGGATGGACAGATTTGCTTAAATTGTTGTACAAACTAAAAAAATAATGGAGTAGAAATTAATGATGAGTCCTTCAAAGACATGTTATATGTACACAAAGCTCAATTAGTAAACGAAGATGCAGTTACTTGTGCAATATACTTTAATAAGTTAGTAAATTGTTTATTGAGAATATTGGAGTCAAAAAAAGGAAATCCATTTGGTAGATATAGAGTGAAATATTACTTTAAGAGAATTGAATTCCAGCACCGTGGAAGTCCTCATGCTCATGTACTTCTGTGGTTGGATAATGCTCCAGTCAATTTATTAAATAACTCCAAAGATTTTAATGAAATGGTTGAGAAATTAGTTTCAGTATCCGAATCAGACGCATCTGGAAATATTAAACTGCAAACACATAAGCACACATTCACATGCTATAAAAAAATGGATCCTAATAAAAAAGATAACTGTAGATTTGGAGCGCCTTTTTTACCGTCACGTAACACAATAACATTAATGCCAATGAAAGACACAGATTCTGATTATTCTGCAGATCAGTTTAAAGAGTATAAAAGACATTACCAGTTACTTAAAACTAATTTAGAAAATTTTGATTACGACAATTTTGAACATTACTATACTCATAATAATATTGTTTCTGATGAACATTATTATAACATTATCCGTGCTGGTATAGTTCGACCAAAGTTGCTTTACCGGAGGACGCCATCTGAAAAATGGCATAATACTTTTAACCCATTTGTATTTCGTTGCTTACAATCTAACATGGATTTTCAAATAATTCAAGACGAATATGCCTGTGCTGCTTATGTAGTTGAGTATGTTAATAAACATAATAGAGGCATAAGTAATTTACAACGGATGATTATTCAAACTATGGACGAGAATCCCGAATTTGATATCGTAGATATTACAAAGAAATTAAGTATTGATGTACTTCATGCTGTGGAAATGCCTGCACAAGAAGCAGCTTGGTATTTATTACGCGAACCAATGGCTAAATCATCTGTAGCAACAGTTTACATACCAACGATATACCCAACAGAACGTCAGAGAATAAGAAAAACTTTAAAAGAGCTAAGTGATTTAGATGATGACTGTACAAATATATGGAAGGAAAATTGGTTCGATAAGTACGAAAAAAGGCCTGAAATTCTTGAAAATGTAACATTAGCTCAATTTGTTGCTAATTATAGTATGAGAAAACACGGAGAGTACTACAAAAGAAAAATGTCTAGAGTTATTAGATACCGTAACTATGATATGGCTAACAATTTCAACGATTATAGACGAGAAATGGTGTTACTACACATTCCTTTTAGAAGTGAAGATAATGAAGTTCTTGCTGAAAATAAATTCATTCAAATTTATGAAGATAATAAAAACTTGATTTTAGAACGCAGAAAAGAGTTTGAATGTAATTTAGACCTAGAAAAAACACTTGAAATTTGTAGACAGTTAGGTAGAGATGATGACAATGAAGACGAACAGTTGCGAAACGAAGCTAATGTCATATTTGAAGAAGAACCATATGCAAGATTACTACAGGATGTTAATTCTGTCGTTAATGCTGATATACGAAATGCTACACTCAGCAAACTTGGTGCTATTGCAAAAAAAAGAGAAAATACAATGGATACTCAACAATTCTACGACTTAATGAGGTCGGCTAACAGTGAGCAAAAAGAACTTTTAATGCATATTATATCTCATCTTCAAACTCAAAATCAGCAACCATTTCAAGTTTTTTTCACTGGTCCAGCAGGCAGTGGCAAGACTTTTGTTATTAAACTTATAATGGAAATCTACAATAGATATACTGACAATGATGGTTACTGTAATTCGTATATAGTTTGCGCATCTACTGGTAAAGCTGCTGTGGCAATTGATGGTACTACGGTTCATACTGCTCTTAAAATTTTTTAATACTAACATAATTAGTTATTAATAGTTACTCCAGTTTGCACACTAATATAAATGATTTGTAGTGTGTCTGTTAATTGGCTCACTGTTATCTTCACACAATTCGTCACGCGCACAACACTAAATCACTTTCACACTACACTGCACTTGTATATTTTTATTGTTTGTAATAGCCTTAAATATGTTAACACGCAGTACTTATGCTCATAGTGTGAATGTTTGTTTCATTTGCAATATATAAAATTTTAATTTAATGTCGACTTAATTTAGTAATGCTAGGAAACCGTAATACCCATCTCCTAGTTGACGAATGTAGTTTTGTGTTTGTTACAATCGATCGTGCCTAACGCTCAAAACCTGATACTAAGCGAAGTTTTTGTTTGGTGACTTAAGTATCAGAAAAGAAGACAATGAACACAAAATTTTAAACTATACAGAAGAATATGGAAAAGGCTGTGCTAAGAATAACACGGAAAGACAAGAAACAAATCAAACGGATTCATAACCAGACTAGAATAGACGATTAATTATTTTCTGAGTTAATAAAATTAATTGGAGGGAGCAGTATAAAGGTTGGGGCAATGAGAACACTACAATTTAAAACTATCACAACAGGAACTCGTTTAATATTTTAAAGTAAAATGTGGTATAAATACGAAGACAAATGTCATACGATTTTACTTAGTCATGTTCATCAATTGAAAATAACATCCTTTAAGTAACGCTTACAGTCTTCAAGACGATAACAAGGCTATAATGACTCTCTGCAGCATGGCTTGCGGAATCCCCTGAATTTCTTCGATAATCCTCTTTCTGAGTTGATTTAAATCACGTAGTCTGGAGACCTGGCCAGGGTATTGCACCAAGTCTTGAGATCAACCGATCTTCGAACACACCCTCAACACATCCATTGTGTTTTTCCAGTGTGTACGGTAGCTCCATCCTGCTGGAAACAGACCGAGCCAGTATCAATGCTTAGATCATTTAACAAAGAAGACAAAAGTTGTTCAGCATTCGCACATATCGGTCTCAGTTCACACTGACTGTATTTACATTGCCGTCTTCAAAGAAATACGGTCCATAAACACGAATGGAGGAAAGTGACTCGCTGGCTATGAAGAGGCATAGCAAGACGTTCTTGAGGGTTACTGCCATTCCAGTAGCGTATGTTTTGTTTATTGACATGCCCGGAAAGGTGAAAACGTACTTCGTCTGACATAATCGAGTGTTCATGAAAGTTTTGTTTTTGACTTTTGGATTCAGATATTTCATTACAAAAATACAAAAATCGACACTTTTAGTGTAATCAGGTTCAAACACTTCTTGGGCCACTTGAATTCTGTATGGATAGAAAAGGTCTTGGTGCAAAATCCTCCGCAGGGATCTACTGGAAAACTGTGATGCTTCCTAGCAGACCTTTTTGGACTAGTGACAGCAGCTCTTACCTTTTCCGCATTTTCTGGCGGGGGCACTATTTATACACTTCCTCCAATTGTGTTCTGTGTCGAGGTAGTGGTTCTAAATATTCTTACCTAGTTCGATATTTTTGAGCGATCTGGAACTCTTCCATGTCTCCCAAGGTTGAAATGATTTCTAACAATCTATGTGTTGTTATATAGGAATCATTACTTTTAAAAAACGTGTCTACAGCAAACGCACGATGTCCTAATTGTCATTGAGCCAAGTTTACTGAAATGGTATAGTTTGAGGTTATAAAACATATGTTTATTTATTGTTGCCACAGTAACCAAACACGAGCTAACACAAATTGTTTTGACTTCATTGCCCCACCGTTATTTGGTTTCGAGAGCAGGTAGCGGATAGTAACGAAGGTTGCTGGATTGCAGGTCACGAGACAAGATGGTGGAGGGACTCCATCAAGTATTGTGCTATAGTTAGACGAGAAAATTTTCTTAGAAGAGAAAACATCTCAGAACCGTAGAGAATTTAATTTAGAGACACACTCAACATTCATAGATTACGAGAAACCATTCGATCCTAGTCATAGAGATCAACTTCGGTCTATGATGGAAAAAATAGGATTCCCCAAACATTTGGTCGAAACAGTACAATCCCTTTACACTAACACCACAATTGTAATTGATACGGATATTGACAAAGAACGGATTCCGGAAATTAAAACTAATAAAGGCTTAGGGCAGGAAAATGTTTTGAACAAAAATAATAATTGCTCGGACAGGTAGTATATTTTAAATATTTAGTGTATGATATAACACATGAGGAGACAAAGGTAGTTTAAATAATACTGACAAATCGAAAGGTATGTGGCAATATACGACGAACTCTGAAGGTGAAAACGATGAGTTATGTTCAAATAAAGTTTTGTAAAGTGACGGCAGTACCCTCTTTGTTGTATGGATCAGAATCATGGGCCCCCAGGGAAGGAGACTTTAAATTGCTGGAATCCTCAGAAATGAAATTCTTTGATCAGTCAACGGTCGTACAAGACTCGAGCGAATAAGAAGTAATGCTATAAGACAGGAATTAGGTGTACAAAGATGACAGAAATGACTTTCAGAGGGGAGTAGTCATCTTGACGAAAGTAGCAGAGGATTTTTCCTGTGCTATCGTCACAGGAAACAAAAGTAATGGCTTTTAGAGGGAAGTATCCAGTAAGGACAAAGATAGAGGTAAATGGAAACATCTTGGAGCTGGTATCCAGTTTTAATTATCTTGGATGCGAAATATCTCCCGCAGTTGATTGTGATGTCGAAAATAAACTTAATAAATTTAAACATATATGTGGGACAATCCATAGAACCTTAAAACACAAAACTAGGAAAGACACTAAGCTTTAGTTTATAAGACTATGGCTGTACCAGTGGTGGAGCTGTATGGGAGTGAGATATGGGTACTTTCACAGTGGGAGTTACGAGACAGAATAAGCAATGCACAGATAAGGCGAGAATTACAAATTTTTAAATTACAGGATAGAATTACGGAATAGAAGGCCAACTGGTGTAGGCATATGGGAAGATTGCAGGAAGATCGCCATTTGCAGGACGATTGCAATTAATCCATACGGTATCGTAGTGTGGGGCGTCCGAGGACGAGATGGTTTCCGGAACAGGCAGTGCAGCCTAATCCGTGAAGTGGAGATGATGATGATGACGAAGATGACAGAAATAACATGATGGTATAAAGAAAGGTGGAGGTACTATGTTATGCTTATGTCTCTGGATAGAATACCAAGGCAGGTTATGAGCTATAAGACTGTGGGGAAGAGAAGTGTTGGGAAACTGAGGGTAAGGTGATGAAGACGGTAAAGGTAGAAGAGCCTAATCCTGGCAAGTAGAAGAAGAATCATTAAGTCAAGAACGACCGGGAAGGCGTCCGTTTATGTTAGGTGGCAAGTTCTAACGATAGTGGTTGTGGTGACGATGATGATGGTGGTGACATAGATGAAAAACCGACGATGATTTAATTATTGCGATTCATGGAATATTGAAGTTTCTTCGACTTGTATATTTTTCAGAGTGATTTATATGTCTGCTATCTGTTGGTTTTTATTCTAAAAGTCCAATTTTAACTTCGGGGTTTCACAAATTTAATCATGAATATTTCGGGTGGAACTGAAAATGATTGTCAGTTACTCTAATTTTTTTTATGACACTATGATTTGTACATCTATTAGGCTGTGCAATGCATTCTTGTTTGGAATCCTAGTCGCTCAATGTTTCGAGTTCTTTTGATTTATTACTTATGGTAAGCATCTCCACTTTCTTCTTTTCCTCGCTTCACTTCTACAGGACTTCAGATGTTCTCGTTTTATTTATTTATTTTCTGCCAGTTTCCCAGATGGGTTTTCCATCCAACTATCCCCATACTGTTTATGTCCTTAATTCTCATGGAATTGTCGGTCAACCGTTTGATACATCACTATGGTTACCACTCCATCATCCTTTCAACGGTGATGGATTTTTCTGTCTGTGTATGTCTATATGTTTACACCACTGCAGCTCTTTGTTGTTTTATTGTATCAGCTGTCCTCCGCTTTTAAGATTTCATTTATTATTACTTTTCCGCAATCTTCGCCGTTCCCCTTCATTCAACTTCTTTGTACCGATAATTTTTCTTATGAACTTATCGTTTCTGCAGCATAAATTAACAATAGCATAGGTCTCATTACAGATTTGTATACTCTGTGATTTAGAGTGCAGTATTGCTTAAACTACTTAGAATTTGTTGACAAGTTTAGAACACACGCCCCAGCCACATTTTAAAGTCTGTCTCTACTGCACAAGTGTTTTTGTTTTTAACGTACAGCGACTTCCACTAGGAAGTGAGAGCCAGCTGTAAATATAATAACATGAGAATCTGTGTTGAATTAGGAAGACCCTCTTGTAAAGGCGCAGAACGATGTCGACAAAAAAAGGCTGCCATATTTCATCGTAGCCAACCGCTCCGCCGGAACGAATGAGTGACCTTAAGTTCTCCTGTGTCTGGCGACCACGTGGTCATATCGAGCGAGAGCAACATGTGTCCGTCCACAGGGAGGCTGGATGACTTCCTTAACTTGACAAGTGGGTATAACTTATACATTACGCACACATGCAACACAACATCTGTCCGGAACAGGAAACCGACAAACATGCCTCATTTCTATCCCTCTTTCTGTTTTGACCTTTTTTCTTAGAAACGGTCACGTTTTAATTGCCTTGTTAAGTCTTTCAGGCAAACCTTTAAACGTTTTGCACAAGCGCTAATGGATTCAAGGGTCCTAATTTTACGCATATCGAATAACGTTATGTGATCATAATTTATTTTGATGCAGTAAAATTGATTTGACATACCTCGCATAGCCTATATTAACCCTCGGAATTTCGCAGGACTGAAGAAAACAATTAACTGCCAAGCTGCTTTGTTAGAAAATAGAATTAATTAATACTAGGGGCTACGTAGGCTTTTTTAATATATGGAACATGTTTCAAAACTAGTAAACTCATATATAAAAATAATAAATATAGATCATAAAGCGTTTTATACTTACAACTCTCCAACTATGAAAATATTTACTTGTACCTTCTTGTCAAAACTGTCCTGCTGTTTTCCGTTCTAAGGACATGACCTAGCCACTCCAACTTTGTATCTTAATGAAAGACAAACGTAATGCTAAGATAACCATACGTTGCATACAATTCTCTATTTTTCCATCCCACATCCCATCTCTATTTTCTCCCTCCATATCCCACTTTCACATGTTGGGGCTATAGTCCTCTTACGTAATTTTGTTTCAGATCTGCCTAGCAGCTCCATTGCCGACTTATGAAGGATCCAGTTTTACCACCATGCTCCGCACCCGACTGGTCTAATTAAGGTCTTGTATATTTGTACAACCTGAACTTAGTTGACTGGCTTACTAATCTAGTCTTCTAAAGATTTTATTCAAGCCAAAGTATGCACTGTTGCCGGTTGCTATTCTTCCCCTTAGTTCTTTCTTTTTGTCAAAGTTTTCACTGAATGCACTTTTGCCGGTTGCTATTCTTCTTCTTAGTTATTTCTTTTTGTCAAAGTTTTAACCGACAGTAGAACAAAGGTGTTTGAAACTAGAGACTTCTTCAAAACAGCAATCACCAAACACGTAATGCTGCCGGTGTTCTATACGCCTCTTCCTTCTTGACACCACAGTATTGATCTTACATTCATTTGCTGACACTCTGTCATCTAGGAATATGAAAGCTCACACATCACAGGTGAATATTTATTTTATTTGTTTCATGCCAAATTATCATCACTTCCATTCTCTTTTACTCTACCTTTATGTTAGAATCACAAATACTCTTCACCATATAAGCAATGTGTCCTGTAGATCACGCTTGTTTTGAGCCTGAGGAATGATAAAAGTAATGTCATCTATAATTTCAATATGGCGGTCATTTCACTCCTTCATTTTACTTCTATAATTGAACAGCGGAAAAGCACAGACCTACCTCACCTCTTTTCCAGAGACATTATTCTTCTATTAGTGGGTTCAAAATATTATTCAACATGATCGAAGTATACTAGTGCATACTTTTAAAGCGAAAAACACCGGTTTACAATTCTTAAACTTAAAAATATTCATTATATTTGGTCTCCAAATATTAAATATATAAAATATTAAATATATTAAAAATATATAAATTGTTATTCCAATGCCTTCCGTGAAGCGTAAAATGGAAGGGGGTTGAGAAATAGGAAGGAAACAAGCCTCTGTACCATTCGGAAACATTACACAGAGCTGAAGAAATAAACAAAGATCAGCTAAAAACAAAGACAAACTCACCAACGTAGCATCAGGGGGAATCGAGAAGAAGAGTTAAGCAAGAATGGTACTTGTAATTTTTATATAGCAGGGCCTACTCGTCTATGGTTATATTTGGTACTGTTTATCGCAACAAACTACAGTATTTAGAAATTCGATATTTTTTAGCGCTAGAATGCCCTATTTCTAATCCGTGTGTACTACAATTACTTTTATTCCATTTAATATGCACACATATGTGTTTATGTAGTAAATATAATATTGTTACGGACACAACGATCTTTGAGGTTAAAACTCAATCCATCACCAGAGAAAAGGAAGCTCAAACATTATTAAATACGATTTTACAAATAACAATTAATTCAGCAATTCATTACAATTAGGATAATCCCTTACCGATTTCTCCATTATACTGACTATATATCTAATGTTTTCAATGCCAACTATAACCACTGAAGTAGATGACTAAAAATAGGTATACAATTACTATCACTTCCCAATACACAAGTCCTGATAATTACAACGAATATTGTCGAAACGTCGACACAAATGTAAAAATTGTGTTTCTATTTAATTATTGACCGATCCTCGCTAAACCTTCTATAGCTAAAAATTTATTGATTAACGCCACTACTAATTTAAAGATTTTATAAATAATTTTGTAAACAAGGGTTTTGTGTTTTTTGAAGTTAAGGACAACTATAACCACTGAAGAAGATGAGTTTACCAAATCGCAGTTAAAAATAGGTATACAATTACTATCACTTCCCACTAATTACAGATTACAAACTAATCAGCACAAAACAAGAAATCGGTACAAAGCACAATAAATCGGCACAAAGTCTTTGCTCTTCACTCCGTCTACAGATATACAGATCATGAAAGGACCTTACCTCGACGAGATTTTCACGATACTAGTAGGAGCTGCGGGAAAGTTTTGTACTGCTTGTAGCTTATTAAGTATCACGATATAAAATTAGAGGTCGTCACACGTTCCATTAAGCAATCGACATCATACGCGCGTTACTAGTTGTTTTATTACCTTTTCTGGGTCTCTGTGACAATATAAATAAAATGGTGGATGACAATGTTCATAAAATCTTTCATCATAAACGAGTACGCATTGTTATGTCAGAACTAAAATAATTCTGTAGGTACTATTTGTCAGTCTATTTCTCACACACACATACACGCGCGAGTACAGTCCTACATTTCTCTCTCTCTCTCTCTCTCTCTCTCTCTCTCTCTCTCTCTCTCATTTTTCACCTCGCTCCCACTCTCCCTTCCTTTTCTGTCACATACCCATGTTAAGGAGAAACTTTATTATAATGAGGGAAACTTTTTAACTAACGCGACTTTTGAAACATATTTTAAACTACATTTACTTCGTACGTACGGTCCACACTTTCGTTCGTTATAAATAATGAATAAATTATAAACGTAACATATTTTCCATCACATGTTTCATATAACCCATTTACATAAATTACTTTCATGTTTTCATGGGACGTTGCTACGCAGACCAAGGCGTATCTCGCTTCTTTGCAGCATGTTGGCCTTTCTTGCAAAGTTTGTATAGTCCTTTCATTGACATTGCTTCTCTCAGTCAATGAAATTTCAACGTCAATATCAATGAAATTGCAGTTCTGGCACGTCGAGAAGGAACTTCTCTATCGCTCTCTGTCGCTTTTTCTTCGACTGACCATATCCAATTAAATTACAATTACTGATCGTCAATTCGCTGCAGGTGTTGTGTTAGTTCTTGTTTTGATATTCGATACGATATTCTCATCGTCATCATTTCGTAGATGATACTTTTTTCCGTTTCCTGGATCCAGTTTAGTCGCGGTCGACCTCTTAGTCCTCTGCCGCTTGGTTCATAGCTAAGCACACCTTTAGGCATTCTTTCACTTTCCATACCCATCATGTGCCCGTACACAAGTTGTTTCCTGTCTGTGTCGTGAATTACCGTTCCTTCCTGTTCGTTTGTTCTCGTGTCTCCTCGTGATCTAAGCGCGAAACTCTGGAAGCTCGGCTGAAAAAGCCCAACTCTACCGCTTCAATCATTTTCAGATCCGCTTCGAGCAGTCCGATCCGTAAACAGTAATCGGCTATAAGTACCATTCGATATTCTCCAATGGTCAACAATTTCCATTGCATTCAAATGAGTTATATTTCTTTTGATGGAAGATGTAAAAGAAAGGCTAGCAGCATGAGAAAGGCTATTTCGTAATACAGAAAATTTATTTCCAGGAATGGAATTTCTAAAGAAACAAGAGTGACAACAGATAACTAATAAAGTGGAGGTTCCCGTAATAGGTCCGAACATCAATGGAGGAATAAAATAATAATGTCAAAAGGATAGAAATGAGACTTTTAAGAAAAAATGATGACAAAATAAATAACAGATAAATATGAAGCATAGGCTACCTAACGCTGGCAAAACTAAACCTGAAGCCAGTGCATGGACAGAGTGATTGTGAAGAGGATCGCGAAAGAAGTCTAACAAAGAAGAATATGAAACAAGAGACGGAAAATGATCACGAAGTAGGCTATGAAAAACGAGGCAAGAAGAGACGAGCAGAGCAACAGATGGAAGAATAGTGGAAAAGGATGACATAAGTAGAGCCAGTGGCGTAACTAGAGGGGGGTCAGGGGAATCAATCCTCCAACGACCTGTTAATAATTTTATTGAAATTCCATAATCACAACGTAGGCCTCTTTCTAGGCCAGTTGAATGTGTTAAAATACGGTTTATAAATAACTGTATACACTATATATATAATTATACGGGAAGATTCTTGAATATCTAATTTGTACTGAGAAAAATCGGGAGTTCAACCTACACGTTAGTCTCATCCCCCCCCCCCCCAAAGGAGCAGCTCCTAGTTACGTCACTGTGTAGAGGCGTGCAGAACAAGAAGTGGAGCGAATCAACTTGAGGCAACTTTAGCACTCATAAGGGGAGACAGGCTAAGGATTAAGTCAGGTACTATGTTCGGAACAGGACATCCCGTATAAAAAGGTTCAACAGACCTGTAAATTGATAAACAACGTACAGAAATGCATTCTGCTTCTAATGTTAATATCACGGCTCATCAAGCCAAGTTTTGTTCCGTGGCTTAGAGCGGTCACTGGTCACTGGTTTCCCCAGCTGTCTCGCATCCCAGACTAGATCGTGTGACGTACAACTTACCTTGAACTTGAGAAACAAATGAGCAGAGGTCGTATCTTCTCTTTTCCATCACGGGGTGGGACATTGCGTGACGTAACGGGGGAAGTGGGACACTGTCCTCCTCATCCTCCTCAGCTGCAGCACAATTTTTAACCTCTTTCAATTGGTTTCACTACGAACTTGCTAAAGCGATTTATCGTTTTCACGATTCACGTTACTGCTCTGCCTCCTCAGTTAGCATACAGCACTGCTATTTCAATTAGTGTGGTGTATTCATACATGTACGTATTCATACATGTACGTATTCATAAATATACATGTAAATTAACATTTCAAACATTCGCGCGTGAACATTCATACACAGACCGACGTAAATAAATGAGAAGTTTTTTATTTCGAAATGAAAAGTAAAATAATATTATAATACTGACGGAAGCACAGAACGTCAGGATAACATCAATCGATAAGGGAAACTGTAGTTTTATTCTAAACCCTCTGAGAGAGCCGTATTTCACATGAATAGTACTACTAAATATTTTACAATATTACCGAGGTTATTTCCGATTATCTACTTCTATAGGTTTTAAAATATATTCCTTTGACATCTCTCTCCCTCGCTCCCTCGCTCTCTATCTTTCTGCTTTCCTTCCTTCTCAGTTATTCTTCCTGACTGTTGGCGCTTGATGTGCACCCCCCTCCACACACACACACACACACACACACACACACCCACACACACACACACACACACACACACACACACACACACACACACACACACACACACACACACACACACACACACACACACACACACACACACACACACACACACACACACACACACACACACACACACACACACACACACACACACACACACACACACACACGATGACGACTTGAATACAGCAGTTGTTCTTGTTATTATTGTAATTATAGCAATTTTCGAAGAGTTTGTATATTACGCAAATGTTATTTAATCTAATAATAAATAACGTTTCAGTTTTTGTATTTTTATATGCAATTTTACACGTGTCTGCAGTGCATGTTACATAATATCCGTGTGTACATTCGATTACACAAGGCCGATGTATGCTGAGTGCGCTAGAATGTTGCTGATGCAGTTTGGAATGTGCAGAGCTGTGTTAAAAGACGGCTGACCTAGGGTCATGGAACCGACGACTATGACACTGTTTCTGTAAACAGGTGCCATCAGAGTAATCTGCTCTTCATCAATCACCAAGGCTGTTGGAATACTGAGCCAACAGGTCTTAAACACGAAACTTTATGCTACTTAATAATTTTGTTTATTATTTTATACTTTGCTCTTATAAACATTATAAGAACTGTAGATCATAGACTGTGTTCCTGCATTAGGTAAACAACGTTGCTACTACAAGTCGTCAAAGACTACTACTACAGACTTAGAGAAGTATGACGGCCGAGGGGGGAATAATTGGCCTTTCCTGCCCGCAAATTAAAAAAAATCCACAACTCTACTATTTTCATCTCATTTTACAAAACATTTTTCTGATAATTTTAGTTTGGATTTTTAAAATATTCTAAAACGGCATTCAATTTTAAAACTCTCAAGAACTGTATTCAGAGTTCTGAAAGAAAAAAAAGATTAAAATGTTATATTTTCTTCGTCGTGAATCTTCTTCGTATTCGTGTATAAACGAAAAGTCTGTCTATAGGTGGATCAAATTTTGTCTTATCTCGTATTGTTCTGTTTAGAAGTGATGAGCTCAAGAATTACCTACCTTAACTTTCGACATTGGTGGGCTCAGTATGACGGTCGAAATCGACGAAAGTTTGATCTACCGGAGAAAATAGCAAATAGCCGTGTTTTGCCACAACAGTGGGTGCTGGAGAGTATTGTGGCCCGTGTGTTTGTCGTACACAGAAAATGCGGAACAATTATTGTTATTGAAGATGATATCTTTCTCGGTAGACAATTATGTAGGATACGTGGCCAGCATCAATCAAGACGAGACTAGCTTGAAGGTTGAACCCCCCCCCCACTTTTCCTTAGGACAAATAAATTAGAAAGTCGGGATTCTTCCCATATAGTTTTATAAGTATATTTTTTGCGTCTCACAGTTTTATATTACACCAACGTAAAGTATAAGGGCTGAAAAGAATATGGAAAAACGTTGATTTCAAGATATTCTATCGTTATTAATAGTTATTCAAATTAAAGATAATAAATCGCATGGTATTTGGAATTGCTTTAATTCTAAATTTGTATTCTTAATAGATTTTGTAAAAATGAGTCTTTCTGAAGATATTTTAGGAAACCTGGTTTCATTACCAGGCATTTTAAACATTACCTTCTTTGCACTTTAATTTAAGGGCATTGTCCCACAACGTTTGAAGCAACTTATAGTTTGTGTTAAAGAAGGTTATTTTCTTATGTAAAATTCCAACAATAAAGTCTTCTCATTTTTACGATTTAAAATCTAGAAACTGCTAGTTTTCTCGTACAAAGCCGATGGATTCAAATCATAGAGGTATTTAGACTAAGTAGTAATGACACAGACAACTCTGTTAAGGGAAGTGTGTCTGGGCGAAAAATACGCTATAAAGGTAGATTAACAGACTCTGGCTTCGTTTTCTGGTGCGTGCGTAATGTTTTTTTGTTGATTACTGCTTATATAATTAATTAATTATACCATTACATTATGAGTAATTTAAATTGTTAATACTGTGTAAATTAAGTTCTGTGATATAATTTTCTCGTTGTCTTTAAAGAAAACATTTGATGATGTAAAACAAACTATCTCAGCTCCTTCACATACACAAGGATACACACATACGCACGCACACAGGCGCGCGCAAACACGCACTCACATACACAAACAAGTTCACTCAAATAATCGTTCTGTTGTGTTTGACTTTCTTTTGTATTCACACACAGGTCCTGATGATGGCAATAAACGTTGTCGAAATGTCGACATAAATAAGTTAAAATTTGTGTTATATTTTTGACCGAACCTCACAAACCCTTCACCGGACAAATTCATTGATTGACGGTCACTACGAATTTAAGTTTTTTTTTAAGACTTAAGACTGGAAATAGGTACATTATTTACCAGATGTTGAGTGATTGTCGTTATTAAGAAAACTTTGTTTTATTAATATTGTAATTCCTATTATTTCTACAGTTATTTTATATACCTTATTTTAACACCACACACGGTTTAGAAATAGGCTTACGTTAAGCGATTATGAAATTTTGCTGAAACTTTTAATAGCTCTGGCGGGGATTGATCTGCCTGATCGCCTCCCACGTAGTTACACCACTGACCGGCATAAAATACAATCTCGCTCGTAAACTTTCGAGGTTTTCTTTACTAACAACACTGTTTATCGGTTAAACACATAATAGTTTTATTTCTATTAACACCAAACGTTTCGTCCATAGTACGATGAGACATCTTCAATGGGTCGACTGAAACAGAGTACAAAGTCTTGACTCATCCGTATTTATCGAGTAAGTCCCGCCCAGAATGTTACAAACAAGCCCAAAATCTATAACAAAGACTATTCCGTCAAATTCTTAAAACCAAACGTTTCATCCATAATACGATGAGGCATCTTCAATGGGTCGACTGAAACAGAGCACAAAGTCTTGACAAAACCAAACGTTTCATCCATAATACGATGAGGCATCTTCAATAGATCAACTGAAACAGAGCACAAAGTCTTGACCCACCCATGTATTTATAGAGTAAGCCCCACCCAGAATATTACAAACAAGCCCAAAATCTATAACAAAGACTATTCCGTCAAATAACTCCCCCCCCCAAAAAAAAAATTACAATAAATGATTTAGATATTGAAACAAAGTACACAAAAGAAATATTTAAGCACTATAACATTTTACCATTTTTGCAACACAAATATTGTATTTTACTTCATTATAACGGTTCCATTCGGTTTCATTACTTTAAACCTTTTAGTCACCTCATTTAAAACAGGTTTCCAAATTTCTGGCAACTTGTAGCTATCGTCTCTGTCAAATTAGTTTTTATTTTTGTAAATTTCTATCGCCTCTCTTACCACCTGTGGAGAACAGATAGACATTTACAAAAATAAGAATAATTTTAACTGAGACGATAGCTACAACTTGCCGGGAGTTTGGAATCCTACTTTAAATGAGGTGACAGGATCGTCATACAATTCAAAATATGCTGAAAAATTGTTATCGTTACGGTAAATCATTAGTGACGTGTTGAGTGAACTATTTCGATATTCCGACAGGATAAACTAAAGGTAAATCTTCAAAACAGGTTCTGTCCACTTCCCATCAAACATTAACTTCCTCTCGCTGTTACCTTTAAAATCGCTGATCAAAAATAGTGTTCCGTAAGAGTCGTTGAGGAAGAATTCTTAGCTGCAGGCCTGATTCTGCATAATTCCTAAAGCTTTCATCAATTTCTTACAAAGATTCACTTCGCATTATTGTATATCGGCATTTTTGTTACCATATCGAACGCCTGATTGGAAAGTGATTGGAACTCCTGCCGGAATCTGATGAACCTCCTAGATCAGCTCTTCTCGGGTTGTTTTTTTAATGCTTTTGTTTCTGCCGAATTTGGAGCACAACGATTGTTCCTGTGAAGCCACGACAATTCCGTTCCTTGTTTTGATGAACCCTCCTGATGTTCTTTTCTTCGTACACACGCAGGACACAATATATTCGTTTGAACGTTTAACCCTGTACTGATTGCTCTTATGAAGAAGTAGAGGCTTTCCTTTCTTCGAAGTAATAACCTCAATTTGGATCACAAAAGCCCAAAATTCACAACGTGAACGGTACTGTCTCGCAATGATTGTCATACCACCACTAAGGAAAGGTGCGAATAACAAGCTCATCTGCATGTCTTATGGCAGAGTATTAAGGTACCGGTATGCACATACCAGTGACCTTTGCTTTATTATCAATCCGCTTACATTGCACATCCTGTGTTTACCCGTACGCAGTCCAACTATCTGTCACATAATCGTATTTTAATTTTCCTAATTACTGTTGTATTTAATCAAAATCTTTTATCCTCTCCTCAAATTTTTTTGTCCTAACCAAATGCGAAATCCTGTTGTAATTGTCAATTGCACTTACTGTACTTGTAGCATAATTGTTACTTAGAAGTGAGAATATAAGAAATTCTTAGTTGTGTGGAGAAACAGAGACAAGTGTCAGGTGTGTATACGAGACTGTAGCATATGTTTTGAACATAAAAATAGTTTTAGGGAGTTTTCCCAGGGTTGTGAATGGTACCTCACCCTCCTCAATAAGCGTGACTGTCCAGGAAGTGATAATCGTAGGAAATCTGGCGAGACACATCAAATAAGAATTAATGGTGACAAGGTCCGGACAGGAAATATAAAATGTCACACAAATTTGATATCCTTTTGGGGGAGTCAAGTAATGGGTCACAAGTGTGAAGCCAGGTGTACTCCGTGTGAACACTGGTGAGAGCAGGTGATTTATTCCGTGAGAACTTTTAATCTTAAGTAGTAAAACACCCCAAATCGTGACGTAGGGTCACATGATACAGTCTTTGACGAATAATAGAAAGTCTTATAAAAATTGTATGAAACTACCCTTACTTCAACTAGTTTTAGCCTATCATAGTTAAGGTTTAGAATTAAGAGGAGGGAACAGTCCCACCACTAAAACTAATGGTTACACCCACGATGATGTACTATAAAAACTCTAGCATTCGCTGGAGAAGTCAAATCTGATCGTAAGAGATCCAAGAGAACTTACACATCGTTTCTCATTTTGACTTTGATCTGTGTTGGAAGGTGTTCTTAGAGAGCCGGAAAACCAGATGTTGTCAATAGTTTGTTTTTGTAATTTTTGAAGTAACTAAAAGTAGTTACATTAATTTGTGAACTAAGTACTAGTAACTGAAGGTACTTAGAGTTTAAACAGTAATTGAATTAACTGACTTATAGTTTGTCAAGAAGAGTTCCGGAAACACGTCAAACAAACAGTTGTAACTTAGCAGCCACTCGATAGGTTACAACAATCCTGCGAAAATAAAGAGGCTTATTCACCAAAGAGGAGTGTAAAAAAGCACTACTACACTATAGTAAAAAAACTTCAAAGGTTACTAACAACAGATGATGTCTGCGATGAAAGCTGCAGGATTCTGAAAAACGCGTAAGACAATATTGATGTGTTCTTTTAAACAGCAGCAGAATGAAAAACTTAAACTACTTTTATGACTTCCATGGAAATAAGTGATTTTATTTCTCATTAACAGACTCTCTCTCTCTCTCTCTCTCCCCCCCCCATCTATTGACTATCATTCAAACATTATTTTGTTTTAATCTTGTGCTACGGACAGTAACAATACACGCACGTTCGACGAAGAGCTTTAGGAAGCTCTTAACACATGCACAAAGGGTCTGTTGTTGCCACTTTCATTTAAACCTGAGTGGCTTCTCGTGAATCAAGTAGGCATACTGTAATCACTTTTATCTAATTATTTTACTCATAACTTTATTCTAACGTCATTTGAATCTTAAACTTATACCTCGCCGATGAGACAGCGTATTTCGTTGGTAGACAGATAATGAAGATTCTGCTTCTTCTTCATAAATTTGTAGTAAAATGAGATTAGTTTTTAAATGTTTACTCCTTAGCATTATAACGATTCATCTTTTTTATAATGTATAGTAACCTCCGCAAAAACGTCCTCCTCTAAAGTGCCAATGAGAGAGAGAGAGAGAGAGAGAGAGAGAGAGAGAGAGAGAGAGAGAGAGAGAGAGATTCAGATAGACAGACAGAGAGGGAGAAATTGTTACAGGAAGAAAGCTTAAAACAATGGATTGCATTTCTTTATTTATGGGCATATTTGTCATTTGGTCAAAAATTATTTGTGCGGGGAGTCGGAAACAGTTTTGTAATATTTTGGTCAGTGATAGCCAAACTACTTTGCCATCATAAATCAAGTAAATAGCCTCAAGTCCGAGATTCGATTTTTTTCAGGTAATTATGTCAATATTATAGATCTTTTCTGGCGTTAGTTAGAAAAAATAGTGCAACATCTTAACTTTCATTACGTTCATAGAAAGACACACACACACACACACACACACACACACACACACACACACACACACACACACACACACACACACACACACACACACACACACACACACACACACACACACACACACACACATTATATAGGCTTACTTTTATGTGTGTAGGTCTATTTGTACAAGTTGTCAGTGTTAATAAAACATTAGAGAATGTTTCTTATTATGTCTTGAACTTCGTATGTATCTTTTCATCTTTTCATAAGCTATACGAGTAGCTGCTCTCGTCACCCGCAGCTGATAATGGTCATTTACAACATTTACTAACAGCTAGGCGAAGTTGATTTATGAGAGAACAACTCGACAGTTTGTACATATTCTTGGGTTATGTCTTCTTCTTCTCCACTTCAGGCATTAGGTCATAGACCTGTTGTGCCCTCCGGCCGTGATAGAACTCACGCCCCACCCCAGCCAGAGAGATATTAACCAACCTTTTAACCCACGCCGTGCGGGGAAGGAAGAGTGTTGTTTATGTGTGTAGTATATATTGTGTGCCCTTGTTACTTATCTGGCCCGGGAATGCCAGAGAAGACTTACGTATTATTTGTCCGCGTACGTGCGGGTGGACGAGCAAATCGAGCCGTGACCTTGACTCGTTCTCACACCACATCGGCAGCACAGCAACGCTCTGATTATGAGTCAGAGACGCTACTACTGTGCCGGCTCGCCCACGTCTTGGGTTATGTATATTTTTTTAATTTGAAAGAAGTTACTGCTCACGTATCACGCCACTAACGTAACGAAATTAATTTCACCGCGACAACTGGTTAAGCACTGGCATTGAGATGGCTGCCGAATAAAATAAATAGCTGAGGAAAATCTTGAGGGGATTGTTAGGATGGTGTTCAACAAGTACGGAAAAGATCCCTTCGCTTAAACTTGAAGTCATTTTAGTTTGCTACAGTATGCGCCAAAACAAACCGTACTGAAAGTTTTATTTGTTACAAATAATACAAACATTACACCGAGTCTAGATATACACAATTCCCACATTTGGGAATAAATACGTGCTTCATTAGCTTTTGTCGTGTTTAGGCAGTGCTCGAGTAGGTTCTAAAAAATGTTCCTGAAGAGAGATTATTTAATTCCGTTTAAGAAACTCACAATTTTCACACAATTCTTCCAATGATTCTCGAAGCGATGTCTCTTCAAAAATGACTTCCGTTAGCACACTAACATGTACAGTCAGACGGTGAAAGATCTGGTGAATGAGAAGGGTCTGGAAATTTAGTACCGCTAAAAATTACAATCTTTTAAAAATGAAGCAAATGAAGCAAGTGGCTCGCTGTGTAGCAAATGCCACTCCCCTCCCGTTTAAACCATTGCATCTACGTTGGTTCTTGCACGGCAGAATCTTTTCAGATTCTCAGAATTGTGCGACAAGTTTTTCACCATTGCCAAGCTTGAAGCACAATACTCGCTTAGTCCTACTTGTCCGCGACCCTCAAACGGTGACCAATCTGTACCTTATAGGCAAAAGAACAAGTTTCCCTGAACGTTATTCTCGTGGATACTTCACTAAGAGGTTTCGCAGAAGACCTTTAAATTAAAAGTCAATTTAGTCTGCTACGGTACCCGCCAAAACAAACACCAGTGAAAATATATTTTATAACAAAGCTTTATATGGGATGAATATTAGAAACATTACACTGAGTCTAGATATTGTTCTCGTGACACGAAACAAACAGGCACTGGAAGCGTGCGTACACCTCTCTGGAGCATGCTTCGACCAACCTAGGGCTGCAAGTGAACAGCTAAAAGACAAAATACATCCCGATGAAGAAGAATGTCCGAGAAGAAAGAATCCCAAAAATTAAAGTTAATGGCAGTGAATTTGATATGGTAGATAGTTTTATATATCTTGGAACCCTCAAAAATTCAATGGCAATGAAAATTCAAGACAAACTAGCCATGAGAAATAGGTGCTACTTTTCTTTGCTGCCTATCCTAAAGTCCAGAAACATTTCTAGAACCTCCAAGATCCAGATTTACAAAACCCTATTGCGGCCATTAGTATTGTATGCTTCAGAAGCCTGGAGCATGACCTCAACCCAAGAAGATATGATCAGAAGATGGGAAAGAAAGATTCTGAGGAGGATATGTGGAGGTGTACTAGATGCCAGAGTGTGGCGTATGAGGACAAGTGCCGAATTGTATGATCTACACAAGGAACCGGACATCGTCATAGTAATAATACAAGGTAGAATTAGGTGGGCAGGTCACATACAAAGAATGACAGAGAATAGGGCAGTGAAAAAAGTATTCATTGGAGGACCAGGAGGAAGAAGAGGAAGAGGGAGACCAAGAAGAAGATGGGTGGACAATGTAGATGAAGACTTAAGAAGACTGGGGGGCAGAAGGTGGCACAGGATAGAGAGGAGTGGAGTCATGTCGTTCTGGAGGCCAGGGCTCTTCTTGAGATGTAGCGCCGTGTAGTAGTAGTAGTAGTAGTAGTAGTATTACAATAAGTCTAGCAATTACCACATTTTTGTGTTTCAGCCAGTACTCGCAAAAGTCGATTAGATTCTCAGGAATGTCTCTAAAGGGAGATCATTTGCATTTGTTGCATAATGTCCTTGATTCGGATTTGTTATCACAGTTCGGGAGAACGTCCAATCTTTGCGCTGAAAACGCTTCTAGTACAACGAAACAATGAAGGTGGTTTTTGAAACCGTTCACGAACATCATTTACGTGAACGTAAATAACGTTCATCAACGTTTGTTTGAACGTTGAACTCCGTATGAACGAAAATAATTTTCGACGTTATCGGACTCCTTCGTTGTTGGAACTGCTTTAGCCTCTACCAAGCTTAATCTAGAGTAGACATATTGTTGCATTTCGATAATGACGATCGGCGAATAAATGATGCGCATGTGTATCATAGTTTTATGACTTTCAGTACTGTCTTTTTTTTGGCGCATTCCGTGTTTTTACTTCACTTCGCAACAGCAACGCGCGAGTGAACGACTTTAACCGTTACCAAACGGCTGCAAGGTGACCGCTTGTGATACAACAAACAGCCGCGGATTATAAATTGGAGAACCTACTATAGACGAGGCACTTACTGTACTTAAGGTTGTGAATGATTTAAGGCTCATTTTTTAAAAACCTGTGTAATAACAGTTGCAAAATATCAATTTCAAATATTTTTAAACACTGTAAATGAATTACAAGACATTTTCTTGGTTCTTGCAACGTCTGTGTCACTGGATAAATACATTTTTGTTTTACCTATTAAACGTCTTTTGTGTACACAAAATAATTTTTATAAAATAAAGCCAGTATTCAATGGTGTGAATTAAAATAAAAAGGACTGTATTCTTTATTGTTAAAGCTGTTATAATGTAAAATTTAATTTGAAAATTTAAGGGCGTACATAATTTTGTGTTAATAATTTTTAATTTTATTATAGAACTGAAAAAAAAAACTAAAACTAAGTAGGCACAGTGAGAGTCGGTTTTATGCGTCTCCAGCGGGCAAACATTGCTCCCGGCAGACAGACCTGCAGGGAAAATAAACCGGGCCTAAGCAACACGCGATAAAAAATTCTCTTGTTTTATGATTACGGCGAGAATAGCGTGGGTATAAAGAATTGTTAACAAAGAACGTTTTTAATTATATTTAACGTAGTTCCGCTTATAATAAACACGCTCAAATACGTTTATAGTACTGTGTAAACAGTCAATTCTCTCCGTTATAACTTAAAAAAAGATGTCGTCGTATCACATCATGCAGTCGTGTGGTTAAAGCATTTCGGTTGAAGTTATAAGTGAAGTCTTACGTGTACGAGGTTTGACCAGAAGTTCATACAACCTTGTTTATTTAAAAATTTTTTTTTTAGTTTTCTATAATTATATGTCCCTTAGACAGTAATCCCCATCAGATAAAAGCACTTAAGGCAACATTTTTTCCGGCCTTCAAAATATTTCTGGACCAACGCACTTTGTGGTACAGTCTAGAGCTCGCTTTTATATTTTATATCGTAAGAGGTCGCGAAACGTTGTCCTTTCGTAATTGCTTTTAATCTTAGGAAGAGTGAAAAGTCTCAAGAGATCACAGCTGGTGAAGATGTCGGTTGCGGTATCATTGGGAAGGTTTTCTTTGCCTAATTTTCTTGAACAAGCAACGACGCGATGTATTTTTTGGGGTGCAATTTTCATAAATTATCTTTCCATAAATCTAGTGGTTTTCTACAAGTAGCTTCATGGAAGTGGCATGAATGCCCGAGTAATACTGTTTATTGACCGTAGCACCTATAACACATAATTGACCGTTCATGGAACACAATACCATACGACCTACATTATCGTATAAAGATCCTCAGCTTGCTCACAAATGCCTTTGAAGATTGTGCTCCACTTTTAAACCGCTTGTTTTCGCACGCAAGACTCACCAAAAGCCTTCTGAAAAGCCTTGCAGCAGTGAATCTCATTTTTTATCAAAACTACAAAACTTTATGCAAAGTTATTTGATCGTGCATTGTGAAATATTAAAAAATTGTAAACAAATGAAAACAAGTCACTCAGTTAGGGGCCAAATCCAAACTATGGCCGCAAGTACGAATTTGTAACTGCAATGTAAATAAATACAACTCACTCAGTTAGGGACCAAATCCAAACTATAGCCGCAAATAGGAATTTGTAACATGGAATGTAAATATATACAACTCACTCAGTTAGGGACCAAATACAAACTATGGCCGCAAATAGGAATTTGTAACATGCGATGGAAATAAATAAATAAACGAATGTGGAGATTCCAAACATAAATTCCATAAAGGATTTTATAAGGGTTTTCTTTGTTTTAAGCTCGCGCACAGTTTTCTGACACAGTTGCTATGAGGAAAACGTTCCTTTCTAATAGAAGCTCCTTTTGCCTGTGATATGCTACATTACATGTTTCCAGTTGATCATCGAGACTATTCCATGCACCGAGACTTTATTTCCTAGTTTATCAAAATCTTGCCTTTATCAGTGAATTTCAAACTCTTCAGTTGACTGTTCATTTTAACTATGCTATCTGCAATTACTATCATATCGGTTTTCTTTTGTTAATTTGTGTGTCATATTCACACGAAGATAGCAGTTCGGTTATTCATATAGGACAAATTCGGTTATATCATCATCATCACACCCTTCTGCCTTCCAGGGTCGCACTGAATATCTTCTTTTCACATTTGTTCAAACGTTCATCTTTTTGCTCTTGGCTAGAACATTGGTCTCTGATATTGTCTTTTAATTAAAAAAAATATATTTCTGTGACTGCAGAACTAGATCTTGTCGAGATCTTCCTCTATCTCTCTTCTCTTCTATTCTGGCTTCCCATACGTTCTTCACTGGTATCTACTCGTATCTTTTCAAGTGTTCCCACCAACGTAACTGCTTTACTTAAATGTCTTCTATAGCGTTTTCAAGACAATATAATTTCTTGCGTGTCTTTCTGTTTCAATCCCTCATTGTCACCCTCCTTTAATTAATAAATATTTAAATTCAAATGCTTGTATTTTGCTCTTCATCACTCTTGGTAACACACAAGGCTCGTGGCCGTTTGTGAGTTCCAATAAATTTCAGTTACGTATTCATGTAAGTTATAATACTATTTATTCATCGAGAGTATTGCTGACAAGCCACCACACATTTTTTTAAAGTTAATAAGGAACAAAGTTGATAAGAAAGCCGGTCATCGGTGATACAACGATGAACGGAACTTCAAGTGTCGCTGAAACGTAGTTCGCTGCAAAACGTATTGAGAGAAGGAAAGAAAAATATGAGAGAGAAAACAGGCGCAGTCACCGAGACCCAAGAGACTGGAAAGCAAACCGCAGGAGTCACGAAAGCGTTCAGTCAGCAGCAGGGATCAACGACGAAGCCAAACCAACTTTTACTAATTTATTTGGAGTACATTTATTTTTAAACGCGACTGTCAACAATTGTTAACGGTGACCGCTTTAATGTATTTATTATGCCACACGACGAATCTACTTCTGCCGTCTGTCTTACACTCTGTTTGCCCGCCTGTCTGTCTATCACTCTCTCTTTCTAAATACATAAGCGGTAAATATATGTGTACTTCGTTAAATTGCCATAATATAATAATTATGAAAATATTTATTTTCCGTTTTATTTTCGCCAACTAATTGGTGTTATAATTAGTATATGAGATAATGTATGATGAATACTGGTTAACATTTGTTGAAAATAATAGCTATTACAGTAAGTTATTGCAGTACGTTATAGATTATTAGAAGTTTTGTTCTTTTGAGCCACTAAAGTTTTGTATTGCACATCAAATGAAGCTCTTTAATTTACTGATAAATGAAACAGTGCGGAGAGCAGACAGTAAAAACTATAACATAGATGAGACAGTTGGGACATTGTAAGTGGATATAAAGATAGAGAAAATAAGAGCGAGAAAAACAAGAAAAAGAACAGAGAGGGTATTGATGCAGGAATACATATACGTTGTTATAAATAATTAAAAGAAACTGAGAAAAGACAAGATTGGGAGGACAAGGGGGGGGAGAGCGCAAGTATCAGATGACTAGAGAAGAGAAGGACAGAATAGCAACAGAACAAGTTCAGTTGGGAAATTTCATCACGTGCTCCGGTGACCGTTATGAGATTGCTTCGCGCACGTGTTCGGCACAGCACAGCTTCCGACATCTGCACAGATGATAGCCATCTCGTCGACGGTAGCCATTACGTTGATTCTATTAAATCGAGTTCCAACTTGTTACTGAATTCCACACTGTGTGTTTAGGGGAGGGGTTCGCGTACGTGCACACGGCAGTCAGGGTGAGAATGGACGGCAAATAACATTAAAAACTATAATCCTATATACTACACTGATTCACATTAACAGAAAAAGGAGAATTTTTACTACCCCAAACATCTTCAAAATTTCTTCTCAAATACGATACGAAACGTTTACTGATAAGCCTATTGTTATGATACTTGTGAAGGTTTGTATGCGTAGGGAATGTTGATAAGCACCTTTTTTTGCAATAAAAATGTAGTTCCTTTAATAAGAAATAAAATAATTCAATTACAGATAAAAATAACGGATCTACTCACTCGGTAATTATTTTAGGTATGAGCGGTCCGGTTCGGTACTATATAGATGAAGTAATCTTTTTTCGCAACAGATAGTAGGCTACGTATATAGCCAAATACAAATTCTAAGAACGTTCTGTCGGCATTAGATGCGTCGTATGAAGCTGTTTTTGATATTAACTATAAAAAAGGTCTCCACTTTTAACCCCTAAGTTTACAATCGTCTCAACCTCATGTCTGTAGTTCTTCCAGTCGGTGATATACCCAACTCATCCGAACAAATCTCTTTGAGCTGCACTGTTCTGTCAAGGAATAAAAGAGGTTGACTGAGGTATCTAATAGGGTCTGCAAACTCCACCGATTAGATCGTCGCTGGTGCTGAAGTTTCAGTTCGATCTCTAGATTATTTTTCATATAGTGCTGAATGTAGTATGTGTTGAAGCTGTCCAGTTCAGATAAACGAAAATATGAATTAGCGAACGAAAGTTTAAAATGATAAACACAGAGATTTAGAAACAGCAGTCTCTTTAGCGTTATCCCATTGAAGTGAAGCGTTAAAAGTTTCTTAAGGTAGACAAATTCCTGAACACATTTATTTGTATTTGTATTTCTTCACGATTATTCTTGTTTTATTATAATTATTAATAGTAATAATATTTGTTATTTTACACAAGAATATATTTTTTGTATGTAATTTATTTAGTTTACAATGTTTCAACAGTATTTTTGTCTGTAGTAGGCCTACGTTACGTAATAGCCTACTGTTTACTGACAAAAAAATTCATACAGTAATATAGTACTATAACTGTATAGATAATGGCATCGTACAATAATTAATTGCATGATAATAAATGTCACATTTTGTTCCGCAGGTGGCTGAACATACATACTAGGGCGGTGCACGCCCTTAAACAAAACGCTCTCACGCAACACACACACAAATGCGAGCGGATTAGGTCAGGTGTCCTCATTTACTCGGCATCCTTTTATACAACTTTTGTTGATACTCTCATTCAGAGGAATCATAAAATGCTTAGTATTTTCTAATTCTAAATAAAAAGTCTAACAACAGTCGTACTGGAGCTATAGAAATGTGATACACTAAGCATTAATTAAAATAATAATAAAATAAATAATTTTATTAAAATAATAAAATGATTTTGGGATGTGTGGCAACTGTTTTAGTCATATGACAAATTTTGTAGCCACGATGGATGAATAAGTGTCATTACTTCGTCATCTTTGGACTTATTTTCAATAAAATAGCACTGAGTAAAGTGGTTTCGCGGGACAATTCGGTAACTTTATGAAATCGTCTTTGCGTACTAAAATCCGACAGCAAGTGCGCGTGAGAGGGAAATGGCCGCAGAAGAAGCTGAAAGTAGAAGCTAGCTACTCCAAACTATACTTCGTATAAACGTTAATCCCTCCCAAAGGCATATTTAAGGTGGTGGCTGGACGGGCTTCAACCGCCCCCCTCCCGAAATTTTGACCCCACGAAATTTGAATGCATAAGATAATCACGGTACAACTACACACAAAACATTACATAAATTGAAACATTTTTAAGTTAACTCAAATAAATCTTAAAGGAATTCAGTTAAATACAAAGTTTTTTCGTCCTTGTAAACGAGAATATTGAACAATGTTTCTCTGATTCCTCATTAAATAAATTTACATTCTCTAACACTCTCTCTCTCTCTCTCTCTCTCTCTCTCTCTCTCTCTCTCTCTCTCTCTCTATCTCTCTTTCTCTGTCTCTCTCTCTCTCTCTCTCTCTCACTCACTCACTCACTCACTCACTCACTCACTCACTCACGCTCACATCTACACTATAGAGTCTGTCGTACATAAGTAGGCCTAATGGAATTTCAACACGATCAAATGTTGTTAAAACATATTTGATTATATTTTGTTAAAATCATTTATGTATACGGGTTTTGGTCATGTTAAAATTCTGAAACTTACGTGTTACCTAAAATCCCCCCCCCCCCCCACCAGTATACATAAAATTCTGTATTCTCACCTGACCTCTGCTTGAAATTTCTATGTTGTTCGGCAGATTCAGTACAGCTTCATATCAAATTTGTTTTTCCAGTAATCATATTTGGTAATTTCGTGTATTTTAGTCACTTCATGTCGGAATTCTGAGCTTGTATTATTGAATAACAACCACTTCCAACAAAATTCGGCTACACTCAAACCATGTACCGAGTCTCAATCAAGCTTTTTTCGCATCTCGAACTATTGCTTTTCCGATTACATACATCATACATTATTCCGCTGAGTTTGCCTCTTACACAAAATGTTTAACAGCAACGACTTATTTTGGCCACTTGACATTGGAAAAAACTCACATTCCGTTTGGGTATTTCAGTTTTAGTCACTTGCGTTCTTAGTATTTTGCATTTACTGACAATACATTGTTTTTTCTTAGCTTTACATTTTTTCAAAATTTGTATTTACTTTTAATGATAATTATGTTCTTCTATAGGGAATGGGAAAATATACGAGCGTGTATAGAGAAGAGTGTACATGAGGTAATAGGTCGGAGGAAGAAATTTAGGAAAAGAAAAGGATTGAAAATTTGGACGGAAGAACTTGAACAGGCTATAAAAGATAAAAAGATAGCGTATCATAAATACTTACAAACGCCAAGTGTACAAAATGAGGAAACTTATAAGTCAAAAAGAAATACCGCAAAAGCTATAGCCAGGAGAGCCCATCAACAATACTAGGATATATTTGTAAGCAACATAGAACATGACCTGCATGGATGGCAGGAAGTAGCCTATAAAATCATTAAACATCTAAACTCTCAGGAAAGAGACACAGCTAGACTAAACGTGATCGAAGATGAAGAATGGAAAAGGCGCTACCAAGAACTATGGTGTCAAGCAGAAGCAAACAGAGACAAAGCAAGCGACATAAGTGCTTGCGTGGATATGATTACTTTAGATGAGCTGCAACAGGCACTAAGAGACTCTAAAAATAGGAAAGCAAGTGGACTGGATAAGATAAACATGGAATTGCTAAAACACGGAGGGCCTCTTTTTGAACTGCGATTTCTTCATTTGATTAATGAATGTTGGAGAGCAAATGATGTGCCATCAGCATGGAACAAAGCGGAGGTAATATCCCTTTTTAAGAAGGGTGACAGACATAGGTGTGATAACTATAGGGGAATCAGTCTACTTAACTCAGCTTATAAGGTCTATTCACGGATAATCAACAATAGATTGAAAATTATTACTGACGCATTGCTATGTGAAGAACAGTCAGGTTTTAAAAAGGGACGCTCTTGCATTGACAATGTTTTTATAATACAACAACTGATTGAAAAAAGAAGAGAGTTCAATCTTGAAACGCACATAGCATTTATAGATTTTAAGAAGGCGTTTGACAAAGTAAATAGACAAAAGCTGTGGGAAATTATGAATATAAGAGGGTAACCCCGGCACTTGATCCAGGCATTGAAAGGACTATATAAACGAGCAGAAATAGTGATAAATACGGGACGAAGTATAAGCACAGAGCTAGTAACAACACAGGGTGTGCGACAGGGTTGTAGCATATCTCAAACTTTGTTTAATATATACATAGATCGTATAATCAGGATCTGGAAGGAAGACGTCCGTGGAGGTATTAAAATAAACAGCAACAACATTTTAAATTCGTTACTTTTTGCAGATGATTTAGCAATAATTCAAACGACTGAAGATGGCCTGCAAAGATCGGTGTACACATTAGAAACCATAGCTAACGAATATTCCCTAGAAATATCGGGACAGAAAACTAAAATTATGGCATTCAAAGGGAAGAATTCAGTACGCTAAAAAATAATGGTCTATGGACATCCTGTAGAACAAGTATCACATTTTTGTTTGCTATTTAGGATCAGATGTCAGCTATCTAAAAGGACATGACATAGAAAGAAAACTTCAGAGATTTGAATATATAGGGGGAACGATAAATAGAACTTTGGGAAATAAAACGCGTATGGAGACAAGATTAAAGTTATATAAAACCATGGTTGCCCCAATTCTGACGTACGGCAGTGAGACCTGGGTTCCTTCAAAGCTAGATAGATCAAATATTCAGGCAGCTGAAATGCGCTTTCTGAGAAGAGTCAAGGGCTGTACACGATTAGATAGAATACGTAATGTCGACGTCCGGAATGCGCTAAACATCTACAATTTGAATCATCGAATAGATGATTACAAACGGAAATGGCGGGAACACATCGACCGCATGGACAAATGTAGACTACCACAACAAATAAGATCTTATAAACCAACGGGCAAGCGTAATGTTGGAAGACCTTTTTCAAGATGGGACCAACTATGACACTGTGGAGACGGAACAGGCATTTCTGCCTATACCAAAGTGTAGAAGAAGAAGACGTTCTTCTACATACACTTACAGACATTTTTTTTCCTTTTTTATGAACCGCTTTGTGCTGATATTACTGCACAATGCTTGACGCATTCTTAAAATTAGTTCCGTTGTGACATTTGGAATTACACTTCAATTTCTTTGTGACAGACAAATAGACTTCTTCATACGTCCTTTATTATAGTCACATCTGAGAGATCTAAATTTGGAGCCAGACGCAGTCCTCGCTTCTCGTCAGATACATTCAATATGTTTATGGAATTTATGAAGCAGTTTTCACTGCAAAAGGTAACACCAAGGAATCTCGGACTCTGAAAGAGAAGTAGAGTACTGAGCACACTCGAATACTTTCAAAATAAGAAGCTCTCTGTGTTTCAATAGGGTAAATGCTGTTTTTCCAGCTTCCCACAAATTGACCTGCCTAACTTAAAGTGAGGTTATCTTTCGTTCAAAAGTACCGAACTGTCTTGAAAATCTTGGTTAGTTCCCTCAGTTACTCCTTGGTTTTAGGAGCCCTTTTCCATAAAAAATCTCGACTTGTTCCCATTAAGTGTTTATTCTCCACAATTATTAATTTTTACAAAACTTGTATAATTTCCAAAATGTATAATAAAAACGAATGTTCAGCTGTTATATCATTCACTGATGTATAAATAGAGAGAGTTAATATTTCGTGTTACGGGTAAACGCAAAATGCTCAGAACGTTGTAGTAAAACGAAGTATCCGGAATGGGTTGTGGATATTTTATAGAACACAAAAACAGAGTTAGTTTGTTTCCAGCTACTGAAAAAATTAAAGTACCCAAGTCTCCTTGTGGGTGTTTACCGATGCCCAGTTGGGCAAAAAAATTGTTGTTAAGTAATTATTATATGGTTACATTGGTGAATAATTTGTTTTGCATACGGTACTTTGTTGTGCTTTGTATGTTTATGGATAAAATTTAACTTTTTTAAAATTCATAAAAAAAATAAATAAATAAAACATGCGTAGTGGGTAAACAGTTTCGGCAATGGGAGGGCAAATTCCGCGATTGCTAATAACTGATTGATATCTTACTTAACCTAACCTAACCAAGCTAATATAAGAACTGAATAGCCTAATAGGGTTCATGCAGTTACAGTACAGAATCAGTTACTCTCTGTATCAGTGAAAACACTATGTGGGATAGTCTTGAAAAAACACAAAAACCCCCTACAAGTGTTTCCTTTGTAGGTACAAAAACGGATTGTACGAATGCAAACGTCTCTTATAATTACATGTATGTAAACTATAGCCTATTCTAATAATAATAATTTATTATTATTATTATTATTAACGCAAGTACTACTGATTTTTTGAATGAGAGAAACAGGAATCCAGGTGAAAAAATTTTGCAATAAAATTTTCAGCGAAAATTAAGTGGCCTGAGTTGTATAAATTGTGGAGACAAATTCTTTGTTAAAGTCACGAACGACACGAGTAACGATGTTTTGAAAATTAAAAAAATATTTTTTTAAAAACTGTATATTACTATTAAGCTCCCTGAGATCCAGAACCCGTTCTCTGCTTTGGATAAAACACATTTATAATTAGGTAAAATCAAATTAACTTTTTTAATACTGTCAGTAAAGTTCTTCGCATGTCATGTGTGATTCTTAGCGTTGGTCGAGGAACACCGTGACAGGGTGACCACACGTCGTATCTCTCATTTTTTTTGTTAACCGATGACAATATGTAAAGTTTTTTACACATATAGCTTGCACACTTTTTTAAGCGGTTCAAAATTTTCAAGTGGTATTGACAGATTTAATTTTGTCACTTTATTAAAGTTAAACTTTTGCAGCTAAAGGGAAAAACGTTTCAATTTAAACACTACATTCGGATTTGAGCTAAAATTCCCTTTAGTCCGTACTGCACGATTAATCGACATACAGCACGGATTTTACTTTTTTTTTTAATTAAAAATTTTTGTTGACTCTGGTGTTCTCAAATTTTAAAATTTCAAGAACTAAACACTATATTCAGATGTTGTTTATAAATTATCTTTTTACAACAATTTGATACACTTCTTGGGCACTGGACTTCAAAAATTTTGAAATTTTCAAAACTAAACAGTACATTCACATTCTGCCAAATCTGATACCCAATCTAGTACTCAACATGGATTAGTTAATTAAAAATTTTGATCCCTCACATTTTTGCCTTTTGCGTCTCTCATTTGTGGGGGGATGGGGGGGTCAGTCTGAAAACCAGTAGGGATCTATATGATAAAAATATAGTTACGCATGTCAGGTTTTACGAAAATCGGTTGAAATATTTAAATGTTATCGTGAGACATTGCATAGCGTGTTCAGTTTTCATACGATTTCTCCATTGCCACCGCTGCAGAGCCTATCTTGTTCATCTTTCATTAAACTGAGTATAGTTCTCAGAATTTGCTATCTCTGTTTACTGATTAGTTAAAATGATATTCTCTCATTTACAGACTGTCGTACACTATACAAGAATAATTATAAGTTATCTTATCGCTCCACCGTCGTCAGCCAAGCGTCGAAATAGGAAAGAGTGCTGAACTCAGGGAAATGTTAGACTCTTACCTGTGTGAGTTTATGTGGCGGAAGCGACATGCAGGCACTGACTTATTTGAACAAATTATACAGGACATCAAGGCCTTTTGGCCTCCTGAATTATTAACAATAACTTTCCAGTTCGTGAAATTAGGTTAGGTTAGGTTAGGTGTTTTTGGTGTATAAAATTTGTGTTTTTGATGAATAAAATATAAAACTACTTCAAAGTCTTCTATGCAGATCTACATCATTATTTTGGTAAGTTTTCAGTATTATGATATTGTTATAAAACAGAAAAGACCCGCTGACTGCCTTTACCATTACTCGCTTTTGTTTCTATAATCAACTCGTATAAATCACACACACACACACACACACACACACACAGAGGCGAGACTGGACGCAGCTTTTAACTAATCAGTAAACAGAGATAGCAAATTCTGAGAACTATACTCAGTTTAATGAAAGATGAACAAAATGCCAATTACAATGCTTTGTGGTCGTATAACGCAAAAGACCCCTATCTTCTACCTGTAACCGAAAACGTCCCTCGGCCATCTTTCTTTTTCCATTCCCATTCAGACTTGATCTCCTCTATTTTCTCTACCGGTCACGTTCCCGGTTTATTTCGTATATACTGATTCCTCACTCAGTCCTCGCTGGTACGCAATATCACGCTTCCAAGAAGTTAAATATTTACTAAAACTTATGCAGTTCCAAATACTGACTTCTTTCTCTTACTTTCTTCTTTTATGTTTCTTTACTTCATCTATAATATTTTGAATTTAGTAAACGGATAGTAATATTTTAGTATTACTGTTTCTTCTGCCAAAATTTTTCTTTGGACGGATTTTCAAAAGGTACCGTATGGAACAAATAGGCTGTATCGTCTTTTATAGGCATTTTAGAATTAGGGAAATGCAGATGAATGAATATATAAAAAGTAACTTTTTTCAACACTTTCCTGAGAAGACTCTTTCTTAAGGGGATCCATACGGGATCTTCATTAAACTCGAAACCCCTAGTATTTTGAATCACTGCCACTTTCTAACTGCTTCCCTTGATGTGTTTGGAATCGTTTTCTGAATGGGACAGTGTATGGCGGCAGCACAGTGATATCACAGAACAATAACATTGTAAGCTGATACAATGCAATACCGACACAATGCCATAATTATTGTATACAACAATGTCATTGTGTTGCTCTGTGCTATTCATCTCGCTGCTAACTTCCGCGTACATGTAACTTCGTTCTGGATCAAACTTTCGTTTTAAAATAGGAATTTTTTTATCATTTCTGGAACACTGATTATTTGTCAACAAAACAAGATTTACGCCGAGAGCAATCGGATGACGTAGGTACTAAGAAGAAAGGAAGATGGTCAAAGGCCTGACTTGAAACGTATTTATTATTGTTCTGAAGGTGCTTGAGAACTACTGACGGGAATTGCTGACGTTAGAAAACCGACTACTAAAAAACTGGAATGGGCGAGACTTCATCGTGCATTTGATACTACTCAGAAATACAGTATCCTGTGGTCTGAAGGAAATGATGATGAGGCATTTGGATGCCACTTTGGCTATGTATTTGTGTTCACAAAAGACGTTATTAGCGGAAATATTGTGATGACGTGAATATGAAAATTACGGGTGGTTACTAAAGACGTTGACGTTAATATAAAACACGAAGTAGGTACGACTAAGTAGCGAGGCCTACTGTCATTTTTTCTGAGCTTGAGTGAGCTCGTTACTGAAATAATTACTGAAATATTTGTCTACTGAAGTGCCATTTCAGACTAATTTGACTTACACAAGTATCAAGTTCCGATATAAACTGATCCTAGCCAGTACTTTTCCTGGGATCCTCGACCACTTCTGTGTTTTCATTTGACTTTTCCAACTTTTGTCATCCCAACCTTCCATGATTAAGTAATGATTACTCGTTCTGATATTCAGCATTGTTTCGTTCGATCTGTAGCCTATCTCTTCTACGTAAACTTCAATGCTTTTACGTCATGGTGGACATAAGATCAGTCTATTATTCTTCATATTGTTCTTTTCTCTTTTTCAGAAGCAGTCAATCCAGACCTTCCTGGATAGACAATTTCTAGTATCGTATCTCTTTGGCTTCTTATTATTATGTTACCCAGATATCTCACTCTTCATACGCCTTGTTGTATCAATACATACTCGAAATAACCGATTATAAAGCCAAGTGGAAATTAATTCTGTAAATTTACAGTTCACATTGAACACCAAAGAAATCATTGTCATATTCCGATTCTCATTTTTCCTCGGCCTAACTAGGTTTCTTATTTCTTCCGCATTATGTTGTTGTAATTGTCAATTGTAAGTAATGTTATTATATCATAATTGTTATTTAGAAATGAGGCTATAGAAATTTTTAGTTGACATTTGGCGATAGACACAGGTGTCAGACTGTATACCAGACAAGCAAATATTTTGAACATAAAACTAGTTCCCAGAGTTTTATAAAGATTTTACCCTCTTTCTCAATAAGCGTGACTGTCAAGGAAGCAATAATCGTAAACATAAGAAATCTGACGAGACACATAAAATAAGAATGAATGGTGACAAGGTCCAGACAGAAAACCTAAATGTCGCCATAAAGTTGATATCCTTTTGGGGCAAGTCAATAATGTGTCACGAGTGTGAAGGCAGGTGTACTCCGTGAGATCCTGGTAAAGGCAGGTGTTTTACTCCGCGAGAACTGTATTATAAAACAATAAAACCCCACCAAATCGTGACGTAGGGTCACATGATGCAGTCTTTGACGAATAATAGGAAGTCTTATAAAAATTTTAAGAAACTGCGCTCACTTCAACTAGTTCTAGCCAATCATAGTTAAGGTTTTAGAAATAAGAGAAGGGAACATCCCCACCACTGTAAATAAGGGTTACAACCCACGAATTGTTTATAAAAAGCCAAGCAAATGCTGGAGAAAACAGATTTGATTCTAAGAGTTCTTAGAGAACTTACGTCTATCTCACTTTGACTTTGATCTGAGTTAGAAGGTGTTCTAAGAGAGCCTCTCTAGCCAGTGATAGTCAGTCATAATTTTTGTTTTTGTAAATTTTTAAAGAGTAACTAAATGCAGTTGCATTATTTTGTTGAAACTAAGTACTAGTAACTGAAGGTACTTAGAGCTGAGTAAAAGTAATTGAATTAATTGAATTACGTTAATTTCAAGAATTATTATAAAGGAAATTGTAAAAGTTTTGTGATTGCAAATCATCAATAAATTGTCTTCAGAGAAGAACGGTTCATATCAATGATTGAAATTCAGCTCCGAAGCCCAACAACTAACAGTTATAGCCTAGCAGCCACTCGATAGGTTACAACAATGTCTTATAGCCTTTAGTGGCAACCTAATTTAATGTCACCTCCTCCGATTCTTATGATAGTTCATCCTTTTCGGTTAATATTTTCGTCCAGGTTAAATATATTGAAGTTCTTTTCTTTATAAATCCTTAAATTTTTAGTGACCGTCAATCAATGAATGTTTCAGTGGATGGTTAGTGAGGATCGGTCAATAATACAAATTTTAGTTATTTTGTGTATATTAAGTTATCGTATAAATTAAGTTCTGTCATACTATAATTTGCTCGCTTTCTTAAAGATAATTTGAAGATGTAAACAAAGTATCATAAGTCTTCACATATAAAATGATACATACATACGCACGCACACACTCACATCACCAACACGTTCACCCAAATATTTAATTGTTTCGTTATGTTTGATATTTCTATTGTATTTCATACACAGGTCCTGAAGATGACAATAAATATTGTCGAAACGTCGACGCAAAATAACTAAAATTTGTATTATTGACCGATCCTCACTAACCATCCACTAAAACATTCTTTTCTTTTTACTGTAGTTCATTTCTTATCATGTCTCGTGGGTTGCATTATATCCTTACAAACCTCATCTCTTGTACTTGGATATTTCTTTCTTGTACTTACATTTGATTGAAGTTTTGCTTTACATACATCGTAGTGTCAATATTTTGTATAATGTTGTATTTTTATTAAGCAACTGCTGAAAGTGCCACACCTGTCATTAAAACCTTATTTTTTATCAGAACTTTGATATAGTCGAAGTAAATATTGCAAATTAAATATTTAAAATGCTTTGTTATAACGTTGTGCCTTAAAAAAACGTTCTGTTCCTGGGAAAGCTTTAATCGTTGTTTCTGGCACTGTGTGACAATGCCAATGGTAGAAAGTAACAAGTTCGATAAGCCACTTTGTAATTCATCACTGTCAGATCATTTGTCTGTAAATGTGAGTTTAATATACGCATTTACCAGAAGAAAAAAACATTCGCTTACCAACGGCACGTTTTTAATACAGTTCTGCTTTTGTGTGTGTGTGTAAATATAGGACCAATTTTGGACCGCGTAAAGTTTCACGTACTTTCAATCTATCGCACGAACCGTGTCTAATCGTCCGATGTGTTTCACCAACGACATCAAAGCGCTCTCTTTTTGATGCGTAAAGCAAAGCGAAATTACTTCCTTCCTCTGAGCGTTCCACAATCCACGATTGTCTTGAGCGCCAATGGTGGGACGTATTTGTTTAATAACCAAAAATTCCAGGGTAGCTTTTGAATTACTTTCGTGTGCGACACCTCTATAACGCCGGATCGCTTACCTTTAATATCAAGTTTTCGCTACCTTTTCACTACGTTTACTACCTAATTTTATACAAAATATTTCTGCATTGACAACAACCAGTTTTGGAGTTTTCATAAGTTTTACTTTTTTTAACACGTAACGTTTAGCCTATTCTAAGCTGAGGCATATTCAACGGCTGTAGTAGGCCTACGATATTAGACAGGCCAGTCATTGAAGAAGCTTCATAGTAAGTAGACGAAATATTTGGTGTTAACGAAAATCAAGCGGGTGTTTTACACAGATTTTGAAATAATGAGGAATAACCTGAGTAATGGCGACAGTGTAAGTTTAGGAGAGGGAGAGTCCTCGTTACACTAGCGCTATATCCGTCTGCTTCTGAGGACGTTTCAATCGATGGGACTGAATTGCGGTCTGGACTAAAAAGGGGTGACTTACGTATGACGATCACTAACTAGTAAGAACCAATGTGACCTATGGTGATTAAATTTTATTTTATTTAATATGAAATGCTGCACGGATTATATCGACTGATTAAGTGTTATCAGAAAGAACAGTTGAAAAAGATGGGATTATGATTATTCCTACAACCAATAGCACCTCTTCTGCTATGATTAGTTTAGAGTAAGTGGGACCTGTCGATGTTCCCAGCAATGACCCAATGTTGTCAGCAATGAGTATATGTGGTCAGATTGTCACATTCGCATATTTGGGTTGAATATTCTTGAGCCAATTTCTTTCCTCTTCCTATCCTTCGAAACTCTTTCTACCTCGTTTCATGTACGTAGTAATGTACCTATATCCTTAGCTATCATTCAATCATGGAATCATTGTGCGTCATTAATAATACCAGACTTCAACTGCAGAAGTCTAGTGCAGAAGTTTAGTTTTCTTAGTCTTGGTAAAATTCCAAAGAAGGAATCACATAGTCAAGACCATGATACACGTGATACACGAAGACCATGATAGTGAAGACAATTGCAGCAAGTGAACACAAAACGTTTGACATTTTTAACGGTGTTACAATACGATAGTTTGGTAATTTTATCATCAATATCTATTCCCTTTTTGTCGTAGCCCTTCCCGCTGTTTATTTCCTGCTACGAAAACTGTTAAGGCCCTGTCTTTTTTATATTTTGAGTGAGTTTCTTAATGTACATGTAATCCATTTCTAATAAGAAAAGACTAAAAACAAAGAACTGTCTTTAAAATCCATTTTAAATACTCGAAACTGTTAACTAAACTAGATGATACTAAACTGTTAACTAGTGGGGAAGATGATATAGCGAGAAAACGAAGGGTATGAGAACAAGCTTCGTAAAGTCTACACCTTATAATTGGAGAACAAGAAGTAGAAAGGAAAAAGAAGCGGTAGCGATTGAGATGGCCAATCAGCGCTTTAGAATTTCAGTCAAGATTAAATAAAGTTGCATGCAAAGACTGTTCTTTATTCATTCTTCACCACTTAATTTCAAAAACTACTTATTTATAATTATTTTGAGCCAGAATATGTACTAGGATTTCGAAGCCACTGGTTCTGCTTTCGATCCAGGTTTCCACTCCATATTTCGAGAAACGTTTTTGTTGTGGAAAAACAAGTGTAGCTTGGTTTCCTCGTAATACTTTCTTAGTATTTTTGTTATCCAGACGACGCCGCGACGTGTACTGTGGCGGATGGCCGTTATGTAGCGCTAATTTTCTAGTCAATATCATTATTTGCATCCGTTTTCTAAGGTTATCGTATTTCAATCTGCAGAAATCATTCGCTTTATCAATTTCAGTATCATCAACGCATACTTCCATCTTCGTCGGCGTTAGACAAAGACAGCGTATGCAGAAAAATTAATCGAATTGCAGTTTTTTTATAATTGTTTTCACTGGATTTATAAACCAAGTGTTCGTTTCTGTATCCGCCATTTCCTGTTTCGCTTTACTTAGTATACATATGATCGTGCAATGCGTTATTCACAAAAGGTACACGAGGGAAATTGTGGAATAGGCGGTTTATGATGTCTGTCCCAATTAACTACTGGTTAACGTGCAAATATTAAGCCTAATTTATCCTAATAATCCTACTATTGCAGGTTACTATTACATGTTCACTGCTCAGCGAATATCCGTAGTTTACAAATAGCAGATGATGGACCCGCAAAAGGTTTATTGTTGTCACTGTATCAATTAACCTACGTAACGTCTCCTGATTCAATTACATTAACGGGTCTCTTAATGCAGTTAAAAAAAAAATCTTAATTTTTTTGCAGTATTCACCTAGTAAACAAAACTGTTGACCATTAGGCGAAATATTATTAAAATATTTTTAAAAATAAATTTTTCAGATGTTCACACAGGATCACAATGTTTAGCTATATTACGGACGAAGACAGGAATTAATTCGTATGAAAGAATCGTTTCATACGATAATACGAACTCTTAGCTTCAGCTCGAAGAGAAATCGAAAGTGGAACATTTCCCCAGAGCGATGTCTTCAGACCGCGTAACTAGCGTAGCATAAAATTACGCAGCTGGTCCAACTCTCTGAAGACTTCGTGAAACAAATATATTCGGCTCTGTGTCACCTGTTAATCTTTGACTGGGGGCAAACAGTTTACTGCTATTAACTTAATATATAGACTTCTTATGACGCTTGTTTATGCTTTTTTTTCCTTGAAGAACTAAAATTGCACAAGTGTGTTGTCACAAAACTAATTTGTTCATGTACTGGTACAACTGTTTTAGCAGCATTTACCGCTGTTTTCAACCATCATAAATATACGTAGAAAATGAAACTTAAAGTTTAGATACATAAGACACATTTACTAAACTTTAAAACAGTATGTACAGAACATTACGGCTAATGTACATATATGTTCAAAAGAGTATTCGTACACTACAGACGCGCGATGAAAATAGATGAAAATAGCCAAAAATCTCGTAACCGTAGATGAAAGTAACCAAAATTAACCATAAAATAATTACATAAATATTACTTACGTAAATTGTGTGTGTGTGTGTGTGTGTGTGTGTGTGTGTGTGTGTGTGTGTGTGTGAATTGAGATGCGATAGAAAGAGGACTGACCTGATAGAATTAATTGGTATGGTGACTGATACTCGTGTTGGTTCTACATTTTTGTACGTAAAAGAATACGTGCGTCGTCTTTATATAGGTGAAATATAAAAATTATTCTTATTTAATTCGATTTGTTATTTAAAAAACTTAGTAATTTAATAAAATTAATAGAATACATAGAAATTAATATTAGAATAAAATAATTGGAAAAAAGTTTTATTAGAATTTAGTAATATAAAATTAAACGAACCAAGTTGTTTACTGATTGAATAAATCAATTATATCATAGACTTTTATACAGTAAATTAGACAAACCATTTCTGATCTGTACAACTATCAAAACTTACTGTATTTTTAATTATTGTCTATACACTAATTTAAAAAAAGTTATTCACAAAAAGTTAAAATACAGTTTTTTTTTCATTTCCTGTACGGTATAGCCAAGCAAAGTTCTCTTACGTGATCCTACGTCACCCGTTTCCCCGTCGGAAAACACGATCAGTTTTGCTGCTCGGACTTCAGGATCGACTGTGGGAGTGCTTCCTAAACGTTTGTGAAGGAGATATCGTCAAGGAGCATTTAAAGAAGACAAATTCATGACGAATCACAATATCACTTAGCACTTGTATAGGTATTAAGCAGTATCGACGGTAGAAGATATCTTTACACATTTCAGGATATTTAACATAACGTTTTATTTTATCCGGAATGTAATTTTCTCTTCCAGTCCCATATATATGTTAGGAACTTCTTAATGAGAAACAACAAAACATTGTATATCAGTATGTTTGAGAACGCATCCAAAACAGGTTAGTGTACAAATTTCGAGAATTTGTCTCGTTTTTATTTCTCTTGCCACTCTTTTTTCGGAGCAGTATAAGATGCACGATGGGAGGCAAGGTGCTCCGCGGAGTACAGTTTGGGATACGCTGGTCTGTAGGTTCTTAGGCTGGTTACGGAACGTGACAGATATACATACTGTCGCAGCAGCACCTTTGCTACCGAGCAAGGAATGTGGTGACGTATGCCATTCAACTGCACGCATCACTGTAATACTACACATTCAAATACGTTTAACACAGTTTCGGTGTGACTTGACTGTCTTTCATAACGGTATTTCTTGTAGCGAATATGAAAACACACTTCAACAAAATATTCAATAAATTACACTGTAATTTATAATGTAGGAACGCTAAATCTATTACGCACACAAATTACAACTAAATACGTCTTCTGAACGTCTGAACGATGTTTTTTCAGAACCAGTAATACCCCACCAACACAAGCACGCACTATCATTCAGTAGACCCCCCGCTCCTCAGACGTCTCGGCAGCAAAACTGGTGCGCGTACAATACCTGTTTCCTAGGAGCAATCAACGAGACTGTCCGTCACTGTGCAATTTTCGCACCCTGGTTCATTGTCGATACCAGTTTCACTTACGCAATCCTGATGGTCACTTTAAGTTGAATTATTCTAGAACATGTAGAAATAATTTAATTCTGTCTTGTGGAATAATTTACCAAACCACTTGCTTTAGCAATTTTTATTAAATTTTCGGTTTAGCAATTTTAATTTGATCATATGTTCGTTAAATTATTCATTTATTACAGACGACCATGTTTTAACATACATATAATTCATTATCACCGCAAATATTTTTTAGATTTTTCCCGGTGTTATTTAAAACAGAGTATTTCTATTCATCTCGTCACTGTATCAGTAAATGTTTCCGTAGAATAATATGCTGATGACACACGACACTATTCAACGCTTATTTGAACTCATATTGAATAGTACAGTTGTCTTAATTCTACATTTAATTCTGAGTCCTCATTGCTATAAACAATTTGGTCATCAACCATTTCCTTTATAATGGCTCTAGTTACGGCCTTAAATAAGGTTAGCATCTTGTGCTCAAACACAAACCGTATAACTTAAGTCTGTCACATTTTAATGCACACACACACACACGCACGCACACACACACACACGCACGCACACACACAATAACTGATTTTATCTTGTTATTAGTGTACTTTAATAATAAATATTATCCTTTTTATAAGAATATACTGTACATTGTTTTAAATTTATTTACACTGTTTCGAAATATTTCCGTACTGTCGCTTTAGAAACAATTTCTGCACTCTATTGCTTCTTTATATATGTTAAATATCTGTAGATGACAGTACAGAAAAATGTCGAATGAGTGTAAATAAATGAAAAAAGTACTCTTTTAAAAAAGGAAATATATTGTTTGTTATTAAAATCCGCGCGAGCGCGCGTGTGTAATTTAAGCCTAATGGCAATATATAAATCTATAGATTTATATAGAGGTAGTTTGATAAGTAGAAGAATATATTTACCATCTATTTCACTTTTTGACTCCTTATAGTTCCTAGATATTTTTCATTTATTTCAAAAGACAATGCAAAGTACAATGAGTCGCACCTTTAAAAATAAATAACTTTTTCTAACAAATTCAAACATGAACATAGAAACACATCAGCAGATGTGCATAGTAAATAGGTGAAATTTATGTGATAATTAGTAATACATTGAAGTGTTGTTAAAATGATATCCGTGTCTCGGTCTCTCTTATGATTAGGAACTGCGATGGGTGTATAAAACAATAATAATCCTCATGACAACTCAATGCGTCACGAACACAATGTACTTTTGTTTTCAAAGTCTCGAAGTTGAGCGCTGTTCACGTCCACTGTCTCATGTGCTCTGATCGTTACACTAGTTTTTGTCTTTGTATCCGCGTTGGAGCTTAATGATGTCGCTCGTAACACCAACGAGACTGGGACTCAGGCTATGGGGATATATTGTTTGTATATCAACACTTTAAATATTTTTAGAAAGGAACATCAACCTCGATCAACACACATTGAGCATATTGAAAGTACGTGAACACGCTGAACAAAAACACACACGAACATAATCCACGTTTGTACTTCATTCGAAATTTTTTTGCAATTACATTTGGCTGTGAAAATAAAAAATGAAAGTGGAATGGGTGAACAGGTCAACTCTAAGAAAAATTAAGAGAAGATTAATATTCGGCTATAATTAAATATAACATCTATTCACGATATTAATTGATGACTCGTTGGGCACTTGGTGAAACATATTAATACAAAGGTTTTGTAAAATATATAAAAACACTTGGTAAGTTTCACAAATTTTTTTTTTTTTTTTTTTAATTAACTCTGACAGCTGTTTCGACTAACTTAAGCCATTGTCAAAGAGCGAGTGAATGAAATTACTGAACACAGGATGTTAGAGTAGTGTAGGTGGTAAACATCTGTTTAGGGCGTATCTGGAACATCTGTGTTGTGATGGCGAGGGGTGGGGAGTGTGTGCATGAGACAAGGGAAGGTCTGGTGTCTTTAAAAAAACTAAATACAATCATGAATGCAAAATATAAAATTAACTGAACTAAATATAAACTGAATGCAAAATTTAAAATAATGATGAACATTCAAAATAATATAAAATAAACTAAACTAAATAACAGATTTTAATAAAGGGGATACACAAAATTCAGTCTGTTCATTGGTTAAATTTTTGTTATTTTTTATTGCTTTTTTAATTTCTAAAATTTCTAACAAATCCATTTTTCTACCTTTTTGTATGTTGTGGAGTAGTGTTATGTTTTTTGTGTCTATAAAGTGATTGTGTTGTAAGCAATGATCTGCAAAACCTGTATTAGATGTATTGGTTAAAATCGCCTTCTTATGTTCTTGCTTGCTATAACATCTATTAATAAACCAATTAAGGAAAATTAAAGGATTTGGTGTGACCATGTAGCGAAAGTAGGCATTCTGAGGCAACACTAAACGCCAGTTGAATGATGTAGCGAGGGATACCAGAACAAGCTAAGAGAACTGTAATCCTCATAAATGGAGAAGAAGAACGAAAAGAAGAATATACGAAGAAGAGGACTAATATTTTTGCTTGAAATAAGTGAAATGTGGAAAACAATGATGATCCATATTGAATCCGTTGTTTTAGGAGTAGGCCTATTTACTTCTTACTCGAATCGACCATCGGCTACACACAGTAGGCTATAAGTCTACCCAGGGGGAATGTGTTTACTTCCCTATACGGATGCGGGCTTGTCTTATGTTTAGTTGCGGTATAGAACGAACAGTTTAATATTGCAACACATTACTATGCAGTGACAGCATTAGCTGGTTTGCAATCACCCGTTGCGAAGGGCGTGTGTCCTTGCTCGCGGTGGGAACATAACCAAACTCCATAAAAGTGTATAGTGTCAACATTTTCTACCACGTCACTTCCCTGTACTTTCTGCGTAATAGTAAACAAAAAATATTAAAGAAAACTGTTAAAAGAAACAGTCGATTTAACTGGGAAAATGTTAAATCAAATCTTGGCTCCCTTCTTTCCCATGTTAAATCGAATGTTATCCCTTCTTGCTTCCTTATCATTCAACCATTAACTAAAATCAAAAGGATTGATCTTTTGTAAAATATCGTGTACTGGAAAACTGTAGTGAAACATATGTGTAGCAATTTAAATTAATTAAAACAATATTAGAACGTATAGAAGTTATGGAATTTTTAAATTAAATAAAGCGCAAAAACCTCGTGAAAGTCACTCCCTTCAGTTCTAGTATTGGAATTTAAAAATACTATAATTTAATCAGATTTTAGGGTGAAGTGAGCTAAAATTAAAATAACACGGTTACTAAATTAACACCGACATTTTATATGAGATTTTATACACATGTCAAGTGGAAAAATGAATTTTTAACATAAATAAATTATTACGAGAACTTCGGCTTGCCGGGCTGTAAGGGCTGTCCAATGATGTTTGGTGCAAACGTTTCGCCGTGTCTTAGACGGCCATCTTCAGTGCAGAAGGCTGCAAGACACTGAGAAAGGTTACGTAGTCAATGACCACTGAACTGTGGTTAAGGCTAGTGCCTGTGAGTGGGACACCCATATTTATAAACTATTGGTGTCCGCACGAAGTTGTTGTCTGACACCACCAGACAATCAGAAGAAAGACAAATTCTTATTGGTTCGCCACAACTCGCGTCCAAAGAGCGGGACTCACCCTGCCGATTCATTGCAATAGATGCATGTTTCTGAATCTGGACAGCCTTCGTATGCAGGCGAGGGAAATACGCACTCACCGACGACAGGAGCCTCGTCTCTTAGTGGTCACTGACTACGAAACCTTTGTCAATGTTTTGTAGCCTTATGCACTGAAGATGGCCGCCGAAGGCACAGCCGAAACAACATTGGACAGCCCGGCAAGCCGAAGTTCTCGTAACATTGAAGCAGGCCGTGAAAGCCTCAGACATAAATCAATTATATTTTTAATTAAAAACATAAGTCTGCTTATAAACTAAGCGAAGGTAACATTTAAAAAAACTTCTAAAACCACAGTTCTTGAAAAAATGAAATACAGTAAAAATGAAAACAACGAGACTGACCTTATGAAATGATCATCATTTTTCAACTGTTTTAAGATATCTGAGAATATTTGTTTTAAAATTACTAATGGTTAATGAAAGCGTCACTTGGTCCTGATCTGTGATGTACGCAGCTCTAAATAAGCATTTAACACGTTTTTAGAGACGTACTAAATTAGCCGGACATCGACAAAGTTCTTGGCTCGGGAAGGTGAATGACACACTACATGGGAATATGGTAAACGACTAAGGCGGGATGGAAAACGACCTGATATTCTCTCTTTTTGTGTACATTCCCCTGAGAGCAATATTTACAGTAAGTAGCGACTACGATAGGCGTAAGAGGGCTAAGCTTGCGAGACAGTTAAACTCAGAATAATGTCTACGTATACAAAGCGTGAATATTAAAAAAAATATGTAGACCTATGTCTATTTACAAAATACGTACAGTCTCAAGCAAAAGGAAATAAACGGAATTTGAAATGACCTAAGAGACTAAAAACACAAACTTATATAACTTTACAAAGTTTATTTTAAATAAATAATTAATTTTCAAATGCTGTTACAGAGTAATTCAAAAAAAAAGTTCAGGATATGTTGATGGTGACGCAGAAAAATTCGTAAGCTGTCTGCTAATGCCGAGAACTTTGTTGATTATGTGTAATTAAACGTGATGATGAATGTGTATCAGATAATAATGTGATGCGTAGTCAGCTCGAAATAGTTTCAGAACGCTGTCGACAAATCAAACGAATTTTCATACCGCCGAGATTCTTCGTGCGTTATTTCGATCGTGGCGGTGAGGTACGTAAATGCAGACGGCGAATACAGTAGTCAGATTGCGAGTTGTTTTACGGCGATTATTATGTGCGCCGTAAATATAGCACGAAATGATATTGTGTTCGTTTGTTTTCATCTTCGATTTAGTGTGATTTAATTAAAAGTGACTGTTAACTAATTTGCTACTGTTAAACTTCTGAAGTATCACTTAGCCCAATACACGCACGAACGCTATCCACGTAACCGTATATAGGCCTATATTATATCAGTGTGAAGGAAATAAGATAAATTCTATTGATGTTCCTGAACTACGCGTTACCGATAAAAGTACTTATTTCATTTTACATAATTAAATTTTGAACTATTATTTGTCCAAATACTACTACAGATAGTTATGAAATTATTTAACTTTTACGCAATTGATTTTCATGACTAGTTAATTTTTACCACTTTTCGACATTACATTGTACCGAACAATGTACATTTTTTTTAACAATTTAATATATTCTATAAGTGGGAAGTCGTTTAAAATGTACAAATAATAAATTTTAAATTCAAGGTTTAAACAAACGCAACGAAAATAGGTCAGTCCAATATACAACTACGTTGAAGGTAGGCTGTATACTGCAGTACGTTACAAATATTGGAAATTATCCTCTCATCGTCGTCACTTAAGCAATGCGTTATGACAAAACCTAAAGCTGTGTCATGTGAAAATGGAAAACCGAAAAGATTTGTTAACATTAAGTGAAACATGTGTTTCTCATCGAGCAAAGTTGAGTCTGCAGAGAATTGCTAGACGTCCGCTTTTTGTCTTCGTGACCTCGTTTTTCACCGTTCGTAATGTTGCTTCCCATCAGCATGCATACATGAGATTATGTACGTACATACATCCCTACATATAACGTATATGTATTACTTGTATGTATTAACAAGTAACGGTTTCATTCATGTTATAAATAAAACGCGAGAGTAAGCGAGTTCACTGACACGTGCCTGTTCACAAGATCTGCACTTGCTGCTGTTTCAACGAGCCACGTGAAAGAGTTCAGGCACTATTCACACAGGACTGCAACCACTGATTACGATGAGTTTTGTGTGATGTATAGTGCTGCATAATGACGCATGCAGTGCAGTGAGTGATTTTGTTGTAACTGTGACCGAGAAGTTTCCTCGTACGGAAGCCATCGAAGTCGGGGGCACCCCAACACACGGCGGAGGACAAGCCGGGTGTTTCCACGGTGACATGTTTTGTGTGGGCTCTTGTCACAGGGACAGTAAACGACGTTCATTGCCTGCTTGAAGGCAACTTGGAAGGAAAGCGGTCGCTGATCGAAGGCAACAAGGAGTTTCTAGCAGAGCCAATGGCATTTCGGTAACGTGTGTTACTTGAAGGACATTTCATATCAGAGTAAGTGCTTCGACTGGGACCTAACGGTCGAAGTAATACCTAATGTTATTCCGCGGGAACAAACCGCACAAATTAGTATTTAAGTGAGACGTCTGTAGTGGAAAAGTCAACTTCTAAAAGTCCCACATTGGTAAGGATGTACGGTTTCTTGGTGATGCTCTAAGCATTTGTTAGTTGACTAAAAAAATAGGGCTGCGTTCATAAAATATAGATCGTATTCACGTATTAGTAGCCAGCGTTGAGAAGCAACCATCTGATTCTTGTCGAAAATGGTCAATCTCATTGAAACACACACTCCCGCTCTTGCGGGTGCGCAAGTTTTGAAAGCGTTCAGGTATTTTAAGAAGAGAGCGATAATATGGCCATCCTCTTCTCTTAATGTCAGGAAAGAGGCTGCAATAAGAATATAAGTACTTTTATTTGTAGATTACTTATGAATGCACCAATGTGCTTCTACGAGTCATAGTCTTCACTTGAATGAGATGTAAAGTCTCGCCTTTATGCAGCTGTCTGTTGTACGTACAATACATGAAGAATACTGGAAGAAAACGAGTTAAATAGAACAGAATATGTTAGTAATATAATATTGTTTGTTGTATCACACACAGTTGAAAGACAGTTTGAAACGGTTCATTATCATTAGAACACATTTTCTTTATGAAAGTCTCAGCATATGAGTAAAAGTCTAAAAATAGCGAGTACACAAGTACAATGTTTGTACAGTACTATTAAGAATAGAATTCAGAAAACGAACACATTCATTCTACTTACCCCCTTAAACCAATGGATTAGAAATGCTGGTAATATAAAGAAGTGATTTAATTAAGAGTAATACTTGTGAAATAATAGGTCTTTATGGAAATTTTAACTGGGATGTTAATAATAGGAATGAAGACATACTAATAAGAATACTGGCAGTGTTTCTTTGTATGTTGCACGAGGGGCGGTTGAAAAATTCGCGGAGCGACATCTGTAGATTAGCGGTAGAAATAAAATTCTTGTTGTTTTGTAAGATTCACATTTCATATAAACACCTTTTATTTTCAAATATATCTGTCAATTTATTCATTGGTTATCAGCGGTTAGAGATGCACGTGTTACGTGTGTTTTGAAAAAAAAAAGAGGACAAACTCAACATCTGGTGTGATTGAATTCTTAGTTATAAAAGTTTGTAACACCAATGGAATTTGATAATGAAATAATAAATGCGTTAGACGATGCTGCGACTTAAAAACAATGGTCTGTAAGTGGCGGGCACTGGAGTTTAAACGTGGTCGTAGGAGCATTGAAGATGATGCCAACAGTTGCGGCCCAAAAAATACGACTACAGACATAATTTAAAACATTTTATACTCAGTTTTCGAAGACCGGCTTGAATGGATGACGTTGCTAAGATCATAGGCATATTACATTGACGTGTAGCCTATATCATATTTTAGCTCAAGAACTTGGTATGGAAAAACATTTTTCTAGGTGAGTGCCGCCGCATTTGGAAATGTTTCTTGTACTTGACTGCCCAGATATCCTGTAGACGAAACAGTCCTCCGGTCTGTGTCGACCGCAAGCTCCCAGCATCTTCGCCGGAAGACCTGCAAGTCACGACGTAATTTGCCTGCCGCCAGATTGAATGTGCCTTTGTCGGGAGGCTCTCTTGTTCGGTGCCACCGTCTCCAAAGTCTGTTCTTCTTAGAGCAAGAAGACAGACTTTCTCAGGGATCTGGTGATAGTCGGGTGTGGAGACTGGGCTTCTTCCCTTAGCACACCTCGACGGAAAAGACTACGGCTTCATCGAAAAAGGCAACTGCCTCATCAATGTGGTGGACTGAGTCGAGTGGAACCGCCTCAGGAAGCCTTCGGCAGAAAGCAGGCCCGCAATGACTCCACTCAACTATCCGCCGAGCTTCTCTCGCAATCGTGTATCGGTTAGCCACGTGCACTTCAATGGTATAATGATCGGAAGACACTCAGTCAACACGGTCACGTCGATCGGGCAGACAACAGCCTTGACAACGGCAATGTCCAGTACGTCAGGTCCTGCTCCTCGAGCTATTACCCCAATCGGGGTGATTCCACTTCAGGTCACCTGCGAGGATTACCTTCCCATGAGCTCGGTTAAGTGTTTCCAGGTCGACGTCTAGAACTTCAGCCTTCGGCGGTTTATTCGCAAAAACCATGAGGACGCCTCGAAAAACTCCAGACAGTTCTAGAGCGGTGGTCTCGGTTTTTCGTCGATGAGGCAAAACCACGCGATGATCACCGCACAAGTCTCACCGCGATGGTAGTAGCACTCCCCACAAGACGTCCAGGACTATCGTCCCTGTGGAACACAAAGTCGGTCAACCTCACGTTAACATTACGTATTTACAAGAAATAGGGCTATAAACATCACAACACAAAAAAACATCTTGTTTTACCGTTCCATGGTAAAACAACATCTGACGTCGCTCCATGAGTTTTCAGCTTACATTTTCGCCAAGTTAAATCGTAAGTTAATTATTAGTAACTAAATTCATTAGCTCCATTTAACAAAACCATGACACGTGTAGGATTTGGATTATGTTGCGACTGGCAGGTCACAGGAATAGCTGTATGCCTTAAATTGTAAATTGAAACCGACATTAGCACCTAACCAATGAAACTTGAGATGATGATAACATTGATGGTGGGGACGATGAGAAAGATAATAATGATAATTAAGGAAAGTATAAATGGCTGGTACTTCAGATTCGTCTTCCTTCAACAATGTAGTTACACACAAAGGTTATCAGTAGAGGGAAAATGGGGTTCCTGACCCACAAAGGAATGCCGCCTTTCTTAAAAAACATAAAAAACGCTAAAAAACAAGATCAAAGAGATGCCGCCGTTCCCGCGGTCCAAGATTTTTCCCACGCTCTCCCCACCACCCTGGACCCGCAGTATCCGCGAATTTTCGCGAATATAATTTTTTATATGCAGCCTTTCGCGAGCCTAAATCACTTTCACTTTCTAATTTCCGCGAATATAATTTTTTATATGCCGCCTTTCGCGAGCCTAGATCACTTTCACTTTCTACTGGACCACAGCATCCGCGACTTTTTCGCTGATCTGTGTCAAGATCCGCGACTTTTTCACGTATCTGGACCACAGCATCCGCGAATATAATTTTTTATTTTTTTATATGCCGCCTTTCGCGAGCTTAGATCACTTTCACTTTCTATCACTTGATGCATTATAGTGTATATATTAAATATATGATCAGGGTTACCAACCTATGGTGGGGGGTTCCGACTTGATGCATTATAGTGTATATATTAAATATATGATCAGGGTTACCAACCTTGCATGAGTTCAAATTTGTTGTGTGTTATAATGTATATTAAATCTATATGATCAGGTTTACCAACCTATGATGCGGTCAACGTACTCGTATCAAAACCCTGTATTTAATTATTTAAAACAAATTATGGTTTATTTTAATTTATTTCGTTATAAACCTCCGAATGTGCATGCAATTATTTGTATAGTAATCAGAAATGTGTGAGAGAGACATTTTAATAATTTGTAGGTTGTATCTTACAATCATGAAAATTATTATTTAAACTGATAATTGTTTTATTAAAATCTTACAATGACGAAATATTATTATTTCATTGTTTACGATATATATATTTAATGCAAAAATGAATTTTTAAAATTACAATCGTCTGTAAACTATATTTAAGTTCGTGTACACACATACAAATCGTTTGAATAAGGGAATTCTTATCAACGTTTGCAGCGAGAGAGAGAGACATATACAATGTGTGTATGTGTACACAAAACTTTTGAAAATACCTTATTTCAAGGAGATTTTTTTATGTGTAACACTTTACCACACACACAGACTTGACAGTATATTAATTTCTAAATCGTGGTCAATGACTGTCATGTGTCAAAAAAAGGACGCAACGAGGTAGGTGATAAATATATTTCCTGGTGATTACATTTTAGTATCGCTACTTACAATAATCCATAAGTAGCACGACGCTTATGTAAAACTGATGACATAAAGAGAGAGAGTTTATATCGTGATCGACAACTGTGTCTAGAGACAAAGAGAGAGGAGGGGAGAGAGAGTTGATATCGAAGTCGTCGTCAACAATTTACTATAATATAGTTTGAATTTCCCACCGAAGAAAAATGTTGGCAGATCTGTTCTATACACACACAATAATGCAGGATTGGTAACCCTGATCATATATTTTAATATACACTATAATACACACACATATCAAGTTTGAACCCATACATAGGTTGGTAAACCTGATCATATAGATTTAATATACATTATAACACACAACAAATTTGAACTCATGCAAGGTTGGTAACCCTGATCATATATTTAATATATACACTATAATGCATCAAGTCGGAACCCCCCACCATAGGTTGGTAAACCTGATCATATAGATTTAATATACATTATAACAAATTTGAACTCATGCAAGGTTGGTAACCCTGATCATATATTTAATATATACACTATAATGCATCAAGTGATAGAAAGTGAAAGTGATCTAAGCTCGCGAAAGGCGGCATATAAAAAAATAAAAAATTATATTCGCGGATGCTGTGGTCCAGATACGTGAAAAAGTCGCGGATCTTGACACAGATCAGCGAAAAAGTCGCGGATGCTGTGGTCCAGTAGAAAGTCAAAGTGATCTAGGCTCGCGAAAGGCGGCATATAAAAAATTATATTCGCGGAAATTAGAAAGTGAAAGTGATTTAGGCTCGCGAAAGGCTGCATATAAAAAATTATATTCGCGAAAATTCGCGGATACTGCGGGTCCAGGGTGGTGGGGAGAGCGTGGGAAAAAATCTTGGACCGCGGGAACGGCGGCATCTCTTTGATCTTGTTTTTTAGCGTTTTGTCGGGAATGGATGATTCATGATTTTTGCTTTAAACAAACATTTTTAATGTAACAAATTTAGAAAGTAGGTCACAGCGAATGATGACATTTATATCTCTCTCTCATTCTGTTGTGGACATGTACATACATGCATAGCTGTAAGCAGTGACTATTTTCTTATGAAAATGGACTTTCCTAATGACATTGTTATATTTTTGGTGTCTCTAATTTCGTCTGTGGGACATGTTCATACATGCAAATGAAAGTGGGACACCGACGTTACCACCACCACCACCACCACTATCACATTCTACTGTCCTTTTGTGACGAATATTCTGTCATTGTTTGGTTCTCTCTGGTTTGTTACAGACGTGTTCACTAGTGTCTTCTAATAATGTCGTTTCTTGTAAAGTTTAATGCTGTAAGTGCTATCGAGTACAAACGATGTTCAGAATTGACAGTGAATAAAAAATATCCCATCATGGTCTTAACAAATGTGGACACAAAATATGGGAACTCTGTGCTTGCTACGTTGGAGGATGGCGACCGTCAGTATCGTGTCTATCTTCCCAAGAGGTATGCAGGTGTCTTCACGAATGAGGAGCTCAGACATATCAAACCTAAAGAACTACATTTAGTGTATCGAGGGACGAGAAATCAAACAACACAAGTAGCGATTGAGTCCTAACGTCGTAAGTAGCCACTTTAATAATTGAATTTGTATGTACATGATAAATGTATCATTGATTCTATTTAGTTTCGTTGAATAATAATTGGTTCGATTATAAATTATTTGAAAGTACATTACCTTTATGCGATAAATGTATCATTGATTCTAAGTAGTATTTACAAATTTCCAGTGAATAATATTTGGTTTGGTTTGATTAGAATTTATTTGAAAGTACATTAACTTATGAAAAATGACATATACTTGAAAAAGTTTACTTACTTAACGCATTTGATTCTTTCCACTAACTGTGTGTGTGTGCATGTGATAATTGAATATTATCGTATCAGTGATTCTAATATCGACTGTATTGTTATGTTACAGATAAACTTCCTTGTGAACTGTATCTACAGCCGTGAAGTTATTATTTAAAAATCTTACAATGTCAAAAATTATTATTAATATTTATTTTATATAACAATGTTTGTTTGTGATATATGTATATTTAATCAATGTAAAATGTATTTTGAATAATTGTATTATAACGGTTTGTAAACTATATTTTAAGTTTGTGTACAGTGCTGTAAATATATATTTAATCATTTAAAACAATATTATTATTAATATTTTATATATAACAATGTTCGTGATATATATATATATATTTAATCAATGTAAAATGTATTTTTTGAATAATTGTATTATAGCGGTTTGTAAACTATATATTTTATGTTTGTGTACAGTGTTGTAAATATATATATTTAATTATTTAAAACAAATTATGGTTTATTTTAATTTATTTCGTTATAAACCTTCGAATATGCACGCAATTATTTGTATAGTAATCAGAAATGTGTGAGAGAGACATTTTAATAATTTGCAGGTTGTATCTTACAATTACGAAAATTATTATACAATGTGTGTACACAAAACTTTTGAAAATACCTTATTTCAAGGAGATTTTTTTATGCGTAACACTTTACCACACACACACACACACACACACACACACACACACACACACACACACACACACACACACACACACACACACACACACACACAGACTTGGCAGTATATTAATTTCTAAATCGTAGTCAATGACTGTCATGTGTCAAAAAAATTAGAAGTAGGACGCAACGAGGTAGGTGATAAATATATATTTCCTGGTGATTACATTTTAGTATCGCTACTTACAATAATCCATAAGTAGCACGACGCTTATGTAAAACTGATGACAACTGTGTCTAGAGACAAAGAGAGAGGAGGGGAGAGAGAGTTGATATCGAAGTCGTCGTCAACAATTTACTATAATATAGTTTGAATTTCCCACCGAAGAAAAATGTTGGCAGATCTGTTCTATACACACACAATAATGCAGGATTGGTAACCCTGATCATATATTTTAATATACACTATAATACACACACATATCAAGTTTGAACCCATACATAGGTTGGTAAACCTGATCATATAGATTTAATATACATTATAACACACAACAAATTTGAACTCATGCAAGGTTGGTAACCCTGATCATATATTTAATATATACACTATAATGCATCAAGTCGGAACCCCCCACCATAGGTTGGTAAACCTGATCATATAGATTTAATATACATTATAACAAATTTGAACTCATGCAAGGTTGGTAACCCTGATCATATATTTAATATATACACTATAATGCATCAAGTGATAGAAAGTGAAAGTGATCTAAGCTCGCGAAAGGCGGCATATAAAAAAATAAAAAATTATATTCGCGGATGCTGTGGTCCAGATACGCGAAAAAGTCGCGGATCTTGACACAGATCAGCGAAAAAGTCGCGGATGCTGTGGTCCAGTAGAAAGTGAAAGTGATCTAGGCTCGCGAAAGGCGGCATATAAAAAATTATATTCGCGGAAATTAGAAAGTGAAAGTGATTTAGGCTCGCGAAAGGCTGCATATAAAAAATTATATTCGCGAAAATTCGCGGATACTGCGGGTCCAGGGTGGTGGGGAGAGCGTGGGAAAAAATCTTGGACCGCGGGAACGGCGGCATCTCTTTGATCTTGTTTTTTAGCGTTTTTTATGTTTTTTAAGAAAGGCGGCATTCCTTTGTGGGTCAGGACGGGCACCGTTGCTATCAACTGAGTAGAATTCACCTAACTCGTGCACTGTCGTCGGGACGTTGTTACCAGGTGAACACGATTGAAGCGGAGTGATGAGGGACTCGAAGTCGGCGTAGACGGTAAAGGGTACTTTAAGACAGTGCGCGTAATTTTTAAATGACATAAACTTCTCCTCCTCTGTAGGCATTTTGGTTTTCTGCTCGTCGTGAGGTGTGCAGTAGGGGAGATGATCGGACAGACCATGTTCTGTGGTGAAACGATGCAGGCAGTAGTCGCAGTAAAATGATTTTTCTTTGTGTTTTGTAAGGGATGATAACAATTTATTAATGCTACTGATAAGACAGTAATGTTTTCGGCTATTTGTATCGGACAGAAGTAAAAGATTAACGTGATGTAATCTGTCCTTATTGGGGGTAATTCTTAACGGATAAACCTCATTTTTTGATTCGTTTCTGATATTGTCTTCTATATCATAGCCGAAAACGTTTATAGAAATGTTGGGATTCTGTGTTTCAAATTTAGAAAGTGAGTTTATAGAAACAGGGTACTCGATACCGAACATATTTATTGTGTTTATGAATGAGGTGTATTTTGAAACACGTTCTTTATGCTTTTGTTGAGGGTGTATGTGAGCTAGTACGGACCATAGAAAACACATTTCATCTTGAGGGTTCTTGATGTTGACTACTGCCTTGGTGAGTGCTAGTTTTCGCGGGGTTGGAAGGTAGGAGGACGCTGCTAGAGGCCGGTACCGTCCAACAACTAGTTCCAGCTTCAGTACAGCATCCACCGACCATCCGCTCCCGTCACGGGTAAAATTGGATATGCTATTCATGATTTTATCGTAGGATTCATCGAGTAGACAGTTCAACTCGTCGTTGTCGTCCGTGAGCAACGTACGACAACGTCCGTGGAAGACGGCGTCTTTGGTTACCTCTTTTTCTTCGCCGCTGTCACCATCTAACACAGTTTTAGTGAAACGTATCCTGCACGCAATATGCCATTTGATACTGCGTAAACGTGCTTGTTCTGCCAGAATATCCTTGTGCAATAAAGGTCGCACCTCAGTCATTATCGGTACTATATCTTGATCTTCTTCTTCTTCTGTGTACACAGGCAGGTAATTAAAAGTTGTGAGGCATCCTCTAATACTACTGTTTCGCACAATATAAAATCGTGTCATATCTGAAACAATAGAAACACCTGTATTAGCTAATAGGAATGATGAATAACACACACACACACACACACACACACACACACACACACACACACACACACACACACACACACACACACACACACACACACACACACACACACACACACACACACACACACACACACACACACACACACACACACACACACACACACACACACACACACACACACACACACACACACACACACACACACACACACACACACACACACACACACACACACACACACACACACACACACACACACACACACACACACACACACACACACATTCATGTTTGAGGTAAATAGATAGTACACGTTAGTAATACGTTAGTTTATTGCAAACTGTGAAGATGGCAGCTACTCCTGATTTTAGCATTGAAAGTGAAAGAAGAAAATCGTTCAAGTATTGGGAAGTGACGTTTGTCAGCCCCGACGAGTTAGCGTTTGCCGGGTTTTACTACTATCCGCTAAATTATGATGTTTGTGGACATAGTATGTCATTCATAGACGATAGAGTTAAATGCTTTTGTTGTGGAATTGAATTAGTTCATTGGAGAGAAGGTGACATACCTATGGTGGAACATGAAAAATTTTCTCCGTCATGTCAATTTCTAAACGATGTCAAGAGACAATACATTGGGGAGAAGGTAACAAACCTATGTCAGAACATAAAAAATTTTCTTCGTCATATCAATTTCTAAACAACGTCAAGAGAATATCTTATACATGTTAGACAGAATTGAATCATATGTTAATTCATATCAAACAAATTTGGTTTGCTACATAATTATAGAGAGACAATTGGTAAATTTTTACCTTGTTGAGGATGTCCCTGTTCCTGCTGATGTTGTTCTGGATTCTGTTGAAGGTCAGCCATGGTGATATTCAGATGTGAGAATGAATACTGAAAAACAAAGAAACTGTTATAGATATATATATATAGTATTTTTAACGCCGGTATTATGTTAGTGTATCTTAAACCATGAACAACGCACGCAAGACTATAGCTCTAGAGCTACACAGAGCAGCGAGAAGGAATTTCGTTAGGCGCGCGGTTGAATTGAAGGGTCTACACGACTTGTACCAGGCGGATCTTGTGGAGATGATACCATACGCTCGAGTGAACAAAGGGTACAAGTACATGATGACAGTGATCAATGCGTTTAGCAAGTACGCGTACGCTGTACCATTGAAAACAAAGACAGGAAAAGAAGTAAAGCATGCACTAGAGCCTATACTAACTGCTAATCGAATGAAATATTTACAGACAGACAACGGGAAGGAGTATTACAACAGCACAGTACAAGCGTTACTAAAAAAGTATAATGTGAAACATTACTCAACCTACAGTGAGAAAAAAGCTTCCATAGTGGAACGTTTTAATCGCACACTGAAGACACACATGTATCGAGCTTTCAGCGAACAAGGACACTACCGCTGGTTGGATCTACTACCTACATTACTGAAATCGTACAACAATACAACACACAGAACCATTGGTATGAAACCGAGTGAAGTGAATGACGCCAACGAACATATAGTGTTGGAACGAATAAGGAAGAACACAGCGCCTAAAATCAGTCCAACGAAACCACCCAAATTTAAAGTCGGTGACCGTGTTCGTATAAGTAAGCACAAAATGACGTTCGCCAAAGGTTATACGCCAAATTGGACTAACGAAATATTCACTGTGGATAAAGTACAATCCACTACTATCCCCGTCACTTATCTGCTAAAAGATCATCTAAACAAAGTGTTGAAAGGTGGTTTTTACGAGCATGAGATTAATAAGTCCAAAGTCGGCGACGTATACCTAGTGGAAAAGGTGTTACAACGCAAAGGTGACAGAGTGCGTGTTCGTTGGCTTGGTTTCGATGGTAAACACGATGCATGGATATATAAGAAAGATCTAATATAAAAAAGGTGACAGCACGTGCTGAAAACAGTATGCTTTCGGTATTCACAAAGATGAAGATTGTATAGCAAGCAAACAAATTACCAATAAAGGATATGGACTTTTTGGCTGGTGACGAAGGCAGTGCTAAGCGTAAACATGGCCCGCTATTACCGAACAGTATTCGCTGTATCGTTACAGGCCCAAGTTCCTGCGGGAATCAAATGTGCTATTCAACCTACTGTTTGATGCCAACGGACTACGTTTCCGCAACGTATACGTGTTTTCAAAATCATTATTTCAACCAAAATACAGAATGCTAGAAACAGTGATGAAATCACTCGCTGATGAAGGTTTAGGTTATCATGCATACAGCGAGAACGAAGAAGTCCCGCTACCGAGTGAAATCACTGGTCTCGACTCTGTTATCGTATTCGATGATGTATCGTGTGAAAGACAAAACAATATTCGAAACTATTTTGCTATGGGGAGACATAGCGGTGTGGACACATTCTATCTATGTCAGACATATAGCCAGATACCGAAACAATTGGTACGTGACAACGCTAACTTGTTGATATTGTTCAAACAAGACGATCTAAATTTACGACATGCATACAATGATCACGTTAACATAGATATGAAATATGATGCTTTCAAAGACATCTGCATGGAAGCGTGGAAGGATCGTTATGGATTTCTAGTCATAGACAAAGACTCGCCAATAAATGAAGGTAGATATAGAATCGGCTTTGATCGATTCATAATTGTTTCCGACGAAGTATAAAAGTGGTTGCACTGTAGTAATGTAATCAGTCCTCTTGCTAACACACGATGGCAATGAATAAGGAGGAACGACTCGCGTATGATATAGACACGATAAGCGACAACATAAGGAAAAAATATCATGCATTACAACACGGTATCAGAGAAAGCGACGAGGCGTTTAGAAAAAATTACAGACCGATTCTGGAACCGTTAGAAGCTATTTCACGAAAGTTAAGTGGTGACATGATGGAGGAGGAGGAGGAGGAGGAGAAGCAGCAGATAAAACAAGAAGAGCCTACACAACACGTAATAACAGAAAACGAAAGTGGTATGCAAAGTCAGAACGCTTCTCATTTCAGTGAAGAGGACGCCTGGAACCCTAACGCTTCATATTTCAGCGAGGATTCATTAGCAAACAAATATATGCGTTTGTGTGAATCGGCGGACTGTAAACGGATTATAGATCGCATGTATGGTGTTCGATACGAAGGTGGTAAATTTATGATAGGTGATTCAAATGTAAAAATCGATGATAACGACAACTTTCATGTCAAAGGAAAAATTTACGAGGGTACACCTGGTCTGTATGAACTTTTGTTTATGAAACTACCGAAAAAATACAATAAGGATGATATGAGGAAATATAAGTCCATACTACTAGCAACCAACGGACACAAACAAAAATATAAACACAATACGCGAATAAACAATAACAGTGGCGTCAAGTACCGACTAGTAATATCTAAATTGTTTGCACGAAAACGTACAGGGAGTGGCTATATGGAGATGAAACCGAACACTGCAATCGATTACGTGCATTGGGATGATCCTAACGAGTTGGTTAATAGATTGAGACTGTTAATGGCGTCTCAAAATAGCGACCATACTGGTCATAGGAATGAAATCGTTTCGATATTGGAAGAATTACGTGAAACCGGCATTATCATATAAAAGCAGACGCACCGTTCTATAACCATCAGTTCTTCTTCATAAATATGAGTGTAGACAAGTTCGGTAGACACGACAGCGCTGTAAGAGTGCGAAAAGAAACTCATCGAAGTCTGCGTGAGGATATCGGTTTAGGAGTGACTAACGATGGTCACTTTGATGTGAAAAACAAAAAGATATGCAACTTGGGTGATCCTGAAGAGTTGCACGATGTTGTTTCTTTACAGTACGTAAAGGACACATGCTTACAGTACAAGAACGACGACAACGCTACCGTAGACGCAAAAGATCATCGAATAATAAGGCTAAACGATCCGCTTAAATCAAGAGATGCAGTCACAAAACGATACGTAGACGAGAAGAGTTTGAAAAAAGATCGTGCAGGTAACGTAATCGTTAATGACTGTCGACTAACGCATGTGCAGGCACCTGTTGACTTCAAAGACACAGTGAATTTGGAATTTTTACACGCACACACAATCAGTTTGCAAAACGATACTTTCTACGCTGCCGGAAGAAAAATTACGAATATAGCGAACGGTGTCAATGACAAAGACGCAGTCACTGTACGACAAATGCACGAATTAAAATTACATATAAAGACCGAATTGTACAAGGTCACTCAGGTATTTCACGCTCATATAATCAATCTAATAAAGTTTGTCTATAAATATCAAGACAGCACGACACAGCGTTCAGTCCTGTCTGAATATATTGAAGAGGTGGGGCGTTTAATAGACGTTCTCGATACGGAAACGGAAATCAAGGATTGGAGATCTGTTTACAAGAATGCACGTACTTCGTAAGAAAAGAATGGGGCGTGGTGTAATTGGAAAAATACTTAAAAACACTGTGCCCGCTATCGTTTCGTCAGTACCTACTTTGATTAATCGAGCGGTGGACGCATTACCAGTAGAATTACACCTACCGGGCTACCGATTCTGTGGACCTGGAACAAAACTCAAAGAGAGATTGGCACGTGGCGAGCGCGGAATCAACGAGCTGGACGAAGCCTGTCGCGAACACGATATCGCCTACGCAAGGTACAAAGACAACAGTCGAAGACGTATAGCTGATCGCGTTCTTGCCGACAAGGCGTGGGATCGAGTGAAAGCTTTGAATTCAGGCATCAGCGAAAGAGCGTACGCGGCGGCCGTAGCGGCAGCGATGAAGGCGAAATCGGCAGTGGGTGGAGGGAGCTCGCGTAGTGGTTGCAGAAAAAAGAAGAAGAAGAAGGGTTCAGGAATTAAACGTCAATCCGTGAACAAACGCAAAACGACCTGCAAACGCAAAACAGTCCCAAGACATAAACGTAACAATAAAAAAATAGCGTCAGGTCTATACCTACGTCCTTACAGACAAAAAAACTAATTTGCATACCAGTGCGTGCATTGTCTGACAGTGATTTGTATGTGTACGCAAAACTTTTGAAAATACCTTATTTCAGAGGAGTTTTTATGCGTAACACTTTACCACACACACGACCATGGAAGAATGAGAGTGCAGTTGTTAATCTAGACAGTGCAGAAGGACCTGGTACGCACTGGGTTTGCTACAAGAAGCGAAACAAACAAGTTTACTACTATGATGCGTATGGTAATATGCAGCCACCTCTTGAGCTGACACAGTATTTTGGAACCGACACTGACATTTACTACAATTACGAACGTGAACAGCCACCACACACAGTCATCTGCGGACATTTATGTTTGGACTTCTTAACCCGTGAGTGATCAGTAAGCGACAAGATGTCTTCGCTGTCGGTCACCTTAACAGGTACGAATGCTGCTGCTCTTGTATGTGACTTTTTCCCGCCTCTCGAACTAACAAACGGCGAATGGTATGTAGGTCTATTGGACTTTACTACATACAACAGTATACCGAACGTGATTGAAGGAAAAAACAACGTGTTTCCAGTACTACGAGACGGAACAACGTGGGACTTGATAACTTTACCTACAGGTGCTTATGAAATCGGTGACATAGAAGCCTTCCTCAAAAAGCAGTTAGGAGACTCAAAGATTAGTCTACGTCCTAACAACAATACACTGAAATGTGAACTGACTTGTGCACTGGATATTGACTTTCAACAAACAGTGTACCGTATCGGTGATATGTTGGGTTTCAAGGAAAAGCGTCTGCTTGAAGCGAATAAAACTCACACGTCTGACGCCACAGTTAACATTATAAAAGTGAACAGTATACTGATAAGGTGTAATATAGCGCAAGGATCATACAAGAACGGTAAAACCGAGCACACACTGCACTCGTTCTATCCGTCAGTCGAACCAGGATTCAAAATAATTGAATCGTCTACAAACGTCATATACCTACCTGTGAATGTGAGTCGTTTGGACAACATAACATTATCTTTACACGATCAGGACGGTGACGTAATAGATTTTCGCGGAGAAGTCATCACTGTGCGTTTACATCTAAAACGACTATAGACATGGGCTTGTACTTTGTTTCTTCGCCACCGCTGCTACCACAGTCGTCAGTAATAAAAAAAGAAGAAGAAGAAAGATCAGTTAGGAAACGCATCAGTACTCGTTCGAAACTGAAACGATTAACATCAGTTAACCGCCGTTTCCTGATTTCACTGGGTTTTGTTGTTGTAAACAAGTAACATGGCGAGTGGAATATTATCAGTGGAGCAGCAACCGTTCTTTGAAGACAGTATCACACACTTTTCATTTCACTCACACGCACCGTACGCAACAACAAGATATGGAAACAATGATGAAATACGTGTGCCAATACAACAACAGGACGTCTTTACACTGCCGTCAGAAAGTTTCCTCTACATCGAAGGCAAGTTGGTTAAAAACCCTAGTGCGGCTGCAGATACTGCACTGAATGTGGAACTGGTGAACAATGCTATAGCATTTCTCTTTGAAGAGATTCGTTACGAGTTGGCCGGAGTGGTAGTGGACCATACCAGAAACGTCGGTGTTACGTCAACTATTAAAACTTTTCTATCACTCAACAACAACACACGTAACGCAATGGAAAACGCAGGTTGGGTGGCACCGACCAAGAACATATTAAAAGTGAATGATGACGGCGAATTCAATTTTTGTATACCACTGAAAATGCTAATGGGATTCGCAGAAGACTATACACGCATCGTGCTGAACGTGAAACAAGAACTTATACTCCTACGTGCTTCTACCGACATAAATGCTATGGTTTTAGTAAGCGGACAAACGACTGCTAATTGTGTTCTTGAACTAGATAAAGTTTACTGGAAAATGCCTTATGTACATGTAGCTAATGTGTACAGATTACCACTGTTACGACTCATAGAGAAAGACCACCCGATAACTATGCCTTTTAGGACCTGGGAGTTGCACGAGTATCCTGCCTTACCACAGACTAAAAGGCAGAATTGGATTGTCAAGACCTCGTGTCAGCTAGAAAAACCACGCTTTGTTGTGTTAGCGTTTCAGACAGCAAGAAAAAATGTACTGACAGCACACGCCGATGAATTTGATCACTGTAACGTGATCAATGCGAGACTGTTTCTAAACGACAAGTATTATCCTTACGATAATTTAAACTTGGATATTGGGAAAGACCGTTTTGCATTATTGTACAATATGTACGCCAGTTTTCAAAGTCCGTATTACCACCGTTTAGACGGCAGCCCAGTACTGACACCGGAATTATTCAAATCAAAAGCCCCGCTGTTTGTGTTCGATTGTAGCAAGCAAGACGATACACTTAAGTCTTCAGCAGTTGATGTACGTTTAGAATTTGAATCGTCAATGAATTTTCCTAGACAGACAACCGCCTACTGTATGATACTACATGATTCGCTTGTAGAATATACACCATTGTCCAACACAGTACATAGACGTGTTTAAGTCTTATTTTATACATATTTTGTAAATACTAGTTTTAAATATACATATTTGTAACATTATAATATTGGAGCTGTGTGTGTGTGTGTACGTATTTTTAATTGTAAAACTAGTTTAGATATATTTTCATACTTGTAACAATATAATCTTGGAGCTGTGTATGTATTTTTAATTGTAAAAACTGTTTAATATAATCTTGGAGCTGTGTGTATGTATTTTAATAAATGTATATATTACACACACTTTATTATTATTATTTGTATAACCCACTCCATAATGTATACGCATAACAATTTGATCATACACATACGCGCGCGCACACACACACACACACACACACACACACACACACACACACACACACACACACACACACACACACACACACACACACACACACACACACACACACACACATGTATTAAATTCAATAAATAATAATGCGCTTGATAATGTTTTAATGCAAATAATTTTAGGAAAGTCTACATTCCGCTTTCATAAGGAAATAGTCACTGCTTACAGCTATGTATGTATGTCCACAACAGAATTAGAGAGATATAAATGTCATCATACGCTGGGACCTACTTTCTAAATTTGTTACATTAAAAATGTTTGTTTAAAGCAATTTTTCAGAAAAATTGTAACAGACATAATAATTTGATCATACACACACACACACACATACACACACACACACACACACATGTATTAAATTCAATAATGCGCTTAATAATGTTTTAATGCAAATAATTTTTACGTTTAAATAAAATCTGCACATACATTAAAATTAAATAAAATCTGTACACTTACCAAAAACTAGTATGTGTTGTCTATACACCCTTAATGATGAAAGTTGTGTGTATACTGAATGCGCACAAACAGTCTTTCAACTATTAAAAAAATGCAGTGATAGCTTTCACGCAGGCAGTCAAATGCGAAATTGCCACTATAAAAATACGGTAAGAATATATTTTCAGAAATTGTAATTTGATCACACACACACACACACACACACACACACACACACGCGTATGTATTAAATTCAATAAATAATGCGCTTGATAATGTTTTAATGCAAATAATTTTTACGTTTAAATAAAATCTGTACATACAATAAAAATTATACTCAGTTATTAACGTATTCAAAATGTTTCAATAATGCGCTTGATAATGTTTTAATACAAATAATTTTTACGTTTAAATAAAATCTGCACATACATTAAAATTAAATAAAATCTGTACACTTACCAAAAACTAGTATGTGTGTTGTCTACACACCTTTAATGATGAAAGTTGCGTATACTGAAGACGCACAAACAGTCTTTCAACTATTAAAAAAGATGCAGAGTGATAGCTTTCACGCAGGTAGTCAAATGCGAAATTGCCACTATAAAAATACGGTAAGAATATATTTTCAGAAATTGTAATTTGATCACACACACACACACACACACACACACACACACACACACACACACACACACACACACACACGTATGTATTAAATTCAATAAATAATGCGCTTGATAATGTTTTAATGCAAATAATTTTTACGTTTAAATAAAATCTGTACATACAATAAAAATTATACTCAGTTATTAACGTATTCAAATGTTTCAATAATGCGCTTGATAATGTTTTAATACAAATAATTTTTACGTTTAAATAAAATCTGCACATATATTAAAATTAAATAAAATCTGTACACTTACCAAAAACTAGTATGTGTGTTGTCTACACACCCTTAATGATGAAAGTTGCGTATACTGAATGCGCACAAACAGTCTTTCAACTATTAAAAAAGACGCAGAGATAGATTTCACGATGTATCAGCACATACACAAGCAGTCAAAATGAGAAATTTTCGCTAATTTTCTGTGCGTATATATATTGTACACTGGTAGTGGGAGAAAGCTTGCATGTCCGTTTTTAGAGTAATTACTGTCCGCGGTGTTAATGCTTGACAGGTGTCAAATTAGAAAGTAGAGTTGTCCGTTTTTAGAGTAAATAGTTTATAATCCATAATTAATCCTAATTACTGTCAACGCTGCTAATGACTGACAGGTGTCAATTAGAAAGTAGGACGTCGTACACAAGGTTAATGACCTCTGGTTTAAGTTATCGAATAACTATATCTAATTCAGTATCGTTGTGTGTGCATAGACTTGTTTGGTTGAACCGATCAATGCGGTCAACGTACTCGTATCAAAACCCTGTATTTAATTATTTAAAACAAATTATGGTTTATTTTAATTTATTTCGTTATAAACCTCCGAATATGCATGCAATTATTTGTATAGTAATCAGAAATGTGTGAGAGAGACATTTTAATAATTTGTAGGTTGTATCTTACAATCATGAAAATTATTATTTAAACTGATAATTGTTTTATTAAAATCTTACAATGACGAAATATTATTATTTCATTGTTTACGATATATATATTTAATGCAAAAATGAATTTTTAAAATTACAATCGTCTGTAAGCTATATTTAAGTTCGTGTACACACATACAAATCGTTTGAATAAGGGAATTCTTATCAACGTTTGCAGCGAGAGAGAGAGACATATACAATGTGTGTATGTGTACACAAAACTTTTGAAAATACCTTATTTCAAGGAGATTTTTTTATGTGTAACACTTTACCACACACACAGACTTGACAGTATATTAATTTCTAAATCGTGGTCAATGACTGTCATGTGTCAAAAAAAGGACGCAACGAGGTAGGTGATAAATATATTTCCTGGTGATTACATTTTAGTATCGCTACTTACAATAATCCATAAGTAGCACGACGCTTATGTAAAACTGATGACATAAAGAGAGAGAGTTTATATCGTGATCGACAACTGTGTCTAGAGACAAAGAGAGAGGAGGGGAGAGAGAGTTGATATCGAAGTCGTCAACAATTTACTATAATATAGTTTGAATTTCCCACCGAAGAAAAATGTTGGCAGATCCGTTCTATACACACAATAATGCAGGATTGGTAACCCTGATCATATATTTTAATATACACTATAATACACACACATATCAAGTTTGAACCCATACATAGGTTGGTAAACCTGATCATATAGATTTAATATACATTATAACACACAACAAATTTGAACTCATGCAAGGTTGGTAACCCTGATCATATATTTAATATATACACTATAATGCATCAAGTGATAGAAAGTGAAAGTGATCTAGGCTCGCGAAAGGCGGCATATAAAAAAATAACACGGATGCTGTGGTCCAGATACGCGAAAAAGTCGCGGATCTTGACACAGATCAGCGAAAAAGTCGCGGATGCTGTGGTCAGTAGAAAGTGAAAGTGATTTAGGCTCGCGAAAGACGGCATATATTCGCTGATATGGAAATCAATTTAATTAAAAAAATAAAAATATCAAATAAAAAAAATAAATAAATAAAAAAATTTATTCGCGGAAATTCGCGGTCCAGTAGAAAGTGAAAGTGATTTAGGCTGGCGAAAGACGGCATATATTTGAACTTGACGCGCGAAAGGCGCCATGAAATTTGATTGGTCGATGCTGCTGGTCCAGCGGTGGTGGTGGGGGAATAACGGTACTTGGGTCAGGATCCCCATTTTCCCTCTACTGTTATCACTAATTAAGTTATTATCTGAAGACAATAATAGCACAACTTGGGCGGAATTGTAACAGTAGGACCTACTAGCATCAGGAGAATATTGATTTAGTATGCTGAGCACTCGCTCACTATTTTCAACGAAATAGATTTATTATTGGATACATTTTGATATTAGATTATTTTTCAATTAATTATCAGAAAAAGTACGAAAATCCCGTTTACCCTATTATTTGTTTGTTTACTGAAGTGACAGTTGTAACCATAGCATAAATACTAAAATTCCAAACAATCAGATTTGTTTTGATTGTTCATCTTCTTTTTTCTCTTTTTTCACAGTACTAAATAATATAGAATATAGAACTTTCACTTGTGAAACTTACTTGTTTTTCTTTCCGAACGCGGAGTCTGTCTCAAACTGCTGACGAAGGCGAACACCACGCCGAAACGCGTTCGGAAAGAAAAACAAGTAAGTTTCACAAGTGAAAGTTCTATATTGTGTATTAATCAGATTTGTGTTAAACTTCTCTTTTGACTGATAACCTTTGTCAAATAATTTATAAATTTCCAAAACTGTACACTATATTCGGATTTTGGTTAAAATTGTCTTTCGTTTGTTATCCCACATGGAATTTACAATCTACCAAGCTTTTACCCCACTTTTTGGGCCCTGGCGTTCCAAAATTTTGTAATTGCCAAAACTTAAAATTACTGTATATTTATATTTCAGTTAATCTGATACGGCACAAGAATTTTTGTGATTTTATCAGAATTATCAGCAAGTTTTTGGCTTTGAGCATCCGAAAATTTCTAATTTTCAAATATGACGATAAATTAATTTTTCGGTTAAAATTCCAATTACTTTAATATCCCCCACGGACTTTTGCGATTTTTTTCAAAATTTTGAACCTCGCACATTTCTGTCTCTCACTCCCCCCCCCTATTTTTTTGGCGAGATAAATCTTAAAAACAATATGGCTCTGTAGAGTAAAAGTATGGAGACGCGTGCCAAGTTTTACGAAAATCGGTTGATACGTTTAAAAGTTGTAGTGTGGCATATCCCAAAGAGACAGACTGATAAATAGACAGGCAAACGCCAAACGGTCAAGTAGAAACTGAGAATTCGTTTCTCTCTTTCAACGAATAATAATCTACATCGAATCATACAAGTAACCGAAACGGTGGGCTACGGTTCGTGAAAAGCCCTCAAGTGTAAAAACAAGGAAGGGAGAGAAGAAGAGAAGGAGAAGAAGAAGAAGAAGAAGAAGAAGAAGAAGAAGAAGAAGAAGAAGAAGAAGAAGAAGATGATGATGATGATGATGATGATGATGATGATGATGACGACGACGACGACGAAGAGGATGATGATGATGATGACGACACGACGACGATGATAATAAAGATGATGTAGGAGCACTGTGCAGAGACCGATAATGGTCATAGGAGGACTTAGGAAGAGGAAGAACATGCAATCACTAGCACTTTAATACCTAATGGAGTGTAATGTGTATATCAATAACAATATGCAATTATCGCCGTGGTCTACTACTCACGTTCAACACGTATTAAAAATTTAATCTAGTTTAACGGTGCTTTAATTTCCTATAAATTAGTGATGTATTACGTAATACTCGTATGTATGTCCGCAGGAAGGCGCGAGTAACTCATGAAATCAGGTGAACCGCCCGAAATAATTCTAATCGGAAACTATTAAAACGCGATAACAGAGGAAACGGTATTTCACGCGCGCAGAATGTGTGTGTCCTGTGTTAGTAGGACTAAGCGGTGCGGATGTTATTTGAATTATTACATGCGTTTCGGCTACGCTCCAGTACGTTTCAGGAACCAGTGTCCAAATCTAGGCAGTGTGTCACTACATTCCAGTATTAACAGATCTATATTGGAATCAGAAAGAAATCGCCCGAACAAAATTGAAAATATCCAAAACATAACTAAAACTTGCAGTTGTTACCATGATACGATTTAAGACCACCCTCGCCGCTGGAACCAATCATTTCTGATTTCTGTCGTCCTGACACCCCATTCTTGCGTTGGCATTTACCAAATGTTTTCATAGGATTCCTCATTCTTTCTTTCCTAACATCTTACTTTTCATAAGGTTCATTATAAAATCTTTATGTTTAAGATATGTCCCTATTAAATCTACCTAGTTTCCGTTTTTTATGCCTTTGCTCTCTCCTCACCCTTTATCACCTGTAAATTCCTTTCAGTCCAGTTAGTGGATCACTTTCCTGCTTATTCACATTTCCGGATGGATCTTTTCCTGATTTCGTAATATTCAGAATATATGTAACTTCCAATAAGGTTTTAGAAAAGGCTCAGTAGAAAGAAAATATTTTTGTAAGTCCAAATGTCGACCGGTATCCAGACATTCAGACAATTTGTTTTGTCGATTACCAGAATGCCATGGATCAGATTACTAAATACGAAAATTTCAGTGACTTGCTGAATTCTTAATGAAATGAGACTCAATGTAAAACATTCCCAAATTACTAGAAATATGTGAAGGACTGAGAAGAGACCTACTAAAACAGAAAATGGAAATAGAAGGCAACTCGAAATCAAAGACGAGTCTGCCAAAGTTGCTTTTTGTCTCCTTTATGACTTATTCACTGAATTTGTGAATTCACTGAAGTTGCAGATCGTCCTAAACGAGGAAAGGTAGACAGGTTTATTATCAATAAATACGTCACAGGAACTGTACGGCATCAATAGCAGAAACCGAAGAAAATATTATATTGAATACAGTTGTGTGTTTGGCGTCAGCAACAATTGTCCTGATGACGACAATAAACATTGTCGAAACGTCGGCACAAGTAAGTTAAAATTTGTGTTATATTCTTTGACCGACCCTCACAAACCCTTCACCGGAAAAATTGTATAGAATATAAGAAAATATAATAGAAGCTAGCGAAAACGAAAGTTTCTCGATTAATACCACGAAGAAAAAAACCATGTATTACCAGGACAGGAAACCATCAAAGAGCTACTAGTTATCATTACGCAGGACTACAAGGTCGCATTGCTGTGATCATTGCACGGGTTGTGATCTTTAAATAGTGGAATAAATAATTAAACACAGAGAAAATGCTACTCACAACTTTAATAACAGTTTCAATAAACAAAGACACTCTTATACATAGTTCTCTGACTTACACGATTGTCCAGTGCACATTACTTGTGCATATAAATTGGGGAGCAAGTAGCTGTTTAGATACTTCAAATAAAAAAAAAAAAAAACGAAACAACAAGAAAATTATTCAAAAACTTTTTAAAACGCTTTAATATAGTATAAACTTTAACTTCTTTCCGACTAATAACATTAACATGTTATGTTTGATATCGGTGCAGCTGCATGGATTAGAACGCGGACACACACACACACACACACACACACACACACACACACACACACACACACACACACACACACACACACACACACACACACACACACACACACACACACACACACACACACACACACACACACACACACACACACACACACACACACACACACACACACACACACACACAAAGAACACGTGAAACTATGATTTTTTAAATCTGAGTATTCCGAAAAATACTGATATACAGAATAATCAACGATAAAATATTCATAGAGACAAATAACTATACACTGGTAAATATACACAACAATAAACTCATAGCCTGTAAGTATAACCTACGAGGGTATTTTCTTATTGAGTATGATTTTTCAGGTACCTACGTGAAGTAATACTTGTCTTTATAAAATTTTATCAGCTTCTAATGATAAGTCATTAAAGGTCGTTAAACGAATTTATAAATGCTCTACACTATGTTCTTATCCGAAAATTTTGTTCAAATAACAATAGCTCATTTTGGCAGTAGATTTTTGTTGTTTGTAGTTGAAACTTGGCAGTTTTTTAATTAAACTAATAACCTCAGAATAAGATTAATCATGTCCTCTTGGCGAGGCTCTGTCTTCACCGAATGGTATGTATTATCACGTTGTAAGGGCGACTTAAAGCAAGTGTCACAACGCGGTTACATATGGGGACCTCTCGACCTTTCGCAAAGAAAATCCGATCTTGTGAAACTGATAAATTCCGAACTGTGAAACTGGGGTTACGAGATACATTCGGAAGGATAAAATACTATTAAGACGGGCGCACGGGTCGTCGTTTTTGAATAGTGGAAATAGATTAACTGAACACAGAAAATAATCATTATTACAACTTTAATTACAGTTTAAATAAACGAAGGCGCTTTTACGAGAGTTCTTAATATATACGATAGTCTAACGCACAAAAATGTCACTTATTTAACAGTGTTGCACTAAATAGTGCAAATAATCTATTACAGCTGTCCGCATAAATAATTCAAATAATCACTTTCACTAAGCGCACACCAAACAGTAGTCTTAAACTACCTCCGCTTCAGAATACTGAATTCATACCCTGGCTGCAGCGTAGTACGTGACGAAACTGACTGGATGCTGATAGAACAATCAGCCAACGTCTGGAAGGATCTAGAGCATCGCGTAATCCTGCCGCTCACACAGCCCGTGCAAAGTGTGTCACGTAACCATAAATGTTCTCTATCCTCCCGTCAGCATAGCAACACATACCCCGACATACAGCCAAAAATATGTGGAGCAGAATGAAAGTGACATTGTAGTAATAAGCAAAATAAATGTCCGACGTATACACTTAACGAATGTTAGAAAGTAGCTAATCTACTATAGCGTACGCCGTGAAGAATTAAAGCTTTCATGTTATGATGTATTCCTCAAACAATTCATAAGGGAGCTTGTTATAAGCTATTAGACGGATGACGTTTGTGTTTGGAGAGAAAGAACCACTAACATCTATGAGGCAAACTGAATGAAACCTAGTAATGCTCGTTCAGTTAGCAGGAAAACGAATTGAAATATTTTTTCGTGAATGTTTTTGCAATCAGAATTTACAGGTAAAATTGACGCTACAAAGTGAGCAGACACAAACTGTTAGCATGTTACAATCGTGTCGAACATTCTTTTCTACTCTTTTCATGGAAATACCAATTACTGCTGATTTAATCGGATTTAAAGCTAATATGAACAAAGTAAATTTTGAAGCGGGGTTTTGTGAAATTAGAACCTTCCAGGAAAACTGAAAAAAGATTACAATGTTTGACAAAGTTTTAATTACACGGTAAGTCAAAGTAAGCGAAAATCACTTAATCATTTTGTATCGTTCCTTTTTTTATCTAACCGTTAAAACCTTCTCTACGTGTAATTGTAACCAGTAATTTTAATTAAATATTAACACATAGTACGATATTATTGTGCCTTTAATAACTTCAGAATACAATTAGGCCTAATTAGAAAACAATAATTTTTTTTTTTACCTTTTTCACCGTAATTAACAGATTAAATATATCTACTACTCAGTCTTGTAATTTACCTGAAGTTGTCAGTAGCCACTCATTGTGTCTATTTTAACTTCCCATTGAGCATTTGAAGATTTTTTTAGATATCTCTTAGCAAAAACTGACTTATTCTATTCAGGTTCGAATCACGACTCGATGCTTTTGAAACCACTTTACTTGTGTTGAGATTTAAAATACGTACTTCAGCCGATTTAATTTTCAAGTTTTAAAGCCAACTGGCTTGGAAACACTACATTAAACAGAAAATAAAAAACTAGATTTAAGATGTAAGGAAATTAACTGGGTGGTAGACAGAAAATCTAATCTCTCTATAAGCAACAAACTTCTTCTCTATAAAACTGTCCTTAAATCCACATGAACTCACGGAATCAAACTGTGGGGTTGCGTCACCAAATCTAACATAGCACTCATACAAAGAGCCTACGAGCTATCGCAGGCCCCCGTGGTAGGCCTATGTGTCCAACCACGCTTTGCACACAGACTTCCATATTTCATACGTCCGTGAAGTCATTCACGAACGTGGTACTAGACACCATACAGCCTGCAATCGAGAGAAGATTGAGAAGACTTTGGCCATCCGACTTTTAAGGACTACGAGGTGACATCGCTGGATGGATATCCAGAAATCACTTCACGCCATCTAGTTGTACATTTCTTATGCGTTTACACTAATCAGCAGATTAGCTTAAAGAATGTATTTTCTGATTGCTAATAAATAAGTAAAAAGTTTAATCTGACTTGAGACTAAAATCATTTTAAAATATATAAATAAAATGACATTAAAATAAAACTCAATGATGCTGTATCAGGTAAACGACAATTACATGAAATAAAGATCTTATAATTTTAATATTAAATCAGGCCTGTGCAGGTTATAATAATTGATAATTAGTAGGTAATTATTAATAAAAATTAATATTGACAATAAAACGTTAACAGTTAAAGATATGTTGTAATTGTCAATTGTAATTCATGTTATTATATCATAAGTGTTACTTACAAGTGAGGCTATAGAAAATTTCAGTTCAGGTTTGGCAGTAGACACAGGTGTCAGACTGTAATCCTCCAGACAAGCAGATGTTTTGAATATAAAAATAGTTTTAGGAACTTTCCCAGGGTTTGTAAAAATTTCATCCTCTTTCTCAATAAGCGTGACTGTCAAGGAAGAAATAATCGTAAACAGTAATCGTAATCGTATGTGCTACCAAAAGTTTCCTAAGCCCTTATCTGGACAAGCAGCTGTGGAGGAATCAAGGACCAGTGTGTTGGGGTAGCGGAAGACAGATTTGTGAAAAACATGGGAAGTCTGGTGAGACACACAGTAGGAACTGATGGTGACGAGGTCCAGTCAGAACACATAAATGTCACCATAAAGTTGATATCCTTTTGGGGTAAGTCAAGTAATGGGTCACAAGTATGAAGGCAGGTGTACTCCGTGTGAACATTGGTAAAGGCAGGTATTGTACTCCGTGAGAACGTTTAATCTAAAGTAGTAAAAAAACACCAAATCGTGACGTAGGGTCACATGATGCAGTCTTTGACGAATAATAGGAAGTCTTATAGAAATTTTAAGAAACTAACCTCACTTCAACTAGTTTTAGCCAATTATAGTTAAGGTTTTAGAAATAAGAGAGGGAACATCCCCACTACTGTAAATAAGGGTTACAACCTACGAATTGTGTATAAAAGCCAAGCAAATGCTGGATATTTGATTGTGAGTGTTCTTAGAGATTAGATCTGAGTTAGAAGGTTTTCTAAGAGAGGCTCTCTAGCCATTGATAGTCTGTCTGACTTTTACATTGATCTGAGTTAGAAGGTTTTCTAAGAGAGGCTCTCTAGCCAGTGATAGTCAGTCATACTTTTTGTTCTTTGAAAATTTTTAAAGCGTTACTAAATTAGTTACATTAATTGTTCAGACTAAGTAGACTACTAGTAACTGAAGGTACTTAAGAGTTGAGTTGCGAAAGTTGTAAAATTATAAAAGTTCTGTATTTACGAATCATCAATAAATTGTCATCAGAGATGAAACGGTTCATATCAATGATTTAAATTCACCTCCGAAGCCACAACAACTAACAGTTGTAGCCTAGGAGTCACTCGATAGGTTACAACAGATAGAATATTTGTTAATGTACATATTTTCTATTTGTAACATTAAATGCAACTGCATACTGGATGTTAAGAACATATTGAAACATTAAAAGATACTTGTATTGAATTGTGATTAGTATTTCATGGATCTGTCGTTGCCTGGCTCTATATTATGTAGCGATAAAATACGGTTTGTTGTTTCTATTTTTAAGTTTAAGAATTATTTTATCTGTTACCGATAACTTTAAATATGTCGTGAATACAGTCACCACTACACAACTTGCCACCTGTAACTTAACGTGACTTAATGTTTAGAACTTATTAAATCTAATTATTGTCTTGGGAGACCGTCTCATTTTGTCGCATCGTAGTAAGACTACACAAGACGGGCGGAAAGTTAGCATCGTACGTATTAACACATATAGATACAACTGTATTGGAATTGCTGTGGGCTCCATTGCACACATATTACCAGAGACAGTTGAAAAGTTCCTAGCGCGACATCTATAGCATAGCGGTAGAACTATTTTTAGTGTGTTGTAGTATTCATATTTCATTAATACATGTTAATTTCCAAAGCTGTCTGTCAATTTATTCATTATTTATCAGCCGTTTGAAACTTACATGTCACACGTGTTTTGAAAAATACACAAAATCAAACATCGTGCTGAGATTGAATTGTTTGTTAAAAGAGGTCTAGCGTCAACGGAAATTCACAACGAAATGATAAATGTGATAGGAGACGCTGCGCCTTTAAAACAATACTTGTAAGTGGGCACTAGTTTATAAGTTGTAGTACGTGCGTTGAAGGTGATCTCCAAAGTAGACGCCCCAAAGGTGCAATAACTTCAGATATCATTAAAAAAAATCATGTCGGTGTTGGAAGACCGGTGAAAGACAGTGGACGATATTGATGAGATCATAGAAATCATACATTAACATGTGTATCATATTTTAACTAAGAACTTGGTGAGAAAAAACCTTTTTGCAAGCTGGGTGCCGCTGGACGCCAACTTTTTGGCGTCCGGACAGCATTTTCAACGCTCGTACGACCACGTTTTAACTGGAATGCCCATTTAAAAAAAAAGATAGTTTTTTAGACACATTATAATCTCACTTAAAAACCATCTCCTGATACACTTACCATTTTGCTGTGAACTTCCATTAGCGCTAGACGTTTTTTTACAAAGAATTCTTGGTTTTGTCCATTTTTCAAAACACTTAGTAAATTCAGAACAGTTGGTAAACAATGAACAAATCGACAGATACTGACAGATAGATTTGGAAATTATCAGGTGTTTACGTGAAGTATGAGTCTTACAACACGTGAAAAATTTTAGTTCTGGCGCTAAGCTAAGTACAGTCTATATCGCTCCGCGTTATAGCTTTTCACGATACACAACTATGCGAGTAACTTTGATACTAAGCATACAGGCACGACTTATTAACATAGCGAAACGTAAAGACCTTTTATTGAAGTGTGGTACAAACAATACGATGTGCTGTAGGTATTCCTATATGGCAAGATCAATTCACGAACAGATAGGAAGGAAATTCATTGATAACTGGCGGAATTTTAATCCGCAACGCGTAGAACAGGAACCAGTATCTCGTAATAGTCATTAGCGATGCTACACGGATTGTTAAATCTAGGTACTCGCTTTGTGTAGACGCCTTTTTCCCTCCCTAATGTATATAGAGTTATGTGGTTGGACTAGACCGATATTATGTTAATGTAAGTAGAATTATTTGTCCTGTGTGGGATTCGCAGCCGCGGACGTTGTGAACAGACAGAACGAGTTAGTGACAACTTTATAGTTAGTCGTACTAACCGCATAATTAATACCTGCCACAAAGTAAGCATCGGTAACCACAGCGAGAAGCGACGATCTAGTGAAAACAAAGTAACGAAGGATAAGTCCGAAGCTTTCTACTAATTAGTGAGGACGACGAGAAAGCAGCCGGGACAAACGACGGAAAGCCACGTCCGTGACGATATGCACCAGTTATGGTGCACGGTTTAGTTTAATCAGAGTTCTCTGTTTCCGCTGCTGTCAAAGCTCTTAGATTTGTGAACTCGCACAAACTCTCTGCAAATGACGGCTGGGTCAGACTTCCATTCAAAGAGCAATAACGCCGCCAAAACTGCAGCAGCGTATTATTTGCTTGGACTTTAACTCGAACTGTTCAATCAGCCAGAGTCCAATCGATGGTGCAGTCAGTAATGTTAATGCGGCGGATATCGTTGTGTAACAGGCTGTACTGTTTAAATGTCTTCGGTTTGGCGAAAAATAATATCTATTTAATTTCATTCTTTGTTTTAGATTTCTTAGCCAAAAATAATCTTAAGTGGGCGAAGTTCATATCTGTGTTGTAGTTTTATTCACAATTCATGCCTTAATGAATTTTGAACACAATACAAGAACACGAGCGTTTAGTCAACGGGGCAAGGTATTTGCCTCTATTTACTCTATAAGATCTGAAAAAATATAGTTTCTTTATTTCTTTGACGAAGACATAAAAATAGCCAATGTTTTGCATTGTTCCTTTTTTTTTTACATAAAATAGGAAAGGGTGAGCGATTTCGAATTTTCAATCGGTGTTGGATTGTATTAGGTAACTTTTCGATTTAAAGAGCAAAGTCGTGTCCATTAAAACCCGTTATGAATGCTTGTAAAATCCAATTATATCAATGGTTTAAGTTTACAACTACTTAACATACGACTCAGTTGTTACTTCATTTATACTTAATTATCAAGTTAACAAGTTTATACTTCATTACCCTAGATCCGTCGTGTGAATTCGTTTTTTATAAAAAACGAAGTCACACGACGGATATAAGGTAATTTATTAATTTATAAATAATGAAGTGACTTCGATACCAATAACAATATGTATGTATAATTATAATTATATTTGATAATTAGATTTGGTTGTACGGAAAGTATGACACGGGTGAAACTCGCGATTCGATTCAACAGTGTAAACAGTGTATGATTTTTTAAAAGAATATACAGTATCTAGTTGTATAATACATATGAGTATTTTTTGTTTTTTATCATTATAATTCCTATGGCAAGATTACTGAGTTGTGTTTACAAATTCTGTTGCAACTAGTGAGACAAATATACCTTATACCACCACACTCCAATGAAAAGAGAAGATTACTTCTGTCTGCATGTAGCCTACCCCATATAACAGATTATGACACAGGTATATCGTACCCGCAATTAGCCTGACCCAATAGTTAAACAGTAAAGGTTTACTAGGCAAGGAGACCACTTACCGGTATGTAATAACTTTCAAGTGATCGTCTAAAAGCCAGGCCTAATTATTGTGCTCCGGAAACGGAAGCCAAGCGGCGTGAAGTAGTCAGCCAACGTATGACACCTTTCCTCGGAGAAATTATTCTAATAACAATAAGAATGTTCACATTGGAACATTGTGTCGTGCACGTTTTCAGTGTTTATATCGCGAAGATTTATGATCCTAACAGGTGTTATAGTTTTCAATGACTTGAGGAGTGTCAGAATAAAACGTTGAACAGGGCGAACTTGATTATAGCAAAATGTAAATGAGTTAGAACGAAAGGATGTTTGCTGGAAGGATATGGGCAATTAAATTACTTAGGCATGCGACTCCCTTTTTTGTAAAATCGGTTTCCGTTTTTACATCTTATAATCTTCTTATTTCATTTTGTTTTATTGTTCCTACTAATTTTTTGCATTATCATTATACAGCTACTCATTTTGAGCGTTGTGGTTGATGTGAGAGCGTTTATATCTTTTCTGCAACCGTCATTCAACTCATTTCGGTTGTTCATTCTGTTGTTTTATACTAGTCTAAATGGTAACACGTAACGCGCTGATTATAATCACAATTTTATAATAATTATTTTGCAGAGGTCCCAAACACTCTTACACCCTGCCGATCCACCCACTGGGGTAGAAGGACACCCAAGGACACCCAGTAGAGGAACAGGGGACATGTGTGATAGAACGGTAGAACCTTTAGTATATCACACTTGAAAAAGACAGGAATAATAATAATAATAATAATAATAATAATACCAATAATATTAATAATAATAATAACCTTTAATAAAATAATTGAACATTGATTATTGAATAATACAATTAACATAAGTGGACAGTCTTAAATGTGTATTCAGTTATAACATATTTTGCTATGCTATCCGTAGACATGTACTGATATCTGTACCAATTCCAGTATACATTCGATGATTACTGCATCTACAATTATTTATAAATATAATTAAGCGATTATTTTATTATCAATATTTAAAATTGTAAATACTGTATTAAGTTAATTGTATTAATTATGGTTTGGCGTATTATAATTTTGTCCATGTACGTAAGTAAAACAATATGTAAGGAATGTAATTATTTTGCTGGTGTAAAACCAACTGCCTTGCACATACGCACGCGCGCGCGCGCATACACACACACGCGCACGCACACATACACACACACATTCACTCAATTAATTAATCTTGTTGTGTTTCATTTTTCTCTCTTGTCCGTACACAGGTCCAGACGATGACAATAAATATTGTAGAAACCACAGCGACACAAATAATGTAAAAATTTGTGTTATTCTTATTGACCGATCCACCTAAATCTTCTTCGTCAAAATAATAATAATAATTATTATATTAATATTAATCATATAATTATAACTGATAATTGCCGATCATCTCCTCATAGTCCAAGTTTAAATTAATTCAGTAAAGAACGTAGCCAGTGGTGAAAGCGAAGTCGGGACAAGTAATAATAACGAAATAACGAATTATTTTTTCTCCTGAAGTTTCAATTTCCAGTGAAGAAAGTTCACTGTCCACCTGTTCGGTAGAGATAGTTTATTACTCTATTCACTTTCCCCTTCTCCAAAGCATGTTCTTTTTCGATTCATGAGTTTCCGTCACGTGTGTTTTGATGCGTCCGCCCCATAAACATATCTATATGTCTTCTTTCTTCTGACTTCATTGAGATTTCCGTGAAATAATTGTTTTCCGCCACCAGTTTCCTCATAACACTCATTCCCGTTATGAGGACAGATATCGGCAATATACTCAGATGTCGGCCTTAGGTCTATATCCCCATTTGTTACTGTTTCAGAACAAATATTCTAGCAAAGGAGGCCTCATCATAAAATGGGTGAAACGTTTGGTGTTAAAGCATAAAGAATTTGTTATATCTAGAAATACAGTAGTTGCTACTGTACGATATCAACGAATCTCAAACTTCAATCTACTGAGACTCGTACACAGATAACACACAAACGAAAGTGCGACAAACCACAGTTTCATCTTAAATGTTTTGTTATACATCGCGTAGTGAGAGGGACGCTGACATTCATGGCAGCCATTACCCCGCTGACAAACAGCATCTGTTGGAGAGGCGTTTGTGTGGAATGTCCCGTCCACTGCAAGGAAACAAACCAGCTGGTCTGGGACGCGACCACACGCGAACCGCCACAACTGTGGTTTCCTATTTTTAGGAATCCGAAATGTGGTGGTGTTTACGGTCGAATTGACGACGAGAAATAGTCGCCACCTTTAAACAAAATACTGCCGCTCTGACTGGGCCAATAACGACCACGTAGAAATATGGCAGTCTGCGCGAAGACTACTAAATTAAAATGTTTGTGTTTGTTTTCTCCATAGACGGTGACGGACCCAAAGGAAGAAAAGACTACACAATTTCAGAATTTTAGGCCTAAGTTAAGAGTTTGAAAATACAAAGTTACAGAAAACATCCTATTTTTAAATGTCCTCATATCGGTTAGCATATGACTAAACAATGACAAATACAAAATTTCAAAGCCATGAAAATCGGGACATTCTCTCGTTCAAAATAGTTAAGCAGTTGTTTATGAGTTAGGTAAACTGTTATAAATGGGAGAACGCCCATTCACTCATTCAGATATATAGTGACAAAACTGTATTAATATTGACTGATATTAATAAAAGCAAAGAACTGAACTTTTCCAATGTGTACAGATGTTTGTATAGTCGACATGTATAATTCTATGTTTACAATCCTGGCGAATACGATAGTTAAAGAAAAACGGCAACCATAGTATTTACTCTGTGTGTGGGCTACAACTCGAGGCTGTTCATTAATATTAAGGGTTATCGTTGGAACGCAGACACTGTGTATAGTAAATTGTAAATAGTAGGCCTATAGATATACGTTTAGTTGTCAAACACTTCACAAATAATACTTTTTATGAAAACAAATTAAATGCAAATACCACTGTGTCGCAATTGTACAGTGAGAATTTGCAATCATTTCTGCGAATCTATGGAGTTGGAAACAGCTACAAGATATAGCCTACCTAATGTGGACGAAAAGACAGTAGATAACACTGAATTGGGAACATGTTGGAACCTTGATCATCCAGGGTGTAGAGAAGAGAATTTCACTTTATTCAGCCCGTCAAATACGTCAGAGAAAATATTGGTAACCGTAAAAATATAGTGGGTTTTCTAATATAAATGGAGTGTATCATAAGCGAGTAGGATGCTAAAACGACTGAAGAGATAGTGAAGTCAGAAAACTGAAAACCCTAAAATTATTTAGCAGAGAAATATACGACTAAGGCTACAAAAGAACAAAAAATAAACCACAAGTCGCGGGGACAGCGTGGTAACACCTGCAGTACATGGGAAAATGTAGGAAAGAAGAATCGAATGATTTATTAATATTGCAGCACTAAGTCTGATTTATGGTGAATCTTTAATCCTGCAAAGCAGAAGGGAAACGAACATTACAAAATATTATACATAGGCCTATGTCTAAGAGAAATGGTATGGGTACACCGCAGAACATGGTGAATCCCATACAATTTGGAAATTTAATCATCGAAGAATAAATGTCAAGAAAGCAAATATCTTGGCACTAGCCTTATTACGCCGTGGCGCATAGATGTAGAAGAAATAAAAGCAGTGTCCGATTTTGTTTATTTAGACTAGAGGATCTCTGCAGGCGGATACTGAACCATTAAATCAAAAGACGCCTCTTCTCTTAAGGAAAACTATGACAAAACTGAACAGTGTCCTCAATGTAGATTTATTACTTTGACAGCTAAGATTCGTATTGTAAAGTCTGTGGTTTTTCCAGTTGTATGTATGGTTGCGACAGCTGGTCATTAAGAAGGCTGAACGTCAAAAAATTGACGCCTTTGAACTATGATGCTGGAGAAGAATTCTGAGAATATAGTAGATCTCTGGATAACAGAGCAAGATATAAGGGCTTAGCGAGAAATGGTTCATGAAGTCACGAAAAGTCGGCCACGACTGAATGACGGACTAATCATGGAAATATAACAATAGGAATGGGAGGCTTAGAATTTAGTAAAAAAATAATTTTAATGTTTAAGCCTCTGAAAAGATGGAATCGCGAAGACTATGTGAATGATTTTGAAACCTTAGTGGAACTACATACTGACAACTGGCGCTGCAGATCTTCAGATAAACAGAAATTTGGAAGAGCACTAAAGACATATAGTCTACATAATGTGAAAGATAGTAGTGAAGATGGAAGATTCCTGGAAACAGCAGAAGCAACATTTGTTTAGTTTGTAACTCACGAGTTCATCATATTTTCTGTTTTGTAGCACTGCTCGGATGTATAGACTATATTTATAATCTACGTTCTTACGCCTTATGAAACAATCACCATGGAAAAAAAAAAAAAAAAAAACGCACGCTGACATTTTCCTGCTCGTTGGGTGGAAGAGAAAATAAAACGTATAAAAATAAATTAAACACAAATACAAAAGAGGGTTGATGACGTCTCTGCTGTATAATGGGAATTTGAAATCATTTTTAACAAACATTGTGAATCTCAAAGTGAACCAAGAAAACATCTACAAGCTGCATTTATTTGAGGAAAAAATTGTGGTGCACATCAGATTACGAATATCTACACCTCCCAATAGATGAAAACAAAACCTTAATACTTTAGATTGTAAGTAGTCACTTGACATCATTATCATCATTTACCGGTTTTGTCCCCCCCTCTTCTCCTATCCTAGCTTCCATCGACTCCGACCTAAACAGTCATCTTACCTGAGGTCTTTTGCACTCATGACATCTTCAACATCTCTTCAGGAATATCTACGCATTCTCTTTTCATCCTATTGGATTGTGTCCATTCCTATACCTTCTTTGGCCACCTTTCCCTTGAAATTCACTTTAGACGTCCGAACAACTTAGAATAATACTTCTGTACCCATTAGGACAGAAGTGTAGCCAATGGGGCGCGGGAGTGCAGGGCGGGTGTAAACAGTAGTAAACAGTAGAATTTAACTACATTTGGCGAGACTTATAATTCAAACAAGAAAGATCTTAAAAAAATGGCGTTAGTGAGGGCATGTAAAAAGAAAAAAAAACAAGACGGCCCAAAACGGATTTTGAAACGACAGGGTGGAGGAGAGAGAGTAGAATCGATTTCATAACAGACATTGACTTACCCAGAAGGGGAGTGTAAAGTTTCAAGAAGGAACCGCGTTGCTAAAAAGAAAATTAGGAGAAGAATGTTGGTGAAAAAGATATAATTTATTAGGGCTGCATTGAAAATAAAGGGTTGATGTGATATGGACATTTAACAGAAAAACTAGAAATTTAGTAGATTTAGATTTTAAACTAACACATTGGAGTTATCAGATAAAAACTAGGTATACATAAATAAATCTATAGGCCTAATACAGAATGGTAACTAGGAGGTATGAGAATGGTAGCTAGTAGGACTCCTTACAAGGAGCGCCTTAAAAGATTGGGCTTTTACAACCTCTTCTTAGCCGATACCAGCGAAGTGATTTTTATAGGAACTTCAATAAAATTTGTGACCACCCACATATTTTCAAACTCCGTAGCGCGATATTTTAACGTTTATTTTGAGGAACTGTAGTGCCCATTTTATGAAAATCTTTTATTCATTTCTGTGACAAATCGACTAGACCGATTTAATTCAATTTTCTGCAAATATTAACAGACAAGTAAGCCTCCTCACTAAGGCGAAGTTTTAAAAAGCTAGTGAAAAATACTTAACACTATTGGGGCATGCAGAACATTAGAGACAGTTTTGCCAGTTTCCTGGTATCTTTTATTTTATTTATAATGTAATATAATATCATCTTTATTGTTTCTTTAACAAGTTATTTTTTATACACAAGACACAAGTTACACAAGTAATACGATACACAAGTACAGACACAAGTATACACAAGTTAATTTTTTTGGTAACTGTATTTTTTGTTCACTAAAATGTAAGAATGTAAACTCCCCACAGAACCATTTAGAAACCCCCCTGCCCCCGGAAGAAAATCCTGGCTCCGCTCCAGCAGTAGGCAGAACTTACGTAGGAAATAAAAATTATCTTTGGTTTTCCATCTTTATCTTTATGTTTATTAGACTTTTTACAAGTGATGTTGCTGAAGGTGGGCCGTATTTACCAAACATATTGTAACGAGCAGTCTACCGAACGTAGGTGTGGCAGGTGTTGACTCAGTCAAGGCCACGCAGCGCTTGGAAAGCTTCCATCATCTGACAGGTATCCATGTTTACAGATTAATTACGAATTATGCTAGTCTTGTACAAAGTGTCCACTGTTAACGGTTCTATCCCACTTCTGACACCACTGTAATGACGGTCTAACTGATCGTTATTTTCGTTGTATGCTACAGTGAAAACAAAATACAAGGCACCAATGAAATCACTAATATCAAAATAATGAAGCTTTAATTATCAAAATTAATAATAGTATTGGCGGCTCAGTAGACCAGTGGGTATGGCACCTGGCTACTAATCTAGAGGTCCCGGTTTCGATTCCCGGGCCCGCACCATAAAATCAAGGTGCATTTTTCAGCCCCCAGGTCGACTCAGCCTGTTGAAAATGAGTATCTGGGATAAGATCCTGGGGATAATAATGGGAGACTGAAGCGTAGTGCTGGCCACACTGCCTTCCTTGTATGCCGTACGGCTCACATAAGGCAGCCTACTCTGCCTGACTCCTTAGCTGCTTCGGTGGTACACATGGGAGCCATTATTATTATAATAATAGTATTACTTTAGGGAAGGTTTGCCAGTTCGGGACAAACAGGCTTAAGGAGGGGGCAGTGTAACGAGAAGCATATCGAACAGCCCATAACATTCTCCACTTCCAGTGTGGCAAGTGTTGCCTCAGTCATGGCCGCGCACAAGTAGGTTCTAGTGTGTTCAAGAACACTTGAGATGAGCATTAAGCCGGCGTGCAGTAAGGAGGGAAAGCTATACTGAAGCTCTGCGTGACCTATAAAAGCTCTTGCGTGTGGCGTTGTCAAGTCAGTTACATGAGCGATTTTCCTTAGCGCGGATCGAGTGTTTATAGAAGTATTGTAGAGAAGTGTTGTGTTATAATTAGTGCGGAATTCTTTGTAATTGACATTATTATTGCGTGTGGACCACTTTTACTTGAATTGTTGTAAGACCCTATCTTGTTGATTACAAATTATTAATTGTGATAATTAAAGCTGGTTATTAGTGATTTCATTGGTGTCTTGAATTTTGTTTTCCACTGTACCATACGACGATCAGTTAGACCGCTGTAACAATATCAATCCGAATTAAATGAAGCTTGAAGGAAGAAATGAAACTGTCCCGATACTTGGTGAAAGTTATAGAATGTACTGTCTGGATGATAATATTTACAGTTCCTTACGCATCACTTTATTATTTGATGTGTCATCACTTTTAATTGGCAGCCAACAACCTGCTCGGCTGTTTAGTAACATGCTTTGCTAAATGTTATCTGTTAAGCTACGCGCACGCGCGCTCCCCCCAGACACAAATTAGCTTATGGTACATTAGAATTACTTACTCTGTCCGCTGTTGAACAGAAAAACAAAGAGCAAATTCACTTTATGATTGTTGGTACATTTGAAATTGGAAACTGCTGCTCAATTTATGGAGATAAATGGTTTATGTAAATGTGGCCTACATACACAAACCTAATGATCCGTACGCGTGCGTGTGCGTGTTCATATACATGTTGTGTATAAACTGGAGTAGCGTTTAGATTCCCGCTAGACGATTTTTAATCGGTTGTGAAGGCGTAACGTAAGTCCGATAGTGTAGAAGCAAAATGTTGATTGGACAAATGATGGACAGCTCAGAGTTTGTACGCCATAAAGCTGGCGTTGCTAATTCACTACTCGAGCAACTGCTGGTCTCTTACTCCATTGCACTTTCCGTTCATGACTTGCCGTAGTCGGATCCAGAGTCTACTCCGGCAGTCTCACTCGGTGTTGTTTATTTTCCTTTAATTTGTACGCATGCTAACGCTATTATGCTCCCTCAGCTGGAGAACTCGCTCAATATTTGGAACTAAGTACAGTGGCGTATCTAGAACTTGGGCTTGGATGGGGGTCCGGGGTCGGGTCAGCCTCATATAAAAGAAGAAACAAGTTAAGACTAATCAACATTACTATTTTTAAAGTGGCTGAAATCAGTCCCTTTGAAGTAAACGGTAATAACACAATAAAAATACGCGTTAATGAAACGTTGTTCACAAGATACTTACTGACTGAATTCATTTTTCTATATTTCATATATCAAAAAAGGAGTTACATACTACTATTTAACGTAAACAGCTGAAAAAATAATAAAACAGCTTAAAAATTAAAATATTAAGAAAATTCGTAAACTTTTATGACCCTCTAGGGAGTGGGAGTCCGGCCCCGTTTGTCCCCTCCGTAAATACGCCCCTGCATAAGTATATTTATTATTGGATACATTTTGGTATTAGATAATTTTTCAATTACCAGTAAAATTACGAAAATCTCTATTACCCTTACAATAAGCGCTAAAAATTCCAAACAATAGGATTTGTTAAAATTCCCTTTAGCCTTACACCTGGCTGGATTTATACAACTTTTCAATTTTTAGATCCCATTTTTGGGCCTGGAGGACAAAAAAAGTTTGAAATTTTTAATACTGTACACTATATTCAGATTCTGAGTAAAAACCTTTTTAATTCGATATCACACTTTCGATTTTTTTTTCACAATTTTTGCTCCCTCACTTTTTGCCTCCCGACCACGGTATCTTTGGGGGGGAGGGAATCAATCTAAAAAACAGTAGGGTAACTTATGTACACTTCACGCCTACGATTTATAGAATGAACCCACCATCTACGACTTCTTAATTTTTGCACTTTTTTAAAAAGTAAATGGGCAGCTAATGGCTTTTCTGCCTCCTAGAAAACTTTACTTACAGAAAACAGAAACTACACTAATCAAACGTGACGGAGCCCCACTTAGACGTAGTCTGTGTGCGGCCCCTTCCGTTGGGATTACCTACGTCAGCGGATCGGGATCCATCGCATACTTCCATCCGTTATCGTGACGCATGGCATCGTACTCGGTCTGTTTCTCGCCTAATCCATGTCTTACTTTCATATTTTGTTATGTACTCTCACTGCCATTAGCCACGCGTCAGCTTCAGGTGGAAGACTTATTGATTGATGTGAAACATATTACTACAAAAGTTTTTAAAATAATACGCACTTGGTGAGTTTCATAGTTATTCTTTACCTCTGACAACTGTTTCAGCGTCTTAAGCTGTTCTCAAAGCTCTCAGAGAATAGCTTAATAGGCTGAAACAATTGTCAGAGATAAAAAATAAACTGTGAAACGTACCAGTTTTTGTATGGTTTTAAAAACCTTTGTGGGACAATTATATCTATACTACAGTACTGAGTTTTAGAAACAAACAAAAATTAAAATTAAAATGGTTTTTCAGAAAAATATATATGTTTACTAAGTGAAATACAAGAATAAATATATAAGGCAAATGGTTCTGGCAGTGAAGTGAGTTTAGGAAATGAAAGAGTAACCCAGTTTTAAGAGGAAAGACAGTGTTTCCTATGAGTATTGTCAGCAGCTATTCCAAACGTACAAACGTTGACTGCTACAGACCCCAATTCCACCCTGTTACGTACACCAAGCAGCAAGGTCAGTAATATGTGCTGTCAATAAATTATAAATATTATATTAAAACTAGACATTTAGTTACATATTTTACTATTTCATTTTTATATCAATTGTTCGTCTGAAGCATTTTCAAAACGAGCACTATAAAATAGTAAAGCTACACTTTGAAATACTAATCGAGTGTAGTTGATGTAGATAATCTTTCTATACTCGTATAATTTGAAGTTATTATAAGTTTTAGCTAGTGCCAAGCAAACAAGTTCAGTCAATATCAGTAGTTACAACCGACATTAGTATTTGTTATACTTTCTCAAGCAGTGGAACAGAAAAAATGTTTACTTTTTTTTCAGTTTTCAATATCTGCCGCCTTCACTACGATGTGGCACTCCTTGTAGATATCATTGTAGACTTGAAAAACTTTTGTCGTTATTCGAAATCAAGGTTTTAGCCCTTTCTATTTCCACATGAAGTTTACGCGTTCATATACAGCGGTTCCATTTACACGTTTTACATTTGCCAGTGATCGACAGTCTGGCATTTCACTTTTTCTACTTGCCATGATAAGATGCTAGTTTTAGAGAGTGTTTCTTTTCAGTCTAAGCGACTAGAGTTTTAACATATTCCTGAATCGATGTTGTCTACTGGTTTTTTCTTAGACTACCTTTATTGAAGACCTAAAGCCCTGTTATTTTTCTTGTAAACATTCTGATGGTACAGTTAGAACCACCATTCTTACAAAATGATTTATCAATGTAACGCCTAAAACGTTACAAACGATACTTTACGTTACAAAACGTGTAACGTTAAACAATTTCGAATTCCCAGTATACTAGCAGTGACACCAACTACTGTATCCCTGATCTGTATTTGTTTCATAAGTATTGGTGGCTTTTGACAGTGTCGATCAATCCCACATTCGACCCTCCTCCATACAAGTCTTTCAACCATGTATCAATTTTCCATGGTCTTTCCATTCCATGCTGATAAACGGTTGGACTTACAAGACTTTTTTGTCTTCTCTTTCACGTTTAGATAAGATCCAGCTTTTAGATCCTTATGATTCCATGAAGTCTACCATCTTTTTGGCAGTCTACTCAGTTGTTACAGATATTTTTATGCTGAATTCAGTACATTACATTCCTACTGTTCGGTTTGTTTACACTGTCTTTTTTCTGATTTGACGGGATTCACCACATTTCATGGCTATTCATTATTTATAGATTTGTGGTACATGTATATCCGGCACTACAATCCAGGATGGACCTTGGCCTCCCTAATCATCTGCCTCTAGATAGTCCGATCATGTGCTTTGGTATTCCGCAAGCCGACACTCATCCTAATCAGGTCTTCTTCTACGTCCTCTTGCCATCGTTTTATGGCCTGCTTCGTCTTATGCGCCCATCTATATGCCCATTCATTATCCTTTTGGGGAGTCTTTGGTTGTCCTTCTACAATCCTATCCAGCTGATTCTTCTGGACGTTATAAGTCGGACGATATCTCCCTGTTTTGGAATGGAGTCTATTTCTTGATTAGACCTGATCCTCCACTCTCCACTACAACATACTGGTCCGAAGGTTCTTCTAATAATTTTCCTTTCAAAAGTCTTCATCGCCTTCTCATCAACTGCTCTTAATGTTCAGGTTCCGGAACCGTATGTCACTACAGGCCTGATCATTAATCTGTGTATTTTCATTTTAGTCTTTATAGACTTTTGATAAGTCAAATAAAGTCTTTTTTTTAGTTTATATCCAACAGGATTACGGTTTCAACATGTTCCCGATTCGATGACCTCTAACATCCTTTCCTCAGACTATCTACATCTTCCAGCCTCTTTCGTCGTACACTTGGCGTGTAGAAGATAACGAAATGATTTTAAATTTCTGTCGTATTATCAGCTACCCGTCATTCATCCTTTGTGTGTACACATAAATTATTTTTATAAGACATATCACCACTTGTCAATCATTCGAAAGCGTACACACACGCACACGCGCGCGCGACAGCGTGATGTAAATATTTTATGTTTATATATATATATATTATATTGTTACGACATCACAGAACAATCTACGTGTTTGTCGAATGTACCAGAAGAATCTCGATGTAACGCGTGTGGCGTACATGCTTGTCGACGCATTTTCGAGAGGTTTCTCGAAGGCGCCAGCCGCGCGGACTGTGTCAAGGCCGCAGTTAATTACGTAGTTCACACGAGCGCTAAGACGCAATTAGGAACATTCTGGTCTGTGAGTACAGGTATAAATACATGGCGGCAGCGGCCTTAAGTTTCAGTATTAGTGCGATATATTTACAGAGCGGTTCGAGTTATTACTGTGTACGTTCAAGTAGTTATTAGTGAAGTGTTGCGTTTTATAATCGGACGGTATATTCTAATACCATTGTGTTTAATGTTAGTGACATTTTATTTGCCTGTGAACAATTTTTATTTGATTTGTTGTTGAGACTGTGTTGTTAATTACGAACTGTTTAACTGTAAAAATTAAAGCTGGTGATTAGTGACTTAATTGGTGTCTTGTAATTTTGTTTCCACTGTACCTACGACGAGCAAGTAGATCGTCGTAACAATATATATCTATAATATTTACAAACATACTACACACACTATTTGCGTTCTCGCGCGCTAACACACAATGATAACTGAGTTATTATTAAAATAGTCATCGACCCACACCTACAGTCATCAATGCTCAGGCTGTCTGTTTGTTCTTCATTAACCGACATGCTCGCCGGGACTGTAAACATACAATTATACGTGACGATTGCAAAACATGTGTACACATTTGAAAAGTTCAGTATTTTGTTTTCGTTGATACCAATCGTGTTGATTGACGCGTCGCTTATTTTCTTTTCCGTCCATACGGCTGGGAAATGTGTCAACGTAGGTTTCGTTTTGTTTCTATGGTGATCGTTTTATGAAGTTTAAGTGCATCGTATAATAACGGCCTCTCCTCACCCTTGTAGACGCGTCTCTCCGATCCTGACCCTAGATCAGAAATGTTTACATTATTCGCTTGTTTTGATTAGTCGTTAGTGAATAAACATTTACAGTGGTAAGTGCACGTGGTTTGATATTTCATCACGTTCCATTGACAACTTCATTGACGTTTTATGTACAACTCACTATTTGTACTATTTTACTAATTATAAATACATCACTACTGACTCGGAACACCACCGAATCCATCTATGCAAACCATCTCATTGAAGCAAACCACACATACACAAACATAAACATCAACATGGAAATTCTACACGTACACACAAAAGGCCGAAAACTAGACACCTTTGAACAACTGGAAATATAAACACAAAAAACGCATAAAAACAACATCCTAAACGAACAAACACAATTCAGATCACACATTCGAACATATCACACCAAACACACACACACAACATAGACCTTTCGAACAACGGCGCCGTCACCAAGAACAAGATAGACAGCGCTCCTAGCGGCAGCCTCTGACGAACCTTGTAATAAGCGAAAACTAGGTCAGGCTACAAGGTAAATATTTAACATTTTTGCCAATAAAAAATTAGTGTTCCGAGTCAGTAGTGACACGTTTATAATTAGTTAATCAACGGACACGTCATGAACAACAAAATGCAGGAATGTAGTACTGTATTTCGGTTTCTGAGAGGCCGTACCGATGTGTGGGGCAAGTCTACATACAGCATCCTTCAGTTTCTGTTTCCGACGAAAGTGGACCCCTCTGTATTGCCACAGCTTTATACTTGTCGTACATAACAAAAAATAGTAAAAGAAATTCCAGTAGTTCAAAAATAATTGTTATTACCTGTGCTTCTGAATCTCCTTTCGACATTGGTTTCTCTTGACCTTTACCGATTCGGACATCACTCATATATGCCTGCGACAGACGCTGAGCACACCAAGCTTCAACATTTATCAGGATTTACCACTGGAAACAGACTGCAGAGAAAACATACTGGCCGTTTCAGTTTTAGTACTGTCGGCTTGATTTGTGTGCTGTCACGAAGACTAATAGTTTTGTCTTTAACAATACAAGTCGCAATAATAAATAACTCAGTGGTAATTGTCTCAAGCAAGCGACTGTAATTTACTGTTGCCAGACAATACCGTTCTCCGCCAACTAGATCGGACGCTTTAAACGATCGTTACGTTTTATTAAATGAGACATTTGCAACTGTTTTTTCATTTTAAATGAGCGAGGTATTTTATTGTAGTGTACTTCAACGAAGACATATAGGCGGTTTATAACAGAAGGTGCATGTCTGTGAAGTGAGTCGTTTGGAAAGGAGTCAATCGATGCAATTGTCGTTATGAAAGTTACGTCTTGTTCGAATATTATAAAAGCGTGTTCTGTTGTCTAAGTATTATGAAATTACTTTTTGAATTATAACTTACTATAATATTATGACATTTTTAATATATTACGCCATCCTCCCGTGGCTTTACACCCGCTAGGCTTGCGTATAGCATCAGGTTCCTTAGTATAGATTTGCTTTCAGGTAGGCCAAAATTGCCGTCTTCAACTACCCGAGCTTTTATTTCGTACAAATACTAAATAATACGTTCGGGCTCTACTTGCAAAGAAGCTTGGAAATCCCTTTAAGTAACCTACTACTTTGAATCTGCAATTCTTGTAAAACGAAATAATTCATTGTAAGTTCTATCTATTGTACTCCGAGACAAGTCTCTAGACTCATAACTGGAAGCTTCGAATCTTTTGCCATCAAATTTCCTTGTAGTCCGTTAAATACTTATATATTACGAAGCATCAAAATTCTGCTTTCGGAAGCATATCGGATGTATATCAAGTCAGCAATGGATCATAGCAACGTTTCCTCTCACAACCCAAGCGTATGATGCATTATATAGTGGCGGCTGGTGGTCTCAACAAGGGGTTGGACCATTTAATAAACCTAAAAGGACTCTTACCTCTTATATTTCTTATTAGTACAAAACGCAGATATTAATCAGTACAGGCTACATAATTTGCACATAATTTTTATTAAGATGCATACATAATTTATGTAGTTTCACGCGATAAAACAAATTCAGTTTTACAAATGTTATTATAACTCATTTAATTTTATAACTTCTACTTATATATCTGTTTTTGCAATCTTGAACTAAGACCTGTAATCATTTTCATACATTGGCTGCATGCATGTAAACACAAAACAGAGAAAATAGGCAATATGCTGCCTGTGTCTGTGGTGAACTGTCTTATAAAATGCTACTGTCGGAAGATAGCAGTACTATTAAAAACCGGACTAAAGACTTTCATTCAATGCTATTGCTCCTAGACAGTTGAGTACCTAAGTTAATTGGATAACAGAGCACGAAAGCTGAAAAGGCTACAATTTTTTCTCAAAGCACACTATTTTGAGGACGTATGAAAATAGTGATTTTATAAATACTATTGCAATACAATATATAATAAGAATAGCAATTTTTGTCTGGGGTGTGCAACATAAAAACCTTATCACGAGACGATACTGGCCGGCTCCATTCTATTTCTAGGATAACGTCACCGAGGTTGTTACCCAAAAACCGTCGTTTGCTTAGGTTAGAAATCATCATGTTCTGTTCCACAGTACTGAGTTGAGCAACACGCGACTGATCGCCTTCAATCCGACCAGGTGCACGATGCGCTGCGAGTGCTAACATAAACCGTATATAAACGAATTCAACTCTTAGAGAATCCTTCGTTAACGAGGGATTACGTTATTAATTACAGCAGGTAAAGGGGTACTTGAGAAGGCACAGAAGATTTCGTTATTTGAGAAATAGGAACAACTGGTATTATCTATTCGTTGGAAGTTACCAGACGACGACTACAGCGATGACGACAATTTCGTTATTATTGTTGTTATTTCTGATTATGATGTTGATGATTGTGAGAGCCTTTTTTTCCTCCTCTTGAATTTTTTTGTAAGACGTTTGGAAATAAAAATAGGTTGTATAAACCTAGGCGTTATGTGTAAGATTAGGCGCAATAAGATTAGGATATAGAAAAACAGAGTAGAGAGTATAGGTTAATATGGAGCGAAATGTGGGACTGAAATGAAGAAATGGAGAGCTAAGGAGATGGATTATTGGAGACGGTGTTCTAGACGAACTAAATTGGATACAATTAATAATGTTGATACGAGAGAGGAAAACGGGATTAACGTAGACATAGTAGAAACGGTAGAGGTAAAAATGGGTAAATTGGTTTGGATACCTAAAGCGAATGTCAAGGGAAAGATGGCCAAAGAAAGATATGGAAACGGACACCACAGTATAGAAGGAAAAAAGGAAGGGCTAGACCCTCCAGGAGATAAGATGTTGATTACTCCATGAGTGCAAGAGGCCTTACCTAAGATGACTATTCGGATCGACTCGATAGAAGCTAGGATACGAGAAGCAGCGAAAACCGTAAGGAATATCTTTAATTGATAATGATGAAGATGTTTGGAAATTAAGTTCAACTCGTTAGTGAACTTCGTTTGATAGTTGCTTCTGAGAGTGACAATAAGAGGGCTATACTGAGGGCTATACGAATACACAAGAGTGCGTTACTCCTCTGTATTAAATACGCTTTGAGTTCTCACAAACGTAGTCACACAGTCTCATACTTAAAATCAAAAAATGGGAGCAACAGATCTTTTTATATATATTGTCATAAATAACGTCTCTGTTATTAATTGATAACAACAATTTTTTTGTATAGGCGCTAGCAACGTTACTCTCAATGTTATGTAGTGAGTAACGAATAACACTGAAATCGACGAGGACTGGCAGAGGGGAAGAGAAAGAGAGTAAGAGTAATTTCTTTCGCAAACGTTTAAGTAATTAACGTCCACGTAACAAATCATTTATACATTAACATTTTAACCAAAAAAATTATACTGTTTTCCACTAAAATTTATTTCACGATGTGGTATAATAAATTTAATTAGGGCGTGGCAAGTGTCAGCAGATTAACACAGACGGGGCCCCAACGTATGCTCTATTTTTATTACGACAAATGTACAAACTGGGAACAATTAATTTGCGAAACGCTCGTGGTAACTTTTACTCGCAGCTGAACTCTAGTATTTCATACGCTTCACGTGCAGATGGTACACTTGGGCTTGACTGTACCGCAGTAATTGTACGTACGTTTAATGTATGCGCTTCTGCGGTTTTTAATCACCGTATTTAGCCGTTGCTTAATAGTCTTAATGAGACATGCAGTAAATTCTGTAATCTCTCGGCTTTTACTTCACTCTATAAACAAAGTTGTTACGTGGCCAGCGATCTTTGGCATGGTTGAATTAAACAGACACCAGACACAACAAAAACAATCATAACTACGGTATTATTTCGATTAAAAAAAAAAAACATTTAATTAAGCCTCGAAGCTGTGATCCACTGAACGTTTCTTACATTTAGTTGGATCTTAAAATTCTTACTCCTCACGTGATGCCATACATTGCAGGCTCTATCCAGCTGGCATCCGGTTTTTATTACAATATAGTAACACTGATGTTCCCATTATGTGTATTAATCCTTGTTTTCTGTCGAGTCAAATGATTAAATAAGGGGTTAAATTTCTTGCACAAGGAGTTGAATAACCCCTCACATCATCAGATAGATTTCTTTTGTGTTACGCCATTGTCGCCTTCACACGTAATGTCACTTCCAAAAAAATGTTAAAATGTGGCGTTTTTCCCAACCGCTGTTTTTTACAATTTTGTTTTTAGAACGTTAGAAATATTTTCACTTAATACCATCACCTTTGCCAACGTTGTCTAATTACAGGTAAAATTCAGATTAGCAACGTCTAAGTAGCCAAGTATGCCACATAACGAATATTGTCTCCCCACCGTGAAATTTTAGTAAAAATGCAGGTTTAATTGCTTCCAAGCAAGGAAATTAAAACTTCTCAATAACGAAATTAGAATGAATTTCCAGTTTTTATGTTTTGTAGTAATAACGATAAAGTAAATCAATTTCGATTCGCTCCTCGGTCGTTCAGTAGGCTTTTTCAGAGATTCACTACTTACCACGGCCGATAGCAGACCACACCTGAGTGCCTTTCATACATCATGGTCTCCGCGGCGGGAGCTCTATTATAGGTCGGGACGCGGTGTAGTGGGAGGCGACAGGCACAGTCCCCGAATCTGCTGCTACTTGCTCAAAATGGTGATAGATTAGTTAATTTCTTAAGTTAGTTTTCTGTTAGATAATATGAACAGTAGCGCGGTAATTTTTGCATTCATAGGTTGGCTAATCTGCGCTTTTAATTTGCTCAATTCATGTCTGTACAACTGGACAGTGCGTTACATACGTTCGCTAGCGGCGGTCGCCCTTGCGCTCGCTGCTATCCTGTCACATTCATTTCTTCTTGTCGCGACAATTAATGTAGGCCTTAGGCCCAAGACTTTATATATGGCCTTCTAGGCTTTCTCACTAAATTAATTTTTCAATGTAACATTTTACGACTTGTATTTACTATGCGCTCATTAGCCAATTTTATATTCAAAATTGACACCTAACCATTTCAATGCTGTAATAATCTGAATAATTTTCAATAAATGTATTAACTACAGTCCACTCTCTCTTCATCATTTCTGCATCCTGGCGAATTAATTACAACAGTAAATCGACAATTCACGAACACTTCATACTTAACATTTTTTTGGTCGCTCCGGACCTGGATTCCCGGATACATCAATCACCTATTTATTATTTTTCTGCCCCAATTTCTGGCCATCACGGGCGACTCAGCATATCAGCTGATACGACCGTGGCGTGATTCAACCAGCATTTCGCTCGTCGCCTTTGAACCTCCTGACGACATCATTGCAAGAGCTTACATCTGCTAGCTTCAGTACGTCAGTCAAAGCAGTCATCTTTCCGAGCTGTGTGTTTGCCATCTTCTCCACGGCCTCGACGCTTCAGGACATCGCCCACAAGGTATCACCTCACTAACATCATTTCAAGGTGCGTACAATGGCTGAAGAAGGCCTCAAAGTGTTAGTCAGAAAGAGAGGCGGCTTAAAGTCCGCAATAGTGCGTATACAATCAGGTGTCAGTAACTTTGATAGAAACTCTAATACCAAACACTTTTTAACAGTCAGACTTGAAAGTTTGAAAAGCTTGGCAACGAAATACGATGAGGTACAGTCCGAAATCGAACTTATTTTTAAAGACATAAACGCTGCTCAAGAAGACCGAGTTGAGGTCGAAGAAATGTTATATTCCACAGAAGCTAATATTTTACAATTAATTGATACCATTAATGTTCAGACTGTGCCTCCCGTATTAACGGGCCATATGCAATTAAAACCGATAAGTTTGCCCTGCTTCACAGGCAATATCTTGGAATGGCAGCATTTTTATTCAATTTTTTTGGACTTGGTGCATGCAAGATCCGATCTAACGTCAGTGCAGAAACTACATTATTTGCATTCTTCTCTAAAAAATGAGCCATTAGACTTAATTAAATCACTACCTATTTGTAATGAAAACTACTCGATAGCGTTGAGTTTGCTGTCCGCAAGGTATGACAACAAGTTCATACTAGCAAAGTACTACATTCAAAATTTACTTGAAGTCCAGTCAACAATTAAAGACTCTGTCCAAAGTTTGGCAGAACTCACAAATACAATAACGTCTTCCTGGCGGCAATGCAACTGTCAGTGAATTCATTCGAGCTTATCACTATACAATTATTATCAGCAAAACTTGACCACACTACGTTTAAATCATGGAAGGAGTCTATAGACCCGGATAACCTTCCCAACTTTCAAGATTTTACTCACTTTTTAAACGCACGTAGGCAGTTGTTAGAAAATACACTGCCTATCGATGCCGGACAGCAACTCAACAAAGTAAGCTTAAGATTCAAAAATCTGACAAACATAATTCACGAAGCGCTGCTGGCAGCACTACATTTAAGAGTTATCACTCAGCGTCAAGTAATTATTCATGTTTGTGCTGTAAATCTAATCATCCAATTTACATGTGTGATAAATTTCGTGTACTAAGCACCACTGAGCGAGGACAATTTATATCAAATCACAAATGTTGTACCAATTGTCTTAGATCAGATCATTTTGTATCTAATTGTAAGATTAAGCAGGCATGTAAAATCTGCTCGAAACGACACCATACATTGTTGCACATAAACAATGTGCCGAAGCCAGTCTCTGCCAGCAGCAGTAATTATTGTTCACTCAAATTACAATCCACGAATAATATTCTTTTATCAACAGCAATTGTGTTTGTCATTGACCAGGCTGGCAACAGACAAACCGCAAGAGTTCTTTTGGATGCGGGTTCACAAATAAATTTTTGTACGGAATCATTTGCCAAGAAATTACGGCTTAACTTGACTAAATCCAACATACCGATTACAGGTATAAATAATACCGCATGTCATGCCACTAATTTCGCGTCTATACGCATTATTTCTCGTTATCAAAGATTTAGCTTCGAGGCAAAATGTGCTGTCTTATCTGCATTAACCCATAAACTGCCAGCACAATCTTTTGACGTAAATCAATTTAACATTCCAGATAACATTTTTCTTGCTGACCCAAATTTCAACATATCATCCGAAATCGACATACTGTTAGGGGCGCAATTCTACCTAGATTTAATCATAGCTAACAAATACGTCCGCGGTTCTCATTTTCCTATTATACAGGAAACAAAGTTAGGCTACATTCTTGCAGGCAATCTGCCCAAACACTGCCGCTACAAGGGTCCTGCTGTTTCCTTCCTAGCTAGGAACAACGACGGTCAAATTTTGCAGTCTCTTGAAAAATTCTGGGAAGCAGAAACTATCCCTGATAATACACCTGATAACGAGTCAGCTTGTGAGGAGCATTTCGTGGGGTCTGCTCATCGCAATCAAGAGGGTAGGTTCGTTGTTTCACTACCATTTAAGTCCGACCATCTTCAGTTGGGGGAATCTTATACCAATGCTGAAGCAAGATTTTTGAATTTAGAACGCCGATTCAGGCGTGATTCTAAGCTTGCGCGCGATTACGCAAACTTTATTAATGTGTATAAGGATCTTGGCCACATGACGCTTATCGATAATTGCTCTATCAATTCTGGGGTGTCAAATACTTACTATCTGCCTCACCATGCCGTTTTTAAGCAGTATAGCTCGACCACAAAACTGCGCGTCGTTTTTGACGGTTCGTCCAAAACTACCAATGGCCTTTATCTCAATGACATATTGTTGGTAGGCCCGAATGTTCAACAAGACCTTTTTTCTATTCTTTTACGTTTCCGTATGCATAACTATGTTCTCATCGCCGACATCGAGAAGATGTATCGACAAATTCTGGTATCTGAAAAGGATTGTCACTATCAACGTATTCTGTGGCGTGACTCTCCCCTCGAACAATTTAAACACTTTTCATTGCGAACTGTAACCTACGGCACGGCTAGGGCTTCGTTTTTGGCCACTCGCTGTCTTATTCAAATTGGTAAGGACCATGAAGCTTCTTTTCCTGATGCGGCGTTAGCCATAACAAATGATTTCTATGTCGACGATTTGCTAACCGGTGCAGACACCATCTCTGATCTGACCAAGTTGAAATCTGACTTACGTACGTTGGTGAGTCAATACGGTCTCACGCTGCATAAATGGGCATCTAATGAACCCAGGGTGGTCTCAAGTCATGACAATTTATCACTCCCCTTAAACAAACAGGGCAATGTGCGTACCCTGGGCATTCTCTGGAATAACACTGCCGATTCATTCCTGTCTGACATTAAATCATTCCCCGTTGAATCAAGCATCTCCAAGAGGAGAATTCTATCGATTATCGCAGGCGTATACGATCCACTTGGACTGATTGGTCCCATTGTTTTCTTGTACAAACAGTTTATGCAGCAACTCTGGCTTTGCAATCTTGGTTGGGATGAACCGATCTCCGGGCAATTACGTTTGGCTTGGCATTCATTGTGCGAGAAATTGTGTCTGATTAGCAAAATTGTTGTCCCACGTTCTATTCGTTGCAAGTCTGAGGCAAGTATAGTTGAATTACATGGTTTTTCGGATGCTTCTGAAAAGGGGTTTGGGTGCTGTATTTATATTAGAGTCATTTATCAAGATTCATCGGCCTCTTGTCATCTCCTGTGTTCTAAATCTCGCGTGGTTCCCCTACGACAGGTGTCATTACCTCGCATCGAACTCTGTGCTTGCTTGTTGTTATCGCGACTCGTATCTAAGGTCGTTCCTGCGCTTTATTCGTTTATTAATAGTGTTCATTTATATTCTGACTCCATGGTGTCTCTTTACTGGATTCATGCCCAGTCCACGAGGTGGAAAACCTACGTCGCTAATCGTGTTGCCGAGATTCAGCGTCTTACGCAAGCCTATACATGGCATCATATCAATTCTAGACACAATCCTGCTGATATTATCTCTAGGGGGTGTCACCCTGACGTTGCGCGATTGTTCGCTTTGGTGGCACGGCTCCGCTTGTTTGTCTCAATCTTCCGAGTCCAATCTTTTTCCACCCTTTTTACCTTCTAATCCGTCGTTTTCTGAAGTCACTGCGGAAGAGAAACAAACCCCCAACCTTTCTCTAATGTCTACCCTGGCTATTGACCTTTCTAAGGACTTTTCTTCGTTGCACCGTCTGACACGCGTATACGCTTACTGTTTTCGGTTCATCAAAAATATTAGACTCTCCAGTGCTGAGAAAATATCGGGCGCTCTTACCCCCGTTGAAATTCATTCCACTCTTAATTTTTTCGTAAAACAATCTCAGTCGATCCACTTCGCTGCCGAGATTAATTGCCTTCGTAATGGGTCTTCCGTCTCTGTTAGGAGTAATTTGTCTTCTCTGGACCCGTTTCTTGATGAGTCTGGCGTAGTACGTGTCGGCGGGCGCTTACAGCAGTCGCAATTACCTCATGACAATAAACATCCTATTGTCTTGCATCCTTTGCCTCATATTACTCGCCTTATTATTGAACGCGAACACATTCGTCTACTTCACGCTGGTTCTCAACTCGTGCATCACTCACTTCGTCAGCGTTGGTGGATTATTAATGCCAGGATAGTCATTCGCTCCATTATTCGTAGATGTGTCAAGTGCCTCAGGTTTAGTGCCAAACAGCAGGCTCAGAGGCTTGGTATTTTACCATCTCCTAGAGTCACTCCATTGCGGCCGTTTCTATACTGCGCGGTTGATTATGGTGGTCCCTTCATGATTCGTCATGGCGGGCAGAAATCCAGAACTCTCTCTAAGGCATACGTGTCTTTGTTCATTTGCTTAGCAACCAGGGCCATTCATTTGGAATTGGTTTCCGACCTTACAGCCAATGCTTTTATAGCTGCCTTACGTCGTTTTATGTCCCGTAGGGGTATACCCAGTCAGTTATATTCTGATAATGGCACAAACTTTAGGAAGGCCCGCAATGTTTTACATGACCTCTACAATCTTTGGCATAATAAGGATGCCACCTCATCAATCAAATCATTCACGGCCTCTCAGGGTATTTCATGGTCATTTATTCCGCCCTCGTCACCTCATTTTGGTGGTCTTTGGGAGAGCGGCATAAAGAGTTTAAAGTTTCATTTGCGCCGCGTAGTAGGCAAGTCTATACTCACCTTCGAGGAGTTTACGACAGTTTTGTCTCAGATAGAGGCATGTCTAAACTCTCGCCCTTTATTTGCCATCTCATCGGATGTAAATGATCCGGTGCCACTTACACCTGGCCATTTTTTGATTTGCGCACCATTAACGGCGATACCGGACCCAGACTTATCTCATGTTCCTATCTCTCGTCTTGGACGTTGGCAACTTCTCCAGAAGTTTGTCCAAGTCATTTGGAAGGCTTGGTCTCGCGACTATTTACACCAATTACAACAACGTCACAAATGGAAATTCGCAAAGGATAATGTTTCCATTGGGGACCTAGTTTTACTTATTGAGGATAACCTACCTCCGTTAGCCTGGAAATTTGGTGTAATTACCGCCACATTTCCCGGCCCAGACAACTTAATGAGAGTCGTAGACATTCGCACGCCTACTGGTGTTTTGCGGAGACCAGTACATAAGCTGTCTGTTGCCAGCGCGGGACGAGCCTTAGACACAAGGTTATTATGATCATTTAGCACAATGCTATTTTACTCTGCCATTGGCTTTATTACTTTATTATATGACCATTTGGTCAACTTAATTGTGATATGTATCATCACAACATTTTCATGACAATTTACACCATTGCGTGTTTATACTAAATTTGCATGTGACTTGTAAGTTCACAACCATGCACTGTGCTATCATCTCTATACTCATCATAGTTTCATGGTGGTATATTTGCTATTTTGTATTTATATGTTAATATTTTGTGTGGCACACTATGTCCTACACATTTACATTTTGATTGGTATTGGGTATGTGTCATGTTATCGGTGGTATTGTTTTATAAAAATTTGTTACATAATATTCGCATGGTCTGCAGTTATACAACCATGTATGCATTTCTTGCACAGTTGTTAATATGTGTGATTTATTGTTCTATGAATGTATTTCTCAATTGTTCAACTCATGTATTACATTTGTAACGACAGTGTCGTATTTGTTACTTATGCTATTGCGCTTATTCATATTTGTAATTAACTAAATTGGTGTTTATTGTATTTATTATATAACTTGCATTTATGTAAAACATATTGTTTTTTGCGTCTACTGTCTGTAACCACGCCACGCCTAGATTTTATTTTTATATTGTATTTTTATATGGTATTTTGTATTTTGTGATTATGCATTGCACAATTATTATTCCTGCTTAATTATGACATACATGTCATTACATATGTGCTCGCAATCAGTCAGCTATCTATAGCTTGTTTTCACACAACAATATATTGTAAATTCCTGAAACTTCAGGTATAGCATGACTCGTTCAACTTTATGACGCCATGCTAGATTTACGTCTAAACATGTATAATTTGTGACAATTTATTTGTTCATTGTATGCAATACTCTGTACAGGTCTACTGGCCTCAACTATTTCTCGTTAACCATCTATGACTTGCATAGGGTTACAATTTATCGGGCCATCATGGGATGAGTTTCCGATCATTCATTATTAAACATTGTCAAATTATGTACTTTCATGTTTTATATCGTTCAATATTGTATACATACAATATATTTGGGCAATACATTGCCAGCGCTTACATTTTCAATCATGCATAAAATCACTTTGCACCCAAACCTTGGCCTACTAAACGCTTATCTTTATTCAAGCTTATCGCTAAACAATTAATGCGCAACTGTTATCTAAGATTACAACTCAAGGTTCAATGCAGCCTATTGAGATTAACTTTCATTATTAAGAACTCTGTATTTTATATAATAAGTTACTAAAATGTATTAAAAAATCTATTGATTTTTTGCGGGCAGTTATGAACAGTAGCGCGGTAATTTTTGCATTCATAGGTTGGCTAGTCTGCGCTTTTAATTTGCTCAATTCATGTCTGTACAACTGGACAGTGCGTTACATACGTTCGCTAGCGGCGGTCGCCCTTGCGCTCGCTGCTATCCTGTCACATTCATTTCTTCTTGTCGCGACAATTAATGTAGGCCTTAGGCCCAAGACTTTATATATGGCCTTCTAGGCTTTCTCACTAAATTAATTCTTCAATGTAACATTTTACGACTTGTATTTACGATGCGCTCATTAGCCAATTTTATATTCAAAATTGGCACCTAACCATTTCAATGCTGTAATAATCTGAATAATTTTCAATAAATGTATTAACTACAGTCCACTCTCTCTTCATCATTTCTGCATCCTGGCGAATTAATTACAACAGTAAATCGACAATTCACGAACACTTCATACTTAACATAATATATGCCTAATTTCTGTGAATAATAATAATATGTAATCGGAAAGATCTTCGAATAAGTCAAGACGACTGACGATACTCTCTACGCATGTAATAAAAAATAATTGTTGATGATTCTTTCACCTCGACATTTTCATTCATGTGTTTTTATGAACCAGTTAGTAGTTTTACGTAATTAGTTTGAAAATGTTACTCTGAGTATATATTATTTTTTAAATATAATTAAATCACTACCGACTCGGAACACTAAGTTTTTTATGGGTAAAAACGTAAAAGTTTTACCTTATAGCCTGAACCAGTTTCCGCTTATCATAAGCTTCGTCAGAGGCTGCCACTGGGAGCGCTGTCCGTTTTGTTCTTGGCGAAGGTGTCGACTTTTGAAGGATCGATGTTGTGTGTGTGGGATGTGATATACTCGATTAATGCGTGTGATATGGATTGTGTCTGTTCGTTCAGGATGTCGTTTTTATGTAATTAAATAAATAATTTCTGTGTGAAACACTGTACTGTAATAATTTTAGCCAGTCTACAATCATATACAGTGTTCAAGATTCTTCTACATAACACATAGAGTAGCCAGTTCTTATATGGGTTTTATATAGATTCTTATATCCGAAAACAGCAAAACTTTTTTTTTGAGGGGCATAGGCCTAATAAATGTAACAGCTTATGGTATTATATAAGCTACGATATCTTTAATGCGCCAAACACACACACCGGTAAAGATCCCAATGTGAAGGCACTGGTAAGAACCTTTTGCATATTAGTTGTAACTACTTCCGTGTAACGAATTTTTCAACCGGACGCAAGTTCATATTGTTCGGATAACTGACTTAAGCAATAAATGTACCTTACATGGAATTCCGAAAATTATTTTCATCCTCAAACAATAAAGTAGGCCTAAATATTTTTGTACATTCTTTATACTTTTGGTAATATTTTATACCAGCGGTTCTTAAAATGCGTGTCGCTATCCGCCTGTTGGCTGTAAAAATATTTAGTCGTCGCATAACAGTGGAGTAACTAAAAAGTTATTTATATTCAGCGCCGAATTTTGAAACTGTGTACGTGAAACAACTAACGGGTTCACGAAAACAAATGAATGAAAATGAAATGTCCGAATGAAAGGATTGTTAACAATTATTTTTTTATTACAATGGCCAAAGAATATCTTCAGCTATTAGACACAGCCTTGAATTTGCACTTGCATCTTCAGCCTAGACACAGATCTGGACTACGTACATATTTGAGGGAACTTGATTTTTCAACATTAGTTTTCTTAAAATATGGTAACTATCTTCTGATAGTTCCTATCGGTTTCGGATGTTGGATATAATACAGGATATTTTAACTTTCTGCACTGCTGTACGGAATAAGTCAGTTGTATTCATGCCAAACCAGATCCTTAAATTTCTCAGCCATGATATTCTCGGTCGCCCAACTCCTCTCTTTCCAAGTACTTTTTCCTGTAGTATGGATTGCAATAAGTAAAATCTCTGTTAATTTCTCATGAGATGTCCCAGATACTGAAGCTTTCTTATCTTCACTGTGTTAATAACTTCCCTATCTTTCTTCATCTTTCTAAGAACTTCAACATTAGTTATATGTGATCTCCATGAAATGCTCAGTATTCTATGGTAGAGCCACATTTCGAAAGATTCCAATTTTTTAGTTGTGGCTTCAGTCAAAGTTCAAGATTCTACACCGTAGAAGAGGACTGAGAATACGTAGCAGGGTAGAAGTCTCACCTTTGTGTTTATTGTTAAATCGTGACTTTTGAATAAACTGGTCATTCTAGTTACACTGCTCTTGCCTTTTCAATTCTGCTGTTTATTTCTGGAGAGATGGTAACTATAGGAATAGTAAATTAGCTATAGTATGGTCTGGTAGAATATGATCTGAAAATGAACCTTACCTCCTTCAATCGAGACAGACGCAACTTCTGTTGGAATGTAAATAGTATCTTTTCTATCCCTTTGTTATATAGAGGCGTTGACTATGAGAACTATGATCACTGTAATGATAACTATGAGGGATCTTAATACTTAGTGTTCGCTATAACAATAATTTCTGTTCCCACTGACTGTATTTCTATCTAAACGTGTATGTCTGACTTCCATTGTTCAAGAGCTTTGTTCAGTAAATGGTGTTATTCCTTTGTCTGTGTACCGTTTGTGTAAAATGAGAGTCCTTCTAATTTATATATTGTCGCGTCTTATATAAGCTTTATGCGAGCTGGGAAACACATTTCAGAGTTATTGGTACTTTACGTTATTGGCGTTTGAGAACTAGCGCTTTATACTTAATAGCCTACGTACGTATCTTTTCATAATTACTAATCGTATTCTGTGGTTTAGTATTTATTTTGTTAATCTGCATTATAAAACGCAAATGCAAGCAGACTGTAGCTGCAGTGTATTGTTTATTTAGAATAACACTGCATCAGACCGATATACATGTTAAGTTCTTCATACAAGAGTTTCGTTCTTTCTACGTTGAGATTCTTATATCCTAAGTGGCTCAATTCGGGTTGCACGGCAGTCCTCCGTCTCATTTGTTTGAAACAGCACATGGATTTACAAGATACTAAAATGAACTAATTAAATATACCAGTACTGCTTAAAACAATAACGACTTCCGAACTGATGGTGTTCGCGGAACATTGATAAATTACACTAAGAGCAGTTTCGGCACTAATTGGTCACGAAGCAGTAAAATGTAAATTATTATTACTTGTCAAACACCTGACAAAATTTTAACAAACGTGATTAAATTATTCTTATTTAATTACTCTGTATCGACATTCTATTGACTTTAGGAAAATAATTTTGAAGCATCGCTGAAAGAAACAGCTCGGTTTCAGTCATCCTCTGCGAATGCCTAATCGAGTATGGACAAAACGTTTGGCGATAACAAAAATGAAACCTGTATTAAACCCCGCAAAAAACACTGTTATTCTTAACAAAGGAAAGTTTACACGTGAGACGGAGTTTGTACGCGTGTTGGGGCGCGCTGTACGATGAGCCACGTGCCAGATTAATGATCGGTTAAGCTTCAGTGGTTTCATTACAGCGGAAGCCAATTGAGCTCATTAATACAGAAGAGTAACGGGAAAGCGGTGATAATGAACTCACGGCACTGGACGCTGGACAACATGTTTGCAGGACTGCTTAGTGCCAGGTCTGTCCGATTCCAGGTACAAACGTTTTTCTTGTGTTGACATTTTTATAGCTTCATCTTCTAGTAACTAACGGGTCTTCAGTAACGTAACGTACGAGGGCCCCGGCGTAGAAGCGCACACTTAAGTTTCGAAGTTTAATAATTTGTTCAGTTTATTTCAGTGTTCATATCATTCCACAGTATACCACGATTTTTTTTCCAGTGTTTATTAGGACAGTGGCCATGGGACCTTGCTACTAACACAGAGGATTCGGAGTCGATTCCTGGGCGCACCGTAAAATCAAGGTACATATTCAGGCTCCGAACGTTACAACCTGTGAAACTGAGTACATGATATAACATCCTGAAGTATAATGGGCGCCTGAAGTATTGGTTACTTTACCTTCATTGTATACCGACCCTAACTGCTTCAAGGTACAAAAAGCGAGCCGTTATAACTATATTATTTAATACCTTTCCCATACTGTATTCCCCCTATATTTCAGACTGTTATTTGAAAGCGCTTAAATATTAACGTCTTTTATTGAAAGTAATTTGCGCTCATGTAATATGTTAAACATTATTTAACAGTGTTGCTCCCATCTACCGCAGGCTCTCTGATCGTTCGGCTTTCCAACATTCATCAGATAAACTCGAAAATATCCGTGTCCAGTAGGAAACTGGATGAGGTAATAGTCGATCGTCCAAGGCTGCACCTGCTTGATGAGCTTTCTCGTCCAGCGACTTCGCTCTTCTTGCTCCCAAACTCTCTGACAGCTCTCCGTCATCTGGCTTCGTGCTTCTCGGTGCGCAGCTTCACCATCTACCTCTGAAAGGTGACCGAGAACTCTCGTCGTCGTACCGACTGTCGTACCCATCGATCGAATTTTTATAAATATAAGTATATCACTACCGACTCGGAACACAAAGTTTTTTATTGGTAAGAATTTTAAAGTTTTACCTTATAACCTGAACCAGTTTTCGCTTAGTATACGCTTCGTCAGAGGCTTAAACGTAAACTGGTTCAGGCTATAAGTACATTTTTACCAATAAAAAACGTTGTGTTCCGAGTCGGTAGTGATATAGCCTACTTATATCTAGTTAATCAACGGACACGTCATGGACAATAAAATCCACGAATTTGTATGTAGTTCGATTAGTGCAAACGGTACGGGAGATGAGATTTCACAGCAATAGCTGAGACTACATAACTGGGGTTCGAACGTGCATCGTGTTTGACAGAATTCAATCTGCTTGTGGTCATATTTATAGTCGTGTTTAAGACAGACTTGAAAAAAAACTTCACGATACATTATATACGTATGGTATACCGTTTTGTGTGTTTTTTAAACATTTCATAATTGCAAAAGTTGGCTAGATAATTGCAATAATTTATCCACATACCGTACAATGGCTATCTCTATTTTTACTTCCATATTTCCTTAAGGAATGGAAGTATGGTGATGGCAAAAAAAATCGTGTTCGAGATTATTGCAGATTCTGATTCTACTACACTCAAAACATGAAAAAAAGTCGTTTTCCGAAAAGTGTGTGTGTGTGTGTGTGTGTCTGTGTGTCTGTCTGTGTGTGTGTCTGTAGATTTTTTTTCTATGGCAAACGATAACTGCCGCAAATTCAAACAGAATCAAATAATTTTTTGCATACAGCTCTGATTTGTAGAGGACTCGCGACCTATTGTTTTTGGTGAAGATCGGTTGATGGAAAGGGGTAGTTTACCTGCAACGGTTTTTTTTTATCAAGGGAAATTTTTTTTTTTTTGGCAAACGATAACAGCCGCAAATTCAAACAGAATCAAATAATGTTTCGTATACAGCCCTGAATTGTAGAGTTCTCAAGACCTTTTGTTTTTGGTGAAGATCGGTTAAGGGAAAGGGGTAGTTTACTTGTAACGTTTTATGTTTTAACAAGGGTATTTCCTATGGCAAACGATAACAGCCGCAAATTCAAACAGAATCAAAAGATTATTTGCATACAGCCCTAAATTGTAGAGTTCTCAAGACCTATTGTTTTTGGTGAAGATCGGTTAAGGGAAAGGGGTAGTTTACCTACAACGTTTTTTTAACAAGGGTATTTTCTATGGCAAACGATAACAGCCGCAAATTCAAACAGAATCAAATAATTTTCTGCATACTGCCCTGATTTGTAGAGTACTCAAGACCTGTTGTTTTTGGTGAAGATCGGTACACAATAATACAACTGATTGAACTTCAAATTTTTAAACTTGGTTAGTTTCTATATATATGTTTAATGTTACAAATAATTCAAATAACAATCTTGATCATCTGTTAGTTCAGCGGAATAACAGTGACACTTTTAATAACCGCATAAAATAAACACTTAGAAACAACACAGGCGCTTTAACTTAACTGTTTGGACCACAGAAGTGAGGCATGCCTCAACGCTCTATGTGTACAGCGCGGGACAATCCCCCCTCCCTACACTTCCCTATCACACCACTACATTGCTTACATACGATGTATACAAAAAACGCTGAGGCAAGTTCAGGTTGCCTCATTCGCTTTAAACGAACTATGCCGAATCTCACCTGTCACCATCTAGCGGTCGCTCAATAAAGCACGTTTCGGTTTAATAAATTTGACAGTCACAGTAACAATGTATAATCTTTACGTTATGTAGTTCATACGTATTTATAATTTTTATTGTACAGAATTTGTTAGGGTAGGCATGCCTCAATTGCCTCCATGTAACTTCGCCACTGATATATATGTGTACAACGTTATCGGCAACAAAGAAGTAGTTTTTGTTAAAATTCCTTCCCGGGATATTTGGCCGTAGTCCAATGTTTTCTACAAAACCAGACATTTCGGCAATGCCATCGACTTCCATCATTAGTGAAAATCGAGTGCGATAACGTGAGGTGGTATACGTTAGTGACCACAGTACTGTGGTTAAGGCTGAAGCAGTAAGTAGAAAGAAGTAGTTTCTATGGTAATATTTCATTTCGAAAATGATTTTAAATATAAATCTTAGAATATGGAAGTCATGTATGGTTCTCCATACCGATATTTACTTCCATATTTCCTTAAGGAATGGAAGTATGGTGATGGCAAAAAAAATCGTGTTCGAGATTATTGCAGATTCTGATTCTACTACACTCAAAACATGAAAAAAAGTCATTTTTCGAAAAGTGTCTGTGTGTCTGTCTGTGTGTGTGTCTGTAGATTTTTTTTCTATGGCAAACGATAACTGCCGCAAATTCAAACAGAATCAAATAATTTTTTGCATACAGCCCTGATCTGTAGAGGACTCGCGACCTATTGTTTTTGGTGAAGATCGGTTTAAGGAAAGGGGTAGTTTACCTGCAACGGTTTTTTTTTATCAAGGGAAATTTTTTTTTTTTGGCAAACGATAACAGCCGCAAATTCAAACAGAATCAAATAATGTTTCGTATACAGCCCTGAAATGTAGAGTTTTCAAGACCTTTTGTTTTTGGTGAAGATCGGTTAAGGGAAAGGGGTAGTTTACTTGTAACGTTTTATGGTTTAACAAGGGTATTTCCTATGGCAAACGATAACAGCCGCAAATTCAAACAGAATCAAAAGATTATTTGCATACAGCCCTAAATTGTAGAGTTCTCGAGACCTATTGTTTTTGGTGAAGATCGGTTAAGGGAAAGGGGTAGTTTACCAACAACGTTTTTTTAACAAGGGTATTTTCTATGGCAAACGATAACAGCCGCAAATTCAAACAGAATCAAATAATTTTCTGCATACAGCCGTGATTTGTAGAGTACTCAAGGCCTATTGTTTTTGGTGAAGATCGGTTGAGGGGAAGGGGTAGTTTACCGGCAACATTTTTTATCAAGCGTATTTTCTATGGCAAACGATAACTGCCGCAAATTCAAACAGAATCAAATATTTTTTTGCATACAGCCCTGATTTGTAGAGTACTCGCGACCTGTTGTTTTTGGTGAAGATCGGTTGAGGGGAAGGGGTAGTTTACCTGCAACGGTTTTTTTTATCAAGGGAAATTTTTTTTGGCAAACGATAACAGCCGCAAATTCAAACAGACTTAAATAATGTTTCGTATACAGCCCTGAATTGTAGAGTTTTCAAGACCTCTTGTTTTTGGTGAAGACCGGTTAAGGGAAAGGGGTAGTTTACCAGTAACGTTTTATGTTTTAACAAGGGTATTTCCTATGGCAAACGATAACAGCCGAAAATTCAAACAGAATCAAAAGATTATTTGCATACAGCCCTAAATTGTAGAGTTCTCAAGACCTATTGTTTTTGGTGAAGATCGGTTAAGGGAAAGGGGTAGTTTACCTACAACGTTTTTTTAACAAGGGTATTTTCTATGGCAAACGATAACAGCCGCAAATTCAAACAGAATCAAACAATTTTCTGCATACAGCCCTGATTTGTAGAGTACTCAAGACCGATTGTTTTTGGTGAAGATCGGTTGAGGGGAAGGGGTAGTTTACCGGCAACGTTTTTTATCAAGCGTATTTTCTATGGCAAACGATAACTGCCGCAAATTCAAACAGAATCAAATAATTTTTTGCATACAGCCCTGATTTGTAGAGTACTCGCGACCTATTGTTACTTCCATATTCCTTAAGGAATGGAAGTATGGTGATGGCAAAAAAAATCGTGTTCGAGATTATTGCAGATTCTGATTCTACTACACTCAAAACATGAAAAAAAGTCGTTTTCCGAAAAGTGTCTGTGTGTCTGTCTGTGTGTCTGTCTGTCTGTGTGTCTGTCTGTCTGTGTGTCTGTCTGTCTGTCTGTCTGTCTGTAGATTTTTTTTCTATGGCAAACGATAACTGCCGCAAATTCAAACAGAATCAAATAATTTTTTGCATACAGCCCGGTTTTGCAGAGTTCTCGCGACCTATTGTTTTTGGTGAAGATCGGTTGAGGGAAAGGGGTAGTTTACCTGCAACGGTTTTTTTTTAGCAAGGGTAATTTTGTTTGTTTGGCAAACGATAACAGCCGCAAATTCAAACAGAATCAAATAATGTTTCGCATACAGCCCTGAATTGTAGAGTTCTCAAGACCTATTGTTTTTGGTGAAGATCGGTTAAGGGAAAGGGGTAGTTTACCTGTAACGTTTTATGTTTTAACAAGGGTATTTCCTATGGCAAACGATAACAGCCGCAAATTCAAACAGAATGAAAAGATTATTTGCATACAGCCCTAAATTGTAGAGTTCTCAATACCTTTTGTTTTTGGTGAAGATCGGTTAAGGGAAGGGGTAGTTTACCTACAACGTTTTTTTAGCAAGGGTATTTTCTATGGCAAACGATAACAGCCGCAAATTCAAACAGAATCAAATAATTTTCTGCATACAGCCCTGATTTGTAGAGTACTCAAGACCTATTGTTTTTGGTGAAGATCGGTTGAGGGGAAGGGGTAGTTTACCAGCAACGTTTTTTATCATGCGTATTTTCTATGGCAAACGACAACTGCCGCAAATTCAAACAGAATCAAATAATTTTTTGCATACAGCCCTGATTTGTAGAGTACTCGCGACCTATTGTTTTTGGTGAAGATCGGTTGAGGGGAAGGGGTAGTTTACCTGCAACGCTTTTTTTTATCAAGGGAAATTTTTTTTTTTTTGGCAAACGATAACAGCCGCAAATTCAAACAGAATCAAATAATGTTTCGCATACAGCCCTGAATTGTAGATTTCTCAAGACCTATTGTTTTTGGTGAAGATCGGTTGAGGGAAAGGGGTAGTTTACCTGCAACGTTTTTTTAACAAGGGTATTTTCTATGGCAAATGATAACAGCCGCAAATTCAAACAGAATCAAATAATGTTTCGCATACAGCCCTGAATTGTAGATTTCTCAAGACCTATTGTTTTTGGTGAAGATCGGTTGAGGGAAAGGGGTAGTTTACCTGCAACGTTTTTTTAACAAGGGTATTTTCTATGGCAAACGATAACAGCCGCAAATTCAAACAGAATCAAATAATGTTTTGCATACAGTCCTGATTTGTAGAGTACTCAAGACCTATTGTTTTTGGTGAAGATCGGTTAAGGGGAAGAGGTAGTTTACCTGCAACGTTTTTTTATCAAGCGTATTTTCTATGGCAAACGATAACAGCCGCAAATTCAAACAGAATCAAATAATTTTTTGCATACGTCCCTGAATTGTAGAGGTCTCAATGACTTTCGATTTTGGTGAAGATCGGTTAAGGGGAAGGGGTAGTTTACCTGCAACCTTATACGTTTTAACAAGAGTAAAGTACTTGAAAATTTATTTAAACTTTTTGAAACAATGGTAATTGTTAAAAATAAAATAATTTTGTTGCCAGGCAATAAAATTATAATTTTTTCATTTTAATGTAATATAATATTTTTCATTTAATACAGCAATAAAAAGGCAGGTAAGGCACAGCCTGGCTGTTTGGCTGAAAATGATTTTAAATATAAATCTTAGAATATGGAAGTCATGTATGGTTCTCCATACCGATATTTTTTGGTTAAGATCGGTTGAGGGGAAGGGGTAGTTTACCTGCAACGGTTTTTTTTATCAAGGGAAATTTTTTTTTTTGGCAAACGATAACAGCCGCAAATTCAAACAGACTTAAATAATGTTTCGTATACAGCCCTGAATTGTAGAGTTTTCAAGACCTATTGTTTTTGGTGAAGATCGGTTGAGGGAAAGGGGTAGTTTACTTGCAACGTTTTTTTAACAAGTGTATTTTCTATGGCAAACGATAACAGCCGCAAATTCAAACAGAATCAAATAATGTTTTGCATACAGCCCTGATTTGTAGAGTACTCAAGACCTATTGTTTTTGGTGAAGATCGGTTAAGGGGAAGGGGTAGTTTACCGGCACCGTTTTTTTATCAAGCGTATTTTCTATGGCAAACGATAACAGCCGCAAATTCAAACAGAATCAAATAATTTTTTGCATACGTCCCTGAATTGTAGAGGTCTCAAGGACTTTCGTTTTTGGTGAAGATCGGTTAAGGGGAAGGGGTAGTTTACCTGCAACCTTTTACGTTTTAACAAGAGTAAAGTACTTGCAAATTTATTTAAACTTTTTGAAACAATGGTAATTGTTAAAAATAAAATAATTTTGTTGCCAGGCAATAAAATTAAAATTTTTTAATTTTAATGTAGTATAATATTTTTCATTTAATACGGCAAGTAAAAGGCAGGTAAGACACAAACACACAATTCACGTTATTTCTGGCCTCACTCATGTTTATTTTCTTACGTTTGCACGCTTTTTAAATGGAAAGTGCCGAAACCCACACCAACATAACGCGTGCAAGCCGAAAAAATGGACATCAATTTGCTTACTGGCGAAGCTAGTAGTTAATGAATGGGTAGGCAAAAATCTTATCTTAAATTTTTTTTAAGGAATCACTAAAAGGACGGTGGGTCAAATCGGACGCTGAGGTAGAGTTTGCTGTAACCGAATGGTTCCACAAACAGCCGTAAGAATTTTACTAGCAGGGAATCTACAGGTTAGCGCAACAGTGGAACTCATGTCTTAATGTTATTGGAGACTTCTTTTAAAATCGTTGAATAAAAAATGCTTTACAGCTCTATACGTGTGTCTATTGAACAATCCTTGTATTAGTCATACACAATAATACAACTGATTGAACTTCAAATTTTTAAACTTGGTTAGTTTCTATATATATGTTTAATGTTACAAATAATTCAAATAACAATCTTGATCATCTGTTAGTTCAGCGGAATAACAGTGACACTTTTAATAACCGCATAAAATAAACACTTAGAAACAACACAGGCGCTTTAACTTAACTGTTTGGACCACAGAAGTGAGGCATGCCTCAACGCTCTATGTGTACAGCGCGGGACAATCCCCCCTCCCTACACTTCCCTATCACACCACTACATTGCTTACATACGATGTATACAAAAAACGCTGAGGCAAGTTCAGGTTGCCTCATTCGCTTTAAACGAACTATGCCGAATCTCACCTGTCACCATCTAGCGGTCGCTCAATAAAGCACGTTTCGGTTTAATAAATTTGACAGTCACAGTAACAATGTATAATCTTTACGTTATGTAGTTCATACGTATTTATAATTTTTATTGTACAGAATTTGTTAGGGTAGGCATTGCCTCAATTGCCTCCATGTAACTTCGCCACTGATATATATGTGTACAACGTTATCGGCAACAAAGAAGTAGTTTTTGTTAAAATTCCTTCCCGGGATATTTGGCCGTAGTCCAATGTTTTCTACAAAACCAGACATTTCGGCAATGCCATCGACTTCCATCATCAGTGAAAATCGAGTGCGATAACGTGAGGTGGTATACGTTAGTGACCACAGTACTGTGGTTAAGGCTGAAGCAGTAAGTAGAAAGAAGTAGTTTCTATGGTAATATTTCATTTCGAAAATGATTTTAAATATAAATCTTAGAATATGGAAGTCATGTATGGTTCTCCATACCGATATTTTTAAAGTGGGTCGCCAGCAGATTTTAAACATCTAAGCTTTTCCGTATGGAAAGGCTAAGTTGTCGTTGATGCATTACTTATAAACGCCGCTTATTAAAATAAAGTTTGAAACACAATAGAGTAGGCTACATGGTATAGGTCAACGGGCACAGCGCATATGCAACGCCATTAATATTATAGTTTTCCATTAGTTACTCTGAATTACAGAGTAAACGTGTAATACAGCGTTTAAACCGCTGACCTGTATTAAATTCGAGAAAATTAATTCTGTGTAAAAAATATGTAAGTAACATAAAAACTGTGCGCTATATAAGTTTATATGAAGAAGTGACAGGCAGGCGTTTGATGTCCGTAGAACTCTGAGGAGAGTGTAAACATGGCGTCCCCCTCCCAGATAACATTACCTGCCGTCTCCTGACTGCAGCAATAAAGAACATTGTGCCCACCTACTGCTTTTTGAAAACTTAACACTTTAAGGACCCATTAATAATTTACGTAAAACATTATTTATGTTGGTAGAAGCAATAATTGTCTTTTATTCAGGTGATTTGTTTCTTTTGCGACCGATTGTGATAACAAGTGTGGCATAATGTTCCTTTTTCTGAACTAAGTTAACGTCTCAGTTTCTTTTTATTAGAATAAATATTTTTAATTATGGGAAAGAACATAGCAAAACTGACAAAAACAGATTTTCGACAGGATAAAATTTGCATAACACACCTTTTGCAAATACAATATGAATAACGAGATACACCCAAATGTACAGTATCATAATTTATATATGTGGATTTATTTTTCCTTAAAAATTTACTTGTAGATTGTGCTAATAATGTTGAATTCAATTAATAACATTTTTTTTCCATATCCCCATTATGTTTTGAATTTTACATCTGTTTTGTTTTCGTAGGCTATTGTTCAATATTTGCATTTTAATGTGTAAAATTTACAATTAACACAGAACCTTTGAAATACTGTGTTGCCTGTTTTTTTTTTTCTGATGAGACACGAAAAGAGGCAACTGATTTATTATTATTATTCAATACCAACTCAATTCAGTAGTCCTTCTTTACAACTTCAGTAACCCATTATGCTCTATTCACAATAAAACATCGGTCATTTAAACCTCAAAAAGGAGTAGTTAGAATACACAAATATTACTTCTGAAAACGACTGCTAAGTAACTGTGTCTGCGCTTTACGTAGGTCGCGGTCAGAGTAACTACTGACGCACTGAGTAACTCGGCACTATAGACTGACAACTTTAAAAAAAGCCATCACCGATTTCAGTACGCGCAGGGTAGAGAAGTAAGTCTCTTCCCTCTCCCACTTTCTCTGCCTTACTGCCCCCTTCTTTTCCTAGTTAACGGCACGCTCTATAGTTGACATACGGTGTTCAGCGAGTGGATAATCCCTTCCACACAGTTGCCTTGTGTCACGTGACTTTCTTCTACAAAATCTGTATAATATTTACCATATTCCGTCGTGTGACTTCGTTTTGCGTTTTGGTTTACTTTACGCGTTTCGAGACATATGTCCCGTCATCAGAAAATAAAAAAAAAATCCACTCTTACGAGGTCGTTATACATTAAAATACAAATATTTGGCATGTGTGTAATCGTTTTCAAATATTTGTATTTTAATGTCAAACAAACATTTTTTGACACACTTGGGACATTTATAGGAGAAACTTGAAAGACAAGTTTGAAATGGTATCCAAGTCACTTATTGACAAAATCTGTATAATATTACCTTATTCCGTCGTGTGACTTCGTTTTGGGTTTTGGTTTACTTTACGCGTTTCGAGACATATGTCCCGTCATCAGAAAATAAAATAAAAATTCACTCTTATGATGTCGTTATACATTAAAATACAAATATTTTAAAACGATTACACACATGCCAAATATTTGTATTTTAATGTATAACGACCTCGTAAGAGTGAATTTTTATTTTATTTTCTGATGATGGGACATATGTCTCGAAACGCGTAAAGTAAACCAAAACCCAAAACGAAGTCACACGACGGAATAAGGTAATATTATACAGATTTTGTCAATAAGTGACTTGGATACCATTTCAAACTTGTCTTTCAAGTTTCTCCTATAAATGTCCCAAGTGTGTCAAAAAATGTTTGTTCTGCGCAAACATCCGGCAAGCACAAGATAGGTAATTTTCAACGTTGTATGCCTATCAGTATATCATCCAGAACCTTTGGTAAAGTCTAAAACGTTCTATTTATTGCTCATTGCGCATCGCATAGTTATTTGAACAGTAATCGTGTTCCAAGACTCAGTTAACAAAACTCTCGAAGTCAATAGTTGTTTTATTAAGTCCCCTGCGTCGCTGTGACAATATCAATCGTGTGATGTAAAACCATATTTAATTCATCTAAAGCTTTCAACTTTTAACTTTACACAAATCCTGGTGGCAATAATACTTATTTACGCCAATAGGAGATAGCCAAATTACCTCCACCACTACGTGTTATATAAAAATTAACAAAATTGAAGCCTCACACAATGGGCAAAGAGCTTTTGTCGCTCTGCTCGTCCTTACAGCAAAGCCCAGTTGTCGAGTTAAAGTTGGCAAAATAAAAACCATCGCTTAATTTTCACAGTTAGTGTCTCCAGATTTTGCTAACTACGTTAGAAAGCGTAGTCTTCTGTGCGTTACGTACTGTGTTATCTTACTACGCGTCTCTTCTTATCTAAGTACATATACCCACCGTCGTGTCGTGTGTAGGAAATCTCATTTCTGCGGCACCAATTTCCCAGGGCTGGCGCTGCGTTAACGTCCAATTTTCTGAACCATAAAGCAACCGCAGGGACGACGCGCCGTCAACTCGCCTCACTTGTCATCTTAAAGTGTGGTCGTCATTCATTACACCAAAGACAAAAGTTTGTTTTCGCGTACCGTCAACTTTTTTAATAAAACTTCATACTGTTACGTAGATGTCTACCTTTTCCAATACTAAAAACGACACCAGAACCAGTAAAACAATCAACAAGTTTCATTAAACACTTGTGTCAAATTCATACTTAAATCAGTAAATCTCCTCTCTCAAATTGAGTAATCCAGTACATAGTGTTCACCATAAATAATAAAAATCACTACAATCATTGAGTTAACTAAATCGCTCTTAGTTAATTAAAAACTTAATATTAATTCTCAATAATTTCAACTCACGAAACATTAAAGAAAATTTCTGCTTCGTTTTGATTTTCCGTAGTTGTGGCCATGGTCTGTTTCTGGGTGTTCTCTTCGGCTAACGGTTACGTCTTTCGCCCGTCTGTCTTCAGTGGGTGTCTTGGCCGTTCTACTAACGGTAATGATGATGTTGCTTGAAATTGCTTATTTTATTATCCCGATGTTTTTTCACTGTCACTGTCTTCGCCAATCACAAGCAGCAGATTGTACCGGCACTAGCTAAATACTTTGTTGTATCTGTTCCATATATTTTATGCTGTATTTGACTGTACACTTAGTGTGCTATGTCTACTTGAAAGGAGATAACACAGAAAATTTAAATCTCGTCTTACAGTTCGCGTCTTCTTTGAAGTATTTCTGTTACGTATAAACTGCAACCAAAATTTTAACATAATAAATTCAAGCCTTTGAAGACTTATGAAAGTCTTTTATCAGGTTAATAGTGTATTCGGCTTTATTCTGTGATATGCTTTCTGTATGTAGGCCTATGTATGTCAAGAGTGGTAGCCAGATGTGCTATGTTGGGTCAAAACTTACAAAACGAAGTTTAACAATTCTGGAGGACAGAATGGATATTTGCCTTTGTTATAAAATGTACCTCTCGTTATGAAAAACATGTTCCACATTAGCACAGCGTTCAGTCTGCAGTGAAGCCACTCTGGTTAATTACATAACATAGAATATCGTACTCTAAAACCAACAAAATATTAGACTGTTGTACGGCAAAACTAATAAAATATTAGACTGCCGTGTCAAACAAGATAAAACCACGAACGTCTTACAATGTGACACCAGAGGCTGGCTGCTTGCCAGATCGTCAGAATTAATTTCTGCTCCCTTGCAAGCATATAGCTGAATTACTTATATAAATGAACGTTAAAAATGTAAATATTCAAGACTCCTTTATTCCTTTTCCTTTTCCAGCACTATAGCTTGGCTACCTCTTTGCACACTGTTGTCCTGTTAAATACTTTACGCCCCTCCACATATTCAGTTCCACTAATCTGGCTTTCAAAACATCATACGCCGCTACTTTTCCTTGCCTTCCTCTTTCTTTATGACCTTGAGATTTTCATTATTGTATTCTTTGCCTCCAACCCCACACACTAATCTTACTTTCACAGCAATCTCTGTGTTTTGATGAGTATATGCCAACATCATCTCCTTTATTCTTATTATTTACGTTCTTATGATTTTATTCTTATTATGTATTTTGCGTTGTTGTCTTGGGCGCATGACTACAGATGTTTTCTTCTGTCGGCGACTCTTGGTATGTTCCTTTCTTTACAATATGATATATCTCTAGTCCACATAGTGTCACAGGCAGTTCTTTCAGCCTACCTTAACTTGAAGTTCCCGGACGCGAGTTTTACTTTTTATTAAGTATTTATGGGCGAGGCAGCATTTGTTGGCACTGAGTAGTACAACATTATATTAATCTCACATTAATATTATTTGTTTCACTTACCCGAGATTCAAGATATCTGTAACTATCCGCACGATGCATCGTGTTAAATTACGCAGCTGCTTACCTCCGTTGCTATCTTGAGGTATACCTTTATATATTTTATTTTGGAATAGTGAACTGTGAATCACACACTGTAACTTTCGTTGGAAAGTTGTCTAAATTCTCTAAGAAGATAGAATGGTCCACTCACGATTACTATATCATCTGAAAATCACATATTTGGGCAGTTTTGATGGGCATAAAACCTGTATCCGAAGTATTCTTGTTACTGGGAAATTTATTGCCAGTAAGTAGACTACTTTCCTTTTAGTTTCTAGATTCAACTAAACTTGTTATTTAATTGTTTTTAAATTGATTTCTTTTATTAATATTCGGTCTATTACAAGATTAGTGGTTCAATTTTACGTAATCCTTAATCTTTATTACATATCTTCGAGATTAACGTCTCTTGAAAATTCTCCACTCTTAAAAAATCGCTTGAACGGCATTTATTAATTTCTAGTTTCTAGGTTTGTTAGTTTGAATCATTTCAGTCTTCTGCACTCCCTCTTAAGTATTGTGGATGGATTTTTATTGGTGTCTGTTGTTACTGTGTTTCTACCAAACCTCGAGTACGGTATTCGTTTTTGTAACTTACTTGAAACGTTCTGTCTGTAAGGTAATATTTTGAACAGCGCATACTCTCGGTACTAAGCTTACATAGGAGATTCTGTCATTAATATCACACATCCGGACCAAGACTTAAAGAGGAGGAGGAGGGAGTACGGTTCCAAATGTTTCAGATCAACAATCGAAAACTTTATTTGCGATAGCATCTTTAATAAAGAAAAATCAAACTATAATTTGATTTGTAACATCGGTAAATGAAAATAGAACAGGAATATAGATTACTAATAACACAGCCGTTTCGAAACAGATTTATTATAGCTAAAAGTTCGTTGCGTTTTAATGATAAAAATGATAATTTCTCATAATCTTATATAATGACAAGAATTATCCACAAACCGGTATGTTTGACGTGTTCGCCAGGATACACCTCTACAAACAGACTTGCCGGTCAACCGGACGTAAGGCAGTCCTGAAGCAGATCCGTATGATGATGTTGTTGAAAGCAAATCAGAAAAGAAAAACAGTAAAGGCGAAAGCAAACGTAACGGAACAACAGTTTACAGTACCTAAGGTATTTCATTCCAGTAGAGCAATTAACCCTATCTATGGACTCTTTAATACTCTTTAAGAGATCAGCAGATAGGCAACACAAAAAACGTAAAAACAATGGCGTTTTTGTTCGGTTTATTTATTATATTTTTCTCGTACAAACGCTGAGTATTGACAAGAGGAGAAAAAAAAACACAAGGAACAGCACAAGAGAAGACATCATTCCCTGTTGTATCAAGGTTAAGTGGATATTGAAACATTTCTTCACAAAGAGAATTAGTTTTATAAATAATGCCTATCATTGAAAGAGTCGTACGAAATATCAAGCAGCATTCTTCTTCTTCTTCACCTTGTTCTTTACAAGAGGATTTTCATACAAAGCGGGTTTATGTAAATGTAAGAAATAAGTAGTAAAGGCTGGAAGGGGTGTTCGGGGAAGAGCGATGGGGAGGGACGCAGGTACACGCAGTCCATCGTGACTCGCAGTTAAGTAGCCCAACACCCGTCCCGGCACGAACTCAGTACAGTCAGAACAAGTGCACCGACTCCCCCGCATTGCAGACTACGTAGCATATACTGGAAAGCACTTAGCTCCTAATCACGCTTACACCAAAATGCGCTCAAAACGGAACTTGAAATAAAGCAGAAAATTATCCAACGCGGTTAAATTTTTTTCTGTCTCCGGTACTCTTAATATGTTTACGTGACCTTATTTAAATCAGCAAGGTTGAGCTACTCAGCGTTGGATCATAACCAAATTATATATTATATATGTATAATTATATATTATATATTACATATTGTAATATATATTATACTTTATATTCATAAATGCTCACATTTTTCTTGTTAGATATTGTTACATGATATTTTTCCCTCATCTTGTTGTATGATTGCCTAAGTAAAGATATTTATTTACAAACCCTAGGAAAGTACCAGAAAACATAAAGTAGCCTGCTTAAATGACTACTAATTATAGGTTTTATAATAATGATTAATAATAAATAATCTTTTAATAATTATGTTTTGAACTATTAAAGTTAGTAAGACTAGAAGGAGAATGTTTTGTAAATACTTACCATGTTAATACTTAATATACTTATCCCACTATGTGTGTGAAAGTTGAGATTGACTCATAAGTTCAATAAGAGTTGTGATATGTTTATAATGGAAGTAGTTAATAGTAAAGAATGTTAGAATAATTATGTTTTGAGATATTAAAGTTAGTAAGTAAGGAGTACAATGTTTTGGGGACTACTTACCATGTGAATACCAATTTTATTATGTTTGTAAAAACTGGAATGGATCCATAAGTTTAATAAGCATTGCAATGTGTTTCATAATAGTTGTTAGTAATTAATTGTTTCAGAATGGTCACTGTTGCACACCACTATATAAAAATTATTCGGGAACAGTGACCGTTCTGATTGTGATTTCAACCACTAACACAAATTTCTTCATTAAACGTCAATTAATTGTTTGATGTTGATTGATGATATATGCTGTAATATTATTTAAACAAATGTTAATGTTAATGGAAGGGTACAAAAATTATAATAATAGAGATATTTGTGAAACTAGGTATGTTAGGCCTATATAGTTAAGGAATTTGGAAAAGAGTTTATAGTAAAACTAGAATAATTAATGTCATGTTGAATTATGTTATTAGTGATTGTATCTAATAGTTTTAGTAAAGTGAAGGGTATAAAAAAGAATTAATTATAAATAATTTTGTTCAAATAGTTAAAAGTGTAAACTAGTAACTCTGGAAACATGGAATGGAAACTAATCAAAAGTGATATCAAAACAATCAGTGTTCCATCAGAAATTCAAAGATACTAGTATCTTGAAGATCAAAGATCTTATAAAAAAGTTATAACAATTTTAAGAAAATTGTATGTAAGATGTTAGAAGTTTGTTGATTTTGAGGCTCAGAGAGAACCATAGTAACTCAAGATGATACAGTTTAAACCAATGAAAGCTAAGTTATAGGCCTTAGCAACAGACATGTTATAAAAATAATTGGAAATTCCATTATTAGAACTGAACGAGAAAGGATGATATAAAAAAACGAGAGACCAATCTAAAATATTTCGAGTGTAATAACAGTTAATGTAATTAAAATTAAATCATTTTAAAAGATCGAATGTTTAGAAGAAAGAAGTAAACCATTATTCGAAAGAAGGAAGCCGATTAACATATGAAGAAATAAATTCAACGTATCCAGGAAGGGAAGTATTTTTGCTAATAACTAAACTGAAGAAGTTATCTTAGTGTCCCAAGTTTACACTTGACAAAGAAACTGTTTACACTTTTTGATTAAAATTATATTTTAACTTTCACTTGGAAAATAATTAATAAACAGTCTTCTTTTCATGGTAAAAACTATTAATGTATGGTAATATTGATTTAAAGTGTATTAAACATTGAAAATACGTAGTTCAACATAACCTAAAGACACTGAACATTGTAAAGTTAGTAACAAACTCTTGTTAAGACACTCTGTATTTAATTCTAAGTCCATGTATTTTGGTACTTTTCCGAAGATCATTGTAGTTTATATCGTAGCCAAAAGGACCTAACGTAAAACAGTTTTAATTGTATCTTATTTAGCAATTATTAAAACGCAAATATTGTATACCCTGGGAGGTGGGAGTAACTGCTGCCATTCTGAGCAAATTTAAAGAACAGCCGGCAAGACTTTGTTAATAATTATATCTTTCTTTTACCAACATTTAATAAGGAGAATAAAGGATTTGAGTTAAATAACACCATATAAAAGGTTTTCTTTTCTTTCCTTAGTTGATAGTTCTATGTATATGATATTATGTATAACATATAATCGAATGTAAATTTTTCATCAACTGGCATAGGTTAGTAACACTCCCGACAAGAAAAGTATGGCACAAGATTTGAATCTGCCTTACTGAGAATTAGTATTCATAGTATTATATTAAATAAAAGATATAAAAAAATAAAAATTAGAAGGAAAGAGAAACCCTTGTGATATATGCAATACTAATTACAGATTAACCAATACATTTTATTTGCAACATACGATTGCAAATTGGCGCTCAACAAACATTACCCTGACAACATAATAATCCTTAAAATTACTGAAATTTTATAATAAAATCTACATTTTCTTAATGTGTATGTTACAAATTGACTCAACCAACGCGTGGCTAGTAAACCATACGATAGAGATCATTATTTAGTACGTTACAATGTTTATAACAAGTATATAAATATAAATGTAATAAATATATAATACAGTATATAAACAGTATATAAATATAATAAAAATCTATTTTTGTTTAAACATAAAACATAATAAATTAATACCAGAAAAAATTCAGATTAATACGAAAAAAGATAATATTTTCAAAATTACTAATTTAATAAAATGATAAATATTGATATACTATTGTTTTACAATTAATTATATTACATATTTATATACGCACATAAAACATTAAATTTAGTCACCATATAAATAGCTGTTCTGAACAATTGATTTAAAAATTTTAATTTATTAATTTATATCCGATGATGATAGCTGAATGCTACTGAACACTGTATTTTACAAAATAAATAAAATATATTCTTGTAAAAGTTTTAATATTATTAATAACATAAATATTACACATTAAATTATATATATATATATATATATATATATATAATATAAATGAGGCAAAATTTTCAAAAAATTTGTATTAAAAAGTTTACTTCCAGTTTCTGTAGAGAATGTGAGAAAGTGCCAGTTTTCTGGTACCGTTTACTCTATTTCTACTGTAACATGTTATCATTGTTTTATTGAATTTCATTGTTTTATTGTATTAATAATGTAACCTTATATTCCCCTCTTACTTTCTTGATTATAACAAAATACCAAATAAAGATTTCTTTATTTCTAATTTTTATTATTTTATTTATAAAAATAATGCGCCTCCCCGGAAGGAAATTCTTGTTGCGTTGTTGTTTAAATGTAAAAATGAACGTTCCTCCATCTGTTAGTAGGCTGTAAATAAATTTTAGACAAATGAATACTCATAGATATATATTTATTTATAAAATAAAAGTAATCAAAAATACTTCAAATATTAAAGGACACTTTTATTGCCAGCTGTCTTATAGTAAACGTGAGCAGGGTCCTTACGGCACACTGAGTTGCGCCGTTTTATGGAAAATAATTTATGTGACGGTGATAATCGAACGGTGGAATCTGTGACGAAATTGGAACGCAATCGTCAAATTGCGTGTCAGGTGGGGTAATTAAATATTACGAAGGGGCAGCACCCGCGATCGATGGGAAAATGTTTTAAATTAAATGTGTGCGTTGCGTTAAATATCGGTTTCGTAAATTCTGTTCTTTCTAAACGCGAAAATATAAAAAGTAAGATTTTGAAGGTTAACCTTGTAGCGTTTAGTTTTTACAGAAATTCACTGTCTCGTTCTCTTGTAAACTGCTCTCCAAGGACGCCACAATATGGACGATCGACTCCACTGGGTCGGAATAAAAAATTAATATGAAGGAAGTAGGAAAGTTATAATTCCAAGAAACTTTAATTCAACAATGTCAGTCAGTGGAACTAGATGCTTTTATGCACAAAAATTGGTTACAAATTAGCAGTTACTAGACGTAAATGAAAATAATAGCGTATCAAAAGTTAATTGGGCCGGTTGTTGGTTATGGACGAGGTGCATATGAACTGACAGTCAAAGATGAGGAAAAATTTAGGAATTATTGAAAGGAGGTTGAGGCGAAGAATATGTGGCTGCTACAAGAATAAAGTAGGACAAAATTGAAATGTAAGCTTGAACGACTTACAAAAGCTGCTGTCGTAGTTAGATTTACTGAAGCACTGAGGGAAAATAGGTTGGACATACACTTCACGTTTATCTTTTCTACCTCCAGGTTAATTTATTTTAAGATTTTGGGAGGAGAAAATGTCTCTTATTTTCCTTTGCATATGATACAGCTTTACAACCAATACATCATGACCGGATGAATAACATCTCTGTTATGTTACTATTACCTATTACTACAATTGACACATTACTACCACTACTACTACTACTACTATTACTACTACTACTACTACTACTACCACTACCACTACCACTACCACTACCACTACCACTACTACTACTACTACTACCACTACTACTACAACAACAACTACTACTACTACTACTACTACAACTACTATTGTGGGACTGGGGGTAATTCATTTGCCTGCAGCTGAATAACGGAAAATAAATATTAAACTACTATCATGTACTAAATTAAGATTAAAAGAATTAAACTAAAATGTATGATAACCCAAAAACTCAGACATTTATCAACCAAGATAATATAACTTATCTTAGTTTGTATTAGATTATTGCAAAACATATAAAACCCAAGATCAGTTCATTACGTTTTACACATATTTTAATTATGTCATTTAGTGATCGTAAATAGTTATTGTACGTTTTTATTCCGTTCATGTTGTTGATTAGAACATTTGTTCAGGTATTTTTTGCTTCAGTATTAGGTAATAAATTGATTTTCCTTTCCCTCATTTATCGTATATCTTATTATATCGATTAATTTAATAAAATTACAATAACATTTCTTTACTCATCTTTGTAAGCACCTTTGTTTTAATTTTGTTCGTAACTCAGTGAATTTAGTATAATTTATTTACGATTTATTTTGGATTAGTCTACTATTATACGAACTATCAAGGCGTCACTGTATTATTATTATTATTATTATTATTATTATTATTATTATTATATTGTTGTTGTTATTATTATTATTGTTATTGTGACAATAATAAATATTGTTCAATAAATAGTGTCAAATCGTTGACACAAATAATTTAAAATTTGTGTTATACTTTTTGTACGATCCTCGCTAAACCTTCCATCGTTAAAATTATTGTTATTATTATTATTTTGTTTGTCTATTATCTTGTTCTAATGGCAATATTATCACTTCCAGTTCGACTGGAGGTCTGTATGGTGTTCACTTGACGTTATGAAGCCAAACTTTAGAAAAAGCAGCTGTTATATGTAGCGGCTCCTTGCAGTTAAGGCCAAATATGTCTTCGCCCCTTCACCTTAGATGTTACCTACGTGAGCGATCAGGGTACTGTTGCATCCACCAAGAATAGGTCTAATGATATTAGTTCATGTATACTAACTTTGTGAAATCTATAGAAAAATCAGTAACTATTTGATTAGCATTTCGATCCAAACAAGTAAGTTTCCTTTAAAAGAAGAAAGTAGTTTTCATTTTTTTCAATATAAAAATACTCGTTCGATAACCATATACACAATATAGACGTTTCTCGGAAATAAATTTCTGCGCCAGGCTATACGGAATCAGTTCACCTCGTCTCGCAGCCGTGACGATCTGCAAAAAGTTTCCATCATTAAAACCTCGCTGCAACTCGCGTTCACTATCAGCATCGTCAGCGCTACCTGATGAAAGACTCGCCAGTGATGTCTTCAGTTCAGTTTTTTACACGGCGCAGTCAGAAACTAACGACATCAATTTCCTGCATCAGTTTGCACCGTTCAAAAATTTTACTGCTACGTTTTGTATGTCATCTATTTGTTTGTAAAAACAAAATCAATTATTTATTTATTTTCAGGCTGTGACTTAGGCTATTTCAGTTACAAACTGTGAAATGAAGTAAAGAAGGAAAATATTGAGTGCGAAATAAGAAAAATTAGTGAAGCATTTTTTTTTTTTTTTGCCGTAAGTAAGATTCAGGAAACAACAACGCAGTTGGAAGTACACATGTTCCAATATAATCTCATTTTCTTCAAGTACCAAGACAGTGTTGGTGCGTCGAGATTCTTAGTTACTGATGACATTTGACTAGGGTATAACTATACCGGTAGGGACTTACTTAGCACTTTGGTTTACAGCAATATTGTTGCGTTATAGTGGGCGCGAAGTGTAGTATTATTGTTTTAAATCGCGATTTATGAAACTAACCACTTTAATGATTGTGACTGTTACTATGAACAGTGCTTAACATATTACAATGTGTGACACAGTAACTTGTAATGTGAATTAAGCGTGATTTTGATAAATGTGATAGATTTTGCGTCGGGTATCGGTTTCATTAAATCACATTAAAAATTGCTATCCCAGTAAAGAATTTAAACAGTATACTATCATCTGTTTGAACATGTTATTAAATTGCCGATCAATGGGTCCTTCTCCATTGACGAATTCTAGAAGGTCATTTATAAACTGCAGGTATTTTCGGATAAGCTATGGCTTGTTTTGTATTAAACTTTTTCTTAATGTAGACCTCGTTTGTTGAATTCCGTGTTACTCCCTGTTTGGATGTTGGGTTCAAAAATTTGCGGAGGTCTGAATTTTTAACTTGTCCTTTTTGTTCAGTACATCAGTTTCGAATCCATGCAGCAGCTAGCGAACATAACATTCAAATCAAATTAAGTGACAATATTTAAATGGAATTACTTACGACTCTATGTTTTAATCTTTACGCGACTTGAGAATATTGTAGACGTCAAATCGGATAATGTTCGGGGTCTCGCGGTAGTTGTGTTGACAGATCGCCAATTTCAATACTCGCACCTAGACTAACATGGTACAATAATATACATGTCTGCCAATAAATATGAAATACATTTGTCATCATACATCATGCGAGTAAATGATCGCATATCAATTTCAATTATTTGTAAACAACGAAGGCTATCAATGCTAATGAGTGAAAAACGAATATCAATTATAGGCCTATCTGCTGACGGATTATAAGGTGAAACCAACAGAATCAAACCAACGCCCGTCCAGGACGGTAATTATCTGATCCATGTAAGTTCTGATTCTAGATTCCTCAAAATGACATGTAATGGCACAGTTTTCAATGAATAAAACTCCGTGTTTGCACAATTAATATAGCCTACAGAAGATATTCAACCCTCCACATGTCTAAATGGATCTCCATTTGTGAGACACAAAAATCAGATCGCTTCATTGGTTACCAGTCACATTGTACTTTTGTATTATTTTTCTTTTATATTTTTGCACTTCTTTTCTTGTCTTCATTCTTAATTCACACGCGCGCGCAAACACATACCCACACACACACACGCGCGCGCGCGCGCGCACGTTTTCATGTTTTAAAGTGTTACAGTGTAGCTGTGTTAATAACTACTACTACTACTACTACTACTACTACTACTACTACTACTACTACTACTACTACTACTACTACTACTATTATTATTATTATTATTATTAGTAGCAGTAGTAGTAGTAGTAGTAATAGTAGTAGTAGTAGTAGTAGTAGTAGTAGTAGTAGTAGTAGTAGTAGTAGTAGTAGCAGTAGTAGTAGTAGTAGTAGTAGTAGTAGTGGTAAGAAGACGATGACGATGACGAACTGCAACAACCACAAGAATAATCATAATAATACTAATAAATCCACTGACAATAGTATAGGAACGCTTTTTATCAGATTAATTTACGCAGTTTGAAAAAAAGTTCTCATTGTCTAATTTTCTGAGGTAGACCTATGCTTTCTATTACTCGTCGTTTGAATCATAGTGTGGCATCAAAAGGAGAAGATATCCTTTGTTTTTTTTTTGTTCTGCTGGACAGTGATATCGTACAGCGTTCCAGGAAGTTTGAAAATAATATAAGTTAAATGATTGTCTCAAAACAAGAGCATAGCCCAAAACGTCTTAGGACTGTATGGTACTGTGACTCGAATGGAGGACCGACGATGCAAAGGAGAGACTGGAAATAGACACGCGTAGAGGAGGAAAAAGAAGAAGCAAGAGAAGACATTGGGAAACCTCGAAGAAACAATGGGAAACTAAATACGTACTATAAGAAAATGTTTGATATGACCAGTCGACATGGCGCAAGAGACGCAAGAAATGCATTGTAGGCTAAGAAACTTAAAACGACAAACGTTTTATGTGTCGATGGTCAAAGGAAATGACTTGTTGGTCCTTCACGCACTTGGTAGATATAGACCTAATTATATAGATCTATAATTAGCACTTGGGTACTTGGTGAAACATATTAATACAAAGGTTTTTTTAAAATATATAAACACTTGGTACGTTTCACAGTTTTTTTATTTAACTCTGACAGCTGTTTCGACTTCTTAAGCCATTGTCAAAGAGCTGAGTGACAATAGCTCTTTGACAATGGCTTAAGAAGTCGAAACAGCTGTCAGAGTTAAATAAAAAAACTGTGAAACGTACCAAGTGTTTATATATTAAAAAAAAAACCTTTGTACTAATTATATAGTATAGTCTCACATAGGCCACACATGAACACGCCATTAGTCTTCAAGTATACACAAGTTACTCGTCCTATTACAATTTCTGTTTTACGTAGACAGTGCAGTGCATATACACAAACACATTCCAGGACACCCCAAAAGCGTACTGGAAAATTAAGTACAGGTAGGCCAACTTAACGTCTTACTGTCCGTCATACCATTGTTTATACAGACGATAGACACAAAACTAAATAGTGTGTCAGTCATTCAGTTAATAAGTCACAAGGAGTCAGTTAGTGAGTGTTTTTACAGCGATTACAGCGCTTCGTATTTTGCGACCGTCTCAAAGTGTGTTATTATATTTGGGGTTTCGTAATCTTATTGGCACAGTGACTGTTCTTATTTCCGTCCGGCTATTAATTTTTGAATTTAACTATTTAGGCTGTAAGTTCTCATATAAAAACGAAGAAGATATTAATGGGAAAACTAATCAATTTGACCAGATAACAGAAACTCTCCGACGTGCTCTACAACACAAGGCAAGGAAAGAGTCCATAATAAAATTATACAAATCCATGGCAGGTCTTACCCTTACTTATGGCTCAGAAACGTGGACAATGTCGTCTAGACAAATATCAAGAATTCAGGCTATGGAAATGAATTTTTGCGTTCCATAGCTGGGTACACAAAATTGGATATGAAAAGAAACGATCAGATAAAGAGGAACTGAAAGTTGAAGAAGTAAACAGAATCACCAATAAGTAAATAGAAAGGTGGAAACAACATACTGGCAGAAAGGGCAGTGACAGATTCCCCAAAGTAGCTTTATTGTATCAGCTGAAAGGGAAGAGAAGCCTGGGAAGACTTAATAAGAGATGGTCCGACCAGTTTTGAACCGGAACGGACTAAACCGTCTAAGCCGTGAAGAAGAAGAAGAAGAAGAAGAAGAAGAAGAAGAAGAAGAAGAAGAAGAAGAAGAAGAAGAAGAAGAAGAAGAAGAAGAAGAAGACTGTTCTTATTTGTGTGTCCTGGATATCCATATAACGTAGCAGCATTATCGTAATACGACTGTGACGTTTCCTAAAAGTGTCAATAAAACCTGTGAGTGTCAATTTCTCTCGTATATAATAATAATTCCATTAATCTAAGATCACTGTCCATTATAACCCCGTAATAATGTCCTCATACGTAGAGTAACCATATACTAGATTTAATTCACTGCCATTTTAATAACGTTAAACACTTTCTACGTGGGGACCTGGACTTCAGATAACAATTAAACACGAACAATAAAGTATAAACGAGTAAGATGTGACGTGTGAGTAACGAAAGTCTGTGATACGCAAGCGATATGAAAGCCACTGTGTAACGATATGAAAGAGAAATTGTATATAATTATGGTACGAGTTACACGCCAGGTTAATTACGTACTTGCAATACGTTGTAATGTCAGTTATTACACACATAATGTGGAAAGCTCACTTTCAACGAATGCAAACAGCAATAAATTACTGTCGATAATTGCATACAACGTGTGTTATTACTATGACTGCTTTAGTTCTGAATACGCTTTGTGTTTCCTATTTACGCGTAAGATTTGATTCGATGTACTGTAAGTTCAACTTCTTCTTCTTATCTGGCGTTACAGCCTTTGGTGGGCTTTAGCTTTCTCAACAATACTCCTCCATGCTTCCCTGGCCTCCATGCCCTTCCTCTCCAACCTCTGATTCCCATGCTAGCATCTTCTATTACGCCATACACCATCTCATCCTTGGCCTGCCTCTGTGTCTGGTAGTATATAATCTTCCCTTCAGCATTCTTTACTGTAAGTACAACGCACTATCCAAATTTGTTCTACAAAATCAGTTACAAGACTGGAGATTAAATTTTAAATCAGATTTTCGAATTGAATTTTTTGTTAAATTTTCTATTTCATATATTGGAAAAGCTACGTGTATACTTCTTGTTACATGGTTGCTGGTACATAATTACGAGATTTATATGTTTATAAGTATCATTTCTTTACAAGTGACTCTCTGAGTTTCTTGCAGGAACCTTATATTTGTACCAAGTTGTAATTACTTCGCAAGTAGATTGTACTATTTTTGTATAGTTTTTATTAACCTGACGCACGTTTCACTGACTGTATCAGTATGTTCAGAGATTTCAATATGAATGTTATATAAATATTTTATACACGGGTCCGTCACGGGAATCGTATGGTTTTCAAATAAGATGTACTTAGTCAGTTTGGCTTAAAAAATATTTTTATTTATGACAATACATAGTGTATGTTGGTAATTTCATTGTTCATTTATGTTTTGAAGATCACGTCGCTCAGATGTTGGCCATTTATGTTTATGCATGATTGTAGCCGGTCCCGAAAACTCCGAGTAGCGTTAATTAACATCTGACGTGGAATACGAACGATTTCCTCCTGGATTGTCGTCTTCAGATCTTCAAGGCAGCGTGGCTTGTTAACATATACTCGGGACTTGAGATATCCCCACAAAAAGAAGTCACATAAGCTTAGATCGGGGGAGCGAGGAGGCCAGCGAAGATTGGCATATACTGGAGATAAGGTGACCTGGAAACTGATCCCGTAAGACAGCCATTGAATTACGAGCTGCGTGTGCAGTTGCACCATCCTGTTGAAACCATACTCTCGTCATTGCCCATCTGCGACGTCGAAGTTCTGGGAAGAAGAAGGTTTGGAGCATCGTAATGTAGCGCTCTGAATTATCAGTCACAGTAATGTTGTTTTCCTCAAAAAAGTACGGGCCAATAATGCCCTTCTCCCCAACTGCACACCATAATGTTACTTTTGGGCTGTGAAGAGGGGACTCATGTAACATCTGAGGATTTTCATTACACCAATATCTACAGTTTTGTTTGTTCGAACCCATTTAAATGAAAATGGGCTTCATCACTCATGAGAAAAATCATGTTTTCATTATTGACCATGGTTTCAAGCATGGTTTCACAAAAGACACGACGCTGTTCATAATCACCTACACTAAGTTGCTCACATACCTGAATTTTGTATGGGTGATAATGAAGATCTTTGTGCAGAATCCTTCGCACTGTTGACTCGTTAATCCCTAAACTCGCAGCACGCTTGCGAACCGACCGTTTAGGGCTCTGTATCGCAGACGTCCTAACTCGCTCGATGTTTTCGGGCGTACGGTCTGTGTTGACAGGGCCAGGTGGTTTTTTCTTCATTACGGAGCCAGTTGTGTTGAAGTTTTCAAACCATCTCAAAATGGTGTTGCGGTCTGGAACACGTCGGCGGACCGGAATATTAAAATGGGTGCGAAAGTCAGGTTGTGTCTGCGTCACTGACTCATTGTTTACGAAAAACCGCCGGAGAGCGAACGTACGATGCTCCACGTTCCACGACATGGCGGCAACTAAACTTCCCACTCTAACGAACAAATCAAGGCCAACCCACACTCACTGATGCCAACCGCTCGGCCGTACTACCCAATACAAAAACATGCGGTTCCCGTGACGGACCCTGTATATGGTCTGAAGTGATAAATTAGATCAAGTTTATGGAGCTCTTATTACTTATTATTCTAATTTCGTAGTGGCCGGCAATCCATGAATTGTAACAATGAAGGATTTACGAGTATCAGTCAAAACAATATAACACAAATTTTAAATTATTTGTGTCGACGTTTCGACAATATTTATTGTCATCATCTGGACCTGTGTACGGATACAAGAGAAAATATCAAACAGACAAACAGATAAATTAGTTGCGTGAATGTGTTTCTGTGAGTGAGTAACTAATTACAATTTAAATTACCGATAGTGTATAAATTATGTTCTGTTGTATTATAATTTTCTCGATGTATTTAAGGAAAACAATATGTAATAATGCAATTATTTTGATGATATAAAACAAACTGTTTCAACTCCTTCACACATCTACATATACGAGCACACTCACATATACAAACACATTCATGCAACTAATTTATCTGTTTGTCTGTTTGATATTTTCTCTTGTATATTTGTATGTTTCTCTCGTTTTCTCTTATCGGACAAGGTCCTGATTATGACAATAAATATTGTCGAAACGTCGACACAAGTACTTTAAAATTTGTGTTATACTTTTTGGTCGATCCTCGCAAATCCTTCATCGTTAAAATGATTTATTATTGCTTTTTCCAGCATCAGAAATGATAACTAACATTAAAAATAAAAACAAATCCACTTTCATGTGTCCTGGAGTGTTTTGCATTTTTTAATAAGGAAACATTTTGGGTACAAAATATTTGTTTAGATACAAGGACACAGGGGCACATGATGTGGAATGACCCGAAACCAATATACGGAAGAAGGGCTGGAACTGGTACGCTCCAATCCGCGTGGTGTGAAATAAAAGAAAAACAACACAGACATTTAAATAAACAACCGTCGGCCTCATCCAATTTATCAAACAGACAGTTCGTCAATCCTACTGACCGTGTTTTAAATAAATTATTTATTTTTTGTTTTTTTTTCTGTTCTAGAGAAAATCACGCCAGAGCTGTAGATAACACTATTGATCGTTTTAATCTAGTTACACTGCGTGCGGGTAAAAAAAAATCACATTGTCTACCAGCGACTGGTATATATAGGCCTACGTACTTACGAAACAGCAAAGCTGAAGGGAATTCCACAATCACACTAGTATCGTCACGGCGACGTAGAAATGAAAATAAACAACTAGTATTGTCTGACATGTTGTTGATTGAATAACGTGATGATTTGACCAATAATATCCACAATCAGGGGCTATTTTAAGTGGGGCGAATGGGACCGCCCCCCAGAGGGTCGAAAAAGTAGACGAATTTCGTTAATCCCTTAATTTTTAGGCTGTTTTATTAATTTTTCAGCTGTGCACTTTTATATACGAGGATTTTTCAATAGAAACACGTTTAGAGGCTGTAAAGCATTTTTTATTCAATGATTTTACAAGAAATCTCCATTAACATTAAGGCATGAGTCCCACTGTTGCACTAATCTGTAGATTCCCTGCTGGTAAAATTCTTGCGGCTGTTTGCGGAACCATTCGCTAACAGCAAACTCTGCCTCAGCGTCCGATTTGAACCGCCGTTCTTTTAGTGATTCTTTAATGGGCCAAAAACATGATAATCGCACGGGGACAAGTCGGGACTGTAAGGCGGATGTTGTAAGACTTCCCACTTCATACGACCAAGCAGATCTTGAATCGTTTGGGCTACATGGGGTCGAGCATTGTCATGCAGAAGAATGACACCATTTGTGAGCTCCCCGGGACGTTTATTCTTGATGCTGACCCGTAAGCGTTTTAAGCTGTCTGCATATTGTTCAGCGTTGATGTTGACACCAGATGCTTAAAAATCTAAGAGCAGCACACCCTGATAATAAAAAAATACGGTCACCATTACTTCTCCTGCCGAAGGTTAGAACCGACATTTTTTCGCCTTCGGAGACTGTGCATGCTTCCACTGCATACTCTGACGTTTGGATTCTGGTTCGTATGATAACACAAAGACTCATCACCAGCAACAATTTGGTGTAGAAAGGCATTACCTTGTTGTTTATAGCGCATCAAATGCTGCAATGATAAGGCCGAACACAAATTTTTCTGCTCATCAATAAGCAGTCGTGGAATCCACTGAGCAGCAACTTTGTGATAGCCAAGACTATGATTGATGGAACGAACAGTTCCCACGCTGATGCTCAACATTTGAGAAAGTTCTCTAACGTATATGCGCCTATTTGCGCGTAAAGCAGTTTCCAGCTGTCTCACATTTTCATCTGATGCTGCAACACGTGCAGGTACGGGACGGGCCAAATCTTTAGTGGATTCTCCTCCTTGTCGATACCATTCAACCACTGCCGTATGAGAATAACTATAGTCACCATATACAGCTTTCATTCTTGTATAAATTTCCAGTAGCTGACGCTCCTCAGTGGCCAAAAACTGAATAACGGCACGCAGATTATCTTTGGACGGATTTTCTATCATAGATGCCATTTTTCAACCCAGTCACTACGCTTAGAAAAGAGTAAATTGCAAATATTTTTGACAGACGCGTCACTAGTACTTAAACAGACAATATACACAAATGAATTCCGTTGCCATGGCTACGAAGTCACGGCTGTGCAGATCAAACGTGTTTCTATTGAACAATCCTCATAGTAGCCCTAGTAACTATTTTTTTTTAAATATGCAAACAGGTTTACTACACAGCATTAGCGAACACGTTTCAAATATGAAGTATAGGAAAATCACTTCAGTCAGCAAATATCTTGCAAAGCAGCGTTTTACTAACGCGTATTTTTATTGTGTTATTACCGTTTACTTTAATGGGATTGTTTAATTTAATGTTTTTTCTTTTGTATGAAGCCGACCCGAACAAGGCCCCCTCCCCAAGGCCAAATTCTAGATCCGTCACTATGCACAATGAGCTATAAATGACGCGTACCAGAACATTTCTAACTCCTGTACACAAATGGAGAAGCCTGATGCCGTCATGTGTATAACGTTTGACGGCGGCCGTAAGTAGAGACTTGCTTTAAGGCGATATAATTCGTGAGCTGTGTTTCGTGCGATGTGATTCTATCGTGATGTATTAAAATTAATATCTTTTGTGACTGTTATTGTTACTCTGCGTAGTACGAAAAGGCATATTGTAATTATTCCGGCTTGTCGACTTAAGTATGATTGAAAAGAGTCTCTTAATATTTCTGATTTTGTTTTGCGTGGCATTTTGTTTTTGTATGCCGTAAAAGACACCGATGGATCTAGGAAACAATATTGTTAGTGAAAGAAGAATTTCATTTCTCGCAAAAACATAGGAAGCCCCAGTTTGTTTCAGATATATACAGCGAAACGAAGTAAGGAATGATAAATTCAAAAGCGAAATAGAAACATTAGTGGAGCATATTTGTTTGCTGCGGTCGTAAGACTCAGCTCACTACAATGCAATTGGAAATAAACAACACGTTCCAATGTAATCTCATTTTCTTGAAATATCAAGAGAGTGTTGGTGCGTCGAGCTTCTTAGTTACTGGTGACATTTGACTGCGATCTAGCAAGAGCTTACTTAACACTTTGGTTTACAGCAATATTGTTGCGTTATAGCCTAGTGGGCGCGAAGTGTAGTATTATTGTTTTTAATCGCGATTTATAAACCTAACCACTTTAATGATTGTGATTGTTACTATGAACAGTGTGCAACACAGTAACTTCTAATGTCGAATTAAGCGTGATACTGATACATGCGATAGCATCTGGTATCGGTTTCATTCAATCACATTAAAGATTGCTAGCATAGTAAAGTAGGCCTACTGTAAACAGAATACTAGGCTTATCACCTGTTTGGACATCTACTAAATTGTCGATCAGCGGGCACTTCCCGCGACGCCTGATTTTACTGTTCTGTACCGTAAAAAAATACATCATTGAAGATAGGGAACATTATTGTTCATGAAAGACGAATGTCATTTCTCGCAAAATATAGGAAGCGCCATTTTGTTGATCATTTCCCTTCAAGGTTATTACGCTGTCTTCATTATTTGTGCACGGGGTCCCTACTAAATAAAAGGGACCACCAAACAGTTTTATTTGAAATATTTTTGCAGTTTATCCTCAATTAACTAAACTTGAATATACGTAGATCTGTCACTTCGGCTAACCAAGCTGGGCGTAATATGTCCTGGGCGTAAGCTATTCTGTACATTGACATTTTGTCTATCAGCTTCTGATATGACCTTCACTGTCTGTGACCTTTCACTCGTTTTCACACCACTGAATTTCAAAGTCACCAAAGTTCTTGGTGCGAATGTTGAATAGGCCTACTAGTTCTTCAGCATTACAATCGACTTTGGCTTCGACCACCATATAGTGATCGAAATTTTAAAAATTTTAATTTCTCGATCAAGTGGCACGTTCACACACTCGAGTTGACGGACACAAGCCCAAGTCGTAAATAATGACGAATTAGGGACACGTCAGACCCGACGCCAGTGCGAAGACAAGGAAAAAACGTCTGTGTACACGACACAATAAGAATTTAAGGAACGTCATTGACAGCTCAAAGTTTGTTACAATTTACAACACCTAGCGAACGAAACAAAGACTTAGTCCAGCTGCCTGGTTACGCAGAAATGAAATGGAACACATGCTGTGGGGGTGAGTTGTAACGAGCACAAGTAAGAAAGGCTACACCCAGCTACAAAGGGGTACAGAGAAATCTCGACAAACATATAAACAATAGAACGTAAACTTAGTGAATACTGAAAGTACGCCCTGCCCAGCATGAAAACAAACCATGACAGATAACTAAAATTTACACCTAGAAAGCGTGGGATTCGACTAGGGACGTCTCCAGCGAAGAGTTGATAATCGGCGGAACGAGCGAAGAGTAAATTGAACAATTGACCAGGACACTGCAGACTGTTAACAAAAGCGAAGTCAGAGAACCTCGACAACGTCGAAACAAAGGTTGACAGACAGGCGAGGGAATTGCTCTAGTTTCTGAGAATCTGTACAACGTTCGTCGCTGGAATATTCCGGGGATATCGGCGACCAACCAGCGTCGGGCATCTTCCTAAAGAACTAGTGGAGAGAGTAAGAAGGGTTCGAACGACGAATCGGGAAACCTATGACGAGATCTGCAGGGTAGTAGGAATTTAAAGGACCTATCACCAATCCGAAAGGGCGTGGAAATATAGAATTTGGCCTTCTGGGTAGTATGTTTGATAAAAACTGTTTGCGAGGACGCGGAGCGGCAGTCTGTAAGTCAGTCTGTAAGTCTGTAAGTAAGTCTGTAAGTAAGTCAGTAAGTTAATACGACAGTAAGACAGTTGGTTATAGTTGGAGCGGTAATACAGTTAGTAATTGAAATAGTTTGCGCGACTTACCGAACTTTTAACTCGGTGAACTCGTAACCATGTCGCGGTCATAAGTGAACTTAGACATTCAATACAATCTCAATTACACAAAGGTCTGTTCGACAGTTGTATGAGTTCCGATAAGCCACAGTGCGTACAGACATAACTATCATTAAATATCAGTGCGTACGCGACTTTAAACTACGACCGACACGCAACATAATAATACAAGTGATTAACATTCTGAGAGTATAACAGTGGGTGACAATTCAAACACTATTACATCATAATGATTCGCTATGTTGAACATTTGAACTGAATGAACTATACCGAACACAATTACGCACATAGAATACACTACGTCCAAGATAGATGAAATAGTTAATTATGAACACGCACACAGCAAACTCTAAGAGTAATTCATCTTAATGACGATATTGACATCTTAACACTTGAAATCAAAACACTCGACACCAGCGGGGAGTACAACAACACAATACACATAACGAGAGTGGAAATTAGTGAGGTGAAGTGAAGTGTTCTCCAATTAACAGTGATTAGGATGTACGACGAGCCCACCAGCGGATGTCATCTTACGCCGATGGAATTTTGGATAAACCCTTTTGCAAGATAAGCCTTTATGTTTATAAATCTTAGTGATACATATACTACTGCACTGTCTCATCTTTTCAAAGAACTACTCCCGAGAGATTTTATAAAGTTATATAAATCATAAATCCTATAAAGTAATATTAATGTAATTCATCTGAGCATAATGAACGCATTTAGCTAGGGATAAAATATATTTGATTGTTTATTGTTTGTATATGTATATTATTGCGTTGTATTTGAATGTACCATATGTTTGTGTTTTCAGGAAACAACGAACGAATATTATTGTATTTTGTTATTATGTGTTTTTTAATTATGTATTTGCAGGACATAGTAACTTACTTAACTAACAATATAATAAATAAGTAATTATTTTATATACTTAAATCTTGCGTTCATTATTGCAAATTAACCTTGACAATTAATTTATCACATACTAAGCATTTTCATAAAGAGTCTCAGAGTTGTGCTAATTATCAATGGACACAACCAAATCGACCATTGAAATGTCCGATTAACAGGCTCATACAATCATATTGATTTGACAACTATGTTGAGTCTAATCCGACAAATATAAGTTACTTTCACATGTGTATTAACATTAATGTCAATTACAACTCTGTTTGAATACATACAATTAGTACACGAAGTTAATTAGACCCAAATTACCAATTTATAATTGGATAAATCAATAATAATCATAATTAGCATAATTACACTAAATATAAATGGCACAGCAAACATAATTACTTAATTAATTGCCAATTCCGTTTATATACGTCAAATATAAATGGCTCCCAAAGAACGTGGGGCATAACAAGGTTAATTAGAGTCAAATTCACCAAAACCATTTTGAGGATTCAGCGGTATACTTTCAGTCCTTGGTTTGTCAAATCACTAAATTTTTCTGACGTGTACTGAAGCCAGGAATAGCTTAAGCTCTTGTCTGATCTTCAGGATGTAGTCAGTACAAACTTGTGTGCATCTTATTGGTCACGTACTTGTACCTTGTATTTAGTCAGTCGTATACTGTGTACAATCGGCAGTGTTTTAGAACTGGGTAGTGTGCTGCAATTCACGCCTATTTTACTAATTTCGTAGACAATACTGATGAGCTAACACATTCTCTATAAACACCATAGGTCTATGAACAAAAACATTTACAGCCATCGTCATGAGTGTTATAATATTCACATAAAAGGAGAGAAATATTGAATCCACGGAGACTAAGCAGACCTGTGGGTATGGCGCCTGGATACTCATGTGTAGGGCCCGGGTTTGAGTACTGGGAATCCTCATAAAGTAAAGCCACAGGTCGACTTAGTTTGGAAATAAGTGTCTAGGATAATTGCCTCTGCCAATCGGATGATAGTCGGAAGCCTTTGATGTAATAATGTGTTTCTCACTGGGCGGCAGTTCTCGGCACTGTCTCTATTCACCAATCAGATGTACCGTTAGTAAGACGAGATTATCGTTTTGAGTCCACGTTGACTTGAGGTTGGCACAGTTAGTATTCGTCAACCGCGTCTGATTACCTTCAATGGATGCGAGATAAAAAATTAATTATCACTGATAACAGTTGCTTTGATGACGGTTTCTTCTTATTATTATTAAATATTGCATCCAACTGACACGTTTAACATAAAAAAAAACAACCGATGATTATTATCGATCAAACGGTTAGTAAGTTCTAAACACAGACATTAGTTGTGCTGGTCTAGTTCAGTGGTGTGAAGGACTAATTAGTTCTCGCCAAAGAAGAACGTGGAACACAACTCTGCCAAAGATTACTATAGCAAAAGAAGTAGTAGTCGAAACGTATGAAGAGTGTAACTGCGGGTCACTAATAGACTACCTAAAAAATTTGAATATATACAGACGAACTTATAACCCATATTTTTCATGCGTAGGATCACTAAAATGCAGAACAATTCAGCACGATTCAGTACAATGCGCTTCAGTTCTCCGAAGTCACGCTTACTTCACTTACTTCGTTGACAAATGTCTTCTATGTGATTTTAGGCCTCACCAGGTTTCCTCTTTCCTCTTGAATTCCGCTCCAAAGCCAATTAACGTTGAATCGTAACTTATAAGGCGAGGCCAAGTCATCCACATTCACCTTGATGATTTCTGATGTTGGGCTTTGTTCAATTTGAGAATTTTTGTAGTTATTCCTTGATTACGTTTACCGGCCAGTGTATGTTAAGAGTTGTTCTCGAGTAGTTTTTAATAAAGATTTTCAATTTTAGAAGACTTCCCATCATCGTAGATTAGTTTTACAGCCTTCTACGATTTTTCCGAATTCCAGTCTCCGCATTCATCTGTCGTTCCTCACATCATGTTCAAGGTCCCTCACCCTCATATCTCCGCCTATGCCTTCACTTTACCTTTTCCTTGATCAGTTTGGCGCCTTTCTACCTCACAGTTGGCAGTTCAACACTAGTTTTGCAAAATTTTCAAGGTTGCATTTTTTCATGTGAAAAGTCAGTAAGATGTAAGGATTAAACGAATTGGAACAATCGCATGCGTGTAATTCAACTACTTATACCGGAAGCAAAATGTAATGATCAGACACTTTCAGGTTATGCGAACCGACTGATTCTTTCAAGTACAATCCAACAATACGCATACTTTCTTCTATTAACACAAACCAGTAATATTTATTCTCTGCCGGGTTAGAAAGTTAAGTTTGTTTACGTTTTACACATAATCTAGTCTTTCCGCTCGATTATTTTTCGTTCTGTAACGTTTCATTGTAGCGGTCGATCAAAAAATGCTGCCTGTCCATAAACGCAGACTATTGTTGCGTTCTACATACGGCAATAAGACACAGCATTGAAATGTTGTGTACTGTCGAAGGTATTTTTACTTTTGTCCCCTACACCGTATTGTGTACGGGGGAAATTAACATAACCGACAATAACGGTGTTTGAATAGATCGCCCTGACGCCCATATCGGAGTGAATAACACTAACACATCCATCCATATGCATGCAGTAGGCCTACAGCGCGAGAGTGTGTGTGGCTGCCTGACAGTATGTGGAACACGGCGGATGATCGTGTTACGCTACTAGGAAGCACGGCGGATTCGTTCCGCGATTATACACGGAATTTCTTTTAATATTCCTTGTGTCTATTTTTAAGAAACCCCTCAGGAGAACACGTTCCGTATATATATTCTGGAATTCATCTTAATTTTGATATTCCTAAACACACACACGCGCGCGCACACACACACACACACACACACACACACTTTCATTTTTAGCGCTTCAAGGAGTGTACCAAGGAAAATGGTGAAAAATAATTTGTTATAGGCTTTGTATTATTTATCTGTGTTTTTTTGGGGGATCGTGTAGAAGATAATGATACTCATCTGTGTTCAGCTTTTGCGAAAGCATTACAAAATTTAATCTAAATCATTTACACACAAACGAAATTCACACAATATTCACGTTGATATTTTTAACGTATTCAGTTTTTAAAACTTAATAACTCGCTCTGCATGACAGCTAAGGAGACAATGCTTTTTGAATTGCCTCTAGAAACTATAGTGTGGGCCTGAGGGGAAAAACTTGTTTGTAACTTGTCTAAAAGAATAATTAAGGATTACACTTATAGTAAGCTCCCTGGGCTGCTGAACAATTTTAAAATTTTCGCAAAATTGGGCGCAGAGTCCAAATTTTTATACATTTTTGAACTCTGTTATTCTAAACTTTTTAAATATACAAATATGAACATAATCAACTATGATTAAAATTCTGTTTAATTTTACACCCCACAAGGTGTTTACTTTTACAAAATACTGGTACACTTTTGTTACCCTGGCATCCCAAAATTTTGAAATTTCCAAACGTAAATATTATAGACTATTCACTGTATAAAAGAGTTCTTTTGAGTAAGAAGTGTGATTACTGAAGACATAGGATGTTCAGTGGCACAGTAGAAGTGAAAAAGGAGAATTTTTTTGGCAAAATAAGCAACTATGTCAGGAAAATTTGTTAACAAATAAACACAGAAACAAAGAAGACAGAAAATCTTTTGGTAAATCATTGGTGTGAAGAACAGGTTTTTGGAAGTGAGAACTAGATAGAGGTAGAAGACTTATCGGGAAGCAGCAGAAATATGGATATGGCTGAAAATCAGAGGAACTAATTCGACTAAAAGGAAAACAAGATTAGAGATTTAACGGAAGTGAGGGCGAAAAAGAGTGGGAAATATCTATAGAAGAAATGGAAAATAGGACAGGACATACAGTAAGATACAGAGACTTTATCGCAAAGGCAAGTCTTAAATAGGAAAGGAGAGAAACGCCTAGGAAAACATATTTGGAGGATGTGAGGGTTAAGCAAAAATACGAAACGACTGGTTGCAGCGAGAAGGATTAGTTTCTAGATAATGTTGAAGATAAACATCAATAGCAATATTGTTTCTCGGCCGTATTGATTATAATACTTGCGTGGTGTCTTCAATTATGACTATCGATCTAAAAATTATATATAGTTCTTTTGCAACGTTTCGAGTTTTATTCTCTTCACACTTCTGCATATATTGCATACTGGTGGGCAGAGGATAAAAAAACAATCGTCTACAATCTATAATGGTGAGGATTCGACACAGTACAATTACAAAAGGCACAACTCACACGCACACATACTTATATACGTACATATGAGGCACTTATATAATGCCTTATGTAAGTGTAATTCGTAGTGTGTGGATTGGTTTTGTCATCTGCTCACCAGTATGTAACATGTGCAGGAGTATGAAGTGAATGAATCTCGGAACGTTGCAAAACAACTGCGTTCCATTTATGTCCGAAACTGAAGATACCACATAAATATTGAAATAAATGTCTTACAAGTGTTTTCAATGAAACCCAAAGCAATGACAACATGCTAAACCACCTACAGTTTTGTTCGTTGACCTTGCTTAAAGTACGTTGAGTGTTTTGCCTTATTTAGCACAAATGTCTAGAATTTTGTGAAGTATGTGATCTAGTCTATTTTTAGACATAACTGTAATTACCGTCAGGTAAAGAAACACTCAAGGCGTTAGCACACACGCCCTCACATACACAAAGCGACTTGATTTTGACTTTGGCTTAAAGTACTTCTTTGTGTGTTGACAAATGAACGAGTACGACAACTCAAAAATGTCACATTGGGAGTCAGTGAAGCGTCCGGTTGTACGTTTTTTGTTTCCAAACGCTTAGTGGACGTGGTGGCTTAATGCAGTGGCACGTATATAAAACAAAGCGTCTCGCCCAGGTAGGCTCGGTCTGGTCGGCTCGCAAATGGCTCAGGCGCCATAGTCTTTATTGACACATCAACAAGACATTACGTTTTTATGTACTGACCAAAGCTTTCGGTTAAGGGTTGATAATTTTGTTATCGCTTTCTTGCTACAGCGCTAAAAGCAAGAAGGAGCTCCTTCAGATACCGTTGTGGCTTCTTAACGCCGGTGCTGCTCGTCTGTAAACAAAAAAGATTTCGTAATTAACGAACAAACGAATTAACAAATTTATTGACACCAATAAAATTACAGATTTTGTTCTTGCCGATAATGTAATTGTATACTTCCAGAAGAAACAAACTATATTTCTGATAATTTTGAGATAGTGTAGGCTATGCGCACACAGCGTATAATGCCAAGATCACGCTGTCAGTAACGTCTCCAGCAACTAAAATGTCTCTGCGTCAGAAAGCCTCTATACTTACAAGCTAGAGAGATGTGGTACTTATTTTATTTTTATTGATTTTTAAATGCTTATTTATAAATGAAGTTGGGTCTTTGTTCGCGGTTGCTGTCGTCTTTCAAACTTTGGTTAACAATTCGAAAATGTCCAAATTATAATATGTACCATATATAAAATTGCTGTATCTGGATACAGCAATATCTATATCCGGCTGTATCTGGATATGTTCTAAATCTTCTGTTTATCAGATTAGACCAATAATAATCCTGTGATAAATTTGGGAAATAAACAAAGCTAGAAGAAATCATATTGGTTGTGCAGTCAGTCAATGGAGTGCTGCTATGTCAGTTAAATGGGATACTTTGGAGTAACAATACATCGCGAAACACCAGAGTAGGGGTCTACAAAACCATTGCAGAAGGTATTGCAATACACGGTGATGGATTACGGGTAATTAATAAAAGTGATGACTCAAGATTACAAGCTGTGGAAATGAACTACTATCGTAGGTCCTCCCAATAACCACAACCGACAGAATATGAAAGCGTATGGGAATCAATATTGACATGCTTGAAACAGCGGAGTGTAAGAGGTTGATATGGTAAGTCATAAGTACAGGTGACGAGTAATGAGAAGTGGCCTAAACGAATAACTGGGAGGATTCCTCCACTAAGAAGGAAAAGAAGCAGACCGTGGAAAATTTGGAACACAGAGTTAAACATCGCCATGGAAGATAGACGACTGGAATATGAAGAATGTGTAGACCGAAAACGCTAAATTAGTATTCGAGAAGCTGCTACAGTCGTAAAGAAAACTTGTGTATAAGAAGAGAGACAGACTCCTTCAGGCAATAAGACGAAATTTTTAACGCTAGAATTTAAGCGGGATTGCATGCATATAGGCCTACGCACCGTGTATATTAAATATACGGTGGAAATAAATATATATTGTGTAAGAAAGTACATGAAAGTAGATTACCTGCTTCTCCAAATTGCTTAACATTGAAAACATAAATGACGAAACATGAACAAGGAAAAAGAAACACAATAAACAGATTAAAATATATCTTTAATAACCTTTAGTCTTTTTAAAAAGATATCGATTTCATCAAGTTTACATTTTGTTCTAATATTACTTAATGTTTAAACTGCTGTCTAGAGACTCTTTCACGGGATAAAAAATTCTCATATTCTTCTCGTAAAAGTACTTCAATGCTACCAGAAAAAAATTTGTAATAACTTGTAAATAATTTGATAGCTGCTTACCGCTGTCATATAACCGGTAAGGAGTTATATGATGTTTCACAAGTATTCTTAATCCCTTTTTACAAAAGTTAACGTATTTATAATGTGTGGGAAAATTTTAAAAGTGCGTATGTTTACTGTGAGTATTGTTTAGTGCTTCTAAGTACAAATTTCGTTTTACATAATTTATTATTTCGAATATGTGTAGTGGAAGTGGGGGGGGGGGGCAACATCCTGAGTTCTCAAAACAAAATGCTACATATTCCGTCTCTTTACATTTGTCGTTGCCTTTAAAGCATATTTTTGCAGTTACTTATACAAAAGTCAGTTTCTTATAACTGAGTAGTGCGAGATTCACCAGTTAAAAATGTGAAAATTTAACAGTTAAAATAAGGTATAAATAAAAATGGATTTAATGTATAAAAACGAATATAAAAGGAAACTCCATTCCAATTGTCGATATGGCGACACTTTCAACCGGGTCACTATGCCGAGAGGCATTTCCGACGCGACGACATTTGGAATACCTACGCTTTGCCGTCAGGGTGTTTTTGACTGTAACATTTTGTCATGGAGCCCCACCCACCCACCGGGGTGTCATCCCAATTGCGAAAATTGGCACTTAAGAACACTTAGGTAGGAGATTATACGTACTTTATTATGCAGATAATTTATTGTTGACGTGAGAGGGTACTTCCCACTTGCGAGTGAACAGGTGAGACAGATTATCTTTTTATATCAGATGTGCAAAAGTTATGCTTCTTTAATTAAAGATGAATGGAAATAGTAAAATTTATAATTTTACCTGTAAAAGTTAAAATTAAAAACTGATAGGCCTACTACTTATTATGACAGCTAAAGTAAAGCAATTACACTGACTTATCATTTGGCAATGTTGTCTTTTTATTCTCTTTAAAAATTGTATTTACTTAATTTCCTACTACCTCATTTCATATATTTCATTAAAACTTACCAGTATCAGAAGCGTCTTTCTTCGTACCTTTTAGTGCTCCTTGAAATGATTTCATCCAACTCAGTATATTGTTTCTTCCTTTCTGTACCTTTCAAATTTAACTTCATCCTTAGGATGTTCTAATTAAATTCCTCAACTTCAGATTTTAAACGTTTGATAAGGTCGTGGTTGTGGTCTTCCAACACGGCTGTTCAGTTACTGATGCCATGCTTCTACTGCATTATGCTTGATACTGCGCCGATGGTAGTAGTTCCTTACATCCAGTGGCAGTAATGGGTATTTTAGCTAATGTTTCAGGAAATAGTTAAAGGATTCATTGAATTTTTCTTCTCCTGGAGCTTGACCGTGGACATACGTGCAACCAGCCATCTTCTACCCCTTCAGCTGAAGGAAAAGAAGTGCATATACACTTAGGCGTTCAGCCTGTCTTTTAAACACACCCATGTCCTCCATGAACCTGCTTTACTCTTCTAACTTGATATAAGATAATCCAGTGTGTAAAACACAATGTTTACCTTTCGTCGCTTCAATAAACTCCATATTCAAAATATAAATACAGAGAGCAACACAGGATAAATCAACTGCAGTTGGAATGAGTAAACTCTAGTAACTAGTTGGAAGTACAGAGTTGCGAGCCTCTGTATCCTGTGGTTAGCAGTTGTATGTTGAGTTTCCTTATCAGACGCGACCGATAAGGAAAGGCGTTTTCAGCTATGAGTTCAAAAAATGTACGTTGTTTATGACTCATGTTAAATCGTGAAATGATTTCCATTTTATGTCAGTTTTAATACCACTTTTTGACATTGACTGTTTTACCACTGATTGTAGTCTAATAAAAAAAAGACTTCTTTTTTATATTATTTTTTATTTTTTCTCAACAGTTTGGTTTATAGTTTATGTACACACGATTTGTAATTTAGAAATGACAGTGACATACATACAAATATTTCAAGTGTGTCTTTAAAGTTTCTAAATATAATTATATCACTACCGACTTGGAACACAAAGTTTTTTATTGGTAAAAACGTAAAAGTTTTACGTTATAGCCTCAACCAGTTTTCGCTTATTATAAGCTTCGTCAGTGGCTGCCACTGGGAGCGCTGTCCGTCTTGTTCTTGGCGACGGCGTCGACTTTTGAAGGATCGATGTTGTGTGTGTGGGGTGTGACATGTTCGAATAATACGTGTGATTTGAATTGTGTCTGTTCGTTTAGGATGTCGTTTTTATGTGTTTTTGTGTATTTGTATATTTCCAATTGTTCAAGAATGTCTAGTTTTCGGACTTTTGTGTGTACATGTAGACTATCCTTGTTATTGTCGATGTTTGTGTATGTGTGGTTAGCTTCTATGAGGTGGTTTGCAAAGGTGAATTCGGTAGTGGAGTGTAGTGCCTTTGTGTGTTATAAGACACATATTGTGCCTCTGACGAAGCTTATAATAAGCGAAAACTGGTTCAGGCTATAAGGTAAAACTTTTACGTTTTTAACAATCAAAAATTTTGTGTTCCGAGTCGGTAGTGATATAATTATATTTAGTTAATCAACGGACACGTCATGGACAACGAAATCCAAGAATTTAAAGTTTCATTAAAATTTTACGTTAATTTTTTGTTGGTAACCGTGAAGCAGTTACTGTTGCGATATTACGGTGATCACAAGTGGGACAATAAATATTGTAAGACGACCCTGTTGATACGGGTGATCGCAGTGGGATGAATTTTACGGTATTCGCAAGTACTGTAGTACTCGTTGCAACTAGGAGGAGAACAACCCCTTCTCCCCCCGCCGACACACCTACACAGCCGGGACTATACCTATACAGATTTGGTGATTTTGTCTGTACCAGATATTCGCTTTTATTTACGCGAATAAATTATCCTGAAATCTGTGCAGTTAAAATAAAATTCATTAAATGAGCCTTTAAACATTGAACAGCAGTTGCAGAATATGTGGAAAATGAAAACGGTCAGCGGGAATGTAATTCAGGCATCAAGCAGAAGTGCAGGTGTATTTGACTAATGATAATAGGGCGTTCGCTTATAATTAATTATGTTAACATTGAATTGTGAAAGAAATAGCACGAACAAATTGAAATCAAATCGAATTTCAGTAGGAAAACCTATATAAGTATATAGAATGGATTAACGATCAATTACCACAAAATAATAACCACAAAACAGTCAATTATAACAATACCAGCAATGTCGGTTGGCAATAAATATCCTGCAGAGTAGGTAATAAGCGTTAACGGGAAATTACTTATTGTTTTCCTGGTTACATGCTACGTACATGTTAACTCAAAACCTGATAATAATTAAAAGCATGTATGTCAATGAACTGCATAAACATGCTTTGTTTTAATACGTAATCAAGTGAACGTAATAATGTTATCGCTACAGCTCGCATTTCTACGAATAAAATATTGGGAACCATGTATGAATTATATCCTAAAAACTACCAAAATAAGCTATATAGAAATTTACAAAAAAAGATCGGATAACCCACACTGTAAATCATTTTTGTTTTCTGTTTTTGTAAAAATAAACGGTTTATTTATTTTTAACACCAGGTTACAATATAAAAGTTTTTACCTTAAATTTAGTATCCGTTTTTAATTAAACGTAGCCTACACTGAATGAACACATGCATTTTCAAATTCGTAAGTCTGACAGCAGATCTTTGTATGTCGAGAAACTCCTTTGTACACCTCATGACGTAACGGAAGCGGACTTGAAGCACAATCGAATACGACGAAAGGATGATTTTACGTTTTGGCTAAAATATAACCTAACGTGAAAATGTTTGGAGTATACATTTACGTGACATGTGAGACGTAGTGATAGCAAGTTGTTGCGAAAATATTGACGATCTTTCTAACGATGGGCCAATCGACGTAGTCGAGCAACGTGTGGAAGTGGCATGTTGAATTATCTAGGGGGGTACGTTATTCTACCGCGCCTGGAACATTCTTGCGCTGCCGCGTGCCAAGAGTCACGTAGGCACATTTTATTTTTCAGCTCATCGTAGAACAGCCCCCTCCTTAAGCCTGTTCGTCCTGTACTAGCAAACTATCTATGCTGTAATACTTTGCCAGACGGTCTAGGTGGACGACCTTGAATTTCCGCTGTCCCCTCAAACAACATCATTGATTCTCTTTTTCACATTGTAAGGTCCTTTCCAATAATTATTACATTGAACTTTCGGGAAGCGACCACGACATCGCTTTGGGTTGTACATCTAAGCCTGGTCTCCTTCGAAAAACACACTAATGTTGCGAATGTCATATCACTTTTTCATTTTGTCACTGGCTATCTTCAATCTTCCTCTTATCAAACGTTTCATTTCTTGCAGTTGGTTTCCTAATTGTGAAGAATAATTCTGAGGTTCTTGGAACTAAGTTTCTGGTGATCCGAACATAAAGTCCCAGGAAGACGGATCTCTCGCCCAAACTTCTCGAAGACGGATCTCTCGTTTTGCTGGAGTCACGCTGGTTGTGTCGTGTCCTGATGACCTAGGCCTACGCAATTAGGAATAATGACATATGCTGGTCTCAGTCTGTTTGGTTCACGTCAGCAGCCTTTGATATATAATGCTCAAGTGTCCTATTGAACCTCTCAACCATTCCGTTGGACTGATGATGGAGAGGCGTTGTCATGGTCTTCGAACCCCTAGCAGGAGTCATAATTCTTTTAAAAATCCTAAATTCCTCCATTGATCCGTATGGATTTCCATACGGACTCCATAATGGTAATAGAAATTGTAGACTAACGCCTTTGCTACATTGGTGGCCTCATGATTTGAAATTGCATAAGCTTCCACCCACTTAGTAAAATAGTTACCTGTAACCATGATTTACTGGAGAAGGTCCATCGTCCGTAACTGGAGAAGGTCCAGCAACATCTATGGCAGTTCTCTCGAACGGCAGTCAAACACTGTACTGTCTCCTTTACCCCTGTTTCTGATTTGTCGGCCCTTGCTTGCAGACATAGTTTACAGATCCGACACTATTCCTCTACATCGTGGTGAAGATGAAGCCAATATAATCGTTTCCGTATTTTGTCAATTGTTTTATTAATACCAAGATAACCATGCTGGATCATGCATTCATTCAAAACAGAGTGCACTTTACTTCTGGGAATTATCAGCTGCATAACCACGTCTCGTCCATCTGCGCTTCCCAAGAACTTTTCAGCAATCCGTTCTCCAAACTTAGAGATTCCCATAGCTCTTTAGCACATCAGAACAATGGTATTCACCTTGCCAATGAGGGCGACGAATCTCCTCTTTTGCCATCAAGATTGAACCAATATCTTCGTCAGCCATCTTTTCTTGTCGGAAACCTGTGTCGTCCAACCGTCCGCCAGGAAATCTATAGTGATGGGTTGAACTTGTTCATTTACGTTGTGTTATTCCTTTCTGCGGCACTTGGAGAAATTGAGTTTTTAACCGAACTTGGTGCGGGACTCCCCGATTCACCATATTAGGTCAGTCATATTTATGTCAGGATACGGTAATCGTGGTATCAACCGCATATCGAAAACTGAAGATATTTGTTGCAGTTAAGAACCAACGGTTTCCATTCCAACGTTCTGTTGCTTTTCAGATTGTCCATTCACCACATTTAGCCTTCTGAAGTGAAAAGTGGAAACAACACTACGAGTTACGCTACATCCGTTTAATAATGTTCATTAAAATTAACAAAAAATATTTAATTGGCTGCAGTGATATAAAGTGGTTTGTAACAAATATGCTTTGGATACGGTTTATTAATTGTTTAACGTTAATTGGCCACCTTGGGCACGATTGTGATTCATTTGTCGGTTACTGCTGCAGAATTCTGTTAATAACTGTTTATAAACGGCAGTAACAAACAATTGCAACGACATCGAATTTAAATGAACTAATTTATGGTGTTTCGAAAAGTGGATTAATTAGCAATTTAATGAATATCATAACAGAAACTACGATAACAAAACGTATTAGTAATAACATTCATAGTTTTCTTTCTAAAAATAATGCGATTATAAACACCCACACACAATTCTTTACACATCATGTAAGCCTACTACCGATCCGTCCCAGCACCGCGCGTGAGCAGTTTTGAACAAAGGCGATAGACTGTTCTAACCGAAGTCTTAAACGATTTTCTTCATCCCTCTTAAACTAGCTTCACTATTATGTGAGACGTATCAAAATAAGCTTCGAGGCGTCTGCGGTATTGCCATGTCGCTTCATTCCCCGCCTTTGCCTACGCATAACTAAGTGTACGTGCGACAACGCCGTTGGTCAAGGGGCGGGGAAGAGCTGTTACTATTGCGTAACCTCGAAGCTTATTATGCTAAGTCCCGTACTATACCATCATCATTGCTCGGTCCGTTTTTGTCACATATTAGTGTTTCATGTTTCTAAACCTTTCACGACAGACGCTCTTTAGCGAACACTACAGAAAAATCCGCCCAGTGGCTCTTGAGATGGGCCCAAACGATGAGGTTAATAGAGGTTGGAGACCATTAAAGACTGAAGGAGAAACATTCTAGAAAGAGTGGAACGGAAGGAAACAGCCAAAACGAAAAGACCCACTAAAGGAGATAACGCAAATATGAAACAAGAAGAATAAATGGGTTACTTTTTGTTGATAATGACTGGCAAAAATATAACTACTCAAACGCAAACGTTAAGCGAGTGGAATCTCTTGCAAGAACAACAGTCTGGCAGTTGACGTGACTATAAGTACTTACGTGAAAGTATCGTTGGACATTACCTCTGCGATACGAACGTTACAGAGATGCTTGTCGGTAATTCGGTGAAATCGCGAACATCAGCACGCAATGTTTTTTTTCGCTTTCTGAAAGCCTAATTTGGGAATTAAAGATTTAACTACAACAAATCTGGCCTGTGATCATCTGTCTTTTGAAAACTAATTTACTTCCTCAGGCTTTAACATCAACGATTCATTCAATGGGCGTGGTCTATTTACAATACATATGTCAATGCATACAGTATGTTCAGCGCAACAAAATAAAATTATATAAATGTTGTTGTATACGTTGATACCAGTGAAAGATATTAAGAGTACTACCACGTTGCCCATAAGAACGAATTCTGTCGGGTATAATCACAGAACATTATTATCACCTAATCATAATATTGTATTCCTTGTATAGGAGGATAGTAATTAGTTTTTAAGTTTTTTTTTTGTTATAATCATCTTTTTGTGCGCTCTTTTTAATTACAGTGATACCTAACTCCACATTTTACACATTATGATGTGTGTCGTCCGTCATATTCCATTTTACAAAATTTAATATCTTTGTTGACACAAAGATAAGCAAATGATTTGATACTTCTTCCATCAAATATTTAATTGATATATAATATATAATTTTTGTAACATGTTTGAAGAATACAGACACAAATTAGGGAGCGAGTACCTCCATAATCCGGATTCTCATTCTATTTTCGTTACAACGGAAAATACCTTAGATCTTTTCTGATGTCCCCGTTCTCTGACTGTCGCCCGAGGAAGGCATTTATTCCTTTACAGCTCTTAAGGTTTTCATTTCGGAAGTCTATGGATAAACGTCTTTTCACAGGAGAATCTGTGTTTCACTGCCATTCTACAGTGGAACAGCCATGACTACATACGCTATAGTTTCACCTGTCTTAGCCTTTAACATTCTTTTAATTTTTTAAATTAAATTTATTTAGTTCGCTAACTTGTTTAGACATAATTAACTAACTAAGTAATTAGCTAGATAAATAAATAAATTTTTTAAAAAATAATCCTTAAACTTATAAAATCTCCGACTGCAATCATATCTAGAGCCTATAGTAATTAATTTGCTTTAGAGTTCCTTTCACTTAAGTATTCAGAAACCATACAGAATGCTGTAATGTTGTATAAAATATAATATAAAAACTGAGTATATAAAATATAATATAAAAATATTTAATATAATATAATAAATAAACTATTGTTTATTACAAATGAGAATGTCTAAATGTAGCAAGAATAATGTTGGGTCTCCGCGACTCGGGATCGAGCAGATGACAATATATCTGGCTCCAAGGTGGTCACTCCCCCCTTGTACATACGGTGTGTCACTGAGTGGTATTCTTCCTTTGTAAAACTATCTTTCCTGCCGTTAAACTATCATTCTACAAACATGCAAAAAAATCTGTGAAAACACGCTCGCGCGTACTCACAGATACACTCACTCACAATAGTATTTTATTATTCATTTTCTTTTTGAAAATAAATAGAAATGATTAAATCGATTGTCCAAGATAAAGTCGTTGGCCGCGTGAAAAGATGTCGCGGTACGCGAGTTGGTAATCACTGCGCTACAGTAAACAGTCGCCATAAATGTGCTGCAGTTGGTAAGTGACAGAGATGATTGTATAGCGTCACACGATATTTGTTACATATCATTATGTTGAAATATCATGCTACTACAAATTGTGATATTTGAGACACCATTGTCCTCAAATATCACAACAGAATATTGTTTTCCGGACAACGAGTGTGTATGAAAAATTTCAGCTTCTTGGCTTATAAAAAGTGGGTGAAAAATTGATTTCAAAATTTTTACCGTAGTGAACCATGGACAAGTGAAGCTAAATAAAAGCGTATAAGAACGGTGAACTCAATGACCTTATCGACTCTAGAATATGCCTATATACCAGACTCTTGATTGACGTTACAAGTAGAAGAAGAAGAAGACGACGACGAAGAAGAAGAAGAAGAAGAAGAAGAAGAAGAAGAAGAAGAAGATGATGAAGATGAAAAGTAACCACAAGAAGAAGAAGAACAACAGCAGCAATAACAAACACAGCAATAACAACAAGAACAACAAGAAGGAGGAGAAGAAGAAGACGAAGCAACTAGTTGATATCTGATTTTTTTGTACACAACAACAACAACAACAATAATAACAACGGTTCCTTTTTCTATTACTGAAATAGCTAATGGAGTCAGACAGGATAGGCTGTCAGCTTAAGGCGTACAAAGTAGCCTACAAACGATACAGGGTGACCAGCAGCATGCTTCAGCAGTCCTTTATTATACCAGCAACTCATTTACACAGGCTGAGTCGATTTGGTGGTTGAAAAACAACCTTAATTTTATTTATAAATTAATAAATTACCTTAGATCCGTCGTGTGACTTTGTTTTATTATTTAGAATTAGACGCGTTTCGGAACATATGTTCCATCATCAGATTCCTTTACTCAGTTGAGATCGTCAAATGTTAAAATCACATAGTCTACTGTTAAAAACACACGTAAGTATGGGTGTGCACCCTATAAAGGTTGACCGGATACTCAATTGAGTATGTGATTTTAACATTTGACGATCTCAACTGAGTAAAGGAATCTGATGATGGAACATATGTTCCGAAACGCGTAATTCTAAATAATAATACAAAGTCACACGACGGATCTAAGGTAATTTATTAATTTATAAATAACAAAATGACTTGGATACCAATAATAATATGTATGCTTAATTTTATGGTGCTGCTTGGGAGTGAACCGTGGAGCTCCAAATCCCACATGCCACAACTATACCAACCCGATTATATAGGCCTATACCTTTATTTGATTGTCCGCTGCCTACTTTTAGAATCAGTATGATTTGCACGCATAAAAGATATGTCCCCTGCAAACTATTCGAGTTTCATCTGCAATGGAGCTGAGAGAGAAATTGAAACGCTTTCAATTTTTTTTATTTTTTTATATAACGTAAACGAACGATTTCCATCACGACTGAAAATATTACAGTTCTCTGTTATACATGATTACAAGTGACGAGACAGTTCGTGGTGAATAGCAAAACCATATTTGTATCGTCCTGGGTAGCGAGTGAGGGGTGGTAGGTCAGGGGGTGTTGATAGCCGCACTACCCTATCCGCAGTACATACTAATGCTTGACAAACCCGGTGACAGACAGTATTTTGATGAGCGACAAATAATTTACGACCGGTTTTAACGTGCACACACACGCACACACGCACACACACACACACACACACACACACACACACACACACACACACACACACACACACACACACACACACACACAAATCACGCGGTAGTCTGAGTGCTCTTTCATTTTGAATCAAATAGTTAATACCAGAGTTGACTAACCATTGGATAGTATGGTGGATTGTTTGCGTGGTTCACGTAGAGTGCAACTGCATTAAAATCAAAACTCGACACACTCAAGAACATCATACCAGAACATAGAGTCTCTCCTGGATCGTATAAAATATTTGAGGGCTACAAAATCTTACTTGCAACTAAAATAAGGTAGTTAAATTTTAACTCCATCACACTAAATTTTATCTTTGTAAACAACAAATTTACAAAGTTATTTTTTCTGAAGAAACGATTGAGCATTTTGCGTAATTACCTACACATAAACCGCCTTTTTTTAAAAATATCTTTCTTTGGTAATAACAGTTTTTCCGCAAAACGGTTCGCAATTCAGAATATATAGCCACACTAACTTTACCTAACCTTTCTTATTTTTGAATTCATATTTTTACAGGTAATTAGTTGCTCTTTGTGAATGTAACTCCATCCTCCATCGAACAACTCCATCACGCATCCTTCTATAAGCGATTAAGGGTAAAATAGAATCCAGGTCGATCGTTACATCACGGTACTACTGTGGTGGAGTTTAAAAAATAACATTAACCTCTATCGTCCGATGTACTAAATTCGGTATTACATAGAGTACATATAGCGACAACGTATGAAAAAGTACATGTTTTACACATTGTCTAAGCATTATGTCCAGCACCTAACCTCCGATAGGTAAAGTTTGTAAGAGGCCTGTTAACTGTACAGTTTTCGAGTTTCCATCTGCAAGCCCAGACACCTTTTTTTCTTGCCCTCCCTGTCATCGATCTCATTGTCTAGTCGGTTTCGATATATCTCACCCGTATCGCATACCAGAAGCAAGTAACCGCATAGCGTTAATGAGAAATCGAATCGTCACTGAAATTGCACAACTTAGAAGTGCTAGTGCTAAAATTAGTGTTTCTCAGTGAAGCTGACTGTCAAAAACTTGTGTTAGACTTACACACAGCGAAGACTGAGACAAAGAAGGGGCAACGGAATTATTGGCTGCTAAATAGGCACGACGTGTCATGCTTGTTGAAAAAGAAAAACTGATTTATCCTGTCAAACAAGGGGGGTTAGTGGTTGTGTCACTGATTCCGAGTTATTCGAGGTTCTCCAAGAAGCACATTTAGCATAGGCAGGATGTTGAGTCAGCTTGATAATAAGCATAAAAATATCACTCGCATATCTAGAAAAAAAAACTAAGGAAATTGGCCAGTGGCTTCCGAGATGGAAGATGGTGGTTCGAAGTGGTGAATGGGCAACTTATAGAACAGGTGTCACATTTTAACTTTCTAGGGTGTGATGTCAGTTATGAGTCCGAGATTGACATCACCAATAGTTTACCAGTTGATGTGTGGGACCATATTCCGCACTCTCCGTAACAAAACAGCAATGGAGACAGAGTTGAAATTTTATAAGTTAACGGCAGCACCCGTTGCTAACCTATGGGTGTGAGACGCGGGCGTTGCGGAAACAAGACACTCTGAAGTATACATGACACTGAAATGAAGTTCTTGAGAGGAGTGAAAAGGTGTTCCCTCCGCGGTCAAATTGCGAATAAAGAGGAATATAACGACCAAGTTGGGGATATACAGAATGAGCGATAGGATTAGACAGTGCTGATTGCAATGGAAACAGCATGTAGCGAGGATGAGCGATGATTTGTTCCCTAATAAAAGAGGTAATCGATTATAAAACCCCAATGAAGAAGAGGTGTAGATACGCCCAGAAGCAGATGACAGGACTGAAGACTAAACCCTGAGGTGTAGAAGAAGAAGAAGAAGAAGAAGAAGAAGAAGAAGAAGAAGAAGAAGATGATGATGAAGATGAAGAAGAAGAAGAAGAAGACGTAGAAGAAGAAGAAGAAGAAGAAGAAGAAGAAGAAGAAGAAGAAGAAGAAGAAGAAGAAGAAGAAGAAGAAGATCACTCTTTATGACGTCGAACTGTGGGAGCCTTTTTAGAAAAACGACAGATTCAAAAATCATTATTGTAAAACATACAGTTTCTTTTGAATTCAACTGTCATTTCCAGGTCGATCTTACTGATTTTTAATCCCAGCCAAACAAATACTTCAAATTCATAACAGTGTTCCAGAACCATTTGACGAAATGTGTAGTCCCGACGGCTGAAGAAGTTACCTACAACCTTAAGCTTTTAGTCACCAATTTATTTTAGGCTGCAAAGTTTTATACAATAAGTTTGCAGTCTAAAATACAAAAATAAAAATATATGAATAACATTTCAGTAAAATAAGATTTGAGAATGAAACTTAGCTCTCGTCTCGCTGTAGAATTTAAAGTTTCACAGATTCATTTCGTATTTTGTTAATGTTTTTATAGAAACATATATTATGATGTGTGTTAATCATGTTGGATTCGCAACAACAACAACAACAACAACAACAACAACAACAATAGTAATAGACTAATAATAATAATAATAATAAAATAGTAAGAAATACTGTTCATAATAGGCCTACTATATATTTATTAACCTTCGAATATTACAATATTTTTAATGTGGGCTCAAATATTATTATTCTTTTATTGCAAAACCATTATATTATAAATTACAAATACCTCTACATATAAAAGTAGTTGCTACATCAATAAAAGGTCTTTCGTGAGACGTGAACAAATTTTAATGTGCAACTCTCTGTTATTGCCGTGTTCTATGTCAGTGAAATCGCTATTCTAGTGATACTGCTTTTATTGAGTTAAATTCTGATCTGAAAGGTGCAAGGGAAAAATCTGAGGAAAATTAGGGTAACCCGTTAATAAATCATACATTATAAAATAATCACATTTCTGTTCATGATGTTATGTTGTTTGTATTCTTCGGGACTAAAACCCACAGGTTAATTTTTCCTTTTATTTGAAGCTCTTCGTTCGTTATAATTTAAACAAAATGTGAAAACCCTTACATCAATAGCTGTCAGCTATTTGAAATTACTATACACAAATTTTATGCAATGTTAGTGTCTATAAAACAATTATTTTGAAGAACATTTCTCGCAGTTAATAATTTTAACTGTCTGTAGTAAAGAGTTGTATTTTATATTTTACATTTTGTGTTTTCAACTTTATACTCTAGATTTTTCGCCTGTAACCTGTTTTTGGACTTTCAAAATTAACCGCGTCATTTTGAAGAAAACAAAATAGAGAAATAAACCAGAATATAAGTAAAGTGTAACTGAAAAAGAAGTTTTTCGAGCAAAAGTGTTAAAAATGGAAGGAGTCCAGGGTAGGAGAGAGAAAAACGCAGGTTCAAAGTGGACTGAAGACAGGAAGAAGAGACACAGTGAAAAGACGAAAGAATATTGCAGAAAAGAAAATAACAAAGAATAAAGAATTGAAATTGGCATGTGGTGCTTAGATGGCCGATACAAAAAATTGTAACATTTTTAAAATACAAAATTGTGTTATTGGGAATGTAGACAGGTAGCAATAATTGTTATCCTTTATTAAACATGCAGTTAAGGAAGTGCCGCTTTTGCGGGAGCCATCCGCTTCTACGTGGCAGCGCACCGCTACGGCCAGGACCTCACGACGGTGAGACTCTGAGCTTCTACGGGTGCCACGGAACCCAGACACAAAACACAAAACACAAATCCTCTCTAGCACGCCTAGCTGTACAATATGCAACTGGCGACCCGGACAATGCACATACTCCAGAGCGCTTCAGCCTAATGCAGTCCCGTTTGCAGTGACTCTAAATCGTACCAACGTATAAAACGGGTAACTTAAAGTAATTAATTATAATTATTAATAACGTAGCAGATTAATTACTAATAGCAGTAACAGAATCTAATGACTAGAATAATAGATATGTAGTAGTAGTAGTAGTAGTAGTAGTAGTAGAAGCAGGTATAACGTTTGTGTGTAAAATTCCTCACACAAATTAAATTAAAATTACAGTACTGATAGGTTAGCATAGCTTCATGTGAGAGCGATTGTCTACACAGGAATCGGGCTTCTTAACCGTACGTAAACCGCCATACGCGTGTTTACGATAAACACTGAACAGTTATTTCCAAGTTTTGCCTTTGCTAGATAGAGTCGTTAGTCGGGACCGCTAGTGGATGCAGAACCATTTGTGCTACCGCTGATGGGTTTACTGCGGGAACGAATCGAGACGTGTTTACGCGTTCAATATTGCACCGCGCGCGCGCGCGCGCGCACACACAACCTTTGACAGATTTATCGTTTGTTGACTCGCTTTCTGTTTCTGTGTATACATATACGTTGCAATGTTTATCCACGCTGTACGTGTTTCAAGTGTCCGCGCTGAAAAACGGTTGGCATTTTGTTTATTAGTTTATTGAAAACAGAACTATTGTAGCGAAACCGTGTGTATATAAATGTGTTAAGTCTCTCGCCTGTAAACAAAGTGCAGCTGTTTCGTCCATATTCTGCGTTTGGATGGCTGTGAACGTATTCGTGATAAACTCGGGTGTATCGTCGTTCTGAGGCTTTTTAGTTTTAACTCCACTTTACAGGTTTTGTTCATTATGAATTTACCGTTAAGTGGTGAACGTCTTCTAGTATTGGCGACTACAGACTTTTAACTACGGTGATCCTTCCTCACTCCTGAACTTTGCGATTTAAATTAGAAATTAAAATTTTGTCCGAGGCTGTCACGGCCGGCGTCAGTGTTGTTAGAATTTCTCCTTGCCGGGCTGTTAGGTCGTGGCCCGAAGTTGTCAAACGCAGGCCTTCGACGGCCATCTTCAGTGCAGAAAATGCTGCAACACACTGACTGAGGTTACCACGTATTACTGTGTGCTGCAACACACTGACTGAGGTTACCACGTATTACTGTGTGCTGCAACACACTGACTGAGGTTACCACGTATTACTGTGTGCTGCAACACACTGACTGAGGTTACCACGTATTACTGTGTGCACTGTGTGCTGCAACACACTGACTGAGGTTACCACGTATTACTGTGTGCTGCAACACACTGACTGAGGTTACCACGTATTACTGTGTGCTGCAACACGCTGACTGAGGTTACCACGTATTACTGTGTGCTGCAACACACTGACTGAGGTTACCACGTATTACTGTGTGCTGCAACACACTGACTGAGGTTACCACGTATTACTGTGTGCTGCAACACGCTGACTGAGGTTACCACGTATTACTGTGTGCTGCAACACGCTGACTGAGGTTACCACGTATTACTGTGTGCTGCAACACACTGACTGAGGTTACCACGTATTACTGTGTGCTGCAACACACTGACTGAGGTTACCACGTATTACTGTGTGCTGCAACACACTGACTGAGGTTACCACGTATTACTGTGTGCTGCAACACACTGACTGAGGTTACCACGTATTACTGTGTGCTGCAACACACTGACTGAGGTTACCACGTATTACTGTGTGCTGCAACACGCTGACTGAGGTTACCACGTATTACTGTGTGCTGCAACACACTGACTGAGGTTACCACGTATTACTGTGTGCTGCAACACACTGACTGAGGTTACCACGTATTACTGTGTGCTGCAACACACTGACTGAGGTTACCACGTATTACTGTGTGCTGCAACACACTGACTGAGGTTACCACGGATTACTGTGAGTTGCAACACACTGACTGAGGTTACCACGTATTACTGTGTGTTGCAACATTTTCTGCACTGAAGATGATCATCGAAGGTACGGCCGAAACGTCTGCATTTGACAACTTTGGACCACAGCCTTACAGCCTGGCAAGGAGTAATGGAGTAATTCTAGGAGTTGAAATATTTCGTAGATTGGTTAAAACATTTTTTTTTGCAGCAGATTAAACCGTGTATAACAGTACTGTCCCATCTCAGTATTTCCATAAAATATGGTCTTACACATTTCTTTAATAATTGGACCCGTTCTACTGTTTCGTTAACCACACCAGTTTTAGTTTTTATTTTTTCACTAGAGAAAGGGCAGTGCTGTCAAGTTCTGGTAATTTAGTGTAACGGTATTTTTATTCCTTTACACAGGCGTAGTTCCTAGTAACTCGGCATTCATGAGATTTATATTTATAGTCAGGGTGCCATAAAACTGTAAAACAGATTCTGGCGGTGTCGTCGTCACGGCATCGGTCAACTGAACTCCAGTAGTTAAAATGTTGGGCAGCACTGGACTACAGAGGACGGCCGTTTCTTAAAAATATGGAGTAAAGAGCTGTTTAATGACGATGTTTACGAATTATTTTCCTTTATTTAGTCAAACGTGTTTTGTGATGTAGAAGGAAGAACATCGAGAAAACGATTTACTGAAGAAAAACCCGTTGCTCGTTGACTTAATTGGGTACAATAATATGTGACTATGGTATTAAATGGATGGAAGAGATGTTAGGGGAAGGGTAAAACGAGGATTTTAGGTCAAGTATATACAGAAATCAATTCAAAGAATCGGGAATTTTTTGAATGAGTGTCGTCAGCAACCATCTATCTCCGGATGAGCTGCAAAAAGAAGAAGAAGAAGAGAAGAAGAAAAATTACTATTTTTGTGTATTAGACTCTTTCTCTATCTACAACAATACACACCAGGCTAAATTCGAAGATCGATAAGTTCACAAGAGAAAAAAACTCTACGAGAGTAAGGACTGACTAACGAAAATACAAATTATAATATCGTGTGCTCGGGAATAAAAAAAAATCTATAACAGCGGGTAAGCAAAGTGAAATAAATTAAATAAAAAAATTTCATTGCGAAATGACTACCGTAACAAACGGTATTAACGATTACAGCAATAAACAGCGGCAACACGCCCGCGACCTTACGAACCGCCCATCACATGTTATGTGAATACGAAATACGTGTAATTTTTGCGCATAAATTTTAACAAAATACTGCAATCAAAACTGCCTTATAAAACACATACATAAAGTAAAAATTTTAAGAAAACGATTGAAGAACACGAAATAATATAACCCGTTTTGCGTTACGTTAGCCTATATAGGCCTATAAGGAATAATTAATCCTTTATGAATTTTATTAAAACAAATCTTATAAAAATAACTTTGATGAGTAGAACTGATTCGAATGATTATTATTTCTGTAACTTGCTAAGTAGAACTGACTCGAATAATTATGAAGGAAAACATTCGAAAAACCGTGATGAAATGTTGTTTTTAATTACACGGTACTTTCCGACACTGACCCTGTGCACCAATCAGATTGTACCGGTAGTAAGACCAGATCACTGTTTCGAGCCCACGTTGCCACAATTAGTATTCATCAACCGCAGCTTATTCCTTTAGTGGAACCGACGCATTCATGTGGAGAAACATGTCAACAACAAGATAAAATATTAATTACTACTGATAATACTTGGTTTGATGGCGACTGTCATCTTTCTGAGGGAGGGTGTTATAACTGAACAGATCGGCTAAGGCTTGTCGAAGTTATAAAATGGAATTTATTTTTATTTAATTTTAATATTGTCTACATAGATATTGAATTGAAGGGCGAACTGAATCATCCTGAATAATTAACGTACAATTAGGGGTCCCTAAGTAATGAGGAGACTGAAGTATTTTGGCACAAATCAACGCAACCCAGTAGATATCTTACAAACATCAAGCAAATTACACAAAATAATCGTTTGAAACTGTTAAATATGTGACATTAACACTCGAGGATTGTGGTAGCAAAAAGTTTAAACAGTTCTTGAGATCATGACAATGGTATGCTCCAACTCTGACATGAGATTGCGGAGGGAAAATGAGGATCCTGACCCACAAAGGAATGCCGCCTTTCCCACGGTCTAGATCAAAGAGATGCCGCCGTTCCCGCGGTCCAAGATTTTTTCCCACGCTCTCCCCACCACCGCTGGACCACAGCATCCCAAAGGACCGCGAATTTCCGCGAATATAATTTTTTATATGCCGCCTTTCGCGAGCCTAGATCACTTTCACTTTCTACTGGACCACAGCATCCGCGACTTTTTCGCGGATCTGTGTCAAGATCCGCGACTTTTTCGCGTATCTGGACCACAGCATCCGCGAATATAATTTTTTATTTTTTTATATGCCACCTTTCGCGAGCTTAGATCCCTTTCACTTTCTATCACTTGATGCATTATAGTGTATATATTAAATATATGATCAGGGTTACCAACCTTGCATGAGTTCAAATTTGTTGTGTGTTATAATGTATATTAAATCTATATGATCAGGTTTACCAACCTATGGTGGGGGGTTCCGACTTGATGCATTATAGTGTATATATTAAATATATGATCAGGGTTACCAACCTTGCATGAGTTCAAATTTGTTGTGTGTTATAATGTATATTAAATCTATATGATCAGGTTTACCAACCTATGCATGGGTTCAAACTTGATATGTGTGTGTGTATTATAGTGTATATTAAAATATATGATCAGGGTTACCAATCCTGCATTACTGTGTATAGAACAGATCTGTCAACATTTGTCTTCGGTGGGAAATTCAAACTATATTAGCAGACGCATTATAGTGTATAATAAATTATATGAATGTTGACGACTTCGATATGTGTGTTATATAGTGTATATATTAAAATATATGATCAGGGTTACCAATCTTGCATTATTGTGTGTGTATAGAACAGATCTGCCAACATTTTTCTGTGGTGGGAAATTCAAACTATATGATCATGATTGTTGTCGATATCAATTCTCTCCCTCCCTCTTTCTCTCTGTCTCTCTCTCTCTCTAGACACAGTTATCCATCACGATATAAACTCTCTCACATTTGAATGTAAGTAAAACTATCTCTCTCTCTCACGCACACGCCAAGTCTGTGTGTGTGGTAAAGTGTTACGCATAAAAAAATCTCCTTGAAATAAGGTATTTTCAAAAGTTTTGTGTACACATACAAATCGCTATCGGACGATGTACGTGCTGCTCACACACACACACATTGTGTATGTCTCTCTCTCGCTGCAAACGTTGACAAGAATTCCCTTATTCAAAGCGATTACGTTGTCACAGTACACAAACTTAAATATACCTTACAGACCATTGTAGTTTTAAAAATTCATTTTTGCATTAATTAAATATATATATCGTAAACAATGAAATAATAATATTTTTAATAAAACAATTATCAGTTTAAATAATAATTTTCATGATTGTAAGATACAATCTGCAAATTATTAAATTGTCTCTCTCTCTCGCTCTCTCTCTCTCACACACATTTCTGATTACTATACAAATAATTGCACGCATGTTCAAAGGTTTATAACGAAATAAATTAAAATAAACCATATTGTTTTAAATGATTAAATATATATTTACACTTTACATTGATTAAATATATATATATCACAAACAACATTGTTATATATATAAAATAAATACAATATTAATAATATTGTTTTAAATGATTAAATATATATTTACAACACTGTACACAAACTTAAAATATAGTTTACAAACCGCTATAATACAATTATTCAAAAAATACATTTTACATTGATTAAATATATATATCACAAACAAACATTGTTATATATAAAATAAATAAATATTAATAATAATTTTGACGTTGTAAGATTTTTAAATAATAATTTCACGGCTGTAGATACAGTTCATAAATACAATATTAATAATATTATTTTAAATGATTAAATATATATTTGCAACACTGTACACAAACTTAAAATATAGTTTACAAACCGCTATAATACAATTATTCAAAAAATACATTTTACATTGATTAAATATATATATATATCACAAACAAACATTGTTATATATAAAATAAATACAATATTAATAATAATAATTTTGACATTGTAAGATTTTTAAATAATAATTTCACGGCTGTAGATACAGTTCACAAGGAAGTTTATCTGTAACATAACAATACAGTCGGTATTAGAATCACTGATACGATAAATATTCAATTATCACATGCACACACACACACACACACACACACACACACACACACACACACACACACACACACACACACACACACACACACACACACACACACACACACACACACACACACACACACACACACACACACAGTCAGTGGAAAGAAAGAAACAAATGCGTTAAGTAAGTAAACTTTTTTTTTTCAAGTATGTGTCATTTTTTTTTTCATAAGTTAATGTACTTTCAAATAATTTCTAATCAAACCAAATATTATTCATTGGAACTTTGTAAATACTGCTAAGAATCAATGATACATTTATCGCATAAAGTTAATGTACTTTCAAATAATTTCTAATCGAACCAACTATTATTCAACGAAACATTGTAAAAAAAATACTAAATAGAATCAATGATACATTTATCATGTACATACAAATTCAATTATTAAAGTGTTAAGTACAGTGAGTTGAAACTACACACACACACACACACACACACACACACCCATCAATAAATTGCTTGTTAACACGATTGCTACTTACGACGTTAGGACACAATCTCTACTTGCGTTGTTTGATTTCTCGTCCCTCGATACACTAAATGTAGTTCTTTAGGTTTGATATGCCTGAGCTCCTCATTCGTGAAGACACCTGCATACCTCTTGGGAAGATAGACACGATACTGGCAGTCACCATCCTCCAACGTAGCAAGCACAGAGTTCCCATACTTCGTGTCCACATTTGTTAAGACCATGATGGGATATTTTTTATTCACTGTCAATTCTGAACATCGCTTGTACTCGATAGCACTTACAGCATTAAACTTTACAAGAAACGACGACATTATTAGAAGAGAGAGAGAGAAAGACACTAGTGAACACGTCTGTATCAAACCAGAGAGAACCAAACAATGACAGAATATTCGCCACAAAAGGACAGTACAATGTGATAGTTGGGGTGGTGGTGGTAACGTCGACGAAATTAGAGACACCAAAAATATAACAATGTCATTAGGAAAGTCTACATTCATAACGAAATAGTCACCGCTTACAGCTATGCATGTATGTACATGTCCACAACAGAATTAGAGAGATATAAATGTCATCATTCGCGGTGACCTACTTTCTAAATTTGTTACATTAAAAATGTTTGTTTAAAGCAAAAATCATGAATCATCCATTCCCGAATAGCATGCACCTTATAGTTGGCACAACGGTCAGAAGAATTGAAATGTCTAAGACATTCTGTTCCATGAAATAGATACGGTATGTTTTTAGGACAACCAAAGTCATCGAGATTGATGATATTATTGTGTATTATCTTTGATTGCAAAAAAAGTTTTTTCTCAAAACCCTTCACAAAACCCTTCACAAACACATATTTATATATACGTGTATGTGATGTTAACAATTAAACAAGATTGTCGTATGGTGTCTCTCCTTCGCTCCATCTAAGTCTATGATAATTTGACGTTAACCAGTGGTTTGTCCTAACGTATTTTGGATTCGTAACGGATGTAGCAGGCGGAGTCAAAATCCAATGTCTACCAGAAAATCTCAGAACGTCCATGATTGACAGTTCCTTCACAATATATTTTCCGTTGTCGTCGAAAAAGCACTGAAAGTCAATTATAACTGCAGTTACAACATCTGCCACGCGTTGGGCAGCCAAATACAACACTTTGGGGTGTTATGCTATTACGCTACTGAATTAACGAATCTGTGATTAAGTAATTATTGAATATATTAATTTGCATAAGGAGCCCGTGTAATCAATAAATAACACGTTAATTACTTTACGTTAGCATAACTATTGCATGGAGACTCTAGTTGTTGCATTAATAAATAAAATAAAATAAACTACCATAAATCACTCAAATGCCATTACTTTCTCGTTCTGAGGTAATTTGACAATGATGAACGCATATTGATAAAATAAACACTTATTTATTAACATTATACCATTCATTAAATTCAATATATAAAATATGGATGATTCCCTGTAAATACATACATTCATAAACTCATGAAAAGAACATAAAAGAACACATGTTTATACATCAAATTACAAGGTAAATCCAATACGTTGTTTGCTGAAAAACATACACATACATATATAATGCAATCGATATATAGAAACACAAATATTCAAACAATAAATCCTATACTAATGCGTTCATCGTATGCCTCAGATGGATGGCGTTAAATTATGTTTATCATGTTTAATTTAAATGCTCAAGGGGTGTTTCTTGAAAAAGAGACAGGACAGTAGAGTTCCTTATGATAAGAATAGCATAAAGATTACTTGTTAGATGAATTATCCGAAATTTCCATCGGCGTAACTCCTCTCTGCTGGATCATGTGTGGGAAGCTGTGCTGTGACTGACACTTAACACACGCGAAACAGATTCACTCGCGCTGTGTGTTCGTATTAAAGTTCATCGTTAACTATGGTGTATATATATATGTCTGTGTATTGTTCAACGTTTGATATGTTCATTACTGTTAGTGTTTTGATGCCGCGGTGTAATTGTTCCACATGATATTGAATCGCACCGCAACACTGTATAATGTTATTATTTCGCCGTCCGGTATTACATCAACGAAAGTTCTACGCGTCGATTATTGATGTAAGTGTGACTGGTTAGTTCAATTCTGAATTAGAGTATAATAAATAATTCTATAATTGTTAAGCACTGGCGTATGTCGCATGTTTTTAGACACTGAAAGTACACTATTACCGGATACGCGCCAATATCGAAATGTCTAAGTCTCTTAGTTATATGACGCGTGGCAAAATTTCAAAGTCCCACTGCCGTCCGTATGTTAATCGAACTATGACGACCGACTGTTGAAATTATAAAGACTGTTCTACTGACCGACTGACTGCTCAAAGTATATGAGTAAAAATTTATGAAAGACTGTCCAAAGTATATGGTTGAAAAATTATGAGAGACTGTCCTCCCGCGTGCTCTGCAAGCAGTTTTTATCAAACATCGTGTACCACAATGCACCGTACTGGAAAACACGCCTCAAGTTGAACATGATAGGACGGAAGATCTCCTACCCTTAAGCCAGAGTGTCGTTCTTCACTTCCCATTCGACGTTCCCGTTGCTATGCTGGCGACGGTCCTCTCCACCAGGTCTCTGGGTAGATGCTGGGTTGTGATTGGATATCCTGTCTCCCCACGGGTTCGCGTCGAAAGCCTCCGTACTCTTTTCCTAGAACAGGAGAAATTTCATGCTCGTCTATCATGCTATTGTCTAAGCGTACTCCGGGTCTCGCTGCAGTTCTCACGAAAACAATGTGTCGTCTCTTGTTATTGTTCGCTGTGTTTGACCCTTTTTTCCTGAACGCTATCCTGGCGCAGCGTGACGTCGTTTCCAAAACGGCACACCTACTGCCTGTCGTAAATATCCGTTGTCGCCAGTAAGTCGTTCCCCTGCTGTTTACAAGTTCGATTCTATTATTTTAGGTATCGATGTCCGTCCTCGTATAGGGTATATACTATTGTGTGACTTACACTCTTTTATTCTTTACTGGTACCTTACAAATTAACCCGGCAGTGTGTCCGTCACAGTTTCTCCTCTAAATTGGTACTTGACACAATTTCCATTATCTTACATTTGCAGGCTGTAAATCTCGTGTTTTAGACGAGTCTGTCACGGCCAACCCTGTTCCCTATTGTACGACTATGTGAAACGTACTTGCATTGTCTGAAGTAAACGTTAACTTGACACTTCTACACACATTTCTTTATTTATTGCTCGTGGGCTGAGTAGGTGTGTCATGCTGAATGTAACGTCTTTTCAGTCACACTAAAATTTTTTTTTAAATTTTTGGTTGTTACATAGGTCCCCAAATCGGATTTGATGTTGGATTAGCGGAAGACACTCTAATCCGATTTCTGCGCTCTGAGTTTGTTGTGGGAGTCCCCTCTGATAAAGTCGCGGTCAATGACCTACTTTCCTCTGCTTGGGGTATATGGGTATATATTCCCTATATTTGGTCGTAAACTACCTCTGGGAATTTATTGCCGCGCATCTGAGGAAAGATGAACGCATTTTTTACATATTTGCATATCTAATTAGATATGGGATTATGTACAATAATAATAGCTGTGGATGGCTGTGCCGTCCGCTTATAATCTAACACATGAAATAATGATTTTCGACATGAATTACAATTATTCATGTATCGTTTAAATATCATTATGATCGCTAATGTTCTTAGTCTATCTTGACCCTTTAAAATACAATTTACGACCTGTAAATACACATTGATACATTCACTAATTATTATTGAGTATCACTCACAATATGTGTTACTATCATCTATACTAATTATATTGATTAGAAATTTATATACATTATTCAGGAACAATTAACAATTCACTTGAGATCATTATGATTATAAATAACTTTGTTTTATATCACTCAGATTTGATTAATTAATCTAATATCATCGGGTGTCTATAAAACTCGTTATAACGTCTTTTCGCAATTTATTGCTGCACATTCAATTGAACTTTTCACATCATAATTGTCTTTTCTATTTAAATTTCCACTAACACTGGCTATACACATGTAATGAATGTCGTTAGGTTGCCACATTGTGACTTAAGAACTCCTTGTACAAAATCTTTACTTTATACACTAATAAGATATACATCATACCGATTAGCTAGTTGGACTGGTTTTCGCGGGACATTCACCTTATGTGTTGATCCGCCTCCTCCTAGTCCACTAGTCTAACTGATTGTCGATGCACTTTCGTTTTCCTTTGAGACTTGTGATTTCGTCTCAAAGTATCTCTTCAGCAATCGTACGTTAAAAATACCTCTCAGTTTTCCATTGCTATCGCACTCAGTGAGCTCGTATGTCGCGTTACCAAGGACGCGATTAACCTTGTATGGTCCGGTGTATAACTCGAAAAACTTGTCAATCCTCTTCATTGCGGCGTCGGATTGATGGTAGCTCCTCAACAGCACCTTATCGCCGGTAGCAAATTTAGTAATATTCTTACCATCATTGATACGTTTAGCATATTTCTCTCTTTTGTCTTTTATTTTTACAAACACATTAATATTGGGATTGTGTTCATTGTTGATGACATCTTTGTCCAGCCACTTCTCCCATGCGCGGGTCGGCTTCTTTCCTAAGTGTGCCTCGTGGGGTGTTATTTCTATTGTTTCGTGGTACGTTTCATTGATACATGTTTCAATTACTCCGACGTATCTTGACCACTTGCTATGCTGGTCGTGTACCAGGATCCTGAATAGATTTCCCAATTGGCGGTTAATCCTTTCCGCTAAGTTCGCTCGAGGATTCCTTATCGCGGTATATCTTGGTTGTATTCCCAGCTCCTCGAGACCTTTAACCCATCTTTCGGCGGTAAATTGCGTGCCGTTGTCGGTTAAAATGACTCTCGGTCGTCCATACTTCGTACAGTAATCGTTGATCCGTCGTAGTGTCGTGGTGGTTGTCGCTCTTCTTAGTGTAAATAGTTTGACAAACTTTGTGAAGTTGTCCACCATGACAAGTAAGTATTTGACACCTCCTATACCTGTTGGTAAGGGTCCATAGTAATCAACACTTACTATGTCACCTTTGGCTGATGGTATCATGGCTTTTGTTCCGCCAAAGAGCATCCTGTTGTTCGTATCCTTGTACCGTTGGCAAGAGTCACAAGTTTGGGTGTATACCTTCACTTTCTTGATCAAGCTGTCGATCGTGAAGTGCTCTTGTAACATTTTTATACACCTTTTCGGGCCTAGGTGTCCGTACATTTGGTGTATCTCTGCAATTAGATCCTTCGACACGCTGTCAGGAATGTATAGTTTCCATTCGCCACGTCGTCGTCGGTACAACTTATCATTAACAATTTTATAAAATTTACTTAATTTACTATCTATAACGTTATTCTTAATCTTATCTATGAGCGTTCCGAGTTTGGCATCTTCATTTTGGTATTTGCCGATACCTCTAATTATTTTGCCTAATTGTTGACTCATTTTAATAACTAGGTGATTAATCAAATATTCGTGCGTCTCCTCGTTTGTCTCGTGTTGTTCCGTGTCAGCCGGGTATCTACTCAGTATGTCCGCAACGACGTTATCCTTTCCTTTGCAGTGGATAATGTCGAAATTGTACTCCTGTATGGCGAGAATCCATCTTGTAATTCTGGAATTGTTCAAGTGACACTTGTGCATAAATGTTAATGCTTTATTGTCGGTGATTATCGTGAGTGGTTGGCCAAGTATGTACATACGAAACTTATCCAGACATCTAACGATACTCAGGAGCTCTTTCTCCGTCGTGAAGTAATTGCGTTCTGCTCCCTTAAATGTCTTGCTTGTAAAAGCGATGACGCCGATTTCTCCATCTTCATCAATCTGGTAAAGCTGGCCACCATACGCAAAATTACTAGCGTCACACTGAATATAGTATCTTTGGTTCGGCCGTGGGAACCGTAGAGTTACTGTGTCTATAAATAAATTCTTGACTCTCTGGAAACACTCGTCCACTTCCCTTGTCCATGAAAACTTTCGTCCGCCTTTCAGCAGTTCATGTAAAGGTTGCGTTGTTTCTGCGTATTTACTCGAGAATCTGTTATAAAAATTGGTAAGACCAAGAAAACCTTTGAGTTGTTTTGTATTCTTCGGTGCTGGGAAATCCATAATCGCCTTTACCTTGTCATCGTTCGCTTGTATCCCTTTTGTTGTAAGGCGATAACCAAGGAAAGAGATTTCTCGTCTGAAGAATTGTGACTTGGTGAGGTTGACAGTTATATTTGCTTTATTGAGGTTGCTTAGCAACGCTTCTAAATGATTTAAATGTGTTTGTATATTATTGGAGTAGCACAAGCAGTCGTCCACGTAGATGATCGTGTTCTTCTTGACCTCCTCTTCGAGGGCCACATCCAATCCACGTGTCAACGCTGCAGAGCTGGTGCTGAGTCCAAATGGCGTCACTGTGAATCGGTAGCACTTCCCTTCATGCATAAACGCAGTGAAATCCCTACACTCTCGTTTTAATGGGACTTGCCAGAAGCTACTGGATAAATCGACTGTCGACAAGTACTGCATATCACCACATCTAGCCAATATCTCATTTACCGGGGACACTCCTTCGTGATCGGGCACGGTCACGCTGTTCACTTTTCTTGCATCAAGGCATAGGCGAACCCTCCCATCCTTCTTGATAACTGTCACGATTGGGTTGACGTACGGGCTGGCGCAACGTTCGATTACACCATATCGTAACATCCGGTTAATCTCCTCGTTCACCTTGTCTCTGTAGGCAAGCGGCACAGGCCACCCTCGTTGAAAGTAAGGTGTCCTGTCCGTAACGTGAAACTCGTGCGTGTAACCCTCTATTCTTCCCGGGCACTCCCTAAAAACATTCCGGTTCCTTACCAAAATCTCCTTCAGGCGTTGCAGTATTCCTTCATCCACGCAGTCTATGCTCCCAATCTTCTCATCGATGCATCGCAGTACTTCCTCTTCTTCTTCACTGTTTATCACGTCAATATTCATGATTGGTATAATGTGCTCCTCATCAACAGTATCGTTTTTTAAACTAACTACTTTGTTTCCGATGTCGATGCGACACCCAACTTCTTGTAAAAAACTAATTCCTAGTATACATGGTTTCACTAATTCTGGTATTACCAAAAACACACATTCATATCGGATACAATCAATCTCAATGTCACACAATATTTGTCTCTTAACTAATTTGGATTTACTTCCTACAGCACTTATTATAAATGTATTCGTTACGGGTAGTGTCTCATATGGTTCGATACTCTTCTTATGGTTATTAAACCAAGTTTCCGATAACCCGTTAACAATACAACCAGTATCAAGTAAGGCTTGGACAGTTACATCATTATTAAATTTAATAGTAATCTCGGGACATTTCAATATTTGTTTATTTACAATCTCGTCGTCCTCTTTTAGTAGGTCCTTTCGTAAATCAGGTAACAATATATTTACACTCTCACTCGGAAAGAAGTCGCTTAGAAATTCTATCTTCTCCCCTCGTTCGACGTATTTTTGTGTGTGTTATTGTTGTCGCTGTTACCGTTCGCCCTTGGGGTAGTGCCAACGACCGTGCCACTGGGTCCTGGCTCAGCTGGTGTAAACTGTACTGTATTGACGTAGTGTTTGTTGTCATACCGACCCCTTGTTGGCTGTCGGTCACTTTCATTTTTATTGTATTGCGTTTCCCTTTCTCTCGGATTGTTCCTCCCTTCGTTGTAAGGTCTATAATGTGGTCTGCGAGTGTTATCTCCGCTCGACTGTATACTTGTGAATTCCGTAATCAGCGCTTCGAAATTTGGTATACTCGTGATACCACGTGTGACCACGGCGAGCTGCAAGTCCTTACCAAAGTGGCGAGCTAGTTTTCGTATCAGCTGAGTGTCGGTTAATGCTGGTGACAGTTGCCGACTTTCCAGTAAAATCCGTTCTACATATTGGACAGCTGTGATTGGTCCATTCCACTCATATCTGCCGTACTCCAGATTGTCGCGTATATTGTCCTGGCGTTCTTGACCCCAGCACTTCAAGGTGAAAGCTTCTTTAAATTCTTCGTACGTGGAGATTTGATTCCTTATGACGCGCCACCATATTCCAGCGTCCATCTCCAAGTGTCTTCCGATCCATTTAATGTCACCGTTGCTGTAGTACTGTTCCTGGATCTCTGACAATTCCTTCAGGAACTCCATTGGGAACCTGTCAGTGCCGTTATACTTTAACTCTGTATGTGTGTGTCCGTTAATTCTACTGATTATTCCAGACTCACCTTCAATTAGCTGACGCTGTAGTCGTTCTATCTGGGATTTTAATTCGTTAATACGGGTGGTTTTCTCTCTGGTGCTCTCGTCTAGTTTTTGTTCCGCCGACTTCTGTCTTCCATCTACCTCATTGATTTTCTGTTGCATTGTGTTGTTTACGTCTCCCTGTTCCTGTTGTAATTGTCTTACTGTTTGGAATAGTTCGACTCTCAATTCCTCTTGTTTCTTGTGGTTTTCTTTTGCGTGTGTCTCCACTCTGTTGTGGATCTTTTTGATGCTCGTTTGAGTATTTTGGGCAACACTCTTTAGTTCCTGTCGGTCTAATTCTCTTGTTTCCCGCACCTCTTCGAATTTCTTGTCGGTGTCCTCCTTTAACTCTTTGACGATCTCGTTCTGCTGCTTCTGAACCTCGTCTATCTTCTTATCACAATTATTTATGTATTCACGCACTTCTGCGCGTATTTGTGTAAAATTTTCATTCTGCTTTTCCAACTTTTCTTCTAATTTCTCGAATTTTTTATTAAAATTCTCGTTAATCTCTTCCTTTTGCCTTTCGAATTTTTCATTAAAGTTCTCATTAATCTCTTCCTTTTGCTTTTCAAACTTCTTACTCATAAAGTCCATTAATGCGCGCAACGTCATCTCTTCCTGCGGTTGTTGTTGGGACTCCTGTCCCCGCGCTCTGACGTCTGACGTCTCCTCGGTCGTTTGTAAATAAGTTGGTGATTCCTCTCGTTCGACACCAGGTACTCCCTGTTGGTTATTAATGTCAAAATTCATGGAATCTGTGCTGCTGGTCGTCATTTTTGCAGCTTTACTACGCGTTAACATTCAGTCCCAGTCCAACTAGCTTCACACTAATAATATTTGTTCTTACAAACTACTAACATGAAATATTAATATATACGCTTATCCTATCTCTACTGCCTGCTCTTTGCCGTGCGGTGGGCGCCAAATACAACATCTGCCACGCGTTGGGCAGCCAAATACAACACTTTGGGGTGTTATGCTATTACGCTACTGAATTAACGAATCTGTGATTAAGTAATTATTGAATATATTAATTTGCATAAGGAGCTCGTGTAATCAATAAATAACACGTTAATTACTTTACGTTAGCATAACTATTGCATGGAGACTCTAGTTGTTGCATTAATAAATAAAATAAAATAAACTACCATAAATCACTCAAATGCCATTACTTTCTCGTTCTGAGGTAATTTGACAATGATGAACGCATATTGATAAAATAAACACTTATTTATTAACATTATACCATTCATTAAATTCAATATATAAAATATGGATGATTCCCTGTAAATACATACATTCATAAACTCATGAAAAGAACATAAAAGAACACATGTTTATACATCAAATTACAAGGTAAATCCAATACGTTGTTTGCTGAAAAACATACACATACATATATAATGCAATCGATATATAGAAACACAAATATTCAAACAATAAATCCTATACTAATGCGTTCATCGTATGCCTCAGATGGATGGCGTTAAATTATGTTTATCATGTTTAATTTAAATGCTCAAGGGGTGTTTCTTGAAAAAGAGACAGGACAGTAGAGTTCCTTATGATAAGAATAGCATAAAGATTACTTGTTAGATGAATTATCCGAAATTTCCATCGGCGTAACTCCTCTCTGCTGGATCATGTGTGGGAAGCTGTGCTGTGACTGACACTTAACACACGCGAAACAGATTCACTCGCGCTGTGTGTTCGTATTAAAGTTCATCGTTAACTATGGTGTATATATATATGTCTGTGTATTGTTCAACGTTTGATATGTTCATTACTGTTAGTGTTTTGATGCCGCGGTGTAATTGTTCCACATGATATTGAATCGCACCGCAACACTGTATAATGTTATTATTTCGCCGTCCGGTATTACATCAACGAAAGTTCTACGCGTCGATTATTGATGTAAGTGTGACTGGTTAGTTCAATTCTGAATTAGAGTATAATAAATAATTCTATAATTGTTAAGCACTGGCGTATGTCGCATGTTTTTAGACACTGAAAGTACACTATTACCGGATACGCGCCAATATCGAAATGTCTAAGTCTCTTAGTTATATGACGCGTGGCAAAATTTCAAAGTCCCACTGCCGTCCGTATGTTAATCGAACTTTGACGACCGACTGTTGAAATTATAAAGACTGTTCTACTGACCGACTGACTGCTCAAAGTATATGAGTAAAAATTTATGAAAGACTGTCCAAAGTATATGGTTGAAAAATTATGAGAGACTGTCCTCCCGCGTGCTCTGCAAGCAGTTTTTATCAAACATCGTGTACCACAATGCACCGTACTGGAAAACACGCCTCAAGTTGAACATGATAGGACGGAAGATCTCCTACCCTTAAGCCAGAGTGTCGTTCTTCACTTCCCATTCGACGTTCCCGTTGCTATGCTGGCGACGGTCCTCTCCACCAGGTCTCTGGGTAGATGCTGGGTTGTGATTGGATATCCTGTCTCCCCACGGGTTCGCGTCGAAAGCCTCCGTACTCTTTTCCTAGAACAGGAGAAATTTCATGCTCGTCTATCATGCTATTGTCTAAGCGTACTCCGGGTCTCGCTGCAGTTCTCACGAAAACAATGTGTCGTCTCTTGTTATTGTTCGCTGTGTTTGACCCTTTTTTCCTGAACGCTATCCTGGCGCAGCGTGACGTCGTTTCCAAAACGGCACACCTACTGCCTGTCGTAAATATCCGTTGTCGCCAGTAAGTCGTTCCCCTGCTGTTTACAAGTTCGATTCTATTATTTTAGGTATCGATGTCCGTCCTCGTATAGGGTATATACTATTGTGTGACTTACACTCTTTTATTCTTTACTGGTACCTTACAAATTAACCCGGCAGTGTGTCCGTCACAGTTTCTCCTCTAAATTGGTACTTGACACAATTTCCATTATCTTACATTTGCAGGCTGTAAATCTCGTGTTTTAGACGAGTCTGTCACGGCCAACCCTGTTCCCTATTGTACGACTATGTGAAACGTACTTGCATTGTCTGAAGTAAACGTTAACTTGACACTTCTACACACATTTCTTTATTTATTGCTCGTGGGCTGAGTAGGTGTGTCATGCTGAATGTAACGTCTTTTCAGTCACACTAAAATTTTTTTTTAAATTTTTGGTTGTTACATAGGTCCCCAAATCGGATTTGATGTTGGATTAGCGGAAGACACTCTAATCCGATTTCTGCGCTCTGAGTTTGTTGTGGGAGTCCCCTCTGATAAAGTCGCGGTCAATGACCTACTTTCCTCTGCTTGGGGTATATGGGTATATATTCCCTATATTTGGTCGTAAACTACCTCTGGGAATTTATTGCCGCGCATCTGAGGAAAGATGAACGCATTTTTTACATATTTGCATATCTAATTAGATATGGGATTATGTACAATAATAATAGCTGTGGATGGCTGTGCCGTCCGCTTATAATCTAACACATGAAATAATGATTTTCGACATGAATTACAATTATTCATGTATCGTTTAAATATCATTATGATAGCTAATGTTCTTAGTCTATCTTGACCCTTTAAAATACAATTTACGACCTGTAAATACACATTGATACATTCACTAATTATTATTGAGTATCACTCACAATATGTGTTACTATCATCTATACTAATTATATTGATTAGAAATTTATATACATTATTCAGGAACAATTAACAATTCACTTGAGATCATTATGATTATAAATAACTTTGTTTTATATCACTCAGATTTGATTAATTAATCTAATATCATCGGGTGTCTATAAAACTCGTTATAACGTCTTTTCGCAATTTATTGCTGCACATTCAATTGAACTTTTCACATCATAATTGTCTTTTCTATTTAAATTTCCACTAACACTGGCTATACACATGTAATGAATGTCGTTAGGTTGCCACATTGTGACTTAAGAACTCCTTGTACAAAATCTTTACTTTATACACTAATAAGATATACATCATACCGATTAGCTAGTTGGACTGGTTTTCGCGGGACATTCACCTTATGTGTTGATCCGCCTCCTCCTAGTCCACTAGTCTAACTGATTGTCGATGCACTTTCGTTTTCCTTTGAGACTTGTGATTTCGTCTCAAAGTATCTCTTCAGCAATCGTACGTTAAAAATACCTCTCAGTTTTCCATTGCTATCGCACTCAGTGAGCTCGTATGTCGCGTTACCAAGGACGCGATTAACCTTGTATGGTCCGGTGTATAACTCGAAAAACTTGTCAATCCTCTTCATTGCGGCGTCGGATTGATGGTAGCTCCTCAACAGCACCTTATCGCCGGTAGCAAATTTAGTAATATTCTTACCATCATTGATACGTTTAGCATATTTCTCTCTTTTGTCTTTTATTTTTACAAACACATTAATATTGGGATTGTGTTCATTGTTGATGACATCTTTGTCCAGCCACTTCTCCCATGCGCGGGTCGGCTTCTTTCCTAAGTGTGCCTCGTGGGGTGTTATTTCTATTGTTTCGTGGTACGTTTCATTGATACATGTTTCAATTACTCCGACGTATCTTGACCACTTGCTATGCTGGTCGTGTACCAGGATCCTGAATAGATTTCCCAATTGGCGGTTAATCCTTTCCGCTAAGTTCGCTCGAGGATTCCTTATCGCGGTATATCTTGGTTGTATTCCCAGCTCCTCGAGACCTTTAACCCATCTTTCGGCGGTAAATTGCGTGCCGTTGTCGGTTAAAATGACTCTCGGTCGTCCATACTTCGTACAGTAATCGTTGATCCGTCGTAGTGTCGTGGTGGTTGTCGCTCTTCTTAGTGTAAATAGTTTGACAAACTTTGTGAAGTTGTCCACCATGACAAGTAAGTATTTGACACCTCCTATACCTGTTGGTAAGGGTCCATAGTAATCAACACTTACTATGTCACCTTTGGCTGATGGTATCATGGCTTTTGTTCCGCCAAAGAGCATCCTGTTGTTCGTATCCTTGTACCGTTGGCAAGAGTCACAAGTTTGGGTGTATACCTTCACTTTCTTGATCAAGCTGTCGATCGTGAAGTGCTCTTGTAACATTTTTATACACCTTTTCGGGCCTAGGTGTCCGTACATTTGGTGTATCTCTGCAATTAGATCCTTCGACACGCTGTCAGGAATGTATAGTTTCCATTCGCCACGTCGTCGTCGGTACAACTTATCATTAACAATTTTATAAAATTTACTTAATTTACTATCTATAACGTTATTCTTAATCTTATCTATGAGCGTTCCGAGTTTGGCATCTTCATTTTGGTATTTGCCGATACCTCTAATTATTTTGCCTAATTGTTGACTCATTTTAATAACTAGGTGATTAATCAAATATTCGTGCGTCTCCTCGTTTGTCTCGTGTTGTTCCGTGTCAGCCGGGTATCTACTCAGTATGTCCGCAACGACGTTATCCTTTCCTTTGCAGTGGATAATGTCGAAATTGTACTCCTGTATGGCGAGAATCCATCTTGTAATTCTGGAATTGTTCAAGTGACACTTGTGCATAAATGTTAATGCTTTATTGTCGGTGATTATCGTGAGTGGTTGGCCAAGTATGTACATACGAAACTTATCCAGACATCTAACGATACTCAGGAGCTCTTTCTCCGTCGTGAAGTAATTGCGTTCTGCTCCCTTAAATGTCTTGCTTGTAAAAGCGATGACGCCGATTTCTCCATCTTCATCAATCTGGTAAAGCTGGCCACCATACGCAAAATTACTAGCGTCACACTGAATATAGTATCTTTGGTTCGGCCGTGGGAACCGTAGAGTTACTGTGTCTATAAATAAATTCTTGACTCTCTGGAAACACTCGTCCACTTCCCTTGTCCATGAAAACTTTCGTCCGCCTTTCAGCAGTTCATGTAAAGGTTGCGTTGTTTCTGCGTATTTACTCGAGAATCTGTTATAAAAATTGGTAAGACCAAGAAAACCTTTGAGTTGTTTTGTATTCTTCGGTGCTGGGAAATCCATAATCGCCTTTACCTTGTCATCGTTCGCTTGTATCCCTTTTGTTGTAAGGCGATAACCAAGGAAAGAGATTTCTCGTCTGAAGAATTGTGACTTGGTGAGGTTGACAGTTATATTTGCTTTATTGAGGTTGCTTAGCAACGCTTCTAAATGATTTAAATGTGTTTGTATATTATTGGAGTAGCACAAGCAGTCGTCCACGTAGATGATCGTGTTCTTCTTGACCTCCTCTTCGAGGGCCACATCCAATCCACGTGTCAACGCTGCAGAGCTGGTGCTGAGTCCAAATGGCGTCACTGTGAATCGGTAGCACTTCCCTTCATGCATAAACGCAGTGAAATCCCTACACTCTCGTTTTAATGGGACTTGCCAGAAGCTACTGGATAAATCGACTGTCGACAAGTACTGCATATCACCACATCTAGCCAATATCTCATTTACCGGGGACACTCCTTCGTGATCGGGCACGGTCACGCTGTTCACTTTTCTTGCATCAAGGCATAGGCGAACCCTCCCATCCTTCTTGATAACTGTCACGATTGGGTTGACGTACGGGCTGGCGCAACGTTCGATTACACCATATCGTAACATCCGGTTAATCTCCTCGTTCACCTTGTCTCTGTAGGCAAGCGGCACAGGCCACCCTCGTTGAAAGTAAGGTGTCCTGTCCGTAACGTGAAACTCGTGCGTGTAACCCTCTATTCTTCCCGGGCACTCCCTAAAAACATTCCGGTCCCTTACCAAAATCTCCTTCAGGCGTTGCAGTATTCCTTCATCCACGCAGTCTATGCTCCCAATCTTCTCATCGATGCATCGCAGTACTTCCTCTTCTTCTTCACTGTTTATCACGTCAATATTCATGATTGGTATAATGTGCTCCTCATCAACAGTATCGTTTTTTAAACTAACTACTTTGTTTCCGATGTCGATGCGACACCCAACTTCTTGTAAAAAACTAATTCCTAGTATACATGGTTTCACTAATTCTGGTATTACCAAAAACACACATTCATATCGGATACAATCAATCTCAATGTCACACAATATTTGTCTCTTAACTAATTTGGATTTACTTCCTACAGCACTTATTATAAATGTATTCGTTACGGGTAGTGTCTCATATGGTTCGATACTCTTCTTATGGTTATTAAACCAAGTTTCCGATAACCCGTTAACAATACAACCAGTATCAAGTAAGGCTTGGACAGTTACATCATTATTAAATTTAATAGTAATCTCGGGACATTTCAATATTTGTTTATTTACAATCTCGTCGTCCTCTTTTAGTAGGTCCTTTCGTAAATCAGGTAACAATATATTTACACTCTCACTCGGAAAGAAGTCGCTTAGAAATTCTATCTTCTCCCCTCGTTCGACGTATTTTTGTGTGTGTTATTGTTGTCGCTGTTACCGTTCGCCCTTGGGGTAGTGCCAACGACCGTGCCACTGGGTCCTGGCTCAGCTGGTGTAAACTGTACTGTATTGACGTAGTGTTTGTTGTCATACCGACCCCTTGTTGGCTGTCGGTCACTTTCATTTTTATTGTATTGCGTTTCCCTTTCTCTCGGATTGTTCCTCCCTTCGTTGTAAGGTCTATAATGTGGTCTGCGAGTGTTATCTCCGCTCGACTGTATACTTGTGAATTCCGTAATCAGCGCTTCGAAATTTGGTATACTCGTGATACCACGTGTGACCACGGCGAGCTGCAAGTCCTTACCAAAGTGGCGAGCTAGTTTTCGTATCAGCTGAGTGTCGGTTAATGCTGGTGACAGTTGCCGACTTTCCAGTAAAATCCGTTCTACATATTGGACAGCTGTGATTGGTCCATTCCACTCATATCTGCCGTACTCCAGATTGTCGCGTATATTGTCCTGGCGTTCTTGACCCCAGCACTTCAAGGTGAAAGCTTCTTTAAATTCTTCGTACGTGGAGATTTGATTCCTTATGACGCGCCACCATATTCCAGCGTCCATCTCCAAGTGTCTTCCGATCCATTTAATGTCACCGTTGCTGTAGTACTGTTCCTGGATCTCTGACAATTCCTTCAGGAACTCCATTGGGAACCTGTCAGTGCCGTTATACTTTAACTCTGTATGTGTGTGTCCGTTAATTCTACTGATTATTCCAGACTCACCTTCAATTAGCTGACGCTGTAGTCGTTCTATCTGGGATTTTAATTCGTTAATACGGGTGGTTTTCTCTCTGGTGCTCTCGTCTAGTTTTTGTTCCGCCGACTTCTGTCTTCCATCTACCTCATTGATTTTCTGTTGCATTGTGTTGTTTACGTCTCCCTGTTCCTGTTGTAATTGTCTTACTGTTTGGAATAGTTCGACTCTCAATTCCTCTTGTTTCTTGTGGTTTTCTTTTGCGTGTGTCTCCACTCTGTTGTGGATCTTTTTGATGCTCGTTTGAGTATTTTGGGCAACACTCTTTAGTTCCTGTCGGTCTAATTCTCTTGTTTCCCGCACCTCTTCGAATTTCTTGTCGGTGTCCTCCTTTAACTCTTTGACGATCTCGTTCTGCTGCTTCTGAACCTCGTCTATCTTCTTATCACAATTATTTATGTATTCACGCACTTCTGCGCGTATTTGTGTAAAATTTTCATTCTGCTTTTCCAACTTTTCTTCTAATTTCTCGAATTTTTTATTAAAATTCTCGTTAATCTCTTCCTTTTGCCTTTCGAATTTTTCATTAAAGTTCTCATTAATCTCTTCCTTTTGCTTTTCAAACTTCTTACTCATAAAGTCCATTAATGCGCGCAACGTCATCTCTTCCTGCGGTTGTTGTTGGGACTCCTGTCCCCGCGCTCTGACGTCTGACGTCTCCTCGGTCGTTTGTAAATAAGTTGGTGATTCCTCTCGTTCGACACCAGGTACTCCCTGTTGGTTATTAATGTCAAAATTCATGGAATCTGTGCTGCTGGTCGTCATTTTTGCAGCTTTACTACGCGTTAACATTCAGTCCCAGTCCAACTAGCTTCACACTAATAATATTTGTTCTTACAAACTACTAACATGAAATATTAATATATACGCTTATCCTATCTCTACTGCCTGCTCTTTGCCGTGCGGTGGGCGCCAAATACAACATCTGCCACGCGTTGGGCAGCCAAATACAACACTTTGGGGTGTTATGCTATTACGCTACTGAATTAACGAATCTGTGATTAAGTAATTATTGAATATATTAATTTGCATAAGGAGCTCGTGTAATCAATAAATAACACGTTAATTACTTTACGTTAGCATAACTATTGCATGGAGACTCTAGTTGTTGCATTAATAAATAAAATAAAATAAACTACCATAAATCACTCAAATGCCATTACTTTCTCGTTCTGAGGTAATTTGACAATGATGAACGCATATTGATAAAATAAACACTTATTTATTAACATTATACCATTCATTAAATTCAATATATAAAATATGGATGATTCCCTGTAAATACATACATTCATAAACTCATGAAAAGAACATAAAAGAACACATGTTTATACATCAAATTACAAGGTAAATCCAATACGTTGTTTGCTGAAAAACATACACATACATATATAATGCAATCGATATATAGAAACACAAATATTCAAACAATAAATCCTATACTAATGCGTTCATCGTATGCCTCAGATGGATGGCGTTAAATTATGTTTATCATGTTTAATTTAAATGCTCAAGGGGTGTTTCTTGAAAAAGAGACAGGACAGTAGAGTTCCTTATGATAAGAATAGCATAAAGATTACTTGTTAGATGAATTATCCGAAATTTCCATCGGCGTAACTCCTCTCTGCTGGATCATGTGTGGGAAGCTGTGCTGTGACTGACACTTAACACACGCGAAACAGATTCACTCGCGCTGTGTGTTCGTATTAAAGTTCATCGTTAACTATGGTGTATATATATATGTCTGTGTATTGTTCAACGTTTGATATGTTCATTACTGTTAGTGTTTTGATGCCGCGGTGTAATTGTTCCACATGATATTGAATCGCACCGCAACACTGTATAATGTTATTATTTCGCCGTCCGGTATTACATCAACGAAAGTTCTACGCGTCGATTATTGATGTAAGTGTGACTGGTTAGTTCAATTCTGAATTAGAGTATAATAAATAATTCTATAATTGTTAAGCACTGGCGTATGTCGCATGTTTTTAGACACTGAAAGTACACTATTACCGGATACGCGCCAATATCGAAATGTCTAAGTCTCTTAGTTATATGACGCGTGGCAAAATTTCAAAGTCCCACTGCCGTCCGTATGTTAATCGAACTTTGACGACCGACTGTTGAAATTATAAAGACTGTTCTACTGACCGACTGACTGCTCAAAGTATATGAGTAAAAATTTATGAAAGACTGTCCAAAGTATATGGTTGAAAAATTATGAGAGACTGTCCTCCCGCGTGCTCTGCAAGCAGTTTTTATCAAACATCGTGTACCACAATGCACCGTACTGGAAAACACGCCTCAAGTTGAACATGATAGGACGGAAGATCTCCTACCCTTAAGCCAGAGTGTCGTTCTTCACTTCCCATTCGACGTTCCCGTTGCTATGCTGGCGACGGTCCTCTCCACCAGGTCTCTGGGTAGATGCTGGGTTGTGATTGGATATCCTGTCTCCCCACGGGTTCGCGTCGAAAGCCTCCGTACTCTTTTCCTAGAACAGGAGAAATTTCATGCTCGTCTATCATGCTATTGTCTAAGCGTACTCCGGGTCTCGCTGCAGTTCTCACGAAAACAATGTGTCGTCTCTTGTTATTGTTCGCTGTGTTTGACCCTTTTTTCCTGAACGCTATCCTGGCGCAGCGTGACGTCGTTTCCAAAACGGCACACCTACTGCCTGTCGTAAATATCCGTTGTCGCCAGTAAGTCGTTCCCCTGCTGTTTACAAGTTCGATTCTATTATTTTAGGTATCGATGTCCGTCCTCGTATAGGGTATATACTATTGTGTGACTTACACTCTTTTATTCTTTACTGGTACCTTACAAATTAACCCGGCAGTGTGTCCGTCACAGTTTCTCCTCTAAATTGGTACTTGACACAATTTCCATTATCTTACATTTGCAGGCTGTAAATCTCGTGTTTTAGACGAGTCTGTCACGGCCAACCCTGTTCCCTATTGTACGACTATGTGAAACGTACTTGCATTGTCTGAAGTAAACGTTAACTTGACACTTCTACACACATTTCTTTATTTATTGCTCGTGGGCTGAGTAGGTGTGTCATGCTGAATGTAACGTCTTTTCAGTCACACTAAAATTTTTTTTTAAATTTTTGGTTGTTACATAGGTCCCCAAATCGGATTTGATGTTGGATTAGCGGAAGACACTCTAATCCGATTTCTGCGCTCTGAGTTTGTTGTGGGAGTCCCCTCTGATAAAGTCGCGGTCAATGACCTACTTTCCTCTGCTTGGGGTATATGGGTATATATTCCCTATATTTGGTCGTAAACTACCTCTGGGAATTTATTGCCGCGCATCTGAGGAAAGATGAACGCATTTTTTACATATTTGCATATCTAATTAGATATGGGATTATGTACAATAATAATAGCTGTGGATGGCTGTGCCGTCCGCTTATAATCTAACACATGAAATAATGATTTTCGACATGAATTACAATTATTCATGTATCGTTTAAATATCATTATGATAGCTAATGTTCTTAGTCTATCTTGACCCTTTAAAATACAATTTACGACCTGTAAATACACATTGATACATTCACTAATTATTATTGAGTATCACTCACAATATGTGTTACTATCATCTATACTAATTATATTGATTAGAAATTTATATACATTATTCAGGAACAATTAACAATTCACTTGAGATCATTATGATTATAAATAACTTTGTTTTATATCACTCAGATTTGATTAATTAATCTAATATCATCGGGTGTCTATAAAACTCGTTATAACGTCTTTTCGCAATTTATTGCTGCACATTCAATTGAACTTTTCACATCATAATTGTCTTTTCTATTTAAATTTCCACTAACACTGGCTATACACATGTAATGAATGTCGTTAGGTTGCCACATTGTGACTTAAGAACTCCTTGTACAAAATCTTTACTTTATACACTAATAAGATATACATCATACCGATTAGCTAGTTGGACTGGTTTTCGCGGGACATTCACCTTATGTGTTGATCCGCCTCCTCCTAGTCCACTAGTCTAACTGATTGTCGATGCACTTTCGTTTTCCTTTGAGACTTGTGATTTCGTCTCAAAGTATCTCTTCAGCAATCGTACGTTAAAAATACCTCTCAGTTTTCCATTGCTATCGCACTCAGTGAGCTCGTATGTCGCGTTACCAAGGACGCGATTAACCTTGTATGGTCCGGTGTATAACTCGAAAAACTTGTCAATCCTCTTCATTGCGGCGTCGGATTGATGGTAGCTCCTCAACAGCACCTTATCGCCGGTAGCAAATTTAGTAATATTCTTACCATCATTGATACGTTTAGCATATTTCTCTCTTTTGTCTTTTATTTTTACAAACACATTAATATTGGGATTGTGTTCATTGTTGATGACATCTTTGTCCAGCCACTTCTCCCATGCGCGGGTCGGCTTCTTTCCTAAGTGTGCCTCGTGGGGTGTTATTTCTATTGTTTCGTGGTACGTTTCATTGATACATGTTTCAATTACTCCGACGTATCTTGACCACTTGCTATGCTGGTCGTGTACCAGGATCCTGAATAGATTTCCCAATTGGCGGTTAATCCTTTCCGCTAAGTTCGCTCGAGGATTCCTTATCGCGGTATATCTTGGTTGTATTCCCAGCTCCTCGAGACCTTTAACCCATCTTTCGGCGGTAAATTGCGTGCCGTTGTCGGTTAAAATGACTCTCGGTCGTCCATACTTCGTACAGTAATCGTTGATCCGTCGTAGTGTCGTGGTGGTTGTCGCTCTTCTTAGTGTAAATAGTTTGACAAACTTTGTGAAGTTGTCCACCATGACAAGTAAGTATTTGACACCTCCTATACCTGTTGGTAAGGGTCCATAGTAATCAACACTTACTATGTCACCTTTGGCTGATGGTATCATGGCTTTTGTTCCGCCAAAGAGCATCCTGTTGTTCGTATCCTTGTACCGTTGGCAAGAGTCACAAGTTTGGGTGTATACCTTCACTTTCTTGATCAAGCTGTCGATCGTGAAGTGCTCTTGTAACATTTTTATACACCTTTTCGGGCCTAGGTGTCCGTACATTTGGTGTATCTCTGCAATTAGATCCTTCGACACGCTGTCAGGAATGTATAGTTTCCATTCGCCACGTCGTCGTCGGTACAACTTATCATTAACAATTTTATAAAATTTACTTAATTTACTATCTATAACGTTATTCTTAATCTTATCTATGAGCGTTCCGAGTTTGGCATCTTCATTTTGGTATTTGCCGATACCTCTAATTATTTTGCCTAATTGTTGACTCATTTTAATAACTAGGTGATTAATCAAATATTCGTGCGTCTCCTCGTTTGTCTCGTGTTGTTCCGTGTCAGCCGGGTATCTACTCAGTATGTCCGCAACGACGTTATCCTTTCCTTTGCAGTGGATAATGTCGAAATTGTACTCCTGTATGGCGAGAATCCATCTTGTAATTCTGGAATTGTTCAAGTGACACTTGTGCATAAATGTTAATGCTTTATTGTCGGTGATTATCGTGAGTGGTTGGCCAAGTATGTACATACGAAACTTATCCAGACATCTAACGATACTCAGGAGCTCTTTCTCCGTCGTGAAGTAATTGCGTTCTGCTCCCTTAAATGTCTTGCTTGTAAAAGCGATGACGCCGATTTCTCCATCTTCATCAATCTGGTAAAGCTGGCCACCATACGCAAAATTACTAGCGTCACACTGAATATAGTATCTTTGGTTCGGCCGTGGGAACCGTAGAGTTACTGTGTCTATAAATAAATTCTTGACTCTCTGGAAACACTCGTCCACTTCCCTTGTCCATGAAAACTTTCGTCCGCCTTTCAGCAGTTCATGTAAAGGTTGCGTTGTTTCTGCGTATTTACTCGAGAATCTGTTATAAAAATTGGTAAGACCAAGAAAACCTTTGAGTTGTTTTGTATTCTTCGGTGCTGGGAAATCTATAATCACCTTTACCTTGTCATCGTTCGCTTGTATCCCTTTTGTTGTAAGGCGATAACCAAGGAATGAGATTTCTCGTCTGAAGAATTGTGACTTGGTGAGGTTGACAGTTATATTTGCTTTATTGAGGTTGTTTAGCAACGCTTCTAAATGATTTAAATGTGTTTGTATATTATTGGAGTAGCACAAGCAGTCGTCCACGTAGATGATCGTGTTCTTCTTGACCTCCTCTTCGAGGGCCACATCCAATCCACGTGTCAACGCTGCAGAGCTGGTGCTGAGTCCAAATGGCGTCACTGTGAATCGGTAGCACTTCCCTTCATGCATAAACGCAGTGAAATCCCTACACTCTCGTTTTAATGGGACTTGCCAGAAGCTACTGGATAAATCGACTGTCGACAAGTACTGCATATCACCACATCTAGCCAATATCTCATTTACCGGGGACACTCCTTCGTGATCGGGCACGGTCACGCTGTTCACTTTTCTTGCATCAAGGCATAGGGGAACCCTCCCATCCTTCTTGATAACTGTCACGATTGGGTTGACGTACGGGCTGGCGCAACGTTCGATTACACCATATCGTAACATCCGGTTAATCTCCTCGTTCACCTTGTCTCTGTAGGCAAGCGGCACAGGCCACCCTCGTTGAAAGTAAGGTGTCCTGTCCGTAACGTGAAACTCGTGCGTGTAACCCTCTATTCTTCCCGGGCACTCCCTAAAAACATTCCGGTTCCTTACCAAAATCTCCTTCAGGCGTTGCAGTATTCCTTCATCCACGCAGTCTATGCTCCCAATCTTCTCATCGATGCATCGCAGTACTTCCTCTTCTTCTTCACTGTTTATCACGTCAATATTCATGATTGGTATAATGTGCTCCTCATCAACAGTATCGTTTTTTAAACTAACTACTTTGTTTCCGATGTCGATGCGACACCCAACTTCTTGTAAAAAACTAATTCCTAGTATACATGGTTTCACTAATTCTGGTATTACCAAAAACACACATTCATATCGGATACAATCAATCTCAATGTCACACAATATTTGTCTCTTAACTAATTTGGATTTACTTCCTACAGCACTTATTATAAATGTATTCGTTACGGGTAGTGTCTCATATGGTTCGATACTCTTCTTATGGTTATTAAACCAAGTTTCCGATAACCCGTTAACAATACAACCAGTATCAAGTAAGGCTTGGACAGTTACATCATTATTAAATTTAATAGTAATCTCGGGACATTTCAATATTTGTTTATTTACAATCTCGTCGTCCTCTTTTAGTAGGTCCTTTCGTAAATCAGGTAACAATATATTTACACTCTCACTCGGAAAGAAGTCGCTTAGAAATTCTATCTTCTCCCCTCGTTCGACGTATTTTTGTGTGTGTTATTGTTGTCGCTGTTACCGTTCGCCCTTGGGATAGTGCCAACGACCGTGCCACTGGGTCCTGGCTCAGCTGGTGTAAACTGTACTGTATTGACGTAGTGTTTGTCGTCATACCGACCCCTTGTTGGCTGTCGGTCACTTTCATTTTTATTGTATTGCGTTTCCCTTTCTCTCGGATTGTTCCTCCCTTCGTTGTAAGGTCTATAATGTGGTCTGCGAGTGTTATCTCCGCTCGACTGTATACTTGTGAATTCCGTAATCAGCGCTTCGAAATTTGGTATACTCGTGATACCACGTGTGACCACGGCGAGCTGCAAGTCCTTACCAAAGTGGCGAGCTAGTTTTCGTATCAGCTGAGTGTCGGTTAATGCTGGTGACAGTTGCCGACTTTCCAGTAAAATCCGTTCTACATATTGGACAGCTGTGATTGGTCCATTCCACTCATATCTGCCGTACTCCAGATTGTCGCGTATATTGTCCTGGCGTTCTTGACCCCAGTACTTCAAGGTGAAAGCTTCTTTAAATTCTTCGTACGTGGAGATTTGATTCCTTATGACGCGCCACCATATTCCAGCGTCCATCTCCAAGTGTCTTCCGATCCATTTAATGTCACCGTTGCTGTAGTACTGTTCCTGGATCTCTGACAATTCCTTCAGGAACTCCATTGGGAACCTGTCAGTGCCGTTATACTTTAACTCTGTATGTGTGTGTCCGTTAATTCTACTGATTATTCCAGACTCACCTTCAATTAGCTGACGCTGTAGTCGTTCTATCTGGGATTTTAATTCGTTAATACGGGTGGTTTTCTCTCTGGTGCTCTCGTCTAGTTTTTGTTCCGCCGACTTCTGTCTTCCATCTACCTCATTGATTTTCTGTTGCATTGTGTTGTTTACGTCTCCCTGTTCCTGTTGTAATTGTCTTATTGTTTGGAATAGTTCGACTCTCAATTCCTCTTGTTTCTTGTGGTTTTCTTTTGCGTGTGTCTCCACTCTGTTGTGGATCTTTTTGATGCTCGTTTGAGTATTTTGGGCAACACTCTTTAGTTCCTGTCGGTCTAATTCTCTTGTTTCCCGCACCTCTTCGAATTTCTTGTCGGTGTCCTCCTTTAACTCTTTGACGATCTCGTTCTGCTGCTTCTGAACCTCGTCTATCTTCTTATCACAATTATTTATGTATTCACGCATTTCTGCGCGTATTTGTGTAAAATTTTTATTCTGCTTTTCCAACTTTTCTTCTAATTTCTCGAATTTTTTATTAAAATTCTCGTTAATCTCTTCCTTTTGCCTTTCGAATTTTTCATTAAAGTTCTCATTAATCTCTTCCTTTTGCTTTTCAAACTTCTTACTCATAAAGTCCATTAATGCGCGCAACGTCATCTCTTCCTGCGGTTGTTGTTGGGACTCCTGTCCCCGCGCTCTGACGTCTGACGTCTCCTCGGTCGTTTGTGAATAAGTTGGTGATTCCTCTCGTTCGACACCAGGTACTCCCTGTTGGTTATTAATGTCAAAATTCATGGAATCTGTGCTGCTGGTCGTCATTTTTGCAGCTTTACTACGCGTTAACATTCAGTCCCAGTCCAACTAGCTTCACACTAATAATATTTGTTCTTACAAACTACTAACATGAAATATTAATATATACGCTTATCCTATCTCTACTGCCTGCTCTTTGCCGTGCGGTGGGCGCCAAATACAACATCTGCCACGCGTTGGGCAGCCAAATACAACACTTTGGGGTGTTATGCTATTACGCTACTGAATTAACGAATCTGTGATTAAGTAATTATTGAATATATTAATTTGCATAAGGAGCTCGTGTAATCAATAAATAACACGTTAATTACTTTACGTTAGCATAACTATTGCATGGAGACTCTAGTTGTTGCATTAATAAATAAAATAAAATAAACTACCATAAATCACTCAAATGCCATTACTTTCTCGTTCTGAGGTAATTTGACAATGATGAACGCATATTGATAAAATAAACACTTATTTATTAACATTATACCATTCATTAAATTCAATATATAAAATATGGATGATTCCCTGTAAATACATACATTCATAAACTCATGAAAAGAACATAAAAGAACACATGTTTATACATCAAATTACAAGGTAAATCCAATACGTTGTTTGCTGAAAAACATACACATACATATATAATGCAATCGATATATAGAAACACAAATATTCAAACAATAAATCCTATACTAATGCGTTCATCGTATGCCTCAGATGGATGGCGTTAAATTATGTTTATCATGTTTAATTTAAATGCTCAAGGGGTGTTTCTTGAAAAAGAGACAGGACAGTAGAGTTCCTTATGATAAGAATAGCATAAAGATTACTTGTTAGATGAATTATCCGAAATTTCCATCGGCGTAACTCCTCTCTGCTGGATCATGTGTGGGAAGCTGTGCTGTGACTGACACTTAACACACGCGAAACAGATTCACTCGCGCTGTGTGTTCGTATTAAAGTTCATCGTTAACTATGGTGTATATATATATGTCTGTGTATTGTTCAACGTTTGATATGTTCATTACTGTTAGTGTTTTGATGCCGCGGTGTAATTGTTCCACATGATATTGAATCGCACCGCAACACTGTATAATGTTATTATTTCGCCGTCCGGTATTACATCAACGAAAGTTCTACGCGTCGATTATTGATGTAAGTGTGACTGGTTAGTTCAATTCTGAATTAGAGTATAATAAATAATTCTATAATTGTTAAGCACTGGCGTATGTCGCATGTTTTTAGACACTGAAAGTACACTATTACCGGATACGCGCCAATATCGAAATGTCTAAGTCTCTTAGTCATATGACGCGTGGCAAAATTTCAAAGTCCCACTGCCGTCCGTATGTTAATCGAACTTTGACGACCGACTGTTGAAATTATAAAGACTGTTCTACTGACCGACTGACTGCTCAAAGTATATGAGTAAAAATTTATGAAAGACTGTCCAAAGTATATGGTTGAAAAATTATGAGAGACTGTCCTCCCGCGTGCTCTGCAAGCAGTTTTTATCAAACATCGTGTACCACAATGCACCGTACTGGAAAACACGCCTCAAGTTGAACATGATAGGACGGAAGATCTCCTACCCTTAAGCCAGAGTGTCGTTCTTCACTTCCCATTCGACGTTCCCGTTGCTATGCTGGCGACGGTCCTCTCCACCAGGTCTCTGGGTAGATGCTGGGTTGTGATTGGATATCCTGTCTCCCCACGGGTTCGCGTCGAAAGCCTCCGTACTCTTTTCCTAGAACAGGAGAAATTTCATGCTCGTCTATCATGCTATTGTCTAAGCGTACTCCGGGTCTCGCTGCAGTTCTCACGAAAACAATGTGTCGTCTCTTGTTATTGTTCGCTGTGTTTGACCCTTTTTTCCTGAACGCTATCCTGGCGCAGCGTGACGTCGTTTCCAAAACGGCACACCTACTGCCTGTCGTAAATATCCGTTGTCGCCAGTAAGTCGTTCCCCTGCTGTTTACAAGTTCGATTCTATTATTTTAGGTATCGATGTCCGTCCTCGTATAGGGTATATACTATTGTGTGACTTACACTCTTTTATTCTTTACTGGTACCTTACAAATTAACCCGGCAGTGTGTCCGTCACAGTTTCTCCTCTAAATTGGTACTTGACACAATTTCCATTATCTTACATTTGCAGGCTGTAAATCTCGTGTTTTAGACGAGTCTGTCACGGCCAACCCTGTTCCCTATTGTACGACTATGTGAAACGTACTTGCATTGTCTGAAGTAAACGTTAACTTGACACTTCTACACACATTTCTTTATTTATTGCTCGTGGGCTGAGTAGGTGTGTCATGCTGAATGTAACGTCTTTTCAGTCACACTAAAATTTTTTTTTAAATTTTTGGTTGTTACATAGGTCCCCAAATCGGATTTGATGTTGGATTAGCGGAAGACACTCTAATCCGATTTCTGCGCTCTGAGTTTGTTGTGGGAGTCCCCTCTGATAAAGTCGCGGTCAATGACCTACTTTCCTCTGCTTGGGGTATATGGGTATATATTCCCTATATTTGGTCGTAAACTACCTCTGGGAATTTATTGCCGCGCATCTGAGGAAAGATGAACGCATTTTTTACATATTTGCATATCTAATTAGATATGGGATTATGTACAATAATAATAGCTGTGGATGGCTGTGCCGTCCGCTTATAATCTAACACATGAAATAATGATTTTCGACATGAATTACAATTATTCATGTATCGTTTAAATATCATTATGATAGCTAATGTTCTTAGTCTATCTTGACCCTTTAAAATACAATTTACGACCTGTAAATACACATTGATACATTCACTAATTATTATTGAGTATCACTCACAATATGTGTTACTATCATCTATACTAATTATATTGATTAGAAATTTATATACATTATTCAGGAACAATTAACAATTCACTTGAGATCATTATGATTATAAATAACTTTGTTTTATATCACTCAGATTTGATTAATTAATCTAATATCATCGGGTGTCTATAAAACTCGTTATAACGTCTTTTCGCAATTTATTGCTGCACATTCAATTGAACTTTTCACATCATAATTGTCTTTTCTATTTAAATTTCCACTAACACTGGCTATACACATGTAATGAATGTCGTTAGGTTGCCACATTGTGACTTAAGAACTCCTTGTACAAAATCTTTACTTTATACACTAATAAGATATACATCATACCGATTAGCTAGTTGGACTGGTTTTCGCGGGACATTCACCTTATGTGTTGATCCGCCTCCTCCTAGTCCACTAGTCTAACTGATTGTCGATGCACTTTCGTTTTCCTTTGAGACTTGTGATTTCGTCTCAAAGTATCTCTTCAGCAATCGTACGTTAAAAATACCTCTCAGTTTTCCATTGCTATCGCACTCAGTGAGCTCGTATGTCGCGTTACCAAGGACGCGATTAACCTTGTATGGTCCGGTGTATAACTCGAAAAACTTGTCAATCCTCTTCATTGCGGCGTCGGATTGATGGTAGCTCCTCAACAGCACCTTATCGCCGGTAGCAAATTTAGTAATATTCTTACCATCATTGATACGTTTAGCATATTTCTCTCTTTTGTCTTTTATTTTTACAAACACATTAATATTGGGATTGTGTTCATTGTTGATGACATCTTTGTCCAGCCACTTCTCCCATGCGCGGGTCGGCTTCTTTCCTAAGTGTGCCTCGTGGGGTGTTATTTCTATTGTTTCGTGGTACGTTTCATTGATACATGTTTCAATTACTCCGACGTATCTTGACCACTTGCTATGCTGGTCGTGTACCAGGATCCTGAATAGATTTCCCAATTGGCGGTTAATCCTTTCCGCTAAGTTCGCTCGAGGATTCCTTATCGCGGTATATCTTGGTTGTATTCCCAGCTCCTCGAGACCTTTAACCCATCTTTCGGCGGTAAATTGCGTGCCGTTGTCGGTTAAAATGACTCTCGGTCGTCCATACTTCGTACAGTAATCGTTGATCCGTCGTAGTGTCGTGGTGGTTGTCGCTCTTCTTAGTGTAAATAGTTTGACAAACTTTGTGAAGTTGTCCACCATGACAAGTAAGTATTTGACACCTCCTATACCTGTTGGTAAGGGTCCATAGTAATCAACACTTACTATGTCACCTTTGGCTGATGGTATCATGGCTTTTGTTCCGCCAAAGAGCATCCTGTTGTTCGTATCCTTGTACCGTTGGCAAGAGTCACAAGTTTGGGTGTATACCTTCACTTTCTTGATCAAGCTGTCGATCGTGAAGTGCTCTTGTAACATTTTTATACACCTTTTCGGGCCTAGGTGTCCGTACATTTGGTGTATCTCTGCAATTAGATCCTTCGACACGCTGTCAGGAATGTATAGTTTCCATTCGCCACGTCGTCGTCGGTACAACTTATCATTAACAATTTTATAAAATTTACTTAATTTACTATCTATAACGTTATTCTTAATCTTATCTATGAGCGTTCCGAGTTTGGCATCTTCATTTTGGTATTTGCCGATACCTCTAATTATTTTGCCTAATTGTTGACTCATTTTAATAACTAGGTGATTAATCAAATATTCGTGCGTCTCCTCGTTTGTCTCGTGTTGTTCCGTGTCAGCCGGGTATCTACTCAGTATGTCCGCAACGACGTTATCCTTTCCTTTGCAGTGGATAATGTCGAAATTGTACTCCTGTATGGCGAGAATCCATCTTGTAATTCTGGAATTGTTCAAGTGACACTTGTGCATAAATGTTAATGCTTTATTGTCGGTGATTATCGTGAGTGGTTGGCCAAGTATGTACATACGAAACTTATCCAGACATCTAACGATACTCAGGAGCTCTTTCTCCGTCGTGAAGTAATTGCGTTCTGCTCCCTTAAATGTCTTGCTTGTAAAAGCGATGACGCCGATTTCTCCATCTTCATCAATCTGGTAAAGCTGGCCACCATACGCAAAATTACTAGCGTCACACTGAATATAGTATCTTTGGTTCGGCCGTGGGAACCGTAGAGTTACTGTGTCTATAAATAAATTCTTGACTCTCTGGAAACACTCGTCCACTTCCCTTGTCCATGAAAACTTTCGTCCGCCTTTCAGCAGTTCATGTAAAGGTTGCGTTGTTTCTGCGTATTTACTCGAGAATCTGTTATAAAAATTGGTAAGACCAAGAAAACCTTTGAGTTGTTTTGTATTCTTCGGTGCTGGGAAATCTATAATCACCTTTACCTTGTCATCGTTCGCTTGTATCCCTTTTGTTGTAAGGCGATAACCAAGGAAAGAGATTTCTCGTCTGAAGAATTGTGACTTGGTGAGGTTGACAGTTATATTTGCTTTATTGAGGTTGTTTAGCAACGCTTCTAAATGATTTAAATGTGTTTGTATATTATTGGAGTAGCACAAGCAGTCGTCCACGTAGATGATCGTGTTCTTCTTGACCTCCTCTTCGAGGGCCACATCCAATCCACGTGTCAACGCTGCAGAGCTGGTGCTGAGTCCAAATGGCGTCACTGTGAATCGGTAGCACTTCCCTTCATGCATAAACGCAGTGAAATCCCTACACTCTCGTTTTAATGGGACTTGCCAGAAGCTACTGGATAAATCGACTGTCGACAAGTACTGCATATCACCACATCTAGCCAATATCTCATTTACCGGGGACACTCCTTCGTGATCGGGCACGGTCACGCTGTTCACTTTTCTTGCATCAAGGCATAGGGGAACCCTCCCATCCTTCTTGATAACTGTCACGATTGGGTTGACGTACGGGCTGGCGCAACGTTCGATTACACCATATCGTAACATCCGGTTAATCTCCTCGTTCACCTTGTCTCTGTAGGCAAGCGGCACAGGCCACCCTCGTTGAAAGTAAGGTGTCCTGTCCGTAACGTGAAACTCGTGCGTGTAACCCTCTATTCTTCCCGGGCACTCCCTAAAAACATTCCGGTTCCTTACCAAAATCTCCTTCAGGCGTTGCAGTATTCCTTCATCCACGCAGTCTATGCTCCCAATCTTCTCATCGATGCATCGCAGTACTTCCTCTTCTTCTTCACTGTTTATCACGTCAATATTCATGATTGGTATAATGTGCTCCTCATCAACAGTATCGTTTTTTAAACTAACTACTTTGTTTCCGATGTCGATGCGACACCCAACTTCTTGTAAAAAACTAATTCCTAGTATACATGGTTTCACTAATTCTGGTATTACCAAAAACACACATTCATATCGGATACAATCAATCTCAATGTCACACAATATTTGTCTCTTAACTAATTTGGATTTACTTCCTACAGCACTTATTATAAATGTATTCGTTACGGGTAGTGTCTCATATGGTTCGATACTCTTCTTATGGTTATTAAACCAAGTTTCCGATAACCCGTTAACAATACAACCAGTATCAAGTAAGGCTTGGACAGTTACATCATTATTAAATTTAATAGTAATCTCGGGACATTTCAATATTTGTTTATTTACAATCTCGTCGTCCTCTTTTAGTAGGTCCTTTCGTAAATCAGGTAACAATATATTTACACTCTCACTCGGAAAGAAGTCGCTTAGAAATTCTATCTTCTCCCCTCGTTCGACGTATTTTTGTGTGTGTTATTGTTGTCGCTGTTACCGTTCGCCCTTGGGATAGTGCCAACGACCGTGCCACTGGGTCCTGGCTCAGCTGGTGTAAACTGTACTGTATTGACGTAGTGTTTGTCGTCATACCGACCCCTTGTTGGCTGTCGGTCACTTTCATTTTTATTGTATTGCGTTTCCCTTTCTCTCGGATTGTTCCTCCCTTCGTTGTAAGGTCTATAATGTGGTCTGCGAGTGTTATCTCCGCTCGACTGTATACTTGTGAATTCCGTAATCAGCGCTTCGAAATTTGGTATACTCGTGATACCACGTGTGACCACGGCGAGCTGCAAGTCCTTACCAAAGTGGCGAGCTAGTTTTCGTATCAGCTGAGTGTCGGTTAATGCTGGTGACAGTTGCCGACTTTCCAGTAAAATCCGTTCTACATATTGGACAGCTGTGATTGGTCCATTCCACTCATATCTGCCGTACTCCAGATTGTCGCGTATATTGTCCTGGCGTTCTTGACCCCAGTACTTCAAGGTGAAAGCTTCTTTAAATTCTTCGTACGTGGAGATTTGATTCCTTATGACGCGCCACCATATTCCAGCGTCCATCTCCAAGTGTCTTCCGATCCATTTAATGTCACCGTTGCTGTAGTACTGTTCCTGGATCTCTGACAATTCCTTCAGGAACTCCATTGGGAACCTGTCAGTGCCGTTATACTTTAACTCTGTATGTGTGTGTCCGTTAATTCTACTGATTATTCCAGACTCACCTTCAATTAGCTGACGCTGTAGTCGTTCTATCTGGGATTTTAATTCGTTAATACGGGTGGTTTTCTCTCTGGTGCTCTCGTCTAGTTTTTGTTCCGCCGACTTCTGTCTTCCATCTACCTCATTGATTTTCTGTTGCATTGTGTTGTTTACGTCTCCCTGTTCCTGTTGTAATTGTCTTATTGTTTGGAATAGTTCGACTCTCAATTCCTCTTGTTTCTTGTGGTTTTCTTTTGCGTGTGTCTCCACTCTGTTGTGGATCTTTTTGATGCTCGTTTGAGTATTTTGGGCAACACTCTTTAGTTCCTGTCGGTCTAATTCTCTTGTTTCCCGCACCTCTTCGAATTTCTTGTCGGTGTCCTCCTTTAACTCTTTGACGATCTCGTTCTGCTGCTTCTGAACCTCGTCTATCTTCTTATCACAATTATTTATGTATTCACGCATTTCTGCGCGTATTTGTGTAAAATTTTTATTCTGCTTTTCCAACTTTTCTTCTAATTTCTCGAATTTTTTATTAAAATTCTCGTTAATCTCTTCCTTTTGCCTTTCGAATTTTTCATTAAAGTTCTCATTAATCTCTTCCTTTTGCTTTTCAAACTTCTTACTCATAAAGTCCATTAATGCGCGCAACGTCATCTCTTCCTGCGGTTGTTGTTGGGACTCCTGTCCCCGCGCTCTGACGTCTGACGTCTCCTCGGTCGTTTGTGAATAAGTTGGTGATTCCTCTCGTTCGACACCAGGTACTCCCTGTTGGTTATTAATGTCAAAATTCATGGAATCTGTGCTGCTGGTCGTCATTTTTGCAGCTTTACTACGCGTTAACATTCAGTCCCAGTCCAACTAGCTTCACACTAATAATATTTGTTCTTACAAACTACTAACATGAAATATTAATATATACGCTTATCCTATCTCTACTGCCTGCTCTTTGCCGTGCGGTGGGCGCCAAATACAACATCTGCCACGCGTTGGGCAGCCAAATACAACACTTTGGGGTGTTATGCTATTACGCTACTGAATTAACGAATCTGTGATTAAGTAATTATTGAATATATTAATTTGCATAAGGAGCTCGTGTAATCAATAAATAACACGTTAATTACTTTACGTTAGCATAACTATTGCATGGAGACTCTAGTTGTTGCATTAATAAATAAAATAAAATAAACTACCATAAATCACTCAAATGCCATTACTTTCTCGTTCTGAGGTAATTTGACAATGATGAACGCATATTGATAAAATAAACACTTATTTATTAACATTATACCATTCATTAAATTCAATATATAAAATATGGATGATTCCCTGTAAATACATACATTCATAAACTCATGAAAAGAACATAAAAGAACACATGTTTATACATCAAATTACAAGGTAAATCCAATACGTTGTTTGCTGAAAAACATACACATACATATATAATGCAATCGATATATAGAAACACAAATATTCAAACAATAAATCCTATACTAATGCGTTCATCGTATGCCTCAGATGGATGGCGTTAAATTATGTTTATCATGTTTAATTTAAATGCTCAAGGGGTGTTTCTTGAAAAAGAGACAGGACAGTAGAGTTCCTTATGATAAGAATAGCATAAAGATTACTTGTTAGATGAATTATCCGAAATTTCCATCGGCGTAACTCCTCTCTGCTGGATCATGTGTGGGAAGCTGTGCTGTGACTGACACTTAACACACGCGAAACAGATTCACTCGCGCTGTGTGTTCGTATTAAAGTTCATCGTTAACTATGGTGTATATATATATGTCTGTGTATTGTTCAACGTTTGATATGTTCATTACTGTTAGTGTTTTGATGCCGCGGTGTAATTGTTCCACATGATATTGAATCGCACCGCAACACTGTATAATGTTATTATTTCGCCGTCCGGTATTACATCAACGAAAGTTCTACGCGTCGATTATTGATGTAAGTGTGACTGGTTAGTTCAATTCTGAATTAGAGTATAATAAATAATTCTATAATTGTTAAGCACTGGCGTATGTCGCATGTTTTTAGACACTGAAAGTACACTATTACCGGATACGCGCCAATATCGAAATGTCTAAGTCTCTTAGTCATATGACGCGTGGCAAAATTTCAAAGTCCCACTGCCGTCCGTATGTTAATCGAACTTTGACGACCGACTGTTGAAATTATAAAGACTGTTCTACTGACCGACTGACTGCTCAAAGTATATGAGTAAAAATTTATGAAAGACTGTCCAAAGTATATGGTTGAAAAATTATGAGAGACTGTCCTCCCGCGTGCTCTGCAAGCAGTTTTTATCAAACATCGTGTACCACAATGCACCGTACTGGAAAACACGCCTCAAGTTGAACATGATAGGACGGAAGATCTCCTACCCTTAAGCCAGAGTGTCGTTCTTCACTTCCCATTCGACGTTCCCGTTGCTATGCTGGCGACGGTCCTCTCCACCAGGTCTCTGGGTAGATGCTGGGTTGTGATTGGATATCCTGTCTCCCCACGGGTTCGCGTCGAAAGCCTCCGTACTCTTTTCCTAGAACAGGAGAAATTTCATGCTCGTCTATCATGCTATTGTCTAAGCGTACTCCGGGTCTCGCTGCAGTTCTCACGAAAACAATGTGTCGTCTCTTGTTATTGTTCGCTGTGTTTGACCCTTTTTTCCTGAACGCTATCCTGGCGCAGCGTGACGTCGTTTCCAAAACGGCACACCTACTGCCTGTCGTAAATATCCGTTGTCGCCAGTAAGTCGTTCCCCTGCTGTTTACAAGTTCGATTCTATTATTTTAGGTATCGATGTCCGTCCTCGTATAGGGTATATACTATTGTGTGACTTACACTCTTTTATTCTTTACTGGTACTCTTACAAATTAACCCGGCAGTGTGTCCGTCACAGTTTCTCCTCTAAATTGGTACTTGACACAATTTCCATTATCTTACATTTGCAGGCTGTAAATCTCGTGTTTTAGACGAGTCTGTCACGGCCAACCCTGTTCCCTATTGTACGACTATGTGAAACGTACTTGCATTGTCTGAAGTAAACGTTAACTTGACACTTCTACACACATTTCTTTATTTATTGCTCGTGGGCTGAGTAGGTGTGTCATGCTGAATGTAACGTCTTTTCAGTCACACTAAAAATTTTTTTTAAATTTTTGGTTGTTACATAGGTCCCCAAATCGGATTTGATGTTGGATTAGCGGAAGACACTCTAATCCGATTTCTGCGCTCTGAGTTTGTTGTGGGAGTCCCCTCTGATAAAGTCGCGGTCAATGACCTACTTTCCTCTGCTTGGGGTATATGGGTATATATTCCCTATATTTGGTCGTAAACTACCTCTGGGAATTTATTGCCGCGCATCTGAGGAAAGATGAACGCATTTTTTACATATTTGCATATCTAATTAGATATGGGATTATGTACAATATTAATAGCTGTGGATGGCTGTGCCGTCCGCTTATAATCTAACACATGAAATAATGATTTTCGACATGAATTACAATTATTCATGTATCGTTTAAATATCATTATGATCGCTAATGTTCTTAGTCTATCTTGACCCTTTAAAATACAATTTACGACCTGTAAATACACATTGATACATTCACTAATTATTATTGAGTATCACTCACAATATGTGTTACTATCATCTATACTAATTATATTGATTAGAAATTTATATACATTATTCAGGAACAATTAACAATTCACTTGAGATCATTATGATTATAAATAACTTTGTTTTATATCACTCAGATTTGATTAATTAATCTAATATCATCGGGTGTCTATAAAACTCGTTATAACGTCTTTTCGCAATTTATTGCTGCACATTCAATTGAACTTTTCACATCATAATTGTCTTTTCTATTTAAATTTCCACTAACACTGGCTATACACATGTAATGAATGTCGTTAGGTTGCCACATTGTGACTTAAGAACTCCTTGTACAAAATCTTTACTTTATACACTAATAAGATATACATCATACCGATTAGCTAGTTGGACTGGTTTTCGCGGGACATTCACCTTATGTGTTGATCCGCCTCCTCCTAGTCCACTAGTCTAACTGATTGTCGATGCACTTTCGTTTTCCTTTGAGACTTGTGATTTCGTCTCAAAGTATCTCTTCAGCAATCGTACGTTAAAAATACCTCTCAGTTTTCCATTGCTATCGCACTCAGTGAGCTCGTATGTCGCGTTACCAAGGACGCGATTAACCTTGTATGGTCCGGTGTATAACTCGAAAAACTTGTCAATCCTCTTCATTGCGGCGTCGGATTGATGGTAGCTCCTCAACAGCACCTTATCGCCGGTAGCAAATTTAGTAATATTCTTACCATCATTGATACGTTTAGCATATTTCTCTCTTTTGTCTTTTATTTTTACAAACACATTAATATTGGGATTGTGTTCATTGTTGATGACATCTTTGTCCAGCCACTTCTCCCATGCGCGGGTCGGCTTCTTTCCTAAGTGTGCCTCGTGGGGTGTTATTTCTATTGTTTCGTGGTACGTTTCATTGATACATGTTTCAATTACTCCGACGTATCTTGACCACTTGCTATGCTGGTCGTGTACCAGGATCCTGAATAGATTTCCCAATTGGCGGTTAATCCTTTCCGCTAAGTTCGCTCGAGGATTCCTTATCGCGGTATATCTTGGTTGTATTCCCAGCTCCTCGAGACCTTTAACCCATCTTTCGGCGGTAAATTGCGTGCCGTTGTCGGTTAAAATGACTCTCGGTCGTCCATACTTCGTACAGTAATCGTTGATCCGTCGTAGTGTCGTGGTGGTTGTCGCTCTTCTTAGTGTAAATAGTTTGACAAACTTTGTGAAGTTGTCCACCATGACAAGTAAGTATTTGACACCTCCTATACCTGTTGGTAAGGGTCCATAGTAATCAACACTTACTATGTCACCTTTGGCTGATGGTATCATGGCTTTTGTTCCGCCAAAGAGCATCCTGTTGTTCGTATCCTTGTACCGTTGGCAAGAGTCACAAGTTTGGGTGTATACCTTCACTTTCTTGATCAAGCTGTCGATCGTGAAGTGCTCTTGTAACATTTTTATACACCTTTTCGGGCCTAGGTGTCCGTACATTTGGTGTATCTCTGCAATTAGATCCTTCGACACGCTGTCAGGAATGTATAGTTTCCATTCGCCACGTCGTCGTCGGTACAACTTATCATTAACAATTTTATAAAATTTACTTAATTTACTATCTATAACGTTATTCTTAATCTTATCTATGAGCGTTCCGAGTTTGGCATCTTCATTTTGGTATTTGCCGATACCTCTAATTATTTTGCCTAATTGTTGACTCATTTTAATAACTAGGTGATTAATCAAATATTCGTGCGTCTCCTCGTTTGTCTCGTGTTGTTCCGTGTCAGCCGGGTATCTACTCAGTATGTCCGCAACGACGTTATCCTTTCCTTTGCAGTGGATAATGTCGAAATTGTACTCCTGTATGGCGAGAATCCATCTTGTAATTCTGGAATTGTTCAAGTGACACTTGTGCATAAATGTTAATGCTTTATTGTCGGTGATTATCGTGAGTGGTTGGCCAAGTATGTACATACGAAACTTATCCAGACATCTAACGATACTCAGGAGCTCTTTCTCCGTCGTGAAGTAATTGCGTTCTGCTCCCTTAAATGTCTTGCTTGTAAAAGCGATGACGCCGATTTCTCCATCTTCATCAATCTGGTAAAGCTGGCCACCATACGCAAAATTACTAGCGTCACACTGAATATAGTATCTTTGGTTCGGCCGTGGGAACCGTAGAGTTACTGTGTCTATAAATAAATTCTTGACTCTCTGGAAACACTCGTCCACTTCCCTTGTCCATGAAAACTTTCGTCCGCCTTTCAGCAGTTCATGTAAAGGTTGCGTTGTTTCTGCGTATTTACTCGAGAATCTGTTATAAAAATTGGTAAGACCAAGAAAACCTTTGAGTTGTTTTGTATTCTTCGGTGCTGGGAAATCTATAATCGCCTTTACCTTGTCATCGTTCGCTTGTATCCCTTTTGTTGTAAGGCGATAACCAAGGAAAGAGATTTCTCGTCTGAAGAATTGTGACTTGGTGAGGTTGACAGTTATATTTGCTTTATTGAGGTTGTTTAGCAACGCTTCTAAATGATTTAAATGTGTTTGTATATTATTGGAGTAGCACAAGCAGTCGTCCACGTAGATGATCGTGTTCTTCTTGACCTCCTCTTCGAGGGCCACATCCAATCCACGTGTCAACGCTGCAGAGCTGGTGCTGAGTCCAAATGGCGTCACTGTGAATCGGTAGCACTTCCCTTCATGCATAAACGCAGTGAAATACCTACACTCTCGTTTTAATGGGACTTGCCAGAAGCTACTGGATAAATCGACTGTCGACAAGTACTGCATATCACCACATCTAGCCAATATCTCATTTACCGGGGACACTCCTTCGTGATCGGGCACGGTCACGCTGTTCACTTTTCTTGCATTAAGGCATAGGCGAACCCTCCCATCCTTCTTGATAACTGTCACGATTGGGTTGACGTACGGGCTGGCGCAACGTTCGATTACACCATATCGTAACATCCGGTTAATCTCCTCGTTCACCTTGTCTCTGTAGGCAAGCGGCACAGGCCACCCTCGTTGAAAGTAAGGTGTCCTGTCCGTAACGTGAAACTCGTGCGTGTAACCCTCTATTCTTCCCGGGCACTCCCTAAAAACATTCCGGTTCCTTACCAAAATCTCCTTCAGGCGTTGCAGTATTCCTTCATCCACGCAGTCTATGCTCCCAATCTTCTCATCGATGCATCGCAGTACTTCCTCTTCTTCTTCACTGTTTATCACGTCAATATTCATGATTGGTATAATGTGCTCCTCATCAACAGTATCGTTTTTTAAACTAACTACTTTGTTTCCGATGTCGATGCGACACCCAACTTCTTGTAAAAAACTAATTCCTAGTATACATGGTTTCACTAATTCTGGTATTACCAAAAACACACATTCATATCGGATACAATCAATCTCAATGTCACACAATATTTGTCTCTTAACTAATTTGGATTTACTTCCTACAGCGCTTATTATAAATGTATTCGTTACGGGTAGTGTCTCATATGGTTCGACACTCTTCTTATGGTTATTAAACCAAGTTTCCGATAACCCGTTAACAATACAACCAGTATCAAGTAAGGCTTGGATAGTTACATCATTATTAAATTTAATAGTAATCTCGGGACATTTCAATATTTGTTTATTTACAATCTCGTCGTCCTCTTTTAGTAGGTCCTTTCGTAAATCAGGTAACAATATATTTACACTCTCACTCGGAAAGAAGTCGCTTAGAAATTCTATCTTCTCCCCTCGTTCGACGTATTTTTGTGTGTGTTATTGTTGTCGCTGTTACCGTTCGCCCTTGGGGTAGTGCCAACGACCGTGCCACTGGGTCCTGGCTCAGCTGGTGTAAACTGTACTGTATTGACGTAGTGTTTGTTGTCATACCGACCCCTTGTTGGCTGTCGGTCACTTTCATTTTTATTGTATTGCGTTTCCCTTTCTCTCGGATTGTTCCTCCCTTCGTTGTAAGGTCTATAATGTGGTCTGCGAGTGTTATCTCCGCTCGACTGTATACTTGTGAATTCCGTAATCAGCGCTTCGAAATTTGGTATACTCGTGATACCACGTGTGACCACGGCGAGCTGCAAGTCCTTACCAAAGTGGCGAGCTAGTTTTCGTATCAGCTGAGTGTCGGTTAATGCTGGTGACAGTTGCCGACTTTCCAGTAAAATCCGTTCTACATATTGGACAGCTGTGATTGGTCCATTCCACTCATATCTGCCGTACTCCAGATTGTCGCGTATATTGTCCTGGCGTTCTTGACCCCAGTACTTCAAGGTGAAAGCTTCTTTAAATTCTTCGTACGTGGAGATTTGATTCCTTATGACGCGCCACCATATTCCAGCGTCCATCTCCAAGTGTCTTCCGATCCATTTAATGTCACCGTTGCTGTAGTACTGTTCCTGGATCTCTGACAATTCCTTCAGGAACTCCATTGGGAACCTGTCAGTGCCGTTATACTTTAACTCTGTATGTGTGTGTCCGTTAATTCTACTGATTATTCCAGACTCACCTTCAATTAGCTGACGCTGTAGTCGTTCTATCTGGGATTTTAATTCGTTAATACGGGTGGTTTTCTCTCTGGTGCTCTCGTCTAGTTTTTGTTCCGCCGACTTCTGTCTTCCATCTACCTCATTGATTTTCTGTTGCATTGTGTTGTTTACGTCTCCCTGTTCCTGTTGTAATTGTCTTACTGTTTGGAATAGTTCGACTCTCAATTCCTCTTGTTTCTTGTGGTTTTCTTTTGCGTGTGTCTCCACTCTGTTGTGGATCTTTTTGATGCTCGTTTGAGTATTTTGGGCAACACTCTTTAGTTCCTGTCGGTCTAATTCTCTTGTTTCCCGCACCTCTTCGAATTTCTTGTCGGTGTCCTCCTTTAACTCTTTGACGATCTCGTTCTGCTGCTTCTGAACCTCGTCTATCTTCTTATCACAATTATTTATGTATTCACGCACTTCTGCGCGTATTTGTGTAAAATTTTCATTCTGCTTTTCCAACTTTTCTTCTAATTTCTCGAATTTTTTATTAAAATTCTCGTTAATCTCTTCCTTTTGCCTTTCGAATTTTTCATTAAAGTTCTCATTAATCTCTTCCTTTTGCTTTTCAAACTTCTTACTCATAAAGTCCATTAATGCGCGCAACGTCATCTCTTCCTGCGGTTGTTGTTGGGACTCCTGTCCCCGCGCTCTGACGTCTGACGTCTCCTCGGTCGTTTGTGAATAAGTTGGTGATTCCTCTCGTTCGACACCAGGTACTCCCTGTTGGTTATTAATGTCAAAATTCATGGAATCTGTGCTGCTGGTCGTCATTTTTGCAGCTTTACTACGCGTTAACATTCAGTCCCAGTCCAACTAGCTTCACACTAATAATATTTGTTCTTACAAACTACTAACATGAAATATTAATATATACGCTTATCCTATCTCTACTGCCTGCTCTTTGCCGTGCGGTGGGCGCCAAATACAACATCTGCCACGCGTTGGGCAGCCAAATACAACACTTTGGGGTGTTATGCTATTACGCTACTGAATTAACGAATCTGTGATTAAGTAATTATTGAATATATTAATTTGCATAAGGAGCCCGTGTAATCAATAAATAACACGTTAATTACTTTACGTTAGCATAACTATTGCATGGAGACTCTAGTTGTTGCATTAATAAATAAAATAAAATAAACTACCATAAATCACTCAAATGCCATTACTTTCTCGTTCTGAGGTAATTTGACAATGATGAACGCATATTGATAAAATAAACACTTATTTATTAACATTATACCATTCATTAAATTCAATATATAAAATATGGATGATTCCCTGTAAATACATACATTCATAAACTCATGAAAAGAACATAAAAGAACACATGTTTATACATCAAATTACAAGGTAAATCCAATACGTTGTTTGCTGAAAAACATACACATACATATATAATGCAATCGATATATAGAAACACAAATATTCAAACAATAAATCCTATACTAATGCGTTCATCGTATGCCTCAGATGGATGGCGTTAAATTATGTTTATCATGTTTAATTTAAATGCTCAAGGGGTGTTTCTTGAAAAAGAGACAGGACAGTAGAGTTCCTTATGATAAGAATAGCATAAAGATTACTTGTTAGATGAATTATCCGAAATTTCCATCGGCGTAACTCCTCTCTGCTGGATCATGTGTGGGAAGCTGTGCTGTGACTGACACTTAACACACGCGAAACAGATTCACTCGCGCTGTGTGTTCGTATTAAAGTTCATCGTTAACTATGGTGTATATATATATGTCTGTGTATTGTTCAACGTTTGATATGTTCATTACTGTTAGTGTTTTGATGCCGCGGTGTAATTGTTCCACATGATATTGAATCGCACCGCAACACTGTATAATGTTATTATTTCGCCGTCCGGTATTACATCAACGAAAGTTCTACGCGTCGATTATTGATGTAAGTGTGACTGGTTAGTTCAATTCTGAATTAGAGTATAATAAATAATTCTATAATTGTTAAGCACTGGCGTATGTCGCATGTTTTTAGACACTGAAAGTACACTATTACCGGATACGCGCCAATATCGAAATGTCTAAGTCTCTTAGTTATATGACGCGTGGCAAAATTTCAAAGTCCCACTGCCGTCCGTATGTTAATCGAACTTTGACGACCGACTGTTGAAATTATAAAGACTGTTCTACTGACCGACTGACTGCTCAAAGTATATGAGTAAAAATTTATGAAAGACTGTCCAAAGTATATGGTTGAAAAATTATGAGAGACTGTCCTCCCGCGTGCTCTGCAAGCAGTTTTTATCAAACATCGTGTACCACAATGCACCGTACTGGAAAACACGCCTCAAGTTGAACATGATAGGACGGAAGATCTCCTACCCTTAAGCCAGAGTGTCGTTCTTCACTTCCCATTCGACGTTCCCGTTGCTATGCTGGCGACGGTCCTCTCCACCAGGTCTCTGGGTAGATGCTGGGTTGTGATTGGATATCCTGTCTCCCCACGGGTTCGCGTCGAAAGCCTCCGTACTCTTTTCCTAGAACAGGAGAAATTTCATGCTCGTCTATCATGCTATTGTCTAAGCGTACTCCGGGTCTCGCTGCAGTTCTCACGAAAACAATGTGTCGTCTCTTGTTATTGTTCGCTGTGTTTGACCCTTTTTTCCTGAACGCTATCCTGGCGCAGCGTGACGTCGTTTCCAAAACGGCACACCTACTGCCTGTCGTAAATATCCGTTGTCGCCAGTAAGTCGTTCCCCTGCTGTTTACAAGTTCGATTCTATTATTTTAGGTATCGATGTCCGTCCTCGTATAGGGTATATACTATTGTGTGACTTACACTCTTTTATTCTTTACTGGTACCTTACAAATTAACCCGGCAGTGTGTCCGTCACAGTTTCTCCTCTAAATTGGTACTTGACACAATTTCCATTATCTTACATTTGCAGGCTGTAAATCTCGTGTTTTAGACGAGTCTGTCACGGCCAACCCTGTTCCCTATTGTACGACTATGTGAAACGTACTTGCATTGTCTGAAGTAAACGTTCACTTGACACTTCTACACACATTTCTTTATTTATTGCTCGTGGGCTGAGTAGGTGTGTCATGCTGAATGTAACGTCTTTTCAGTCACACTAAAATTTTTTTTTAAATTTTTGGTTGTTACACAGTGTTATCCATAATAATACTGTAAGACAAAGAAACCACACATTACAAACTCTATATATACATTATGTTTAAACACACAAATATCGTTGCGATATTAATATGCGAACTTACGTTTACAGACGTCTGGACTGAAGCACCGAGAGACATCAACTGACGAAAGAAACAAGTGTTGAGGAGGGGTTACTATACATGGAGACGAATTTTTTTAGTAGGTGGGGAGGTGTCGTCGTCGTTCTCCATGTTGATGCGTCGTCGTATTCGATAATGACCGTATGCAAGCGTATCATGACCATTGTCTAGTATATAGCGCTTATCATCATACGGTGACAACGCTTGCTTATTTACGCGCATCGTGTACAGCGTATGATGATCGCTACGTAAACAAAGTGCACTGGTAGAAAACTGACAATGATCAGTGAGACACTTGCGGTACATATCGTGTCGCAGACTCCTCTTAATCGCAACTCGAGGCACACCTTTACATACACGTTTTTGACACTCTTTGGTAGGATCTTCGTGGGCCACAAGGAACGAACAACATTTCGCTCGGAGACCCACGAATTCTCTAATAGGACGACCACACGTTTCATCCTTAAACAGTCCGACAACCTTTTTGTTCTTAAGGCTATAACAAGGATGAGACGTAGGGTAATCCGATGTGTCAAAAACGTGTAGGTCCTTCTTCATGTCTGCATACAAGTCTGATGTTTGAATGCTATACATCAGACTGTCTGTATCTGTCATTAACAATTTAACGTTGCGACCGTACTTGGCGACAGCATAACGATAATGAAAGTCGTACATTATCGTTTTGCTAACGTCAAGCACCGTGAAGCCGACATACACGGGACGGGAAAGAACAATGGATTTTTTACGGAGTGAGAGCCCCACCAGATCGTTCGTATAACGAATCATACCTTTTAGCCTAGGTGTGGAAACTAGTTTTTGAAGCCGTCGTTCATTCGAGACTAGTTCAAAGTCTATATGTTTCCGTACGTTCTCCAGCGACTTACCGTATACGGCGTTGTTCATCAGTTTGAAAAGGTCTTTTTCAAAGCTGTTGATGGCTGCTTGCCTCTTGCGGGTGTTGAAATCGATAAACGGTTTCAACCAAGCGCTTTGCTTAAAACACAACACCCTATGAGTCGCTTTCAGCTCTAAGCCAAGACTTAAATACAATTTCAAATTTCGATAATGGAGAACGTAATTTTGTTTGTCCTCCAAAGTTGTTAACAACTTCTCTACGGATGACCCTGATTCGTTATACGATGATCTGTATATACTCTCGTGTAAACGTTTGGAAAAGGGAGAAAGGATATCGGGTGTTACGCGCTGGCGCACAGGTGCAAGCGGGTAGTCGGAATGCAGGTCGTGTAAGGTATTAGGATAGTGTAGGTCGACTTCGAGGATGTACCCGATGTCGGAATCATCACTCACATTACGTACGTCCAAGGACTCGATTTCGTTACGATCGAGCCATCGGAAGTCTGCGTAAGGGAGTGGTTGCGCCTTTGCTGCACCGTATAAATTATTACAGTCCGTATACAGAATGAAGGAGGTCGGTTTCGATACATCGTACTGATCTGGAATCAAAGGATTGTTAGCTACTGCGTGACGGTTGGATATCATCGCGCAGCCTCCGCGGACCCCAGACTCGACGAACAGATGTAGATTTATCTCTGTTAACAGCTCTAATTCGACCCCTGTCATTTTTAGCATCGCGTTCCAAGCGAGTCCGGGAAGCGAGTAAAAATGACACGGGTCCAAGCAGTAATCGCGTAAGGCCATGTCTCGGAAACTTTCAAAGACATCGGCCAGCAGCATTACGTCTATCAACAAATACAAATCGTGGTAATCTCCAAACGTACGCAGATTGAATGCACTCCACACGTTTTGTGCGTGCTCGTAATCTGCGTCCGAAATAGACGATTCCAACAACCGGTTATCAAAGTGTTCACGAGCGGGTAGACTTGTTTCGTTGAACCGATCAATGCTGTCAACGTACTCGTAAGGGTATACCCCCTTGCGCACGAGCAGATTGGTCTGTTCGTCAAAACCTCGTCTAAGCATTTCCTGTCTGAGCAAAGGAAATTGGCTCCCGGACGTGGACAGATTGGTAACGAGTGTGTCCAGAGAGCGATTAAGAAATTGAAAAGAGTCTACGAAACGCAAGGGACCCAGGGAGAACGACACGTAACGCTCACTGGATGTTGCAATGCAGGATACGTGTTGGTCCTTATATTTTCCTAAACCCTGCATTAAATGGTGACAGTCGTAGCCACGAAGGTTGTGAAAGAAGACGGGGATATGACGAGGCATCTTGTAGCTTAGATTACAGCTATTGTGGGCTGCTCCCAAGAATTTCCCCGTAAGATGACAATGATTGCGTACCTTGTCATCGTCTGTCAAAGGGCGCTCACACAAATGACAAACGGTGGCGTTAGTGAACGCAACATTGTCATCATCGGACATAATTATTTGTACGTTATGTCGTACTACCTTCATCATATCCTCGGCGTCTTTCATCAACCACGAGAAGAAAGTGTCTACGACGTTTTCACCTCGATAAACTTTAGCCTCTCTCCAGAGTCTGTGTGTATGATCGACGATAGCATAGGAGAAACCTGACGGAATATGCATCGCTTCGTATGATGTGGACGATACAGGAGGAGAAGTTATTTTCTGACGGACACCGTTGCTATCAACTGAGTAGAATTCACCTAACTCGTGCACTGTCGTCGGGACGTTGTTACCAGGTGAACACGATTGAAGCGGAGTGATGAGGGACTCGAAGTCGGCGTAGACGGTAAAGGCTACTTTAAGACAGTGCGCGTAATTTTTAAATGACATAAACGTCTCCTCCTCTGTGGGCATTTTGGTTTTCTGCTCGCCGTGAGGTGTGCAGTAGGGGAGATGATCGGACAGACCATGTTCTGTGGAGAAACGATGCAGGCAGTAGTCGCAGTAAAATGATTTATTGTTGTGTTTTATAAGGGATGATAACAATTTATTAATGCTACTGATAAGACAGTAGTGTTTTCGGCTATTTGTATCGGACAGAAGTAAAAGATTAACGTGATGTAATCTGTCCTTATTGGGGGTAATTCTTAACGGATAAACCTCATTTTTTAATTCGTTTCTGATATTGTCTTCTATATCATAGCCGAAAACGTTTATAGAAATGTTGGGATTCTGTGTTTCAAATTTAGAAAGTGAGTTTATAGAAACAGGGTACTCGATACCGGACATATTTATTGTGTTTTTGAATAAGAGGTATTTTGAAACACGGTCTTTATGCTTTTGTTGAGGGTGTATGTGAGCTAGTACGGACCATAGAAAACACATTTCATCTTGGGAGTTATTAATGTTGACTACTGCCTTGGTGAGTGCAAGTTTTCGCGGGGTTGGAAGGTAGGAGGACGCTGCTAGAGGCCGGTACCGTCCAACAACCAGTTCCAGCTTCAGTACAGCATCCACCGACCATCCGCTCCCGTCACGGGTAAAATTGGATATGCTATTCATGATTTTATCGTAGGATTCATCGAGTAGACAGTTCAACTCGTCGTTGTCGTCCGTGAGCAACGTACGACAACGTCCGTGGAAGACGGCGTCTTTGGTTACCTCTTTTTCTTCGCCGCTGTCACCATCTAACACAGTTTTAGTGAAACGTATCCTGCACGCAATATGCCATTTGATACTGCGTAAACGTGCTTGTTCTGCCAGAATATCCTTGCACAATAAAGGTCGCACCTCGGTCATTATCGGTACTATATCTTGATCTTCTTCTGTGTCCGTGTACACGGGCAGATAATTAAACGTTATGAGGGATCCTCTAATACTACTGTTTCGCACGATATAAAATCGTGTCATATCTGAAACAATAGAAACACATGTATTAGCTAATAGGAATGATGAATAACACACACACACACACACACACACACACACACACACACACACACACACACACACACACACACATTCATGTTTGAGGTAAATAGATAGTACACGTTAGTAATAGGCTAGTTTATTGCAAACTGTGAAGATGGCAGCTACTCCTGATTTTAGCATTGAAAGTGAAAGAAGAAAATCGTTCAAGTATTGGGAAGTGACGTTTGTCAGCCCCGACGAGTTAGCGTTTGCCGGGTTTTACTACTATCCGCTAAATTATGATGTTTGTGGACATAGTATGTCATTCATAGACGATAGAGTTAAATGCTTTTGTTGTGGAATTGAATTAGTTCATTGGAGAGAAGGTGACATACCTATGGTGGAACATGAAAAATTTTCTCCGTCATGTCAATTTCTAAACGATGTCAAGAGACAATACATTGGGGAGAAGGTGACAAACCTATGTCACAACATAAAAAATTTTCTCCGTCATATCAATTTCTAAACAACGTCAAGAGAGACTATCTTATACATGTTAGACTGAGTTGAATCATATGTTAATTCATATCAAACAAATTTGGTTTGCTACATAATTATAGAGAGAGAGACAATTGGTAAATTTTTACCTTGTTGAGGATGTCCCTGTTCCTGCTGATGTTCTGGATTCTGTTGAAGGTCAGACATGGTGATATTCAGACGTGAGAGTGAATACTGAAAAACAAAGAAACTGTTATAGATATATATAGTATTTTTAACGCCGGTATTATGTTAGTGTATCTTAAACCATGAACAACGCACGCAAGACTATAGCTCTAGAGCTACACAGAGCAGCGAAAAGGAATTTCGTTAGGCGTGCGGTTGAATTGAAGGGTCTACACGACTTGTACCAGGCGGATCTTGTGGAGATGATACCATACGCTCGAGTGAACAAAGGGTACAAGTACATGATGACAGTGATCAATGCGTTTAGCAAGTACGCGTACGCTGTACCATTGAAAACAAAGACAGGAAAAGAAGTAAAGCATGCACTAGAGCCTATACTAACTGCTAATCGAATGAAATATTTACAGACGGACAACGGGAAGGAGTATTACAACAGCACAGTACAAGCGTTGCTAAAAAAGTATAATGTGAAACATTACTCAACCTATAGTGAGAAAAAAGCTTCCATAGTGGAACGTTTTAATCGCACACTGAAGACACACATGTATCGAGCTTTCAGCGAACAAGGACACTACCGCTGGTTGGATCTACTACCTACATTACTGAAATCGTACAACAATACCACACACAGAACCATTGGTATGAAACCTAGTGAAGTGAATGACGCCAACGAACATATAGTGTTGGAACGAATAAGGAAGGACACAGCGCCTAAAATCAGTCCAACGAAACCACCCAAATTTAAAGTCGGTGACCGTGTTCGTATAAGTAAGCACAAAATGACGTTCGCCAAAGGTTATACACCAAATTGGACTAACGAAATATTCACTGTGGATAAAGTACAATCCACTACTATCCCCGTCACTTATCTGCTAAAAGATCATCTAAACAAAGTGTTGAAAGGTGGTTTTTACGAGCACGAGATTAGTAAGTCCAAAGTCGGCGACGTATACCTAGTGGAAAAGGTGTTACAACGCAAAGGTGACAGAGTGCGTGTTCGTTGGCTTGGTTTCGATGGTAAACACGATGCATGGATACATAAGAAAGATCTAATATAAAAAAAAGGTGACAGCACGTGCTGAAAACAGTATGCTTTCAGTATTCATAAAGATGAAGATTGTACAGCAAGCAACCAAATTACCAATAAAGGATATGGACTTTTTGGCTGGTGACGAAGGTAGTGCTAAACGTAAACATAGCCCGCTATTACCGAACAGTATTCGCTGTATCGTTACAGGCCCAAGTTCCTGTGGGAAAGCCAATGTGCTATTCAACCTACTGTTTGATACCAACGGACTACGTTTCCGCAACGTATACGTGTTTTCAAAATCATTATTTCAACCAAAATACAGAATGCTAGAAACAGTGATGAAATCACTCGCTGCTGAAGGTTTAGGTTATCATGCATACAGCGAGAACGAAGAAGTCCCACTACCGAGTGAAATCACTGGTCTCGACTCTGTTATCGTATTCGATGATGTATCGTGTGAAAGACAAAACAATATTCGAAAGTATTTTGCTATGGGGAGACATAGCGGTGTGGACACATTCTATCTATGCCAGACATATAGCCAGATACCGAAACAATTGGTACGTGACAACGCTAACTTGTTGATATTGTTCAAACAAGACGATCTAAATTTACGACATGCATACAATGATCACGTTAACATAGATATGAAATATGATGCTTTCAAAGACGTTTGCACGGAAGCGTGGAAGGATCGTTATGGATTTCTAGTCATAGACAAAGACTCGCCAATAAATGAAGGTAGATATAGAATCGGCTTTGATCGATTCATAATTGTTTCCGACGAAGTATAAAAGTGGTTGCACTGTAGTAATGTAATCAGTCCTCTTGCTAACACACGATGGCTATGAATAAGGAGGAACGACTTGCGTATGATATAGACACGATAAGCGACAACATAAGGAAAAAATATCATGCATTACAACACGGTATCACAGAAAGCGACGAGAAGTTTAGAAAAAATTACAGACCGATTCTGGAACCGTTAGAAGCTATTTCACGAAAGTTAAGTGGTGATATGATGGAGGAGGAGGAGGAGGAGGAGGAGGAGGAGGAGGAGGAGGAGAAGCAGCAGATAAAACAAGAAGAGCCTACACAACACGTAATAACAGAAAACGAAAGTGGTATGCAAAGTCATAACGCTTCTCATTTCAGTGACGAGGACGCCTGGAACCCTAACGCTTCACATTTCAGTGACGATTCATTAGCAAACAAATATATGCGTTTGTGTGAATCGGCGGACTGTAAACGGATTATAGATCGTATGTATGGTGTTCGATACGAAGGTGGTAAATTTATGATAGGTGATTCAAATGTAAAAATCGATGATAACGACAACTTTCATGTCAAAGGAAAAATTTACGAGGGTACACCTGGTCTGTATGAACTTTTGTTTATGAAACTACCGAAAAAATACAATAAGGACGATATGAGGAAATATAAGTCCATACTACTAGCAACCAACGGACACAAACAAAAATAAAACACAATACGCGAATAAACAGTAACAGTGGCGTCAAGTACCGACTAGTAATATCTAAATTGTTTGCATCGAGTGCACGAAAACGTACAGGGAGTGGCTATATGGAGATGAAACCGAACACTGCAATCGATTACGTGCATTGGGATGATCCTAACGAGTTGGTTAATAGATTGAGACTGTTAATGGCGTCTCAAAATAGCGGCCATACTGGTCATAGGAATGAAATCGTTTCGATATTGGAAGAATTACGTGAAACCGGCATTATCATATAAAAGCAGACGCACCGTTCTACAACCATCAGTTCTTCTTCATAAATATGAGTGTAGACAAGTTCGGTAGACACGACAGCGCTGTAAGAGTGCGAAAAGAAACTCATCGAAGTCTGCGTGAGGATATCGGTTTAGGAGTGACTAACGACGGTCACTTTGATGTGAAAAACAAAAAGATATGCAACTTGGGTGATCCTGAAGAGTTACACGATGTTGTTTCTTTACAGTACGTAAAGGACACATGCTTACAGTACAAGAACGACAACGCTACCGTAGACGCAAAAGATCATCGAATAATAAGGCTAAACGATCCGCTTAAATCAAGAGATGCAGCCACAAAACGATACGTAGACGAGAAGAGTTTGAAAAAAGATCGTGCAGGTAACGTAATCGTTAATGACTGTCGACTAACGCGTGTGCAAGCGCCTGTTGACTTCAAAGACGCAGTGAATTTGGAATTTTTACACGCACACACAATCAGTTTGCAAAGCGATGCTTTCTACGCTGCCGGAAGAAAAATTACGAATATAGCGAACGGTGTCAATGACAAAGACGCAGTCACTGTACGACAAATGCACGAATTAAAATTACATATAAAGACCGAATTGTACAAGGTCACTCAGGTATTTCACGCTCATATAATCAATCTAATAAAGTTTGTCTATAAATATCAAGACAGCGCGACACAGCGTTCAGTCCTGTCTGAATATATTGAAGAGGTGGGGCGTTTAATAGACGTTCTCGATACGGAAACGGAAATCAAGGATTGGAGATCTGTTTACAAGAATGCACGTACTTCGTAAGAAAAGAATGGGGCGTGGTGTAATTGGAAAAATACTTAAAAACACTGTGCCCGCTATCGTTTCGTCAGTACCTACTTTGATTAATCGAGCGGTGGACGCATTACCAGTAGAATTACACCTACCCGGCTACCGATTCTGTGGACCTGGAACAAAACTCAAAGAGAGATTGGCGTGTAGCGAGCGCGGAATCAACGAGCTGGACGAAGCCTGTCGCGAACACGATATCGCCTACGCAAGGTACAAAGACAACAGTCGAAGACGTATAGCTGATCGCGTTCTTGCCGACAAAGCGTGGGAACGAGTGAAAGATTGGAATTCTGGTGTTAGTGAAAGAGCGTATGCTGCGGCTGTAGCCGCCGCAATGAAAGCGAAATCGGCAGTGGGTGGAGGGAGCTCGCGTAGTGGTTGCAGAAAAAAGAAGAAGAAGAAGGGTTCAGGAATTAAACGTCAATCCGTGAACAAACGCAAAACGACCTGCAAACGCAAAACAGTCTCAAGACATAAACGTAACAATAAAAAAATGGCGTCAGGTCTATACCTACGTCCTTACAGACAAAAAAACTAATTTGCATACCAGTGAGTGCATTGTCTGACAGTGATTTGTATGTGTACGCAAAACTTTTGAAAATACCTTATTTCAGAGGAGTTTTTATGCGTAACACTATACCACACACACGACCATGGAAGAATGAGAGTGCAGTTGTTAATCTGGACAGTGCAGAAGGACCTGGTACGCACTGGGTTTGCTACAAGAAGCGAAACAAACAAGTTTACTACTATGATGCGTATGGTAATATGCAGCCACCTCTTGAGCTGACACAGTATTTTGGAACCGACACTGACATTTACTACAATTACGAGCGTGAACAGCCACCACACACAGTCATCTGCGGGCATTTATGTTTGGACTTCTTAACGCGCGAGTGATCAGTAAGCGACAAGATGTCTTCGCTGTCGGTCACCTTAACAGGTACGAATGCTGCTGCTCTTGTATGTGACTTTTTCCCGCCTCTCGAACTAACAAACGGTGAATGGTATGTAGGTCTATTGGACTTTACTACATACAACAGTATACCGAACGTGATTGAGGGAAAAAACAACGTGTTTCCAGTTCTACGGGACGGAACAACGTGGGACTTGATAACTTTACCTACAGGTGCTTATGAAATCGGTGACATAGAAGCCTTCCTCAAAAAGCAGTTAGGAGACTCAAAGATTAGTCTACGTCCTAACAACAATACACTGAAATGTGAACTGACTTGTGCACTGGATATTGACTTTCAACAAACAGTGTACGGTATCGGTGATATGTTGGGTTTCAAGGAAAAGCGTCTGCTTGAAGCGAATAAAACTCACACGTCTGACGCCACAGTTAACATTATAAAAGTGAACAGTATACTGATAAGGTGTAATATAGCGCAAGGATCATACAAGAACGGTAAAACCGAGCACACGCTGCACTCGTTCTATCCGTCAGTCGAACCAGGATTCAAAATAATTGAATCGCCTACAAACGTCATATACCTACCTGTGAATGTGAGTCGTTTGGACAACATAACATTATCTTTACACGATCAGGACGGTGACGTAATAGATTTTCGCGGAGAAGTCATCACTGTGCGTTTACATCTAAAACGACTATAGACATGGGCTTGTACTTTGTTTCTTCGCCACCGCTGCTACCACAGTCGTCACTAATAAAAAAAGAAGAAGAAGAAAGATCAGTTAGGAAACGCATCAGTACTCGTTCGAAACTGAAACGATTAACATCAGTTAACCGTCGTTTCCTGATTTCACTGGGTTTTGTTGTTGTAAACAAGTAACATGGCGAGTGGAATATTATCTGTGGAGCAGCAACCGTTCTTTGAAGACAGTATCACACACTTTTCATTTCACTCACACGCACCGTACGCAACAACAAGATATGGAAACAATGATGAAATACGTGTGCCAATACAACAACAGGACGTCTTTACACTGCCGTCAGATAGTTTCCTCTACATCGAAGGCAAGTTGGTTAAAAACCCTAGTGCGGCTGCAGATACTGCACTGAATGTGGAACTGGTGAACAATGCTATAGCATTTCTCTTTGAAGAGATTCGTTACGAGTTGGCCGGAGTGGTAGTGGACCATACCAGAAACGTCGGTGTTACGTCAACTATTAAAACTTTTCTATCACTCAACAACAACACACGTAACGCAATGGAAAACGCAGGTTGGGTGGCGCCGACCACGAACATATTAAAAGTGAATGATGACGGCGAATTCAACTTTCGTATACCACTGAAAATGCTAATGGGATTCGCAGAAGACTATACACGCATCGTGCTGAACGTGAAACAAGAACTTATACTCCTACGCACATCTACCGACATAAACGCTATGGTTTTAGTAAGCGGACAAACGACTGCTAATTGTGTTCTTGAACTAGATAAAGTTTACTGGAAAATGCCTTATGTACATGTAGCTAATGCGTACAGATTACCACTGTTACGACTCATAGAGAAAGACCACCCGATAACTATGCCTTTTAGGACCTGGGAGTTGCACAAGTATCCTGCCTTACCACAGACTAAAAGGCAGAATTGGACTGTCAAGACCTCGAGTAAGCTAGAAAAACCACGCTTTGTTGTGTTAGCGTTTCAGACAGCAAGAAAAAATGTACTGACAGCACGCGCCGATGAATTTGATCACTGTAACGTGATCAATGCGAGACTGTTTCTAAACGACAAGTATTATCCTTACGATAATTTAAACTTGGATATTGGGAAAGACCGTTTTGCATTATTGTACAATATGTACGCCAGTTTTCAAAGTTCGTATTACCACCGTTTAGACGTCAGCCCAGTACTGACACCGGAATTATTCAAATCAAAAGCCCCGCTGTTTGTATTCGATTGTAGCAAACAAGACGATGCACTTAAGTCTTCAGCAGTTGATGTACGTTTAGAATCGTCAATGAATTTTCCTACACAGACGACTGCCTACTGTATGATACTACATGATTCGCTTGTAGAATATACGCCATTGTCCAACATAGTACATAGACGTGTTTAAGTCTTATTTTATACATATTTTGTAAATACTAGTTTTAAATATATATTTTCATATTTGTAACATTATAATATTGGAGCTGTGTGTGTGTGTGTATTTTAATTGTAAAACTAGTTTAGATATATTTTAATACTTAGCTATATATTTTCATACTTGTAACACTATAATCTTGGAGCTGTGTGTATGTATTTTTAATTGTAAAAACTGTTTAATATAATCTTGGAGCTGTGTGTATGTATTTTAATAAAATGTATATATTACACACACTTTATTATTATTTGTATAACCCACTCCATAATGTATACTTACTTCTTGCAGCAAACTAGCGAGCGTTGTCCACACACACACACGTACCCTTAAATGACGGACGGACGTTGTACGCTTAACATTCAGCTATACCTAAAATATATCTTCAATTAGAAGTGAGACATAATAATTTGATCATACACACACGCGTGCGCACACACACACACATGTATTAAATTCAATAAATAATAATGCGCTTGATGATGTTTTAATGCAAATAATTTAGGAAAGTCTACATTCCACTTTCATAAGGAAATGGTCACCGCTTACAGCTATGCATGTCCACAACAGAATTAGAGAGATATAAATGTCATCATTCGCTGTGACCTACTTTCTAAATTTGTTACATTAAAAATGTTTGTTTAAAGCAATATTTCAGAGAATTGTAACAGACATAATAATAATTTGATCACACACACACACACACACACACACACACACACACACACACACACACACACACACACACACACACACACACACACACACACACACACACACACACACACACACACACACACATGTATTAAATTCAATAAATAATGCGCTTGATAATGTTTTTACGTTTAAATAAATCTGTACACTCACCAACTAGTATGTGTGTTGTCTATACACCCTTAATGATGAAAGTTGTGTGTATACTGAAGACGTACAATACTACAACAGTCTTTCAACTATTTAAAAAAATGCAGTGATAGCTTTCACGCAGGCGGTCAAATGAGAAATTGCCACTATAAAAAAAAATACGGTAAGAATATATTTCAGACAATTGTACCAGACATAATAATTTGATCATACACACACACACACACACACACACATGTATTAAATTCAATAAATAATGTGCTTGATAATGCAAATAATTTTTACGTTTAAATAAAATCGGTACGTACAATAAAATTAATATAAAAATACATTAAGAATATATTTCAGAAAATTGTAGCAGACATAATAATAATTTGATCATACACACACACACATGTATTAAATTCAATAAATAATGCACTTGATAATTTTTACGTTTAAATAAAATCTGTACACTTACCAAAGAAGATGTGTATACTGAAGACACGTAAGACGTACAGTATCAGCACGCACAGGCAGTCAAATGAGAAATTGTCGCTAATTTACTTTGCGTATATATATTGTACACTGTAGTGGGGAAAGCTCGTGTGTGTGTCCGTTTTTAGAGTAATTACTGTCAGCGGTGCTAATGCTTGACAGGTGTCAAATTAGAAAGTAGAGCGCCTGATTTAGACAACGTACACAAGGTTAATTACCTCTGGTTTAAGTTATCGAATAATAACTATATCTAATTCTGTATCGTTGTGTGTCTGTGTGTGTGTGTGTGTGTGTGTGTGTGTGTGTGTGTGTGTGCATACACACTGAATATAACTTTTTAAGGACGAAATATTATTACTTCATTGTTTACGATATATATATATATATTTAATTAATGCAAAAATGAATTTTTAAAATTACAATGGTCTGTAAACCATATTTAAGTTCGTGTGCACATACAAAACGCTTTGAATAAGGGAATTCTTGTCAACGTTTGCAACGAAAGAGAGACATACACAATGTGTGTGTACACAAAACTTTTGCTTACAATCATGAAAATTATTATTTAAACTGATAATTGTTTTATTAAAAATCTTACAATTACGAAATATTATTTCATTGTACACGATATATATATTTAATTAATGCAAAAATGAATTTTTAAAATTACAATGGTCTGTAAGGTATATTTAAGTTTGTGTACTGTGACAACGTAATCGCTTTGAATAAGGGAATTCTTGTCAACGTTTGCAGCGAGAGAGAGACATACACAATGTGTGTGTGTGTGTGAGCAGCACGTACATCGTCCGATAGCGATTTGTATGTGTACACAAAACTTTTGAAAATACCTTATTTCAAGGAGATTTTTTTATGCGTAACACTTTACCACACACACAGACTTGGCGTGTGCGAGAGAGAGAGAGATAGTTTTACTTACATTCAAATGTGAGAGAGTTTATATCGTGATGGATAACTGTGTCTAGAGAGAGAGAGAGAGACAGAGAGAAAGAGGGAGGGAGAGAATTGATATCGACAACAATCATGATCATATAGTTTGAATTTCCCACCACAGAAAAATGTTGGCAGATCTGTTCTATACACACACAATAATGCAAGATTGGTAACCCTGATCATATATTTTAATATATACACTATATAACACACATATCGAAGTCGTCAACAGTCATATAATTTACTATACACTATAATGCGTCTGCTAATATAGTTTGAATTTCCCACCGAAGACAAATGTTGACAGATCTGTTCTATACACAGTAATGCAGGATTGGTAACCCTGATCATATATTTTAATATACACTATAATACACACACACATATCAAGTTTGAACCCATACATAGGTTGGTAAACCTGATCATATAGATTTAATATACATTATAACACACAACAAATTTGAACTCATGCAAGGTTGGTAACCCTGATCATATATTTAATATATACACTATAATGCATCAAGTCGGAACCCCCCACCATAGGTTGGTAAACCTGATCATATAGATTTAATATACATTATAACACACAACAAATTTGAACTCATGCAAGGTTGGTAACCCTGATCATATATTTAATATATACACTATAATGCATCAAGTGATAGAAAGTGAAAGTGATCTAAGCTCGCGAAAGGTGCATATAAAAAAATAAAAAATTATATTCGCGGATGCTGTGGTCCAGATACGCGAAAAAGTCGCGGATCTTGACACAGATCCGCGAAAAAGTCGCGGATGCTGTGGTCCAGTAGAAAGTGAAAGTGATCTAGGCTCGCGAAAGGCGGCATATAAAAAATTATATTCGCGGAAATTCGCGGTCCTTTGGGATGCTGTGGTCCAGCGGTGGTGGGGAGAGCGTGGGAAAAAATCTTGGACCGCGGGAACGGCGGCATCTCTTTGATCTAGACCGTGGTTGCGGAGCGTGGATAATTGGGAAAGTAAAAGCCTATACTAGAAAAAATCGTATTAGAAATGAAGATATACCCAATCAACTAAACATGAGATTAGGAGTGAATATTAGAGAACAATTGTGCATCTTGTGGTGCGAGTGGAGAACTGTAGAATTTCAAAGCAAATAAGAAATCCTGAATTTTGAGCTTCGAATAAGGAACCATAACTGTACGTATTTTAGTTCTAAAGAATCGATTTCAGCGCTTTTGAGCCGAGCTTCTGGCAGGCAGACGTTTCGTCTACATTCTGACGGTTTCAGTGCACCAGACGAGATCTTCGTGTCCTCAGATCGTAACTTGAACAACTGAAGGTGTTGTTTCATTTGAGTTTTATTACTACCATTATTCTTACGTGTTGTATAAACCCTGACTGCCAGACCTTTGTTGTCTCTAATCATGATCGAGACCAAAAAATTGTTATCACTGGACAAAATTAAGTCTAGCAGCTTTTAGAATGTAAGTTTTGATAAGACATGGGCTAATCCAAATTATCTCAGTATTTTGTTTTTAATTTAAAAAATATTTATTATGAAACGACTATAAAGTCAAAAATGAAGGACATATTTATGCTTATATGCCTACGTTGAGACTTCTAGTTGTGGTTGCAGAACCACAAGTACCGAATGAAATTTTTGAGAATTGACTTTTCAGTTTGCGGAGAAACGTTTCACTGAAGATTATGTAGGCCTATATGACTAACATGACCAACGTAACATGACTGGATTAAGTATATGAAACGAATTATATTCTTGTTTAGAAAGGTTCAACTTATAAAAATACAACCAAATCGTCGCTTGTTTATCCTTCTAGATTGAAAATACTTATAAAATGCTTGTTTAAGTTGCATAAGTGATTGTAAACCTAGACGTTTCAGTTGCAAACTCGCAAGCGTCGTAGGCTATTAACCAACGACTGAAACAGCGGTACCAAGTTTTTAGTGAAAAGCAGTTTGTGTCTCTTGTATCCTAATAATGAAAACTGTTGCCCAATTCTGTGCACACGGTAACTAAGCATACGAATTATTGATAGATACGCATATATACGGCTAGTTCCAGGTAAATGAATTACATTGGCCAGGTAAATTATATTGGCCACGATTTGATAGAATTATCGTATTTTTGCGTGTATAGTGCGCCCTCGTATGTAACGCGCCGTAATGTTTTGCAGAAAAAATGTGATTCGTGTATAATGCGCATCCATATTTGTGGTGAGATACAGATGAACAAATTTATTAGGACGTAGAAAAATATACGTATATTGCTTGAATTGTTCGAATTATAATGTGCAGAGAGTGTTTCATACAAAATAATAGACAACATGTGATTACCATGCCTATTTATTTGTAAATATAAAACAGAAATATTAATATCATAAAAAATTTGAAATAAATTAAAACTTACACAAGTCATACTTTTTGTTTAGTTTTTTATGATTTTTGTTTTTCACTAGCATATAACATTTGCATTTATCAACATTATTCTTCATCTATTTCTGAAGAAGGCAGCATTGAGTTACTCTCGTCTCCTAATTCTTCTGATGCACCTTTGTTTGTCGTGTCCTGTTGAGCTGACTGGGACAGATTCATACCTTTTTTAATTAATACTCGTAGCCATTGGCATATCGCAAAAGACGATGCACTGGTCTAACACTGGTCTGCATTCCCAATTAAAGACGAATCGAAATTGTTCATTATGTGTCGTTTGTACAATAAATCGATGAAACTCGATAATTTTACTTTCCTTGAGCCAGAAGTAAACTCGATATAAACGCTGAGTCAGAGTAGTTCTTCTTCGAATCGAAAGACCGTGTCTGCGAAGAAACCGTACACACCAACCGAAGCTGGCTCGAAATTGTATATTGTCTATTTCTAGACGCTGAGCGATTTCCTAGCTTCAATATGTAGCATTTCAGTAGTAACGGCAAAAGCCCCACTTTTTATAAACTCGATTAGATGCTTTTCTATTTCTGGAAACTTAGCTTTTTCACCACAGAAAGAACTGCGGTCACGAGTAGTAACACTTAATTTTTCTTTTGTTTTTCCACTTCCGGTACACTCGAGATTCCGCTACATCAAATTTGCGATGCGGTGCGATTACCGTTTTCTTTTGTGAATTTTATTACGGATACTTTAAATTGAGCCTCATAGGACAAGCGAGACGTTCATCCACTCATTATGAATATACCATGTCTTTTTTCACAACACTCGCAGTACCGGTAATGAACTACTGTAAAAAAAACAGACTAACAATGACAAATTTACATGCTAAATTGTAGGTCTGCACATATATGGTCAGAATGTACATGGTGGAGTTGGCAACGTCATTTAAAACTGGCAGGCTTGAGTATAGCAATAGTAAAATTAAATTTACCGGTAATTTGATTCGCAGATTTCACTCCTTCTCCACCAGTTATTTATTCACATTGTAGACTTATAAACGATACTCTGTTGTAGCATTCTGTTCTAATGTACTACTACGTAACTACCACTAAAAGTTAGGTCCGCTTATTTAAATCGACTGACCTTGTACAGATTTAACGGCTATTTGTTCCTATTAGAGAACGATCTTGAATTTTGATGTTCCTCTCTAGCCAAGTACTGCAGAATGATTTACAGAAATGTATAACGGACATAACTGAATCAGTGTCCAAAGGTTTAACAATTTATAAAAGTTCGAATTTCAGCTTAGATGGATAATTCCATTTTAAATGACTCCGATCAGTAATCTCCAGCTTTCCCTTCTTTCACATCTTCACCTGTTAGCTGAAAACCCTCCACAGATTGTTCTATATAATTGGCCCACGTAGTTGAATGTAGTCTTGTTTTCCCTCCGGTAATATTTCAAGAATAGCTTTAGGTATTCTCACATGCCAATGAGGCATCCATCTTCATAGGAGGCTGTACCATCTTATTCCCGGTGTTCAGTCTCATCAGTTACAGGTTTTCCTCAGTCTTCTTATGGCGTTATTTGTAATATTTTCTTTTCTGAGTCTCCTTTATTCTGATAGATGGTAATCCACTTATCCTTAGTTACACTATCTCTCTGCTGCTTGTTAATTGCCGCACAAGTATCCCATACAGTTCTATGAAGCAACGAATTGTTCCGTTTTGTTTCAATGATTGTTTGGTTTTTATGCTTATTTCCGATTTTATGCTACTACGACGATAATGATTCTTTTGTTTTTCTCCGACCCTATAGCTTGGGCACGGGTTTTAACAGACTACGTTTAATAAATGCATGTGGTTAATAGAGCATAATAATCGTATCGATAATACTGCCGGAGCGGATGACGATGATGTAGGTCAATTTTATCATAGCTTAAAATCCTGTAATGCTGTAATTACACCACGTGTGCAACAGGTAAAGGCTAAGTGCATGAACATGTTCAATACTCACCCGATGTAGGTACACAGAGATACATTTACGTTAGGCGTTGTCGGGTAGCGTGTATATAAATTAAACATTATAATCCATAACTCACAGCAAGAGCTCTTTAGAAAGCAGTGTTGACGTAATACAATATCTTCATAATTTATTGGAGAGCTGGCTCTTCAACCTTAGACTGAACTATATATATCCTTGCGAAGAGTTTTTGGCATAATTTTTTCCCCTGTAGAGTTATTTGAATAATGACGATGTTTAGAATAGGAAGAATGGTCGGTCTCGGTGGGGTGTTTATCCCCCAGGGGTAGGGCCGAGTCACGCCCTGTAGCCAGCTGACATTGACTTAAAACTTTTAGATTTACGACCGCGATTCGGCATTGAGAGCCGCACACCACAGTCTGGTCTGACCGTGAAATACCCTATAAGTGGATTCGTTATAGACGTACTTAACTCCAGGTGTCTGCTGCTCCTTCAACACATCAGAATTACACACCTAAAGCTTACAGCAACACGTGACTAACGTGGTTACGTCTTATCGTGTGAAATATTTGTCGATTTAAGGCGACACCGTCGTCTTTGGATTATTTATTATTTTTGTAGAATCGCGATTTGTATCTATCACCGGCGGACATAACAGAGGATTATTTTCTTTCTACTTGGGCACAGACTGTTCGTTTATAGCCTTACACCGGCTGTGATTCTATATAAACTATGTCCCGTAGGAGGTCCTGAGGTATTACGTACTGCTTTTTGGTAAAGTCATTGATGTGTGTAATAACAATATGTTATCGATTAAGAGAGTACAATTAGCGACTGTAGATTACAAATGACGGCCAAGAAAGCCCAGCGAGGTTAGTCACATTATTGCCACAATTTAAAATATTTATCATTAATTTTTGATAAGATTTTTGATACAGGCCCTGTACAATGTTGATCAAATAGCTAATTAATACACATATGTAAATTGTATTTGCATGTATACAAGCATGGGAGTCTTAGCGCACAGGGATTCATACAAGAGAGTACGGTATGCTTGCAGTTAAAACTAGTACATGTGTATTCTTTGGTTTATTCTTGTCCAGTTCATGAAGATAACAATACATTCTGTCTAGTCGTTGACGCAAAAAATATAAAACAACACTGGTTTTGAATTTAATATGATTTTAGTAACTATACGTGTCGCCCCTCACACGATGCAGCAGCTTTGGTGCCTCGACCGAGACCCTGACTCGAATCGAAAGTCTGGGGAGGGAATCGTTCTATTGAGGATGCTCATCGTAGAATAGACAAAACATTTGATACTGAGAAAAATGAAACGTGTTCAAGCCTCAAAAGACTGTTGTCTTTCATTTCGAAAATTGTGAAAGTTCAGGGGTGAGATTATATATATTGCAACGGAACAAATTAAAGATGCATAGATGTGTAGGCCTATTAGAACTAATAATATATAGGCCTAACAGCGTCTCTTATCTGGAGATAGTTTATTAAACTAAAACAAATTTAAATCTTGTATGTAACTTCTTTACATAAATTATTTATTAATTATATATTGTCTTTAAATTTTAATGACTGTTTATTTGAAACAATCGTCTATGTTACTTGATTGAAGAATTCCTTCTTGCAGTCCGGTTGGAAGCCGCTGCGTTAACGTCGAGCTCTGGTCTCGCTGCTGCTGTCACACGCGATTCACACACTCACGCCGTTTATCTGCCCGATATGGTTTTTTGTTTAGAAATATCAGGTTCGATAAGTGGGTTAGTTAGTTATTATTAAAATGCGGTGTATTTATCTTACACCTTCCGGCTATCTTAATGTGTCCATGCGTTCATACATGTGTATTCCGAATTGAATACAACTGCCCTAAGAAGAAAATCTTGACTAGCGCGAGGTAACACTAATAGATCTTCAAATACTTTGTTCTACGTTCTAATAACCCTTCGAGTTAGCTTACGGGTAACTCGCAGCTAAAATCTAGGACGGTCATCACGCATATAGCAAACGTGTATTGTCGCGAAAAACTCGCACAGAGAGTACGTCTTATTAGGACGAGTTGTAGACTCGTATGAGAACTGTATGAAATTTCCTCTACCAGCACACATCGAAAATGAAAATTGAAGCTCCTGATTGGTTGAAATTGAGAACACGTGATATATTTCTACCCTGATAGCAAGAAATCGTGTAAGACTATGCCAGAGTCTGCAAATCTTGTATAGATTTTATCTAAAAGTTTTATGACTTACTTTCGAAATTGTCCATTCTTGTGGTATGCGTGTCTGCTGCCAGCACATATTAAGCAAATGTAGGATCCTTAAATGTAAGAAAATACCACCATATTTAATAAGTTCTGAGTTCTGAGTTGATAGAAGGAAAGTGAATTCAGTTAAAAAATACATATTAAAATTATATGTTTTGAGTATATGACATATGAGAAATGTAGCGTAAATTATGACGCATAGGCTGTCCAAGTTTCATTTCGATACGTTAATTATTGTATGAGTTATTCAGGAAAACACGAATATCGAGCTCTCAAGAACGTGTCACTGGTCACTTTTAACCAGTTTGTAAGGTAGATCCAGTATTACCAACGTAGGATGATAGGATGATACATGGAAAGAGTGCGTGGACCATCAAAGGAAGTCAAAGGCTAAGGACGTCAAAGGCTTTTGTTTTCCTGGATTGCGATTTCTAAGCCAGGAAAAAATTTAAGATAAGTAAACCTTTGGTTAACCTATTGTTGACAGAATGAATCGAGTGTTGGTTAATTTTTGAATATTTTCATACGTCCAGAGACTCTACAGGTAGAATCGCATAATCCAAAAGCAATGTCAACATATCAATAAAACTATAAAAATCATTTTGGTTTACTTTATTTTTCCTTTTTCCTACCATCTGATCTGTTATAATTTAGACCTAATTTGACCGCATAAAAGTGCATAGAACTAGACGCAAGAAAGTCTTTTTTTCATTTTTAGCGTTCTAAAATGCATATTTTATTTGAATTTGGCTATCAGCTTGCGATTTTAAGCTCACTAAAGAATAAAACAAATCGCCTATCCTAGATAGGATAGGGTAGGATCCTAGATACCCCATATTGGGTACAGTTACCTTGTATATTAGAATACTGACATACAGTCGGGTGCCGTTAATCGAAAGAATTTTCGGTTGTTCCTTATTAGCGAGTTTTACGAGTTGCCGGGATGCGTGTAAGCCTACCAGCAAGCTACGGTACTTCAGAACGTCTCGAATAAATTTAACACGCAATGATTTTAAATACTAAATAGTCATGCAAATGAGATCATGAAAATAATAGAAAAGACATAAAATAGTTATCATAAGTAAATAGTTATCAAAATTTTATTTCAAAAGAAATAAAATAGTTATCATAAGTAGGATAGGGTGCAGAAACGCTTATCCGTGGGGGAGAACAGAGAAATTTTCTCCCCAAATCTTGAAAAACAAATTTCCACAATTCTGTGAGAAAAAATTATTTTATTCTTGTTTGACAAATTTCTTTTCATTTAAAAAAAATTTTTAAAATATTCATAACAAAAAATAATTAAATATTATATTCTGAAATAATTAAAATATTATAAAATATTGAAAATCTATCCTTTATTTCAATTAAAAACTACTGTGACTGAGTTCATTTAAAAAAAAAGTAATTATAACTTAAACAAAATTTTCCTATACTGCAGAAAGCGAAGTCGGCACAAAAAATCAAGTAGTCTGTTTATGGGCAGGGTATTTGCCGTCATAACTCCGTTATTTGTTACTGGTTCTCAACAAACAAGATATCGTTTTGTTCACAGTAAAAACCTCAATATGTTACTTAAATATCATAATTTGACAGCATAAAAGTGTACAGAGCTATTAGTAATAAAAGTTACTTTAATTTTTATTAATTAAAAAAAGTGTCCGCAATTTATAAATTTAAGACTTTGAAATAATTACGATTTTTGTATTTATTAAATTAGGTTAATGTCAGATAACTTACATTACATTTCATTAAGATCACTTAATCTCTTCTTGAGGTACAAAGTTTTCATTAAAATTAAAAAATTTCATTAGGCTAAATTAGAAAATGGCGGCAGACGGAAAACTAGAGGTTTCCGTATATCGATGGATAGAATTCGAATGTGGACATCTTTTTTTACGTTACACTCTGTATGTCAAAGAGCTGATGTGAAAGAATGACTCTGTATTCATGTTTGAATAATCTGAAGGAAGGAACATTTTTTTTATTTCCATGTCTCTTACTTTGGTACTTCGCTTCTTGCAATGTCGATCTATCAGTACTGATAAAAATGTTATTGCGGTTTGTACGTACGCGTTTATCGTTTTATTAATATAGGTTTATTTTATTCAGGAAGTACGTGCATATATTTTGTTTTAAGTAATCTAAATTGAATCAAAATTACAGTAGCCATTAACTTCTGTTTGGTCATTAACATTGAACGTTTTTATTTACAGAACAGTGACCTAGTGTTCCAGTTCTTTTTTTATTTGTAACTATGTTATTTATTTACTTAAAAAAGGTTTCGGATTACTGGTTATCTTGGAATAGCGACATCCAGATATCAGGTATTGGACTCTTACATATGGGTTTCAAAACCCACGGTTTGCAGCCGACGTAAAGCCTGACTATGAAAATTAGAATCCAACGTAAACACCGTAATATCCTAAGAAGGAAAAGTTAATGAACGCACTCGTTATGACCTGTTTCACTCGGGGAAAACAACTTTATTATTGGAGCGGTATTAAAAAAGGTTATCATCATTTTATACAATAGAATTACTAGTCAATTTAATCAATAGTTATTGCCGCGAGATTTCTCTTTTCTTTATTAAGTAAAAAGTTAGAAAAAAGAGAAAGAAAAGATGGATTAATAAAAAACAAAATTACACTTGATTGCATTAAATTTTAGGAGATAGAGAGAGAGAGAGAGAGAGAGAGAGAGAGTCGTATTAATTTGTTCTACGCACGTCGGAGACTGCAGAGAACGACGGCTTTCTAGCGAAGGAAGACACCGGTGCCCTTAACTTTCACCGATGTACCCATCGGACGTGTGACGTGGTAAAGGTCAAACGATGCGGTGCCCCGTGCTACGCAGTTTCTCGTTTCTAAGATGTAAATACCAGTCAAACAATTTCGACTTTGACCTATTCAAATTAAGCTTGTAACTTTTTCTTTTCACCTACAAACGATTCTAAATTACCGTCGAACGATGCGGCGATTCTAACTATACACGACCTTATATGTTTACGACTTACGTAAGTTCCTGCTGTCATGTGGGTGCAGCTTTATAGAATGGGTGTTTGTGTACGGTTAGGTTTGATGAAACGATGTATTTTATCTGCGAGACTGTAAATACAAAGAAGTGAAGGATCTACTTATTAAGGAGAGCAACCGTAAGGACAAAAGCTCTTTTATATTACACAGTGCATATCAACATTTTTTTATTAGACACCAACTTCTTGAATAATATCGAAAAAACAAAATTAGGCTTATACACTATGTGCGTTTCCTAAAATAAAGGTACAGTGAAATAATTTCTGTTCGACATGCATCAAAAAGAAATGCTGGGTTGCCGGTACTGGACAGGGCCGTCATCGACCGCTTAGCCTACCTGTTTGTACCCTTCAGTTCAAGAAAGGTTATTTCTATGGCCACTAAAAAGGTGCATCTATTGTTAAGAGGGATTTACAGTAGAGTTTCTGAGGCGGCCCCGACCAGCGGATTGATTGGCATTTTAGTCCGTTGTATGTAACTTTAGTTGATTCAAAAATATATATTTTATTATTATATAATAATAACAGCGCAACGATTATATAACATGATGTAATATATTAATGATAATATTACCGTTATATAATAATAAATGTGTAATGATAATTATGATTAATTTATAGGCCTAATTTAGCACTAAAATAATTATTTCATTTTTGATAAGAGAAATTTAATTTTGTTCATATAACATTGTTACACAGATTTGCGGCATCCTTCTAATTACATATAATTTTCAAGAAACACGTCCATGACTATGTCATACATTAATTGAAAGAGACTAACTATAAAGGCAAACAGAGCACGGAGTAGATTTTCATTAAAAAACTCTTCAATCTGTAACTAGAGTTTATCAGAGAAACAGACAAGAACGATATGTAAAGTAAAAATGGTCAGTAGAAAAAGATCGATGACGTTGACAAACAATAATTGAAAAAGCACATATACAAGACTGTATCGTAAAAGGTATCCTCACTATACATATTCTATTATCGAATTCTATGCATCAACATAAGAAAAAAAGTTCACGTAAACATAGGTTCGGAAACGTATTGTATTTCGTGTGGCCGCTATTTTGTGTTTTTTAAGGAAACATTTGTATCTAAAGAAGGGATTAAGATACCTTAATGGAATTTGGAACACGTATTTACATTAACGTTTTTAACAAATAAAAATAACGGTTATTTTGTGGTCTCAAATTTTAAAATGGCGGCCACTTTAATTTTTTATCACTAATAGTTCTGTAAAATTTAATCTTATCAAATTATGGCATATTAATTAAAATGTTTCGCATTTTATTGTGAATACGATGACATTTTTTGTTGAATTCGGTAGCAAATAAAAAATAACCGAGTTATGACGAAAAACAGCTATAATCCGAAACCACATTTCAAAGAAATAACTAACGTAGTTATAAAAAATAAAAAACTGTAAACCTCCGTTACTGTTCTGTAAAAGTAAAAATTCTCGTGTGAAATATTAATGAAAAATACAAAACAATGGCTACTGTTCTGTTGGTTGGATTTACACTATACGCAAGGCAATACATATGCGCGTACTGCCTGAATAAAATAAACCCCAAGTAAAAAACGTATTCAAATTGGAATAACGATATTACCAGTATTGACAGGACGAGATTGCAACAGTTGAAGTGGCAACGCAAGAGGCATTTTGAGTAATGGAAATAAAAAAAAAATGTATTCCTTTAAATTGTTCTTTAAAAAATTGGTATTTTGACATACAAAGTGTAACGTAAAGGGCGTCCGTCCTCACTATACTAATTCGGATTCTATGCATCAATATACGGAAACGTCTAGCTTTGCGTCTGGTCGCCATTTTGTGTTTTTTAAGGAATACTTTAGCCTATATCTCAAGAAGAGATTAAGATATGAAGAGCACAGGGGAAAAAGGATGAATGTCCACTTGCCGTCATTCTGAGAAAAACAGATTTTTAATTCAGAAACGCTACATCTAATTTACAAATAATTTTTTGTGACTGGTGAGTATATCACCAGTTTACTGATATATTAGGCAATGAACTATTAATAATACAAAAACATTAAAATTAATTTACAAACTACAAAACATAAAAATAATTATTAATTACGAAGAGCACAGGGGAAAAAGGATGAACGTCCACTTGCCGTCATTCTGAGAAAAACAGATTTTTAATTCAGAAACGCTACATCTAATTTACAAATAATTTTTTGTGACTGGTGAGTATATTACCAGTTTACTGATATATTAGGCAATGAACTATTAATAATACAAAAACATTAAAATTAATTTACAAACTACAAAACATAAAAATAATAATAAAAAAAAATATATTAATTATCACTGACGACAGTCCACTGAACACTAAATAGAAAAACCTTAATTCTAATGATTTATATAACTTGAATTTAACGAAATGAGAATCTACTTTTATCAAAAATAATTATTTTATTCTATGAAAACATTTTTAAAAATATGAAAAGTATTTAAATATTTAAAACTACAAAAAACAATTTATAAAACCTATTAGGTAAATTTCTTAACCACTTCTGTCTACCGATTTTCAAATGGTATGTTCACGAAGAATTCTTGTGCTTCTTCTCTGCAGAATGTTTTTAAATGCTGCAAATCTTCGTACTTAGCTCGGGAAATTGGCAGCTTACCCTCGTAAGCCAAAAGCGGTAGATGAAATTGTCCTTCCGGTAAGGCTGGCACTTTTCTTTTTGGTGGTAGAATTACAGTTTGCGTACTGTGTCCATTGTACGTATCGCGATGTATAATCATTCGAGGATGCTGTTCAGTAACACTCAATTCCCTAATAGGCCGGCTAGTGAATGGGCATTTTTTGAAGTATATTTGAGATAGAAAGTTTGTCCAAGATCTAAATATCAGTTGATCGTCACATGGAATAACTTTGTATGGACCTGGTTTTTTCCTGGCATCTTTGATGACAATGTTCCACTCATTAGGCAATTCAACTAATGATTTTTGATTAATAATTCCCATGTTTCGGTCACACTCAAGATATGAGTGTCCACGGATAGGGAATATTACCCGAACAGTTTTTAGTCGCTTGACTTGGTGAACAATATAATGCAACATTCTGAAAATCGTGAAGTTTTTATTTTGCCCGCAGCAAGAATCGCAAAAAATCTTCAGTTCCTCAACTTCAACACTTAAATGATTGAGAAGAAAGTCCCAAAGCATGGATGCAACATCATCAGCTCCTTTCTTGCCACAAGTTTCAGGATAAGTATAAAAAAAAGAGTCTGAGTTGGACAAAACATGAATATTAAATAAATAAAACGACAACTGTCTTTTGTAATAAATGTCGTTTGTTGTTATGTTTGGTACTTGTAAATTTTTTTGGAAGTCCATCCCAATGGCTTCTTTAGAGTTATGTTTTTGGGCTTCATATTTTGCAGATCTTTTGCGCTTGTAAAAGGTTTCTGCTTTTTTTAAGTGCAGTTGCTTTTCCAGCAGAAGGGCTTTCAGCTGTGAATTCAATTGTGCACTTTTTGTAATGTCATCTTTTTGTACTGTATTAATCTCGGCCTGTAACCCATCAACCTTCACCTTCACCTCATCACAGAAACTACACGTGTCAGATCTAGGGTAGCCAAAGCTAATGTTGAAGTTTGTGTTAAAAATCTCCCTGTATTTTTCATACGACAAAACATGATTAGGATATTTCTCAGTGTACATAGAGTACATTTTCTTAACATTAAGTTCTGCCGGTAGAAAGATTTTCTTACATTTTGACAGACTGTAATGGGAGTTCCGTCCCTTAAATGAAAGTATGTGTTCATTGACTTTTTCTAAAATTTTGTCAGACAGCTTGTTAGGCCTTGAAAAATGGCGACCGCGACCGTCTCTAGAAGCAGTACCTGTTGCCTTTAATCCCTTCTGTAATGTTTGTAACCGTTTAGCAGTTATGCCATGTAGTGACAGAAATGCTTTATGACAAACATCAATTTCAAATAATTTATTATCCCGTAGGATTCTGACTTTATAACTGTAAGAATGGGAATGCATTTCGGCCTCAGCTTCGCATTTCCTGGGTCGGTGGCGTAATACAGGTTTACAGGAAATTAAACCACATAAATAACTGGATTGCTCATCATAAGTTGGCAATTTGTTGAAAGTTAAAATAATCTGTTCTTGTTCGTTTTTATTAATGTTTTCAAAACATTTAAGTTTCAAACACTTACAGTCAGCACCGGTTTCGTGGGTAGATAACCTTAATTTCTTAGCAACGTCTTTCATTCTTCCATATGACTTTCGTTTTTGGCTAGAGCTCGATGAAAGTAACACCTCATTGTCTGATATTTCTTCTGACATAATGTCTGAATGTTTTTCAATTAATGGATTAACTTCACTCACAGCTCAATCACTCACTTCAACCACAATATTGTTCACAAAATCGCACACAGAAACAAGACCTACAGGCAACAGCTGCTTGCACGCACGGGTGAAAAACAATACTAGGTTAAAGGTTCTTTACCCACTGCAGCCAACAGTACGACTCCGAAACATTGGACTCTCATCCTTCTTCCATACAACCGCTGGTTCCCTCATCTTTTTTCCCCTGCACGGCTTTTAGTTAAATCACTATAACTTGCGACCCTCATTCTTTTTCCCATATATGAATACACTACCGAATTCTACTCTAAAATACGCACGTTATTATATCCACATTTAAAAATTGACAAAAAATGGACTCTCATCCTTTTTCCCCTGTGCTCTTCATATCTTAATGAAATCTGGAAAACATGTTTACATTAATCTTCTGTAATAAATAAAAAAGTGGTTGTAGTCTTAGGTTTTTCAAGTGCAGACATTTTTTTTTAACTAAAAAACATTAAAATAACTTTTTATTATTAATAGCTCCGTAAACATTAGCCTAATGTTTTCAAACTACGGGTTTTTAAATAAAATATCAAAGTTTTTAGTGTGAACATAATGGCATCTTGCTGGTTGAACACATAATGGCATCTTGCTGGTTGAATAACAAATAACCAATGGCGGAAAACGCCTACTCATAAACAGACCACGTGATTTGTTGTGCCTGATACGCTTTCTTCAGTATAGGAAAACTTTGTTTAAAGTTATTAGACCTACTGTTTTTTAAAATTAACTCAGTAAGAGTAATTTTTAACGAAGTAAAGGATCGATTTTAAATGAATTAATAACTTTTAAAAAATTTAACTGCAACTATTAACGCATCATATTTGAATCGCAAGAATTAATCCTACTTGGAATTAATAGCAAATGATAATGACACGTTTCGATTTGTAAGTCATCGGTTTGCTTTAATGATTTAACCAAATAATATTGTCGCTTACTTAATACTCGGTTACAATTCTTAAATTCATTTGCTTGTGTTTCTGTACTGATTGTTTATTATGTAATTGTCAAGAATGGCTAGTTTCAGTTTTGCTAAAATGTTAGACGTGTGTCTCTTGTTTGAACTTTCAGACTACAATTGGAAAGACGCACGGCAACATAACGTAAAACGCTTTCCCAACTGAACCTTGCCGAGTAAGAAAATGCTTCTTAGAGTACACGACTGATAGTCGGTTAAGAGAAACTGGACTTTTGTTCCACGATTAATTTAATTGAAAAGAAAATGCTTTTTAGACTACACAACTGATAGTCGGTTAAAAGAAACTGGACGTTTGTTCCACGATTAATTTAGTTGAAAAGAAAATGCTTCTTAGAGTACACGACTGATAGTCGGTTAATAGAAACTGGACTTTTGTTTCACGATTAATTTAATTGAAAGAAAATGCTTCTTAGACTACACAACTGATAGTCGGTTAAGAGAAACTGGACTTTTGTTCCACGATTAATTTAATTGAAAAGAAAATGCTTCTTAGACTACACAACTGGTAGTCGGTTAAGAGAAACTGGACTTTTGTTCCACGATTAATTTAATTGAAAATCGATCTTTTTTCTTTGTCATCAATGACTGTTACTAAGTTAATTTGGAAGAAACAGTTATAACCCTCGAAGTCCGATCAAAAGAAATCAAGTAGTCAGAATTCCGCCATTACTCGGTTATTTGTTATCCGATTTGAACCAACAATATGGCACTGTATTTATCAGAAACGGATGGGCAGCATCTAGATGTCTGTGCAGCACTCGAAGGAGCAGTCATTAGGTACGAAGTAGGCCTACTGGAAAGCAAGAGTGCTAATGCTTTTGTGTCAAATGCATCGCGTTAACAACAACATAATCATCAACAACAAGATTCTTGGCCGTGCAATTCTCCTTTCACGTTTTGGACAATCACCTTGGGCCTTGTTGACTGATCTGTCACATCCATCCTATCAACGTGGTCGATCCAGAGTTGTCGCCTAGTCAACTATATCTGTTTTTTTGCACGTTTCTCAAATATTTGCGTTCTTTCTTTTTGTCTCGTTGGTTTTCTACTAGCTACTCAACGTCATTTCAAGGACTTGTGTTTGTTTTCTGGTTGTTAACATTTCTAGTCTTACTTCTGATGCATACCTCAGTACAGGTCTCACTGTTTATATATTCTAGTTTTTATTTCTAAACCTAAACATTAATTGTTCCAGGTAACATTACTTACACATTCTGATATCATTTTTGTTTCTGTTACTTTTCTTATATTTTGTTGGACAGAATATTTCTTTTACTATTGAACCATAGCTTGTTATCGTTACCCATAAATAGTCAAATTCCATTATCTACTCTGCAATTTCATTGTTTAATTTGCTTCTCACTGGAGTTGCAGGCCTGTTAAAACTTTTGCTTTAGCTGTTCACCATTTATGGTGTTTGATTGCGTTGGGAAATTTGTGCAGAAGCCTTTCTTGATCATCTTCATTTTCTACTATAAGAACTGCATCATCAGTATAGCATTTAATGTTGATATTAGTATTACCAATTTTATATAGGCCTATCCTTCCATATAATTACGGCTATTATTATTTCGTCCATTATTAAAATGTTTATTAACTTTAGGTCCTTATTGTTACATTAGGTGTTTGATTATTTGCTTCAATGTTTTGAATCACGTTCTTGGTTTTTAAATGGTCCGCTGTCAGGGATAACCTTTGGTCTGACAGATCCACGTAGAACGTATAGATCTGTTGAGTTACCAGTGAAGACAGATTTAGACCATTTATGTATAAGATTGAGAGAATGTAGGAATATCTTCCTATGTTCTTGTCTAAAATTCCCCCAAAACAGATTCACACATTATTAACGCTTTCAAGGGCTCACTTGTTGTCTATGACAACACAGTAACGTAGCTGATTCATTGAAATTCCAGTGTGATTTTTATGGAGGTGTTAATAAAATCGTAACTATCGAATTTTCTGGTATTTAATAATTTATTCTACTTTTTCAAGATTACGATCACGCGATCATCGTAACAAAGTGTAAGGTCGTAAATTAGTAGTAAGAGGTAATTCTTTAAAGTTTTAAAAAGTAGAAGATGATGATCAAACTTGAATTATGCTTGGTTAACTCCTGTGGTGTGGGGTGAACTAGTTGGAGCATAATCTTCATAAATAATAAGGTAATAAATGGTTTTTGATAACATGCATCATATGAATTATAAGGTTTTTGAAACAAGCATTAAAAGACTTTAAACAAACGCCTGTTGTTAATTAAAGAGATAACCTGCCCAAAGTAACATTTGCAGCCAGTGAGAACAATTTATTAACCAATAAACGGAAATTTATTGTCCGTTCTGGTTTTTATAATTTCTTCTTGTTTTTGTTTCGCAGAATATAATGAATAGTTGTTGCGTTTCGGTAGTGAAATCTGATAATATTTGTTTAGCTATTAACGTTGTGAAGAACGGCAGTGAGCGTTTTAGAAAAACTATCAGTCCGCGAATATCACACTACCAAGGTGAGCATATAAGAACCCCATTATTAACAGAGGCCAAAAGCGCCTCCCGCAGCTTTTTATGAAACGAGTTTTCTTATCAGCGTTGAAAAACACACACACATTTTTACACTATACTAGGCGTTTAATCTTATTTTATTATTACATTACTGTTAATAAATAATGATGGAAGGGTACCCGATTTGGTGTTAGTTTGAAGGCCGAAAGAGTTACGAATGCATCGTGGGCAGTACGACTCATCATTGTCCAGGAAATCGGATTCGGTTAGTTGTACAGGTCAACGAATACTGGCCGGTCACTGTCGTGAGTTCGAACGATTCACGACTGCTGATCGCACCCGAACAATGGAATTATTGTACGCAACACTGTTTCGTGTAATTTAGATGGCGGTGTGTGAGGAGGAGGTGAGGATGCAAAATTTTGTCGACGAAGGTTTAACCTTCACGAAGGCTGTAAAGCACAAAATGGTGATAGATATAAAAAAAGTATAAAAGTCACTTTTTAGAAATCGTTTATTTAAAAATGGAGAAATTAATCAGTACCCATTTAACAGCAACACTTTTTCTTTTGTCATTTGACATTTTGATTATTATTATTATTATTATTATTAATCAACTTCACGGATTAAACCAAGGATGGTTTGTTCCGGTCTCAAATAGGCAAAGATTAGAGCTGGTCACTCCAGCGCTTCCTCGGACGTCCCACACCTCTCCGTCCCCTCGGCTTATAGTTCCAGAGTTGTTTGCGGATGCGGCAATCATCCATTCGGCAAAGATGTTCCCACCAATTCAGCCGATACTGGGCGATCCTGTCGAGTGTACTCATAATATTCAGTTCCTGCCGTATACCTGTGTTTCTTCTATGATCATGGAGAGTATACCCTCTGCCATGTGCCTGATAAATCTCATTTCAGCCGCTTGGATGCGACTGGCCTGGCCTTTCGTTAAAGTCCAATTCTCAGACCCATAAAGAAGTGTGGGAAACGCCATCACCATGTAGAATTTTAGGCATGTTCCTTTACTTGCTGACTTAAGGGTTCGCCTGATGGTCCCCCACATAAGATTGAACTTATGCAACTTATTCACAACGTCGTTGCTTGTATTATAAGACACAAGGAGTCCAGGTATTCAAAATTGCTAACTTGTTCCAGGACAGTACCATCTATAACAATTTTTGCCCGTACGGGATCACTTCCACAAAAAGCCATCACCTTAGTCTTATAGAGGATATCTGCACACGTAATAATAATAATATATATAATAATGTTTTAGTGGATGGTTAGTGAGGATCGGTCAATAATACAACTTTTAGTTATTTTGCGTCGACGTTTCGACAATATTTATTGTCATCTTCAGGACCTGTGTATGAAATACAATAGAAATATCAAACATAACGAAACAATTAAATATTTGGGTGAACGTGTTGGTGACGTGAGTGTGTGCGTGCGTATGTATGTATTATTTTTTATGTGAAGACTTACCTAATAATAAAAAATGATACATACATACGCACGCACACACTCACATCACCAACACGTTCACCCAAATATTTAATTGTTTCGTTATGTTTGATATTTCTATTGTATTTCATACACAGATCCTGAAGATGACAATAAATATTGTCGAAACGTCGACGCAAAATAACTAAAAGTTGTATTATTGACCGATCCTCACTAACCATCCACTAAAACATTCACTGATTGACGGTCACTAAAAATTTAAGGATATATAATAATATCATGCATATAAATAATATTAAGACTCTTAAATGTAATAAGACTCTTAAATATGGGTCCATTGAAGTTTATATTACCCAGTATATTGTGTTGTCAATTAAATACCAGCGAATACCCGAGCCCGAATTCAGAATCACTATACAGTTGGTATCGAAATTCTGCTTATCGATTTCCAAAAAACGCTTTGTACGGAACGTCGGTAAAACTTATGAAACAGAAAGGTAATCAACACCTGTAGTGATATTGACAATGAGTGTCGATAGTGGTATTCTGTGATGAAGATGTTAAAGGTCTAGGTGCAGCTTGCGTCTATATCACGTGTAATTATGGAGTTATCACGAGATAAGAAAACACATGCTATTTACACATGAAAACTAAACACAAAAGTATTGTCGAACTCGTAAAGTTAATACGAAAGTAGTAAACACATCAAACTCATCTCGGTTAAACTGCTAAACAGACCTGAATGAGAACACGATAACGTTTTGAGCTTTATAAAATAATCGGACTAAAATATACTGGTGACTCCGAAGGATTACATACCTAATAATTACGTTTTTAAAATAATAATTATGCATAATTTAATATATGTAAATACTCAGTAGACCTGTAGAAAGTTTATTTTTTTATTTATTATTGAATTTAACATGTTAAAACTGGTCTGTAAGACCAACCATCAACTTATCTTTAATACATATCAGCTAAATTAAGTCAAATGACATTTAGTTAGTTCTGGTGTTCTTAACTAAACACTCTCACCCGCGCACAATGCTCTCCTTTTATAACACAAAAAACTACACAAGTTCAAATGGCTTTGTTCTCTTCAGTCTTCGGAACACGTGTTGATTGTCCAGCAGCTGAAGAACTTCTGCATTTTCGTGGAGATGAAGCCTTTCTTCATGCTTATTCGCAAACCTTTTAATCTCTTCTTCAGTTGTTGAAATACCTAGATCTCTGTGGATATCGGCGTTTCTAACATACCATGGTGCATTCACCTTGGTCCGCAAAACTTTGTTTTGGAATGTTTGTATTATACTGATGTTACTATCATTCGCGCACCCTCAGAGTTGAATTCCATACAGCCAGGTGGGTTTAATTATCTGATTATAGATAAGAGTTTTACTGTATAAAGACAGGTTGGAATATTTTCCTATGAGCCATTTATATTGCTCATAACAATTCCTCTTAACTGTAGAAAGTTAACCAAACGAATAAATGTTAAACTACGTTAACCACCACAATGTAAAGAAACAACCACAAATAATTGAAATAAATCAAACGAAATAAAGAAGTAGGAATCAGGTGGTCCACTCGCTTTCGAACCGAGCCGTTGTGCGTGGTTTCGAATTCACTGCACATTAGATTTTTTGTGCCAAATGGACTCTTGATCCTCCCAACCGTAAAGGACGAACAAAAAATTCGTCTTTTTATGATTTCATGAAGTTAAGAAACTAAAGACATTATTAAAAAAAAAAAATAGATGCAGTGGGAAGTTGCCAAAATAGTAATTCCATTAGGAATTATATTAGTTCTGTTATATCAATTATAATAGTTTCTTAATTTTAGAAAAATTAAACAGTAAGTTCTATCAATATGTGACAAATTGAGATATACATGCTATATTTCATTTTATGTAGTATTCATTGAAACAAGCACTAATAAAGCGTTCTTGGAAAAATCGTCCAAGTGTCGGACAGGACAAGATATTGTGAAAACGATCCGCTCTGATCCCCTTTTGGATTCGAATTCCTACGATTCGCTTTAAAATCAAGTACTCTTTCCATTAATAGACCCAGACTCCAGAGTAACTCTAATTAATCAGTCAATAACAGCCAACGATTCAAAAGTAAATATCACAGTATTTTGGGGTTTCAGGAAGTTAGTACGAAGTGCAGATGCTGATAAGATATGAATGTGCACTAACGGTGTACTAAGTAAAGGAGAAGCACATATGGTTCATAGTTAGGCTATCTCAGTCGCCGGCGAGGAGGACTACCAGAGACCAAGAAAAATAACAAAGAATTTATTAGATGCTTGACGCAGAAGTTCATAAAATTTTAAAGCATACGATGGTGGAAAGTGAATAGACAATGCACTTAAGAAGAAAATGTTTATTTAATGTAACGTAACAGGAAGGGAACAGCTGAAATTGGTGCAACGCGTGACTGAGGAATATTGCAGAGAAATAGAATACATACAGATTAGTGCATCGAGTCTCGTGCTGGAGTTTTATGTAAAAAATTCATGTAATAGGGTGGTAAGTACACAGCTACATACGATCAATCATATCCGTGGCAACAAGAACGGAGTCGGATCGATACATTTTTCATTCGATGTCCACTTCCTTTTCTATCATTATTATAATCACTATCGTACTTATCGCCAGTGACGTTGTTGTTATCATCATGTCACCACCATCATTACCAATATCATCATCATCATCGTCGTCATCGTTGTCTTCCTCCTCCTCCTCCTCCTCACCATCATTGCCACCTCACCACCACCAGGTTCTCGATTCGCCACTGAATCTATAAACCCAAACGAATCTAAAAAAAAAATGTCTGGTGCTCGATGTGTCATGAAACTCTATAGCGAGAGGACTGAATACTTGGTTGTAGAAAATTATCGTCTTTGTCGTCGTCGTCATTACCATCATCATCGTCATCGTTAGTAGAATCTTTAGTTATAAGAGACTTTCGATAAATCTGAAATTAAATCAACGATCAACTTTTCAACGGAGCTTTCTTCCAGTGTAATATAAATTACGTAGATACAGAAATGTAAAACACCAACCAATTAATTAATCGTCAACGTCGTCTGTCTGTACAGGTTTAGCCATTTCTCCTGTTATTCGAACTTCACCATCTCATCCTCGGTCAACCCACATTTCTATTTCCATGTGGGTCATACTTCACTAATGTCCTCGGTATTCTATCTGGAGACATGTGTAGGAGACACAATCGCTCCACCCATCTTGTAACGATGAGCTGTGGTCACCAGCTCGTTTACCATCGTTAATCTTAGTCTTAGTCGCATCGTCTTCTACCCTGGGGTGTCGAGCAGTTGGAAAGAGATCGCCACTTCAAAAATTTCCGTCCGGGTTCCTTTGAATACGACTGGTCCTCGAGTGTGGAGTTTATTGGTACAGCACCCATAGGTTGGTGGAGAAAATGCCTCCTGTACATCCAAGCCTACATGGAGTTGCTTCAGCTGCCTGATACCATGGCTCATCCTACTCCCTGGGACGTCCTCTTGGACCAACCAGGTTGCAACTCCGGAAAGAGAATGTAATTCCTACAATTCTCTACTATGAGATACGCAAGGGTGCCCACAGCATGGTGCAATGGTGCAAGGCGTACCACTGAAATTTTTTTTGGGGGGGATTTAGTCGATTTTTAATTTTATTACTAAACCTTCCCCTGTCATTAATAATCATCTTTTTCCTTCATAATCCCTCGCTGGTAATAGAAGATACATGAATTTAAGCCAGTTGCGTAACCAGGGACTCAATTACCCCCCTTACAAGTACCGTAAATCAAACAAACCAGTGAAGAAAACGAATGGAATTACAAAATCAAGTTAGATCATCTTGATGAGGTCTAACGTACTACTATTTACGTTAGACCAGGTTTGACCAGGCTTTTACATTTCTCATAATTTAGTTATTGATTAGGCATAGAATACTAGAAAACCTTTTGGTACTGATAAAAAGAATAACATTAGTTTTTTTATTCCAATTGTTGCTTAAATTGCTATAGTTTTTCAAAAGGTTTTGAATAAAGCCCCAGGATCCACAGTTAATTGGGGGTTATTCCATACCCCCGTATTGTGATCCCCCTACCCCTACCCACGAAATCAAATTTGGGGGAGATTTCGGAATACTTGGGTGAAATTGCACGTGGTCTTTGTGGGCCCAGGGATGAGCACCTCTGGAGCTATGGTTATACCGCCAATACTCCGGTCGCCAGAGCCTCGTCAGCGGTAACAGGGTGCGCCGGAAAGACATCGCTCGGGAAGCTGAGGTTGACGGTTATATGGGAGAGGCTATTTCAGACGCATCCCATACCTTACACCCCGTTTACTATCGTTACGCACTCTATTCATTCCTGAACACCCTTGTACCCCGCCACAAGTAATTTCATTTCTGCTGTCTGCAAAGCCCTAAGTTCTTCCGCGTCGGTACCCAGCGTTCTGAACCATAAAGTAACTTCGGAAGAGTTGTAATCTTACAAAGCCTGATCTGCGTCTCCTTACGGGAGTTTCTCCTGAATGTCCTTGAAACCGTGCTGCAGATATTTTGAAATTTGTTTACCTTAATGGCCGTGTCGTTGCCTTCTTCATATGTCATTTCATATCTTAGGTAACTGAAGTGTGATACAAGTTGTATCTTAGTATTGTCAATAACAGTCTTGGATCTTGTTGGATAGATGCCTTTGACGGACATAAATATTTTTTTACAGAAATTAAATTGTAAATTTAAGCCTAATTGTAAATCTAGCCTAATTTAGAAATCTTTAATTGACAACATGCAACTTTGAACTGCTAGCTGCTAGCAAATAATTAATAAATTAGTTAAATAATGAAACAATAATTGTTAAATCATAAAATTTAAACTATTAAATCTATTAGTGGAATACAGTACGGCACAACAGTAATCACGATTATGTACACAGGTGCGAGCATAAAATCATTCACATTCCTTGGAAAAATATCAACGCGTCACTTAACCTGAAGGAAATGCTTTCCACGGTACAACAGACATCAGTAATACGGAATAAGTTTCAGATCTGTAGTAGGGCGCTCAGTGTCAGTTCTTTAGCCACACGTATCAGCATGGCCGACGTCAACAGAAATTGTTTACTTATTCCTCCCCGTCAAAAAGTGCGGTATGTGAGATACCCATTGTGTTTCAGAACTGATGCGTTACATATCTTTGCTTTTGTTCTCATAATAATCAAGATTACCGACCTCTTGAAGTTGTTTCTATGTAATTACCTTTGTTAGTTCTCGTTCCTTGCGACTTTACACGTCCCCCAAACCGAAATTAAGTGATTAACATTACACTACACTATTATTGTCATGTTTTTCTTGGGTACTCACTGGAATGCGCGCACGCACACGACCATCATCGTCAACATCATCATCATCATCATCATTAGCACTTGTCTGTCCTCAACTAAGCAAGTGCAAATCACCTAACTCATTTCTCAATGATTTCTATCCGTAGGAACCTTGCCCAATTCACTGTACTCAACTGAACTGGAACGAGTTTAAACTGTTAGGACACTCACGCTTGAACGAGTTTATAAAATACAGTGTGAGTTCATAGATTGTGTGCGCGTGTTATGTGTGTACTAGCCTTTGCTTTCTCGAGTTGTTTGATGCAACGTTTACTATAGCATTCTGACACAATTGAACGTCCATTTTCTGGCTATCGTTATTCTTTTTCAGGTAACTCTGATACGACGAAAAGAAGACAATTAATTAAAGACGACGACTAGGAGGACAGGCTGACAAAAAGAACATAACGGCAGCTACAAAAGTCCTTACCTCTATAAACGGTCAATGGCACACCTAGGTAGGGTTGCCAACTTTTTTTAGAAGAAATAGAGTATATCTGATTTTAAAGGAGGTAAATAAAGAGTACGGACTTACAAAAAAGAGTATCATTTATTTTGTACTTTTAAAAAGGTATTTTTTTATACTTTTTGCAGCACATAACAATTTTTCATTGTTTTTAAAGGAATTGTATGAGTCCAAACATTCCAACTCTAAATTTATATATATCAAGAGCTCATTTTTGATCAATTTCAATGAAGCTCTGTTTCTCTCTTCTCGCCACTTCACATTCATGACCGAAAAGACTCTTTCAGTAAATGCTGAAGTGGCGGGAACAGAGAGTATATAGCTAATCATTTTTTTTAAACAATCAAATTCTTCAGGACATTTTTTAAAAATAAATTGCCATTTTTCTGCAGTGGATTTTTGCATAAAATCTGTGTTATTAAACAATTCGGCTTGGAGTTCTTTTAAAATTATTACTTCTGAATATAAACTGTCCATGTGTATGTTTAGTCTTTGTAAATTAAGTTTTCCTTCTATAATTTGTTCTAAATGATTAAATTCAACATTAGTTTTTAAAGATATTGTATTTAGTGAATACAGCCAGTTATCACTACTAAAATCAAACCATTTTTGTAAATAAGTTAAACATTTGTCTATACACAATGAAAAATTAGTGTTAATTTGATAAAACAAGTCAGGTGATGATTGTTCAAGAGGTTTTAATTTCTGTTTTGTTGTATAGCCAAAATAGTTGTCTTTCTGTCTTTGCAGTAATTCTGATTTTAAATTTTCCATTAAACCAAAAACATCTACAATTGTGACAGAGTTACCTTCCAGAGATTTAATAGTTTTGTGAAATATGTTTAAAATATGGCTGGCAAAATGTAAGTAAATTTCAATTAAATCATGGTTACAATCTAACATCAACAGATTTTGAATTATCATAGGGCAATCCTCATCAAGACTTTTAAAATAATCGCATATTGGATGCCAATTCAATAATATAGTATCAATACAAGGTAGTAATGATAACCACCTAGTGCCAATATGTCTCTTAAGCTCATGAAAGTCTCCTTCAACTATTGCAACAAACATTTTCAATTCTTCTCTCCTACAAGCTGACACAGAAAAATGGCTATATATTTTTAATATAACATTTTCAACATCATAAGTTAGAAAACCCATTCCATGTTTCACACAGTTGTGCACAATATGTGCATGACAATTACCCTTAACAATATCAGGTACTACATCTACCATGTTAGTGTATAATGAGTGATGCACACCAAAATTTGAATTTGTGTTATCTGCACTAAGGCCAGATACTCGATTAAAAGGGATATTATACATATCCATAGATTTTTTTATAGCAGCAAACATGCCATCAGCACTCTCATTAGCATTTTCATAAAAATCTAAAAGTTTGTTTTGTATTCCCTTTTCCACAGTGAAATATTGAACTACTAAAGGGAATAATTTGATGTTTTTTTTATTGGATGCATCAGTTTGCAGACAGAAATACATATTTTCATCTTTTAAATCATTAACTACACTTTCAAGAGCATGAGGTCCGATAACTTCCATAACCAGAGCTTCCATTTTAGTCCTGGCTAATTTGATGTTAGTAGCAGTTTTAGAGTCAGCATATATTATTTTATCTAGTTTAACGGAGCAATCCATGCTATTATATGACAAATTATGTTTAACTGTATGGAATGATAAAGCTAATTCAGCAGCTGTAACATTATCATTTTCAGATACTGGTCTTGAAGTTGAAGCTGGAGTCAAAAACTTTTGTAGGACTCCTGATGTTCTTTTTAATTCAGTTTTGGCTTTATGTTGTTTTGTATCTTGATGCTGTTTTATCTGAAAAAAATTAAATAATCTACATGTTGCATGCACCTTAACCAAAACAGCACACACACAAAACATCTTCGTCGACATGAATAAGTCCAATTAAATGACTGCCAGTACCACCATAAGCCCAATTCAATGACACATATTCACACAACCAACCGACCCACCACAAAGATAACACAAACAAAACAAATTAAACATTCCATGAACTAAAATCGTAATAAACAGTTTTACGTACGTGTCCAACTCCAGCTGATGAAATAGAAAAAATTACACCACAAATTATGCATTTTGCATTTGTATCACTTTCTGGGTCTTTCCTCAGCCAAGAAAATTCATTTTCCCAAGATTGTGTGTACTTCTGTGACCTTTTTTTCCTCGTAACAACTTTTCGCTTTTTAGGTGGGGTGCTTGCGTTATCAACACAGGATTCTTGATCTGCATTATCTTGTTCGTCAATTACGTCATCCATTACGAATTGGATAAAAGTATTCCAAACAAACAAAAAACAAAGTCACAACACAGTGGAAACAAAATCAATGTAACGGGTAACCTCAAAGACTACTCAAAACAACTTGTGACATGACATTGACACGTTTAACTTAATGACATTAGTGGCTGCGTTCAGGAACGTTCGAATATGGTTTGGGGAATCGGCGATACCAACATATTAACAGTAAATAGTAGACTTTTTTATTCTGATTATGGGTTTTTGCATATTATTACAGACTGGCACTAGTTAAGTAAACATTGTGTAAAAAAGAGTATTTTAGCGTACTCTATTAGTGTTATAGATTATAGAGTACGCCTACATGATATAGAGGACAATACTATACTACTATACTACTATACTACACTACTACTACACACACTACTACTACTACTACTACTACTACTACTACTATACTATACTATTTTAGAGTACGGTTGGCAACCCTACACCTAGGGGAAGGTAATTCGCAGTCTTCCCGTAACAGTGCACCTTATTCCTAAGGTTTTAGACTTCCCTGAAATAAATCCTGGGTGCCCTTCTGTAAACGGTGCAAAACAAATATACTCACTACCATTAGAAAGTATAATTTTCTACAAAGTACTTACGTCAATAAAAAAAATCCATGACGATTCCATAAAAAAATTAATAAGACAAAGAGATTGTATACAGTCAGTGTTTTTTATACAGTCATATACAGTAATTGTTTTTTAATCAATTCCTGTGTTTCCTGTTTAACCAGAATTATATGTAAACACCAGAATAATATGTTTTACTACCTAATCTACAATATTTTAAAACACGTAACATAACAAATATACAAGACTTTCACCAATGAACTGCGTATAAATAAAAATTTTAATCGGTCATTAATTAGTTAACAGCTCAAAGGAAGATTAATAGAAAAAACGCTTAAGGAAACCGAAGAAGAAATTGTACGATCTTTAAAGTAAGAGTCCATTCGTGAAACTGTTAACTGTGTGTATTAGATTGTTTCGGACGGACACACACACACACACACACACACACACACACACACACACACACACACACACACACACACACACACACACACACACACACACACACACACACACACACACACAACGTTAATAATACAATTATCACAACGTTCGACCACTAGCAATCTGCTTGTCTTCGTCTGTAAATAAAAATAAGTAGTAGAACAAACTGCAGTAGAAATTGCACATAGTGTCATCGGATATAAAGACCTACCGGTTATAGTGACCAAAAACCTTCTTGATGTTTGACCAGCCTTAGTTTATGATGTAAGTCCTTCTTAACTCTAAGAATCTTGTCAAGCGATGAATGTTATTTGTACTTTTATTAACTTTACTGATATTCTACTGCCGAATACAAGCCAGCTGTTTCAAGTTGTCAGTTATACTGTGAATCAAAGCATAGAAAATGGAGAAAAATAACAGATTATTTTGTGCATTAATACGAGAGATGTACGACGAGTGATGCATTTCTAATTACAAAATTAATGGAAAACGTAGTTTTATGATGAATACATCAGTACCGTAGTTTTAAAAAAGTACGATCTATAAAAACTATAATTATGATTTTAAAAAAACATAAACATAAATAAGAGGTTTTAATTACTGTTTTTGGTTATTAGAAAAGTTTTTTTGAAACGAAAATTTCAGCCTCAATAGTTATACCAAGATGTATAAAGTATTATAGTAGTACATATCTTTCTTTAATTATGGAGACTGAATTTGTCGTTTGAGAAAAAAAACACTTTCGATTATCAAAAACGGTAATTAAATGCTTTTATTTATAATTACGAGAACAATTAAAGTAAGTAGTTTCAGATGGTTTGGCCATATTCTGAGAACGCATGAAGACGATCCTACTAGTAAAACATTGTTGTGGGAGGCATTCTGGTCAGAGCAAGCCAGGAAGGCCAAGAACAACATTTCTGGTTAATGTAGAAGAGGACCTGCGCACTACTGTAGAGAGGGTGATAACGATTGGAGGAATGTCCTGAAGGTCTACCAAGGTCTGTAACACCATGACGATGTACTGTATTAGTAGTACCGTACACTGTATATTGGCAGAACTATAGTTTTTATAATCCCATATTGGATATATAGTGATAGTGACTTTCGGTTATAACGACATGAACGGACTGGAGACCATTATAAGCGGTCTCTAGTGTAGGCCTATCTGTCAGAAAACAAAGATATAATCAAAACAATTAATGTATAATTTAAGCGAAGTGACGAAACATGGATTAAACAAAAACACAAGTTGTAACACACCTAACCCACTTACCTGTCAAGATGTTTCTCTGGCTTGAGTATGAGACGTGACCATCAGACCTATGACGGAATTCTATTTCCATATGCAATTATTCAAAGCTATTTAAAATTTTAATTAACTAAATAGTAAGAAACATTTACTTGTTTAATCTTCTTTTCATGGTTTTCCGTGTGTTAGGCCTTAGTCTGTAGTTGTTATTGCTCCGGCCATGAAATATACGAAAAACATATCGTAATGTGACTCTCTCTTACTCTCTTTTTCTCCCTCTATATTTAACCGTCATGTGTATGTGTGTGCGCGCGCGCGCACACACATAGTTTTCTTGTAGCAGAAAGATGAAAAATAAATGTTACTTTTACTGCTGTAAAAGTGCTTCAGCAGTATATTACTCTTATAAAGTGCCCACATAAATTGAGGTAACGAAGTGTTGTACAAACTAGTTCAACTACTACGACGCGTGTTGTGTTGTTTTTGTTGTAACGGGTTAATTCTGTATTGTTGTTGGTCGCTCTGTGGACGTGGCCACAGAGGTAGGTAATTTGAATGCAGACGGTCACGGGTTCGATTACTTCCCGGATGCGCATTCAGTTATCATTGGATCCACGTAGTGTAAATTCAGATGTCGTAGTAATTGCTGACACGCATATAACACAAACATCAAACCCGGTGTTTATGAGCCACGTTTTAAAAATAATTTCTTACGATGTTATACGAGTACCGTATTGAATATTTATACAAACACAACATGGGCTGCACTACTTCTTTTTAACGAAACTGTCTGTAATCGTATTTTAACGAAGGTCTGAGAATTATGGGAGTTCGTTTTTTATATGTGAAGAATTATATTGTTTTTAAATGTTAAAAGTGCCGTTTAAGATTAGTCAGAAACTATATTTCATAATTTAAACATAAACATTTTCTTCTTCATATATTTGGAAGAAAATTGTATAATTTAAATTTGTATTACACATAAAAATTGTTTAGAAAATCAAGATTGCTGGTATTATGAACTCTATATTACAACTTAAAGAAAAGGTCATTATTTGATTTTTGTTAAAACAAAATTATGTTTGTAATTCAGGCGTCATTCCGTTCTTGTCGTATGACAGATGTCTGCTTTATTTGGCTAAAGACGTATTCTACAAAATGTATTTATCCCGTGGTAGGCAGATGGAAAAGCTGCGATATATTTTTGTGACATTGTTTGCTGTTGATGATCCACAACTATGTGATCTGCGTGTTCCACATAATGCATGAGAGAGTGGGAAGACTAAATGTTACTGTTATGACAAAACTGTTCACTGCTCATTTCTAAGGTTACCCAATAATTCTGTTAATAATAATAAGTCCTAAGTTCTGAAATAATAAGAATAAACTGGGAGGATGACGAGGTGATGTAGAAACTGGGATAGACCCAGAGACCAAGTGACTGGAAGACACTACAAAAATATCTTCATCTTCCCTATCTCTACAGATTTTGGAGCACCAAATTATCTTATTCAAATTAATTTTTCCTTCAAGAAAGCCGATGTAATAAATGTTTCGGATATGATAAACTGGTTTCCCATGAAATGTGAATTATTTTGTTATTATGTTGCTTTTTTAGAAAAATAGAGAATTTATTATCCATAACCCTGTTACCATACAACAGTGTAGGTTATCGGAAAACTTTTACCAAAGAAAAAACGAAACAAAAGCGTTTCTATGAACTGTTTGAGTCTAGTAACACAAAGATTAGGCTATATGGAATTTTTTTTAGATACGGGCGTACTTGGCCTGTATATAAAAAAAAAAATAATTCTTTATAGCACCCGAGTTTTCCTGAAAAAGCATATTTTTGTATCATGGTTGTCTTCAAAATATAGTTTACTTTTTAATTGATTTCGAGTAATCGTATTTGAACTAAACCAGAGTGAAAATTAATGGAAAACTTGTTTTGTTATTCGTTTGGCTTTCAAGTGTGTAGAATACGATCTGCCTTGATTACTTTTTGTCAGTGAACAATTGAATTCGAGGGTGTAACGACCAAGAATTAAAAATTTTTAGTATTACCGAAAAGACGTTACATACAGCAAGACACGAGCAATAAATAAGGAACTGTGTGACGAGGTGTCAAGTGAACGTTTGCTTCGGACAATACAAATACGCTTCACATAGCTTTACAATAGGGAACAAGGTTGGCCGTGACAGACTCGACTAAACCGAGATTTACAGCCTGCAAAATGTAAGATAAAAGAAACTGTGTCAAGTACCAATTTAGAGAGAAACTGTGACGGACACACTGCCGGGTTAATTTGAAGTGTACCAGTAATAAGAAAAGGGTGTAAGACACACAATGGTATGTACCCTGTATGAGAACGGACATCGATATCTAAAAGAATAGAATCGAACTTGTGCACAGCAGGGGAACGTCTTACTGGCGACAACTGATATTTACGACAGGGAGAAGGAGTGCCGTTTTGGAAACGACGACACGCTGCGCCAGCACAGCGATCGGAAAAGGGGTCGAGGACAGCGAAACAATAACGAAATACGACACATTGTTTGCGTGAGAACTGCAGCGAGATCCGGAGTACGCTTAGACAAAGACATGATGGACAACCAAGAAATCGCTCCTGTTCTAGGAAAAGAGTACGGAGGCTTTCGACGCGAACTCGTGGGGAGACAGGATACCCAATCACAACCCAGCATCTACCCAGAGAACAGGTGGAGAGGACCGTCGTCATCATGGCAACGGGAACGTCGAATGAGAAGTGAAGAACGATAGTCTGGCATAAGGGTAGGAGATCTTCTGTCCTATCATGTTCGACCTGAGGCGTGTTTTCCAGAAGAGTGCATTGTGGTAAACGATGCTTGATAAAAACTGTTTGCAGAGCACGCGGGAGGACAGTCTTTCATAAATTTTCAATCATATACTTTGAGCAGTCTTCACGTACTTTTAAACAGTCTACTTATAATTTCCGACAGTCTTTTTATAACTTTCAACAGTCGGTCGTCATACACTTTTAAGAATCTTCATACATTTTATAACAGTCTTAATACAAAGTTCGATTAACATACGGACAGCAGTGGGACTTTGAAACTCTGCTACGCGACATATAATTAAGTGACTTAGACATTTCGACATTGGCGTGTATCCGGTAATAGTGTACCTACAGTGACTAAACATGCGACATACGCCAGTGCTTAATAATTATAGAGTTCTTTATTATACTCAAATTCAGAACTGAACTAACCAATCGCACTTTCATCAATAACCGACGCGTAGAACTATTGTTAATGTAATACCGGACAACGAAATCGTAACGTTGTACAGTGCGGCGAAGCGATACAATATAATTTGGAACAATTACACCACGGCATCAAAGACACTATACATTAATGTACACACAAGAAGTTCAACAATATACAGACAGACATATACACCATAGATAATGATGAACTTATCCTCACGACACATGATTTCATAAACTCGAACAGTAACAGCCGAATCAACAGTATACACACACAGCGCGAGTGAATCTGTTCCGCGTGTGTTGAGTGTAAGTGACATCACAGCTACGCAGCTTCCCGCATATGGACCAGCAACGAGAAGGAGTTACTCCGATGGAAATATCGGATAAATCGCTTTACAAGTAATCTTTATGCTATTCTTATCATAAGAACTCTACTGTCCTGTCTCTTTTCAAGAAACACCCCTTGAGTATTTAAATTAAATATGACAAAATAATTAACGCTATTCATCTGAGGCAAGCAATGAACGCATTAGTATAAGATTTATTGTTTGACTATTTGTGTTTTCTATATATCGATTGTATTATATATGTATGTGTATGTTTTCCAGCAAACAACGTATTGGATTCGCATTGTAATTTGATATATATACATGTGTTCTTTTATGTTCTTTTTATGAACGTATTTACAGGGAATCATCCATATTTTAGATATTGAAGTCTCTTTATTTAATGATATGATGTTAAATAAATAAGTGTCACTTTATCCAGAATATATGCGTTCATTATTGTCAAGTTACCTCAGAACAAGAAAGTAATGGCACTTGAATGAATTATAGTAGTTTTAGTAACGTACGTATACAACAATTAGAGTCTCCATGCAATAATTATGCTAACATAAAGGAACTAACGTGTCACTTAGCTTCAATCAGTTGATATGAGTAACCTAATTGAGTGATTACACGATCTCATTACGCAAATTAGTATATTTACATAATTAATTAATCACAGTTAGCATAATAAATTAACCCCATTAAAGTTGTATTTGGCTGCCCAACGCGTGGCATATCTTTGTATTTGACGCTCTAGAACACGGGGCGTAATAGGAATTAACTCCCACATCTTTGTATTTGGCGCCCATCGCACGGCAAAGAGCAGGCAGTAGAGATAGGATAAGCGTATATATTAATATTTCATGTTAGTTGTAAGAACAAATATTATTAGTGTGTAGCTAGTTGGACTGGGACTGAATGTTAACGCGGAGTAAGGCTGCAAAAATGACGACCAGTAGTACAGATTCCATGAATTTTTATATTAATAACCAGCAGGGAGTACCTGATGTCGAACGAGAGGAATCACCAACTTATTCACAAATGACCGAGGAGACGTCAGACGTCAGAGCGCGGGGACAGGAGTCCCAACAACAACCGCAGGAAGAGGTGACGTTGCGCGCATTAATGGACTTCATGATGAAGCAAAAGGAAGAAATTAATGAAAAGTTCGAGAAGCAGAATGAAAATTTTAATGGAAAATTCGAGAAACTAGAAGAAAAGTTTGAAAAGCAAAAGGAAGAAATTAATGAAAATTTCATAGAGATTAGAAGAGAAGTGAATGAAAAGTTCGAGAAGCAGAATGAAAATTTTACACAAATACGCGCAGAGATGCGTGAATACATAAATAATTGTGACAAGAAGATAGACGAGGTTCAGAAGCAGCAGAACGAGATCATAAAAGAGTTAAAGGACGACACCGACAAGAAATTCGAAGAGGTACGAGAAACTAGAGAATTAGACCGACAGGAACTAAAGAGTGTTGCCGAAAATACTCAAACAAGCATCAAAAGGATCCACAACAGAGTAGAAACACACGCAAAAGAAAATCATAAGAAGCAGGAGGAATTGAGAGTCGAACTATTCCAAACAGTAAGACAATTACAACAGGAACAGGGAGACGTAAACAACACAATGCAGCAGAAGATCAGTGAGGTAGATGAGAGCACCAGAGAGAAAACCACTCGAATCAACGAATTAAAGTCCCAGATAGAACGACTACAGCGTCAGCTAATTGAAGGTGAGTCGGGGATAACCAGTAGAATTAACGGACACACACATACAGAATTAAAGTACAACGGCACTGACAGGTCCCAATGGAGTTCCTGAAGGAATTGTCAGAGATCCAAGAACAGTACTACAACAACAATGACATTAAATGGATCGGGAGACACTTGGAGATGGACGCTGGAATATGGTGGCGTGTCATACGGAATCAAATCTCCACGTACGAAGAGTTTAAAGAAGCCTTCACCTTGAAGTACTGGGGTCAAGAACGCCAGGACAATATACGCGACAATCTGGAGTACGGCAGATATGAGTGGAATGGACCAATCACAGCTGTCCAGTATGTAGAAAGGATTTTACTGGAAAGCCGGCAACTGTCACCAGCATTAACCGATATCCAGCTGATACGAAAATTAGCTCGTCACTTTGGAAAGAATTTGCAGCTCGCCGTGGTCACACGTGGTATCACAAGTATACCGAATTTTGAAGCATTGATTACGGAATTTACGAGTATACAGTCAAGCGGAGATAACGATCGCAGGCCACATTATAGACCCTACAATGAGGGAAGGAACAACCCGAGAGAGAGGGAAAGACAGTATAACAAAAGTGAAAGCGACCGACCGCCAAGGGGTCGTTTTGACAACAAACAATACGTCAATACGGTGCAGTTTACGCCAGCAGAGGCGGGACCTAGTAGGACGGTTAATGACACCACCCCAAGGGCGAGCGGTAACAGCGACAAAAAAAAAAAATATGTCAAACTAGGGAATAAGATAGAATTTTTAAGCGACTTCCTTCCGAGTGAGAATGTAAATATATTATTACCTGATTTACGAAAGGACCTACTACAAGAGGACGACGAGATTATTAATAAACAAGTATTGAAATTCCCGAAATTACTATTAAATTTAATAATGATATAATTGTGCAAGCTTTGCTTGATACTGGATGCATCGTCAACGGATTATCGGAGACGTGGTTTAATAATCATAAGAAGAGTATAGGACCATATGAGACACTACCCGTAACGAATACATTTATAATAAGTGCAGTAGGAAATAAATCCAAATTAGTTAAGAGACAAATATTGTGTGACATTGAGATTGATGGTATCCGATATGAATGTGTGTTTTTGATAATACCAGAATTAGTGAAACCGTGTATACTAGGAATTAGTTTTCTACAAGAAGTTGGGTGTCGCCTCGACATCGGAAACAAAGTTATTAGTTTAAAAAGCGACACTGATGATGAGGAGCACATTATACCAATCATGAATATTGACGTGATAAACAGTGAAGAAGAAGAGGAAGTACTGCGATGCATCGATGAAAAGATTGGGAGCATAGACTGCGTGGATGAGGGAATACTGCAACGCCTGAAGGAGATTTTGGTAAGGAACCGGAATGTTTTTAGGGAGTGCCCGGGACGAATAGAGGGTTACACGCATGAGTTTCACGTTACGGACAGGACACCTTACTTTCAACGAGGGTGGCCTGTGCCGCTTGCTTACAGAGACAAGGTGAACGAGGAGATTAACCGGATGTTACGATATGGAGTAATCGAACGTTGCGCCAGCCCGTACGTCAATCCAATAATGACAGTAATCAAGAAGGATGGGAGGGTTCGCCTGTGCCTGGATGCAAGGAAAGTGAACAGCGTGACTGTACCCGATTACGAAGGAGTGTCCCCGGTAAATGAGATATTGGCTAGATGTAGTGATATGCAGTACTTGTCGACAGTCGATTTATCCAGTAGCTTCTGGCAAGTCCCATTAAAACAAGAATGTAGGGATTTCACTGCATTTATGCATGAAGGGAGGTGCTACCGATTCACAGTGACACCATTTGGACTTAGCACCAGCTCTGCGGCGTTGACACGTGGATTGGATGTGGCTCTCGAGGAGGAGGTCAAGAAGAACACGATCATCTACGTGGACGACTGCTTATGTTACTCCAATAATATACAAACACACTTAAATCATTTAGAAGCGTTGCTAAACAACCTCAATAAAGCAAATATAACTGTCAACCTCACCAAGTCACAATTCTTCAGACGAGAAATCTCATTCCTTGGTTATCGCCTTACAACAAAAGGGATACAAGCAACCGATGACAAGGTAAAGGCGATTATGGATTTCCCAGCACCAAAGAATATAAAACAACTCAAAGGTTTCCTTGGTCTTACCAATTTTTATAATAGATTCACGAGTAAATACGCAGAAACAACGCAACCTTTACATGAACTGCTGAAAGGAGGACGAAAGTTTTCATGGACAAGAGAAGTGGACGAGTGTTTCCAGAGAGTCAAGAATTTATTTATAAACACAGTAACTCTACGGTTCCCACGGCCGAACCAAAGGTACTATATTCAGTGTGACGCTAGTAATTTTGCGTATGGTGGCCAGCTTTACCAGATCGATGAAGAAGGAGAAATTGGCGTGATCGCTTTTACAAGCAAGACATTTAAGGGCGCAGAACGCAATTATTTCACGACGGAGAAAGAGCTCCTAAGTATCGTTAGATGTCTGGATAAGTTTCGAATGTACATACTTGGCCAGCCACTAACGATTATCACGGACAATAAAGCATTAACATTCATGCACAAGTGCCACTTAAACAACTCCAGAATTACAAGGTGGATTCTCGCCATACAGGAATACAATTTCGACATTATCCACTGTAAAGGAAAGGATAATGTCGTTGCGGACATACTGAGTAGATACCCGGCTGACACGGAACAACAAGAGACAAACGAGGAAACGCACGAGTATTTGATTAATCACCTAGTTATTAAAATGAGTCAACAAATGGGTAAAATAATTAGAGATATCGGCAAATACCAAAATGAAGATGCCAAACTCGGAACACTTATAGATAAGATTAAAAATAACGATGTAGATAATAAATTAAGCAAATTTTATAAAATTGTTAACAATAAGTTGTACCGACGACAACGTGGCGAATGGAAACTATACATTCCTGACAGCGTGTCGAAGGACCTAATTATAGAGATACACCAAATGTACGGACACCTAGGCCCGAAAAGGTGTATAAAAATGTTACAGGAGCACTTCACGATTGACAGCTTGTTCAAGAAAGTGAAAGCATATATCCAAACTTGTGACTCATGTCAAAGGTACAAGGATACGAACAACAGGATGCTGTTTGGCGGAACAAAGGCTATGATACCATCAGCTAGAGGTGACAGCGTGAGCGTCGATTACTATGGACCCTTACCAACTGGTACAGGAGGCGTCAAATACTTACTTGTCACGGTGGACAACTTCACAAAGTTTGTCAAGTTATTCACATTAAGAAGAGCGACAACCACCACGACATTACGACGAATCAACGACTACTGTGCGAAGTTTGGACGACCGAAAGTCATTTTAACCGACAACGGCACGCAATTTACCGCGGAAAAATGGATTAAAGGTCTCGAGGAGCTGGGAATACAACCAAGATATACGGCGATAAGGAATCCTCAAGCGAACTTAGCGGAAAGGATTAACCGCCAACTTGGAAATCTATTCAGGATCCTGGTACACGATCAGCATAGTAAGTGGTCAAGATACGTCGGATTGATTGAGACATGTATCAATGAAACATACCACGAAACAATAGAAATAACCCTCCACGAGGCGCAATTAGGAAGGAAGCCGACCCGCGCATGGGAGAGGTGGCTGGACAAAGATGTCATCAACAATAAACACAATTCAAATATCAACGTGTTTGTAAAAATAAAAGAAAAAAGAGAGAAATATGCTAAACGTATCAATGATGGTAAGAGTATTACTAAATTTGCTATCGGCGATAAGGTGCTGTTAAGGAGCTACCACCAATCCGACGCCGCAATGAAAAAGATCGACAAGTTTTTCAAGTTATACACCGGACCATACAAGGTTAATCGCGTCCTTGGTGACGCAACATACGAGCTCACTGGGTGCGATAGCAATGGGAAAGTGAGAGGGATTTTCAACGTACGGTTGCCGAAGAAATAATATGAGACGAAATCACAAGTCTCGAAGGAAAACGAAAGTTGCATCGGCAGTTAGACTAGTGGACTATAGAAGACGGACCAACACATAAGGTGAATGTCCCGCGAAAACCGGTGCAACTAGCTAATCGATATGATATATAACTTATTAGCGTATAATTTAAAGATTTTGTACAAGGAGTTCTTAAGTCACGATGTGACAATCTAATGACATTAATTACATGTGTATAACCAGTGTTAATGGAAATTTCAATAGAAAGGACACTTATGATGCGAAAAGTTCGATCGAATGTGCAGCAATAAATTGCCAAAGACGTTATAACGAGTTTTATAGACACACGATGATGTTAGATTAATTAATCAAATCTGAGTGATATAAAGCGAAGTTATCTATAATCATAATGATTTCAAATGAATTGTTAATTGTTCCTAAATAATGTATATAAATTTATAATCAATATAATCAGTATAGATGTTAGTAATACGTATTGTGAGTGATACTCAATAACAAATAGTGAATGTATCAATATGTATTTACAGGTTCGTAAATTGTGTTTTAAATGTTCAAGATAGACTAAGGACATTAACTATTGTAACGATATTTAGACGATACATGAATAATTGCATTTCATGTCGAAACCATTATTTCATGTATTAGGTTATAAGCGGATGACACAGCCATCCACAGCTATTATTATTATTGTAAATAATCCCATATCTAATTAGATATGCAAAATGTGTGAAAATGCGTTCATCCTTCCTCAGATGCACGGCAATAAATTCCCAGAGTTAGTTTACAACAAAATATAGGGAATATATACCCGTATACCCCAAGCAGAGGAAAGTAGGTCAATGACCGCGACTTTATCAGAGGGGACTCCCACAACAAACACAGAGGGCAGAAATCGGATTAGAGTGTTTTCTGCTGATACAACATCCAATCCGATTTGGGGACTTATGTAACGACCAAGAATTAAAAATTTTTAGTATTACCGAAAAGACGTTACATACAGCAAGACACCCCTACACAGGCCACGAGCAATAAATAAGGAACTGTGTGACGAGGTGTCAAGTGAACGTTTGCTTCGGACAATACAAATACGCTTCACATAGCTTTACAATAGGGAACAAGGTTGGCCGTGACAGACTCGACTAAACCGAGATTTACAGCCTACAAAATGTAAGATAAAAGAAACTGTGTCAAGTACCAATTTAGAGAGAAACTGTGACGGACACACTGCCGGGTTAATTTGAAGTGTACCAGTAATAAGAAAAGGGTGTAAGACACACAATGGTATGTACCCTGTATGAGAACGGACATCGATATCTAAAAGAATAGAATCGAACTTGTGCACAGCAGGGGAACGTCTTACTGGCGACAACTGATATTTACGACAGGGAGAAGGAGTGCCGTTTTGGAAACGACGACACGCTGCACCAGCACAGCGATCGGAAAAGGGGTCGAGGACAGCGAAACAATAACGAAATACGACACATTGTTTGCGTGAGAACTGCAGCGAGATCCGGAGTACGCTTAGACAAAGACATGATGGACAACCAAGAAATCGCTCCTGTTCTAGGAAAAGAGTACGGAGGCTTTCGACGCGAACTCGTGGGGGGACAGGATACCCAATCACAACCCAGCACCTACCCAGAGAACAGGTGGAGAGGACCGTCGTCATCATGGCAACGGGAACGTCGAATGAGAAGTGAAGAACGATAGTCTGGCATAAGGGTAGGAGATCTTCTGTCTTATCATGTTCGACCTGAGGCGTGTTTTCCAGAAGAGTGCATTGTGGTAAACGATGCTTGATAAAAACTGTTTGCAGAGCACGCGGGAGGACAGTCTTTCATAAATTTTCAATCATATACTTTGAGCAGTCTTCACGTACTTTTAAACAGTTTACTTATAATTTCCGACAGTCTTTTTATAACTTTCAACAGTCGGTCGTCATACTTTTAAGAATCTTCATACATTTTATAACAGTCTTAATACAAAGTTCGATTAACATACTGACAGCAGTGGGACTTTGAAACTCTGCTACGCGACATATAATTAAGTGACTTAGACATTTCGACATTGGCGTGTATCCGGTAATAGTGTACCTACAGTGACTAAACATGCGACATACGCCAGTGCTTAATAATTATAGAGTTCTTTATTATACTCAAATTCAGAACTGAACTAACCAATCGCACTTTCATCAATAACCGACGCGTAGAACTATTGTTAATGTAATACCGGACAACGAAATCGTAACGTTGTACAGTGCGGCGAAGCGATACAATATAATTTGGAACAATTACACCACGGCATCAAAGACACTATACATTAATGTACACACAAGAAGTTCAACAATAGACAGACAGACATATACACCATAGATAATGATGAACTTATCCTCACGACACATGATTTCATAAACTCGAACAGTAACAGCCGAATCAACAGTATACACACACAGCGCGAGTGAATCTGTTCCGCGTGTGTTGAGTGTAAGTGACATCACAGCTACGCAGCTTCCCGCATATGGACCAGCAACGAGAAGGAGTTACTCCGATGGAAATATCGGATAAATCGCTTTACAAGTAATCTTTATGCTATTCTTATCATAAGAACTCTACTGTCCTGTCTCTTTTCAAGAAACACCCCTTGAGTATTTAAATTAAATATGACAAAATAATTAACGCTATTCATCTGAGGCAAGCAATGAACGCATTAGTATAAGATTTATTGTTTGACTATTTGTGTTTTCTATATATCGATTGTATTATATATGTATGTGTATGTTTTCCAGCAAACAACGTATTGGATTCGCATTGTAATTTGATATATATACATGTGTTCTTTTATGTTCTTTTTATGAACGTATTTACAGGGAATCATCCATATTTTAGATATTGAAGTCTCTTTATTTAATAATATGATGTTAAATAAATAAGTGTTACTTTATCCAGAATATATGCGTTCATTATTGTCAAGTTACCTCAGAACAAGAAAGTAATGGCACTTGAATGAATTATAGTAGTTTTAGTAACGTACGTATACAACAATTAGAGTCTCCATGCAATAATTATGCTAACATAAAGGAACTAACGTGTCACTTAGCTTCAATCAGTTGATATGAGTAACCTAATTGAGTGATTACACGATCTCATTACGCAAATTAGTATATTTACATAATTAATTAATCACAGTTAGCATAATAAATTAACCCCATTAAAGTTGTATTTGGCTGCCCAACGCGTGGCATATCTTTGTATTTGACGCTCTAGAACACGGGGCGTAATAGGAATTAACTCCCACATCTTTGTAAGGGTCATCTCAAAAGTAAGTTTCCCTGTTTTAGGAAAAATAAAAACACATTAACTATATTTTAATTCAACAACATGTATTTATTTTTCAGTATAATCTCCAGCGTTGTCAATACATTTTCTGTAGCGTAAGAACAGTTTTTCGATTTCTTCGTTGAACCACTGCATGCCTAGATTTCGGAGCCAGGCGTCAACCGTCTGTTTCACTTGCGTACCCGTTTCGAAACGTTGTCATTTTAGGTCTTCTTTAAGATGAGGGAATAGACGGAAATCACTCGGAGCCAAATCGGATGAATATGAGGGATAGTCGAAATATCCCATTGAAAAAACTCCAACAAATTCTGCGTGACTAGCTAGGAATAAGGACACGCTTTGTCGTGGAGCAGAACTTTGTGCTCAACAAACCGGGCCGTTTCCGCTTTATCTCTGATACATCTCTGCATTTATTGTGTCTCCGCTGGGCAGATAATAATCAACGAGCAAAAAAACACCTTTAGCGTCCCAAAAACTGTACCCATCACTTTGTCAGCGGTGTGTGCAACTCTCAGTCGCTGTTTTTCAGACCATGCTTTGTCGTTCCGTTTCAGGAGTGTAATGATTAACCCACGTTTCATCTCCTGTTACGATGCGGTTCACTAGATCAGCTCCTTTTTCCCGGAACATGCTTAGCAACTTGCTCGCGGCAACCATCTTCTTCTCTTTGTGTTCTTGAGACAACAAACGGGTACCCACCGTGCGCAAACTTTTCTAAATCCCAGCTCACCAGTGACGACAATCCTCCCGATTGATGCTCGACTTGTCTGGAAATTGGCAGGTAATCGAGCAAGAATTTCGTCAAGAGTGACGCGTCTGTCCTCTAACACAATCGACTTGACAGCGTCAAAAGCTGGACTCTCAGTTGATGTTGAGGGTCTCCTACAGCGCGGTCCATCGTGCACATTCGTTCTCCCTTTCAAGAAGATTTGAATGCTTATCCATTCTTCGAAAGGCAACAATTGTCTACTTTCGTTCATTCATTCTTTAGTAATTATATTCCTTTGCTTAGTGTTTTACTATTGAAAATAATACACTTCTAAGTCTCAAGCAATTACCAAGTATAATCCTCAAAGTAGCAAAATGACTGGTCTGTAAGCATGGGGAACTGGATTACTAGTTTTCTCAAGTTTTAAGTACTCATGGTTCGTTTGAGACTTATTTCAGAAGACTCGGAAAGGAAGAATATGCCACCGTAGTGTCAACTGTGGACAGAGTGATACTGGTAATAGGTGCGAATAAATACCAGAAACTGCTTACACCAAGTAGCATAGCAGTATGTGATGGGATGGGCTAAGATAGCAAGGAACTGGCGAGCAAAGAAAACAGAATGAAAAGAACGAGTAAGAATGAAATGGATTGTCTATGTGCTGGTGGCGACGATGTATGGAAGGGGTACACGCGTGGTTTTAGTGGGGTGGTTCCTACACACCCAGGGTACGCTGGAGTCCATAACGGATTTCCCCTCTTAGAAAACTTAAAGTCTAACATAATACCACTTAAAACTGGCCATTAATTAAACCGGTCAATAGTACACAATTTACTGTAATTCGTGAACTTATCCAAAACACGTGTACCTTTATACTAGACATTTATCATTAATGAATGTTTTTTACATATAAAACTAATGTTTTAATAGTGAAAAAGTGTTATTGAATTTAATTTGAACAGACTTAAATACACCATGCACGATAAAGCGGATAAAAATAATATTCTGAGAATTTACCAGGATTAACAATATAATATTGTGTGCGGCAGTTAGCGGGTAATGGAATTGTCAGAGTTTAATACCATTGTCAGTGCTTACTGTGTGTCCTATATCGAGAATGTATAGGCGAAATTAATTATTCAGTACAACTGTAATATATTTAATTTTATTACGCTTTGCATAGCGATATATAGCGTTGCAATTAGTTACGCTCTATGCCACTGTTCAATGCAACGTACTTACGCAATAATAATAATAATAACAACAACAACAACAACAACAACAACAATAATTTTAATTAAACCGATACTGCAATTGTGTATCTCTTTAATTAGTTTTTCAAAAGTTTTAACCGTTTCTCCGACCGTTTCCTCGTTTAGTTATATAATCGTTCGCCGAGAAGCCAACAACAGCTGCAGGCAGATGAAAAGGACGCCTCAATTTAATACAAAAAATGATTACGGAAATGTAGGATAATGTTCTATGAAAGCAAGTCTCTACATGTTACCCTAGGCGGTATGCGTGTCCTCCGACTATTATGAACGATCGGCTGATCTTTGAGACAACTGAAGTCAAGTACATCGTATCACTATTTGACAGACGACTCATCTAGAGGGTTTACGTCACCAAGAAACGGAACAGACTTCATCATATTATCGTAAAGTCATCAGTACAAGGACTGGTTGGCTGCGGCTCTACATTTATTTCTATCTTACGCCAAGTATTTCAACTCTCTGTAGCTCTGTCTATGGAGGTCTTACTTTACTCGCGTCATGTACTTAAACGTGGCCCACCGCTTAATTTCTGCTCTCAGAAGAACTTTTAATGATGTATTTTATTAGTCTATAATACCTTAATAATATCCAGTCATTTTGTCTCTTAAGTAAGATGTAGACTTAAGAATGAAATATATGTACTGGCTCACCGGAAGAAATTCGTTGCTTTTATTACAATACAAAATACTCTTTTAAAAGAGCATAATAAATACTATTTGCCTAATGGTTGTGGACACAGAAATTTGCAAGCAATGAATACAATTCAGCGCTTCGGTCCAAGACTCTCCGAGATATGCTTAACGCTCTGTGGTTTGTTTCAAAGTGAAACAAGTGATTACTTAGAAGGCCATAAAAAAACAAAATAAATCAGCAAATCATCTCGGAAAAAATTAGTTAAGAACTAATGGTGGAACCTCGCTAAAAAAGAGTAAAGAAGAAATGAAATGCAAAGGGATGACTCCGATAGCGGCCTTTCTCTCCACACATCTTTAATGAATTATAATTTTATACGATTAGCTCATAGACTGTAAAATTTTTAACTGATGTAGCAGTCTGCTTACGTATCTGCGCTTACATAGCCGGATTCCGTTACTCCTGAGCTCTTGAAACTCCCCGCACCGAGTGCAGGACGTGATTGATGTTTCGTACAGCGTAGCATGTCAGTGAATTTACTTAGGCCTACTATTTTTTGTCCACGAATTTGTAAGTACAGACGAATAAATAAAGAAAAACAAACGTGACGTTTAATCAGGCAGCGCCAGTCGAGGAGGTGAAAACTGATGGTTAAGCTCTAAGTGACGTGAACAAGCGAAATATTTAACTATAAAATAATAATAAATATTGGAGAAATTTAAGAAACTGTCAGTCGAATAAGACCTGAATGGACTTCTTTCTTAAATATAAACAATATTATGTAGACTAACAGATTGCTCATCATCACCTCCACTTCACGTTTTAGGAGTTGTTTCCCGTTACGGTTCCCATCTTTTTCTCGGTCGATCTATTCCTATTTCCGAAGCTTCTGTGGGAACTGAGAGTAAGTGACATATTCCTCTGTATAGGTTGACGATCTTGTAAGAGACTAGGCACTGCCAGTTTTAGGCCTCTTATCCTACCTGTTTACTTTCCGGGAATACCTCCCGTAGGTAAAGTGTTCTGATTTTGCGGCTCCAGAAACTCGCCGTACACCCTCTCCTGTCTGGTACGTGACGCACACCCATCGTATACCACTCACATCTTCGAGGACGTAGGAATAGGATTCGGTGGCAGAGGTGTTAACAACAGTGGGCATTTCCCAGAGTTTTCTTGTTATTCAGGTTTTGGTCATCTGCGTAATCTCCAAGATCCGTTAATCGCCCGTTGACCTCCAAATTGGTTCAGTTCATCAACATCTGTAAAAATGGAATAGGAATATGAACAGCGTAACTCAGCCGGATTGGAAATACATGTATCAGTGTTGGGGAAAAGAAAGATTAGCAATCATGAAAGAGGAAAATACTAAATACAAAGGCATACATAGGCGAATATATAGGATTCTGTTACTCCTGAGCTCTTGACACTCCCCGGGAGTGTAGTAGTTGTTAAATAACTAAAGAAAATTTCTTATTTTAACTAAGCGAAGTTTATCTTTATCCGTTATCATGCATACTAAGGTAAAGAGACCATTCAATTGAAGTTAAACATACCATTAAATGCCCGACACCCTCATCACCCTCCTGTTTATATGCTATTGATATAAGACGTACGCGCGCGCGTGATTATACATAAAACCGATACAATGGGATACAAATCTACTATGACAAGTTGACCTTTTTGTTATCATTGATTAAATTTGACATTTATTGCAATGTAATAATACAACACCATAATAAACCACTTGACAAGAATCAGGTGATACAATTAGTAAAATCAGGAATTTAATAAGAACGTATTATCTATTATAAATATGTTCATAGTCTTCGTACCTACAATATCGCTAGAGGAAGACATTTTTTTTTCATGTTGTGGTCTAATACAATTTCCTAATTTTCTGTCTCCGCTTCGAGCTCGTAATTCCACTTACAGTGTACTTTCTCTTAGGGAACTAGAAAATGTTATTGAAAATTTTTTAAATAATAGAACTATTTACAGTACTGGATAATAGCTTAAAAAGAAAACACTGTCGCTTGTGATTCGTGTGTGTTGAACATAATTATAGTGAGATACGAATGGACAGTGATGGTGCAAAGGTGAGCGTGTCTCGGCAGCCCGTGGCCGAACAAGTGTAGAAGTAAAACTCTCAAGAGCCGACAGCTGTGCTTGTTTACGGAGACTGGAAGTGGAGGAAGTCTGCTGTCTGCTCTGTTTGTCTCCAGTTTGCAAACAACCTCGTCTTGTCACAATATTTACTTTACTACCCTATATCAACAATATTCCTCAGGGAAATTAATTCCCAGCCATCCTTCTCCCCTACGTAACAAAACTTCCAAATAAGTTCCACCTCCCCCCCTCGATGAGGTAAGCAGAAATAAAACAAGTGTTTGGTCATTTAATATTAATAATCATTTATTACTGCGCTGAGCAGTCGATACTGACCCCCTCCTCCCGGCAAATTACATTACGACTGTGTTACGCGGAGCGTGTCTGTAAAGCGTCCATCGAGGGTTACGAACCAGAAGTGTTTACGTATGTCGGAAAATATTTGCGTTTGTTACTTTAAAAATTAAAACATTTAATGAGTGATAATACATTTTTCGTGTGCAGAGTTTAATCTTCTCTTATTTTTGGTTTTCCAAGTGTTGAAGTTGACATCCGTGGTGTTTTCTTCAACCGCACTTGTGACAGTCGTGCATTACACTGGTGGCAACATACACAACTCTTAAATAATTGGCTACAAAAATGTCACATTTAAGGAACATTGTGAGCCTGTATAATTTATGTAATCAGTTATCCAATATCGCCATTGTCAACATGGTAAAGGCAGCCTCCGAAGACTACCGCAAACGCAGTGGTAGAAGGAAGCTTTCGATAACGGACTATTGCTTCACCACCCAGAAAACCTGACAAAAACTTATTTATCATTATCACAACTTTCCGAGTTTTTAGGCCGTGGTCTAAGTTGTTTATGTTTTTCGCCAGAAGTTTCGTCCATACCGATGATGGACATCATCAGTGGCGATGCAACACAGATTACAACACGCGCGAAGGAATACGAACACAGAATAAAAAATTTGAATTAAAAAACTTACTTGAATATTTAGTTGTTGAGAAGATACTACTTTTGAGTATATTTACCAGAATTGTATTTTTTGTTTTGTAATAATATACTCTGATATACCACCAGACTGGCAATCACTTAATGTGAGAATTGTATTTTTTCAACCATGAAATGAGTTGTCATAAAAACAAAACAAAAAATCATTGTGAAATTGTTACGTTTAATCATAATAACTATGAATAGTTATAAATTGAAATATACAACTAATAAATATATAATAATAACTAATAATAATAATAATAATAATAATAATAATAATAATGAGAACAACTAATAATTAATAAATACAGATTCTTTGTAGGAAGCTCCCTAAGCTACAGAACTCCCACTATTTTGAACTAAATATATTTATTATTAAGTCAGATAATTTTTTAAATTATCAGAAAAATTACGAAAACCTCGACTACACTATTTTTTGTTAAATAACAATTTTCAAGCATACAATCATATAATAAACACTAAATGCTCCGAACTACTGCCCTGGATTTTGTAGTTAAATTTATAACCATAATGCCTAAATGAAAAATAATTTAATCCTAGCTTCTTTAAGTTCATATATGTTACCATAGTTAATCTAATAATCTTACCTATATTATCTACCCAGTTTTTGGGCCCTGGCCTCCAACATGAAGAAATATCCATAACTTAATATTATATTCAGATTCTGGTTAAAAGTCCTTTTTATTTGATACACCATATATATCTTTGCGATTTTATCAAAATTTTGCCCCCTCACATATTTGCCTTCCACCCCGTAATTTTGGGGATAGTCAATCTCAAAAACAATAGGGCAGGTTAAACAACTCAAATTTCAATTGGCCATTCTCTGTAGAATGGCCAGTCTTGGACTGAAAAAGGAGCCAACACTTTTTTTTAAGGAGCCAACATATATGAACAATAAAAGAAAACAGAAAGAGATGGTGCTATCGTCTTGGAACAATGCTTCAGACAGATTTCCAGTGGCAAAACTAGAATATAAGGAAAAGAAGAAGAGAGTTTTATGTTGGCCGGAAACGCTAGGGCCCGAAGCAGACTTAGTGAAACCTATACCTTCTATGTGGATACGAAATTGAGATGAACCGAACGTCCGATAATCCTAACATTCTAAGCGAATTGTGCTAAATAAAATTACAAATAAAATGAAACACAGACCTGCGTAAATCAATAAATAGAGTTTAATAAATTTTAAATAAATTAATCGCCAAAATAAAAAGTAATTTAATGGGCCTATTTTCTCCAAGTAAACGTTTACCCAGTTTTCTCAACTATTTGTACATGGAATGACTTCAAATTTTTACAACTTGTTTATTAATATGTTTTTCAGTCACAGGTGGACCACTTTTTAGATATCTTTATTTACAATTTAAAAAAAAATTTTTAATAATTTAAGATATCTTAAATTAAAAAAAAAAATGTCTTTTATTCATTACTTAGATGATCCTATCAGTAGATGTATTTCTTTCTTCGTATTGTTTAAATTAGCAGCCATCCTTACTATTTCTTTTATGAATTTGCTAACTGCTATAATTTTTTTTTTTTTTTTTTTTTTTTTGTTCGACTAAGCTTTTCGTCATTACTGACATCTTCAGGTCTTAAACAACGATGTATTTCTACCAGAGAAAACTCTGATACAAATTTGAAACAGATCGGTCCACTGGGAAAATGGGTCTTTTACATGACAAAATTAATTTAAAGGAAAACGCAATTAAATATAATTGTTAAATGCTGTTAAAAAGTAATTATGTTTTTACACTGACCGAATGGTCGCTCAGCACTGGGTAGAACATTTGATTAATACTTGAATATAATAAATAAACACTTGGTATAGTTCTACAGATAATTTTTATTTTCCTTACAATTGTTTCACCAGTTAGAGCAGCTTCAGAGGTTGGGTTTGAACTCATTTCAAACAGTTCAAATCCAATCTCTGAAGCTGCCGGAACTGGTGAAATAATTGTAAGGAAAATAAAGATTATCTGTAGGACCATACCAATGTTTATTTATTAAATTCAAGTATTAATTATGTTTTATTTTACTCGCATTTGGCCCATTCCACTCCCATAAGAGCTTCAGTTGTAACAGATGAAAATTTCTTTTCCCTACGTTTTTTCAACTAAAAAAAATCCCTTTAAGTTCATTCATAACTATTATGAAAATAATACACAAACAATAGAATATAACGATCCACAAACTGGCAAAAAGCACTATTTCACACCTCAAATCAAAATTAAAAACAAACTAACTGGCACTCATAACCTTTCTAGTAATTTTTGATACCACATGTAAACAGACAGTGTCACCAGAGTTCAAATAAAGACATTATTATCCATATTCGAGTATGGATAAACGTTAATAAAACCACTTAAAAATGTGTTCGTTTTTATAGTTTCTAAGGTAACGAAATAACGACAATGACTAACAAAACATCATAAACATTTTCTATCCATCAGAATGAAGTAAAAAAAGCTTAAAATAATGCGAAGTCTATAGAATATCGATAAATCGAAAACTAAATTTGATCGATGACCAAAATTGATTACCAACTCTATTAAACTAAAGAACAAACAAAGAAGTGCGTAATTTAACAATGAATTATTTTGAATGAATGAAATAATTTTGTTAAACTTACTCTCGCGTGTGATAATCCAAAGAATTTTTTCCAGATTTACAAAGAACTACTTTAATCGTTACGTGAATTGTCCATTATAGAATTTACATAATAACGCAGTTAGAATGGGTAAACACCTGAAGAATTAAAATGCTACATTTTAAAATGTACAGTCACCTAATAGGCAAATACTAAATGCTTTTTTATGAATGCTAGTCTAATTACCTTGGCTACCAAAATAATTGTCTTAGGGTTATTGCACTTTAAAGTTTTTGACGTAGAATACGTCTTACCTTTCAGGCCAGCAATAGGCACCCCCAACCAGAAAATCGAGCATTACTTTTCACGTCACGTTTGAAATTGAAATATTATCTAAACGACAAAAGATTCACGCTTATACGAGGTACCATTCGACAGATACAGGAACAAAGATATTAAATAGCACAATATAAGCGGGCTATTGCATCATCCAGCGCGAGGTGAGCGGGGGGAGAAATAGAAATGTTTTGCGCCGCTCGGCGCGCACTAAAATTAGTATTCTCCGGTTTCCGATGCGATAGAACGTTGAGTGAGGTGTCGTTAAAATTGCCTCATCGAGTACTATCTACATAGCGTACCGTAATAGCGGTCATATTATTAAGAGGTTTGAATAATCGTAATTCAAGTTGTGTTCGGACAAAATGTCGCGGTATATGGATGCTAAACGTGGTCAAAAGTATCGAAAACGCATACAGGAGAGTAGAGAAAACCATGGCGAATTCAAAAACCCAAAATAACCAATGCCGAACGTCAGAGGATTTACCGACAACGCTTAAAAGACAAGGAAATAAATATTGAAGTCGTGTTGGATGAGGAAGAGCGCCCGACTTCGCAAGTGTATCAGCCGATCGAATTCAGCAAAACGTGGCAGTTAGCTACAAAGCACATCCACAAAACATTTTTTAATAATGAATTTGGACACGCGTGTGACGTTTGTGACAGACTGTGGTTCCAGATGGACGTAAAAATAGTGGCTGTTAAAGTGATGCCGTTGCTTAAGCGCGAGATTCCCAATGATGAGATCACAAAGTTCCGACTATGCAATTACTGCCGTACGAATTTGTCTAAGGGCAAAATACCACCGATGTAGAGATCAAACGGGTTTAAGTATCCGCCGAAGACAGATTTGCCGCCCCTAGACCTGATAACTGAGAGGCTTGTTATCACGGTACGGGAAGCACGGCTCCGATGGTGAAGCAAATTCGAGACGAATATTCCAGATTGCTACGACACCGGTTGGCTACGAAAACACAGCAAGTGCGATGTTTCACGTCCCGCCACGAGGTGGATGACGAAGAGGATAGTGGAAGAAAGAAAGCGCGATCACGGTTATAATCACCAACATTAACGCCCAGAGTTTGGTCGCACACGCTGCTGACATCGCATCCGATAGTCAACTTCTAAAGTCGGACTATCTCGCGATTACGGAAACGTGGATGGATTTAGACAACCCGGTTCAATTGTAAGGCTTCGAATTGAAGGAGCAAAGAGACAACGGTTCGCAGTCAGTGTCGCCCAACAATAGAAAGCGACGACGGACGGCCGGAGGTGTCGCAATTTATAGAAATATACGCAGTCCCACCGAACGTCGAGTGATTGACATCAACTTGAACAACAAGAAACGAATGATCGATACCGATGTTGGAGACATGTGTCTTGTGGACATCACGCTAAATGGGAAATCGAGATTCGTACTCGGGTGCGCTTACATCCACCCGAACGTCACAATTTCCAATCTCAAGATGTTTCTATTCGGTAATATGATTAAATATTCTGAAATAACGAAGAAAATATTTGATGATGTGAGCGTAGACACCGAAATGCCAATGGTGATCATGGGGGATTTCAACGTCGACGCACAGACTAATTTACCTGCGCTGGACTTCATGAAGGAACAATTCAATTTAGACCACGTGCCGTCGCCACCGACTACGCTGGGTAACACCACCATCGATTTGACTTTCACCAGAAACATCAGCGTTGATATCTTACCTTATATCAGCTACTTCTCCTATCATAGGCCCATTATAAATAAAGTCTTGCTTGAACCAACTAATTAACTTGTGTGACGATTTTGCAAATAAAATTTTGTACTTTGTAAAACTAAATATGTGTTTGTTCATTTTATTCATAACACATTAGCAACCCTAAAGCACACAGACGTATTCTACGCTCTGAAGATTTGCGACCGTGGCTCCGACACAGCCCCAGCCGACTTTTTTTTTCTTTAACATTAATTAAATTTTATACATGATTGTATTTAATAACTTTTCCATGATTCCGTTGTGGGAATGCTACACGTTCGATAACCAGAAACTCCTTTGGTCCCATTTAGTCAAGGATCTACTGTAATAATTATTGTTTGGGTTCTGATAAAGTTAAACTATTGATAGCATTATTAGCGACTCCAGTGTTAATTAGTTAATCAAACGGTGTTGCGATTTGTTCATTAAAAATTTTCCCTTCACTGTGTTTTTGTTTAATGAATTAAGAAAAATTCAAATCTTTATTGGTAATAAAAGAAAGGCCGTTGCAGAATATGAACATTACAGACAAACTATACTGTACACCACTAAAGCTAGAGCTCTTCCGTAAAACTATTCTCTGAGTAAATAAAACTCATTAAAATCTTTTTGTTAGTGTAATTAGTAGTAATTATCGGTAAAAGAAATTAAAAACTTTAATTACGGTAATTGCTGTACCGTTAAAGTTTTGTCTCTTGGTGAACACAGATACAAAAATATTTCCATGACCACATGGGGGGGGGGGGTAACTTTAACATTTAAACTTTTGTACCGAACGCTAATGGAATCAAATTATTGTGTAAACGTTTCATTGTTAATGGCCATTTTCTAACAACGACGTTTAGCAGCCCACGGATTTCGTAGAAGGAGTTAATGTTTTGATTCTATGAAAGTTCCATTTAGCATTTTGATTTCGTGGTTATTAATTACAGGTGGCAATGCGATTCGAACTTGATTTTTCGTAACGAGCGAAAATAATCTGGTGTTTTATACGGTAATTTCTTCTCCCTCCCCCCATTAACGTTATTGGATACCAGCGACCGGTAGTCTTGCCTAGCGCACATTTCCGCCTGTACCATGTGCAAGCGTGAGGAGCTTATAATTTGAGACCAAAACGCGTCGAATAACAATTGCTATTGATCTGATATTTGTCGTTAATTTCTCAAACGGTTACACGTTTTGTACTCAGTGTAATGTGAAAAACGGTTGAAGCGATACTAATTCAATCTTGACAGCCTTTTGTAAAACAAATTACTAGGGTATATCTCTGTACATTTTTTTAAATCAATTGATAGTCCTACATAAATAATATGTTTGTTTAACCTCTAACAAAATGTAATGTCAATAAATGTTTATTATAATTATAATTACAATAATTATTACTAAATAACTGATTTATTTTTCTCAATAAGAAGCTTTATCAGTTTTCATACAGTTGCATAAAATTTTGAACGCTCTCTTCTGATGTCATTTATAAAGAATTACAAAAAATAAACTCTACAACTTATAAACACATGAAAAACAAGAAATTACTTGTATAAAATTATAGTTTAGTCAAATATGACGAAAGGTTTACGACAGAAGAAATTATTAGAAATGATGAAGAAGAAAGTCAGGAATTTACTTTAAATGGTCATTTCATAGTCGCTCGAAGCAAACGTTAAACAGGTAGCCCTTTTGCTTGTGAAAAATACGATCTCAAATAACATCAGTCTACTCAAGACAGGTGGAAGTAAACCAATCTTTGAATTGTTGGGCCATTAAAAGTTTGAAAAGGAGAGCGCAGTACAATTACTGACTTATGATTCAGTCACGATTCCACTGAAGTTTTAATAAACAGCGCGCATCGTGTACGAACTTTCATCGTTTAAACTGTGATTTGGCAAGGACTGTCTACACATGTCGAATAGTTTCCATAGTCTTCTACGCAGATGGACGACCTGTTAATCTACAGCAATCGTTACTGCTATTCAGACCCGATTATGCGCAAACAGTATTATCGACTAGAAACTCGCACTCACACAGGTGTCGATCGATGAATATCCTGCCAGTTTGTTTGTAAACATAAATCGGTGGTTTAAAAATAATAAAGCGTTTTTTTATTATTTTTTTTTAATAAAAATAAGTACGTACGCAGAAGACGCAATTGAAAGAGAAGTTTTTCGGGCAAAAGTGTTAAAAATGGAAGGAGTCTAGGGTAGGAGAGAGAAAAACGCAGGTTCAAAGTGGACTGAAGACAGGAAGAAGAGACATAGTGAAAAGATGAAAGAATACTGGAGAAAAAGGAAAGAACAAGGAATAAAGAATTGACATTGGCATGTGGTCCTCAGATAGCCGATACAAATAGAAAAAAAATAAGTACGTATGTTTAAAATAATTTAACAAATTTCATTAGCATTATTCACAGTATTAACTCACAACGCTGGCGTCCACGTTGTAGTTATCACAAGTTACCAAGTTAAAAGTTATCAGTGACAAACAGCATATTGTAAAACAATCACTCGGTGTATCCCTGAAATATTTAAATTATTTCCATCGGTGTCATATTGTAAGCCACTGCATTCACACCGAATAATTTTTGGTAAATTACAAAACTAATTACAATTCTAGGTTGGCAGATCACAATCAAAATTTAAAAAAATCACAGTCATAGAACAACACAGTATACAAATATTTCGGTAATGTATGTTTAATTACATACCACTGGAAACTGGCTTAACGTAGTTTAATATAAATTATCAGTATAAATTTACACTGAAGTAGGATTTTGAGAGACAGGCAACGTTTATTGTTCTATATTAAACTGGATCTGTACGGAATAGTAAGTTATTTACGTTGTAATAATTATGTAATACAAGCGACTACTGTATGGAAACAAGTGGCTAAAACTTAAACGAAAAACTTAAAGTAAATTCCTGACTTTCTTCTTAATAATTTCTAATAGAAACATTTCTTCTGTCGTAAATCTTTCATTATATTTCACTAAACTATAATTTGTTACAAGTAATTTCTTGTTTTTCATGTGTTTATAAGTTGTAGATTTTATTTTTTGTAATTCTTTACAAATGACATCAGAAGAGAGCATTCAAAACTTGATTTAAATGTATGAAAACTGAAAAAACTTCTTATTGAGAAAAATAAATTAACTGTTTAGTAACAATTATTGTAATTGTAATTAAAATAAACATTTTTGACATTAAATTTTGTTACAGATTAATCAAACATATTATTTATATAGGCCTATGAATTTATTAAAAAAACATGTTTACATCTATAACGTATAGAGACATAGTAATTTTTTTTAAAAAAGACTGCCAAGATCGAATTAGTATCCCTTCAACCGTGAATATCTATTCGTTCCTTCATTAAGCCACAAATTTATTTGTTATAATTACTCAGTTCCTTAATTTAAATTACAATTAGTGAATAAGTGTTTCTACATTCTTTGTTAAAATTTGGCAAAAAGTTATAATATATACTTTTTTCACCAACTTTGTCACTACTTATTGCCACACTGCTAAACACTTCGTACGAAAGACTTATTAACAAACATATTGATATCTTTGCTGACAATTATTACACTTTCAATACTTCATTATTTACTTACGGATTTTACAATATGTGTTTTCAAGTCAATAAAGATCGGGAAGGAAGTACTGTGTTTATATTTTTTATGGAGGGCCACTAAATAAAAACCATAAGACTTGGATTATTTCGAAAGCTTTACCAAATCGAAAGTTCGCGTTCATTATATCTTTTATTAAATAAAATTAAAGTGAGTGGAATGAATTATTAGAAATAAAGATTATTTCGTGTACTAGGTAACTAGACGTCGATTGGAAAATCATCTCTCTACCTAGAATCAGAACCCTTTCAAATGTCGGATAGATGCTGGAAGAATTAGAGAATGACAGACGATTACAGACAGGCAGAGAGAATGAGATTAGAGAGAGAAAAGAGACAGTTAGCGTGACAGAGGATGGGAAAACCGGCGATAGTGTGCGCTGTATTAGACAGTAAACACTAATGTGTGGGGACAGATAATGATTAGCTTTGCTTTGGGGGAAAGTCACAAATTGTCTGACGAGGTAACATTTGTTAGGTAGGGCGACCGGGTGATTACTGCAGATTTCCTGCAGTTAACAGACGTGGACAGCCTGCTAACGTAATTGAACAAAGAAAAAATTAAAGCGAGAAACGGTGACAGACAACTGGAGGGAGTGAGAAGACCGAGTTGGACAGGTTGTGTCGATTAAACATCCGGTTCGGGATAATAGAGTCGTAACGATTACATTGTGTAGTGCTATTATAACATGTTATTGGGTAAAGGAAAGTATAAATAAAAACAAATCTAAAAATAGTTATAAGTTGTACAAGGAGAAGTCCAGGCAAGTGTGGTCAGCACGATCTCTTTCCAGGTGGTTTAATATACTATCACTGAATCGCGTTCATCATCGGTTAAATGGATCTCAGGATTGATTAAAATTTGCCCGTAACGAAAGTAAAGTAAGGTAGGCGAAAAGAGTAAAATAAATACTGAACTAAAAAACTGAGTCAGATAAACATTTCAAATACACGGTTAGCATTTACTAATTAGTCTCTGTGGATGGAAGATCCACCGACAACATTACACCTAAATACAGTATATTGAGAGGACTTTTACGGTCCGTGCCACTATAGTGTTAAAAGGTTCGGCAGTGTTGTTGTGCGCTAAACATTTCGGAGGCTCCCAGAGCAGTCACCTTCGTTGCCTAGAACTTCGTGTTCACGTCCCAAACGACTGGAAACACGGCCGAATAGGTCGGAACCTTGTAACAACTAGAATATTATACATAATTAGGTAAGTAACATTTGACTCCAAACGAAGAAAACTCTCAATTTTCTTTCGTGTAGGCAGCCGTTCTCAACATGGTGCTCGCGAGCACTGTAGTGCTCGCGTAACTAAAAATGATGCTCATCATGGATGTATATAAAAGTGCTCGCGAGCAACAGTGACCCCTAATTTTCAATTATGAACTATATAGCACGGCCGTACAGCTGTTATCCACCAACAACGGAGTATAGCAGAATACTGTTTGGAAACCTTTGTTACTTCTAAGAGCACTACTTGCAATGGTTTCCGGAATTGTCCGTAGTTGACAAGCCGATACCGACTCTATTGTTTGGAGCTTTAAAAGGCAGAGACAGCCTACGAGGGGTTTATTACTGTAGGCGCCAGGTTGTCTCATCTTGTAAATGGGCTGTTAAACACGTACTAGTACCCTCAAAAGAACCGGTTATTCAAAATATTTTAATTTTATTGCCTCTGAAATCCCTAAACTTGGCAGCTTTAAGTACGTTCTCACAGAAATAGTCACGTAGCATTTTACACTTAGCTCAACCAATCAATTTTCAGATTTTAAATAGAAATTTCGAAATTTGCCAATGAGACTTTAAGAGCAGCTACTACCATAGAGGTGATAGAGGTGATGAACTGGGTGAGAAACCGTCCGGCTGGAAAAGAGAGATAGAGGTGATATACCATATAGATAGAGGTGATGAACTGGCTGAGAAACCGTCCGGCTGGAAAAGAGAGATGGAATCACGTAGGGGTCATTTCTGTACTTGTTTGCCTCTAACGCTGAACTGACGCTGAATCAGCTGATCAGCGCGAGTTCCACTCTCGCGCATGCATCAGTAGACAAGGATAGAAATGACCTCTATGAATGTTTCTGCGTGGACATTTCCACTTACACGAGCGCCTATACTTTGCCCCCTCTATCTATATACCTCTATGGCCACTACTCTCCTCCCATCCCGTTTGAGGGCACGGAAAGCAGAAATTAGATGTGTTGTTGATTTATCAGTTTTATTTAGATTGTGACTGGAGTGACATAGTGTAGCGGTGTACATCAGTTTTGTGACGTATTTTGGTTGTAGTATTGCTGTTCTGTTATTTGTGAAATATGAGTAATTATTGTCAGTTTGCAATTTTCCTTTCGCCTCGAAGTGTGTTGTGAACGTACTTAAAAAAAGAGAAAAAAAGAAAAAAATAGGATAAAATTAGTAATACGAAAAACGTTAGACATGATAATTAATACGACTAGTGAAGAATCGATACCTAAGTTACCTTCTTCATCAACCCAAGATTCCAACAAAAGTAGCGAAGCAAAAAGAAAGAAACTGTATTCCTTTCAAGGTAACTGGGAGACAGATTTTTTGGTGGTCACTAATGAAGAGAATACCGGAGTTATTTGCGTTTTGTGTCATGCACCTTTATCGGGTTTCAGAAAAGCAAATTGTCAAAGACATTATGAAACTCATCATAGTGCGTTTTCTGATCAATATCTCACGGAATCAGATGCAAGGATACATAAAATCAAAGAGTTAAAATCACAACTCCAACGTCAACAGAAGTCTTTTTCATTTAATGTTAATAGTTCTGTTAACAAACTTTCAACCGAAGTGTCTGTATCTGTGTCTCATAAACTTGTTCAGCATGGGATGCCATTTACAAGTGGAGAAATTGTGAAGGAATGCACAGATTCCGCAGTGACAACTCTCGCTGAAAGTATACCTGAGAAATACAGAAGTGCTTTGATTAATGCGGCAAAAAATGTGCCACTTAGTGACACTGTTGCCAGGCGCGTTGACCTCATCGCGGTTCAATTTAAACAAAAAGCACTCCAGAAACTTTCTGAATGTAGTTATTTTTCTCTTGCTGTTGACGAATCAACAGACATTGCTTCTGTAGCACAATTGGCATGCTTTGTACGTTGTATAGATAATGTGGAAATTGTAGAAGATTTCTTTTTAACAATTTTACCGCTCCCGAGTACAACTACGGGGCAAGACATTTACAACGCTGTCGCGAATTTCCTGAAACCTAATGGCATTGACTTATCAAAGCTCGTGTGTGTGGTTACTGATGGCGCACCTTCCATGGTAGGTAAAAGTAAAGGATTTGTCGCTCTTCTGAAAAATGATGAACATTTTCCTCCCTTTGTTCACTATCATTGTTTAATTCACGTTGAAAACTTAGCCAGTCATCTTATATCTGTTCCTGAAATTTCAGAACAGTTAAAACTGATAGTTAAGTTGATCAACATTTTGGTTTCTAAACCCCTGAATAAAAGCTTACTAAAAGTCTTCTTGCATGATTTATCAGCGCCACATTCAGAAGTAATCCTACATGCGGATGTTCGTTGGCTAAGTCGCGGGGAAGCAATTACAAGGGTCTGGAATGTTTTCGAAGAATTTCCAGAAATATTCGGGGATGATTCCAAGATCAATCTTGCTTTCATGGTAGACCTATTTCAATATCTCACCGAGCCGAAAAAACGTCTTCAGGGTCAGAAAAACACAATTTGTGAACTGAAAGAAATTATATTTTCCTTTCGATCAAAGTTACAAAGATTCCTCGGGACGGCAAATAAAAATTACTTGGTTCATTTTCCTGAACTGGCACATACACTCTCGAGTCTGGGTCGTCCCCACTCGGAGTGTCCTAAAATTGTCGTTCTGGCAATTCAAGATCTGTTGAAAGAGTTTGCTACACGTTTTCGTGTACTCGAAGAAAGTGAGCCGTTGTTTAATATGGTGCTCAATCCATTTCAATTCAATGTGGACTCTCTCAGAAAAATTCAGATTATTCAACAGCACAATCTTGCTCGCGCGGAACTTGAATTATTAGAGCTCCAGTCCTCTCAAGCCTTAAAATATCTTTTCGAAAAGGAAAGGATCACAGATTTCTGGGGTGCAAATGACACAATGAAATTTCCGACATTGCGAAATGCTTCTCTCAAATGCTTGGCGATGTTTGGGACAACCTACCTGTGTGAAAAATGTTTTTCATTAATGAAATACATCAAGAACAAAGCACGATCAAGATTAAATGACTCACATTTGGATGACTGTTTACGTGTGGCTGCAAGCGACTTCTTCTTAGATATTAGTTGGACGGTAGCGCAATGATTTTATTTTCTAGGTTGGCTAATCTGATTTATATCGCGCATCAATTTTTGCGTGGTTGAACTTTGCACAGTGCACATTCAGTTTTCTCGGCGTTCGGTTCGCCGAACTCTTCTCTGTCAATTAGTGTCGACATTAAATGTAGGCTTTAGGCCCTTACATTCTCGCTTATGGCCAACTAGCGCCATAATTAACTTCTTATTCTCGGTTATGGCCGACTAGGCTCTCTTCATGTTCAACTAAATTCGTATTAACTTGCAACATGCAGTATTAGCCAGCCTCATTCAAATTTACATCTGTAATGTGATTATTTAAATATTAAACTTATTCGTATACAGTCCATTTCTCGTTATTTCTTAATTCAGAATAATTCATTTACACATTATCTCAATCACTATGGAAGACCAGCCAGCAGAATATTTAAACCAAGAAGAATACATTTAGCCCACTCGGGCCCAATTAACTATCACTTCCTGTCCACGCTTGTGGAACATTATTTTATTCAACAGTTTCGGTCCACTTGGACCGGGACTAATCATTAGTGAAATTCTGAGTAACATTCAGGCCCAAGGATCTCATTAGCCTGGTGAGTGTATTTATTATTATTATTATTAAATTTTCATGGTGCTCTCCCACTTGCCTCGGATTATGAAAGGTGCTCTCAATCACAAAAAGATTGAGAATCCCTGGTGTAGAGCGTGGTTATGTATGGCTCTGAATCATGCAAATGGAGAAAGGGAAAGAACGATTAGAAGATTCTGAACCAGTCTGTTAGAGGATAATGCAGAGGAGTGGATAGGAAGATACAGGGGCGCATTTACGGAAGGGAACGAACGTGACCCCCCCCACAGAATGAACAAAGTTGACGAATTATTGTTGATCTCTAATTTTTAGACTGTTTTATAATTTTTTCAGCTAACCTGTGCAAAAAGGTTTATTATACAGCATAGGAAATTGGGGGTTCTGGCTCACAAAGGAATGCCGCCTTCTTAAAAAACACTAAAAAAACACTAAAAAACATGATCTCAGAGATGACGCCGCCACCGCTGGACCCGCAGCATCCCGATGGACCACAGCACCGCGAATTTCCGCGAATAAATTTTTTTATTTTTTTAATTTTATTTTTTTTTATTTTTTTAATTAAATTGATTTGGTGGGATGATGTTCAATGGACCACCAGCATCCGTGAATATAATTTTTTTATTTTTTTAAGAAAGCTGATTTGCATATCAGTGGGTGGTGTTGGGTGGGAGGTTGTTTTTTTTTTTTTCATATCAGTGGGTGGGGGGTGGTTCCAACTCGAAGCATTATAGTGTATACTAAAATATATGATCAGGTGTACCAACCTTTGCATGAGTTCAAATTTGTTGTGTGTTATAATGTATATTAAATCTATATGATCAGGTGTACCAACCTCTGTAGTATTATTATAGTGTATACATATTTTATATGAGCAGGTTTGTCAACAGTTTCTGTGGCGGGGGGAGGGAAATTCAAATATGTGTTATATTGTGTATGTATAGAGCAGATCTGTCAACATTTTTTTCTCTTCTGTGGTGGGAAATTCAAACTATATATGATCATAATTGGTACTCTCTCTCGCTCTCTCACACGTTGTGTATGTCTCTCTCTCTCTCTCTCTCTCTCTCGTTGTCAAACGTTATGCTCACCGGCATTATAGTGTATATTAAAATATATGATTAGGTGTACCAACCTTTACATGAGTTCAAATTTGTCGCGTGTTATAATGTATATTAAATCTATATGATCAGATGTACCAACCTCTGTATTATTCGTCCTCTCTCACTCTCTCTCTCTCTCTCTCTCTCTCTCTTGTTGTCAAACGTTATGCTCAAACTGTGGTCAGTACCGAGCGCATGTATATGAAATTAGAAAGTTTATATTTATTCGACAAATATTAACGTCCTCTCTCTCTCTCTCTCTCTCTCTCTCTCTCTCACTCTCACTTGTTTCAACTGTGTCAACAAATAGTAACGTCCTCTCTCTCTCTCTCTCTCTCTCTCTCTCTCTCTCTCTCACTTTCACACGTTTCAACTATGCAAGGTTTCATACCCTTTCTCCTGTCTCCCTCTCGTACATTGAGTAGTCGGTGTGATGAATAAATAATTTTAGTCCTCTCTCGTTGTCAAAACGTCGTCTTCATTTTCAATGTATTAAATAATTAATTAATAGTTTTATAATGCAGTCAGTGTGATTGATCCTTGTTAGAAATATATATATTTGGCGTCAATGAACTACTTACCTGTTATGTTGTTACAGACAATACTTCTGTTTTAAGGTTGCAGTTTACACACACACACATAGGTTCAGTAGTGTATAGCGAAATAAATTAAAATTATACACATCAGTGTGATTGATCCTTGTTAGAAATATATATATATTTGGCGTCAATGAACTACTTACCTGTTATGTTGTTACAGACAATACTTCTGTTTTAAGGTTGCAGTTTACACACACACACATAGGTTCAGTAGTGTATAGCGAAATAAATTAAAATTATACACACACACATGAAAACGGCGGCTGAAATTCATACAAATCTTCTGATGTAACAGTTCACAAAAAATAAATTAATTGTACACATGTTCAGAGGTGTAGAGTGAAATAAAATAAAGTCATAATTTTTTTAAATGATTAAATATATTTTAACATTCACAATATAAAATTCACAATTAAATAAATACATTATAAAATTGATATTTTTCGAAAGTTTATATATATATAATTGTGTGTCGTACTTTTAGAAGAAGCAACCTGCAACATAACAATACAACAACAACATTAAAATCATGTTAAATATCACACACACACAGATGCACACGCAACGCGCGCACATACAGACGCATACGCAACGTAATCACACACACACACACACACACACACACACACACACACACACACACACACACACACACACACACACACACACACACACACACACACACACACACACACACACACACACACACACACACACACACACACACACACACACACACACACGCATACGCATACGCAACGTAACCAAACACGCAACGCGCCCACACACAGACGCAAACGCAACGTACACACGTTTGGGTTACACCACACACACACACACACACACACACACACACACACACACACACGCACGCATACGCATACGCAACGTAACCAAACACGCAACGCGCCCACACACAGACGCAAACGCAACGTACACACGTTTGGGTTACACCGCACACACACACACACACACACACACACACACACACACACACACACACAGACGTACACGCACACATACGCAACGCGTCCACACACAGACGCAAACACAACGTAATCATATACATACATACAACATGTACATGTAGGACCAATAAACAGATAACAGATTTAAATATGCTATAGTCATTGTAAGACGTTACAATCATTGAAGTGTTTAATAAGTAAATTGTATGTATGTATATATCACTGAATAATAATAATATAATCGTTTGCTGCAACAGGTAAAGCAGTTACAAATAATTACATATAGGTTCAGAGGCGTATAGTGAAATAAATTAAAAATCCATTCATCAAAACTTTGTAAATTAGAATCTGCACTACATTCAAACATACGCACACACACAATGATAAAAAAATTGTTTATTAAAAGTAGTTTGTTACCTTAACGAGATACAATTTCCACATGCGCTGTCTGGTTCTTCATCCCTCGAAACACAAGATGTAGGTCGCTGGGATTTATATGACGGAGTTCTTCATCTGTAAAGACGTCAGCATACCTCTTAGGTAGATATACACGATAGCGGCGCTCACAATCTTCCAACGTTACAAGCACAGACTTCCCATATCGCGTGTCCACATGCAACATGTTAACGATCGGATACTGTTTGTCCACTGTTAATTCTGCACAACGTTTGTACTCAATAGCAGAAACTGCGTTGAATTTTGTGATAAACGACATTATTTATGAGAAGTGAAGACGTCTGTATCAAGCAAGGTGGAACCATACAATGTCAGAATATTCGCTACAAAGAAGACTAGTGAAAGTAATGATGGTGATGTGGTCATCAGGAAAGTTCACGTTCATCGCCCGAAGCTTTGCATGTACATACACACAGCCAGAATTAGCGCTGTTACAAAATATATATATTAGGAAAGTCAAGCCCACAGACTACTAGAAATAGTTATCGTTTGAAAAAAAAAAAAAAAGAAACCACACATTACGAACTAATATCGTTACAATAATAATAATACATAAACTTACGTTTACGGTCGTCCAAACTGAAGTATGGAGTGACAATAACTATAGATATCACAGTAAGAATTTTTGTTGTTGTTTTTAACAGGTGATGTTTTTCATCCCCTGAAGCTTTGTATGCAGAATTATGACTGTTACATAATATATATTAGGAAAGTCGTCAGAAATAGTTATTGCCTGCAGCAAGAATTTTTGTTGTTGTTGTTTTTAACAGGTGGTGTTTTTGCATGTACATACATGCAGAATTATGGTTGTTACATAATATATATTAGGAAAGTCGTCAGAAAAAGTTATCGCCTGCAGCAAGACTTTTTGTTGTTGTTTTTAACAGATGGTGTTTTTCATCCCCTGAAGCTTTGCATGTACATACATGTAGAATTATGGCTGTTACATAATATATATTAGGAAAGTCATCAGAAATAGTTATCGCCTGCAGCCATATACAAGTTTACCTAATGAAATTAACAATGCTATGAGACACTTACATTAAAAATGTTTGTATAACAGAAAAATCATTAATTATCCACTCTCTAAGTGCGTGCACATTATGGTTTGTACATAGTGTAGAAGAAGAATTGCAATGTGTAAGACATAACGCCCCAGGAATGTCTTTTGGTACGTCTTTTGGGCAACCAATGTCATCAAGATTTATTATATGATAATGAATTATTTTCGATTCTAAAAAACGTTTTTTCTCAAGACCCTTCACAAACACATATTTATATATGTTCGTATACGTTGTTAACACTGAAACAAGATTGTCGTACGGTGTCTCTCCTTCATCCCATCTTAGCCCATGATAGTTTGTCGTTAACCAGCAGTTGGTTCTAGTGTATTTCGAATTCGTAACGACTGTAGCAGGCGGGGCGAAAATCCAATGTCTGTATGCAAAACGTGTTACGTCCATAACCGACAACTCCTTTACTATATAATTGCCGTTGTCATCATAAAAGCAGTGAAAGTCAATTATTACAGCAGCGTTTTCCATTATACTATAAAAAAAAAAAAAAAGAAACCACACATTACAAACTAATATTTATAAACACAAAGATCGTTACAATAATAATACACAAACTTACGTTTACTGTCGTCCGAACTGAAGCGTGGAGAGAGAATAACTATCGATATCACAGTGAGAATTCTTTTTGTTTTTAACAGATGGAATTTTAGCAGGAGGGGGAGCAGAGTCGCCGTCGGCAATTAATTTGGCACGTACGTAAGATTTTAATAAAACAATTATCAGTTTTAAATAATAATTTTCGGAAACAACCCCGGGGGTCCTCATGCCACGAAACACGAGATGTAGGTCGCTGGGGTTTTATAAATTGTTTATTAAGTCTTTTAGAAATGGTCTTATACTTGAGCTTGGCCTGTTGACTATTGCTTTTAATTTTGTAATTTCTACAGGCGTTAACCGTTTCGGAGAAAAAAACCATTTATGGAGAAGATCCTCCTCCTCTTGTTTTGATGTGGTATTTATTCTATGATCCATCCTTCTTGTTCCTATAATAATAATAACAGTACCTGCTTCATTATCATATACATTATGTGCTATATATAAATATATACATAAGGCTTTCAACACACACACACACACATACCATAAATCCAGAACAGGAAAGGTATTATAACAAACATTACGAAAACAAGTACGTACATAGATCAACGTTTAAACAAACAGATTATTACCTGAATAAATTTTTTTTTAAAACAGGACAGCGTATTATCTATATAACGTTCTGTTTCAGATAAGAATAGTTTGAATATAAAATGAAAGGGTACGTTGTATTTTGTTATGAGAAAATGCATTTCTAAATTTCGTTACATTTGTCAAAAGAGCTTATTGATCAGACGTATGAGTAATTATATTAATCCTTATGTAGCAAATACGCACGGATTCGTAAAATACAGCACTCAGGTGTAGGGCAATTAATCCTTTTTGTATTGAACGTATTTAAGTAGGCCTACTCGTGATATCAGTAAATTCTATCTAAACGTCATCTCAACGGAATCATTAAGTTTTTCAAAAGATCTTATTGATCAGACGTATGAGTATAAAATTGGAAATCTACAAACACATCAAAAATATCTGTCAAACCCCTATCAAACAAAAACCCCCGTTCTTATCGAGAGACAACAGTAACTGACCTAAGCACATGTGCTTCATTAGGCAACAGACCAAAAAATCAAATAGACGACTATAAGCTCAATTTAAATAAAATCTGAATATTCAATAAAATTTTTTTTTTTTTTTTTAGTAACATATGCAAATCTTTTACTTACCTCTTAAATGTTGTTATACACACAATAGCCGATTGAACGATGAGTGTCTCATACAAATGAGAAATAGTGACATGTCGTCTTGTGTATGTGTGTATGTATATATATATATATATATATCATACGGTGGTAGCGTACACGTTTGAAAGTTGATACACATTAAATTCTCTCTCTCTCTCTCTCTCACACACATTACAGAGATTGATATTAATTGCATGTATGTTCAGAGGTTGGGTGTCTAAATCGATGCATTTTACTTTCACTTTCTAATTTGACACATGGCTTACTTCCATACATAACCTACGTACGTGGACTGTATTTTTTAACCTAACATGAAACGTAAGTAGAACGTTTTACGTTTTTTTTTTTTTTATTCGCGGAAATTCACGGATGCTGTGGTCCATTGGGACTGATGTTAATCGTTTCGAACGAGTACTGATGCGTTTCCTAACTGATCTTTCTTCTTCTTCTTTTTTTATTACTGACGACTGTGGTAGCAGCGGTGGCAAAGGTGTATAGTGAAATAAATTAAAATTATACACGCATGTCGTTACAGATGAAAAATAGAAATTAATTTCTTCACCTGCGAAGTTCCTAGGTTATATATATACAGTATTTTAAAATAATAAAACAGTAATATTTATATCATTAATACTGAAACATAATTTTATTGTATGTACAGATTTTATTTAAACGTAAAATTGTTCACATTAAGACGCACACGCATACGTAACGTAATCACACACACACACACACACATACATACGCAACGTAACCAAACACGCACACACGCAACGAGCGCACACGTACACAACGTAACCAAACACGCGAACACACACAGACGCATACGTACACACTGCCGTCGTAACGCTGAAAAACAAAAGGTACGGTTATAACGCTGGTATTATGTTATTATAGTGTATCTTAAACGTTTTATAATATCAATTTGTAGCGCATGAACGTGTGATAAGTAAGACGTTGTTGCAAGTGAGTGTCGATGTGTGTGTGTGTGTGTGTGTGCAACTGTACTAAAAAGCTGTTATGCGCATGCGCAAATAATTCAAGCGCTGACCCGATATTTATATATGACTTCCATACAGATTTAAATAATACTTTCATGCTTTTGGCTGTCCTAAAAAACATACCATACTATTACACAGGCCGTTATGTATTACAACATTTTCAATTTCGTTTAGCAACACTCGTAGACGGATATGGACGATAGATATTTATGTATGGAAGTAAGCCATGTGTCAAATTAGAAAGTGAAAGTAAAATGCATCGATTTAGACACCCAACCTCTGAACATACATGCAATTAATATCAATCTCTGTAATGTGTGTGAGAGAGAGAGAGAGAATTTAATGTGTATCAACTTTCAAACGTGTACGCTACCACCGTATGATATATATATATATATATATATACATACACACACACACAAGACGACATGTCACTATTTCTCATTTGTATGAGACACTCATCGTTCAATCGGCTATTGTGTGTATAACAACATTTAAGAGGTAAGTAAAAGATTTGCATATGTTACTAAAAAAAAAAAAAAAAATTTTATTGAATATTCAGATTTTATTTAAATTGAGCTTATAGTCGTCTATTTGATTTTTTGGTCTGTTGCCTAATGAAGCACATGTGCTTAGGTCAGTTACTGTTGTCTCTCGATAAGAACGGGGGTTTTTGTTTGATAGGGGTTTGACAGATATTTTTGATGTGTTTGTAGATTTCCAATTTTATACTCATACGTCTGATCAATAAGATCTTTTGAAAAACTTAATGATTCCGTTGAGATGACGTTTAGATAGAATTTACTGATATCACGAGTAGGCCTACTTAAATACGTTCAATACAAAAAGGATTAATTGCCCTACACCTGAGTGCTGTATTTTACGAATCCGTGCGTATTTGCTACATAAGGATTAATATAATTACTCATACGTCTGATCAATAAGCTCTTTTGACAAATGTAACGAAATTTAGAAATGCATTTTCTCATAACAAAATACAACGTACCCTTTCATTTTATATTCAAACTATTCTTATCTGAAACAGAACGTTATATAGATAATACGCTGTCCTGTTTTTAAAAAAAATTTATTCAGGTAATAATCTGTTTGTTTAAACGTTGATCTATGTACGTACTTGTTTTCGTAATGTTTGTTATAATACCTTTCCTGTTCTGGATTTATGGTATGTGTGTGTGTGTGTGTGTTGAAAGCCTTATGTATATATTTATATATAGCACATAATGTATATGATAATGAAGCAGGTACTGTTATTATTATTATAGGAACAAGAAGGATGGATCATAGAATAAATACCACATCAAAACAAGAGGAGGAGGATCTTCTCCATAAATGGTTTTTTTCTCCGAAACGGTTAACGCCTGTAGAAATTACAAAATTAAAAGCAATAGTCAACAGGCCAAGCTCAAGTATAAGACCATTTCTAAAAGACTTAATAAACAATTTATAAAACCCCAGCGACCTACATCTCGTGTTTCGTGGCATGAGGACCCCCGGGGTTGTTTCCGAAAATTATTATTTAAAACTGATAATTGTTTTATTAAAATCTTACGTACGTGCCAAATTAATTGCCGACGGCGACTCTGCTCCCCCTCCTGCTAAAATTCCATCTGTTAAAAACAAAAAGAATTCTCACTGTGATATCGATAGTTATTCTCTCTCCACGCTTCAGTTCGGACGACAGTAAACGTAAGTTTGTGTATTATTATTGTAACGATCTTTGTGTTTATAAATATTAGTTTGTAATGTGTGGTTTCTTTTTTTTTTTTTTATAGTATAATGGAAAACGCTGCTGTAATAATTGACTTTCACTGCTTTTATGATGACAACGGCAATTATATAGTAAAGGAGTTGTCGGTTATGGACGTAACACGTTTTGCATACAGACATTGGATTTTCGCCCCGCCTGCTACAGTCGTTACGAATTCGAAATACACTAGAACCAACTGCTGGTTAACGACAAACTATCATGGGCTAAGATGGGATGAAGGAGAGACACCGTACGACAATCTTGTTTCAGTGTTAACAACGTATACGAACATATATAAATATGTGTTTGTGAAGGGTCTTGAGAAAAAACGTTTTTTAGAATCGAAAATAATTCATTATCATATAATAAATCTTGATGACATTGGTTGCCCAAAAGACGTACCAAAAGACATTCCTGGGGCGTTATGTCTTACACATTGCAATTCTTCTTCTACACTATGTACAAACCATAATGTGCACGCACTTAGAGAGTGGATAATTAATGATTTTTCTGTTATACAAACATTTTTAATGTAAGTGTCTCATAGCATTGTTAATTTCATTAGGTAAACTTGTATATGGCTGCAGGCGATAACTATTTCTGATGACTTTCCTAATATATATTATGTAACAGCCATAATTCTACATGTATGTACATGCAAAGCTTCAGGGGATGAAAAACACCATCTGTTAAAAACAACAACAAAAAGTCTTGCTGCAGGCGATAACTTTTTCTGACGACTTTCCTAATATATATTATGTAACAACCATAATTCTGCATGTATGTACATGCAAAAACACCACCTGTTAAAAACAACAACAACAAAAATTCTTGCTGCAGGCAATAACTATTTCTGACGACTTTCCTAATATATATTATGTAACAGTCATAATTCTGCATACAAAGCTTCAGGGGATGAAAAACATCACCTGTTAAAAACAACAACAAAAATTCTTACTGTGATATCTATAGTTATTGTCACTCCATACTTCAGTTTGGACGACCGTAAACGTAAGTTTATGTATTATTATTATTGTAACGATATTAGTTCGTAATGTGTGGTTTCTTTTTTTTTTTTTTTCAAACGATAACTATTTCTAGTAGTCTGTGGGCTTGACTTTCCTAATATATATATTTTGTAACAGCGCTAATTCTGGCTGTGTGTATGTACATGCAAAGCTTCGGGCGATGAACGTGAACTTTCCTGATGACCACATCACCATCATTACTTTCACTAGTCTTCTTTGTAGCGAATATTCTGACATTGTATGGTTCCACCTTGCTTGATACAGACGTCTTCACTTCTCATAAATAATGTCGTTTATCACAAAATTCAACGCAGTTTCTGCTATTGAGTACAAACGTTGTGCAGAATTAACAGTGGACAAACAGTATCCGATCGTTAACATGTTGCATGTGGACACGCGATATGGGAAGTCTGTGCTTGTAACGTTGGAAGATTGTGAGCGCCGCTATCGTGTATATCTACCTAAGAGGTATGCTGACGTCTTTACAGATGAAGAACTCCGTCATATAAATCCCAGCGACCTACATCTTGTGTTTCGAGGGATGAAGAACCAGACAGCGCATGTGGAAATTGTATCTCGTTAAGGTAACAAACTACTTTTAATAAACAATTTTTTTATCATTGTGTGTGTGCGTATGTTTGAATGTAGTGCAGATTCTAATTTACAAAGTTTTGATGAATGGATTTTTAATTTATTTCACTATACGCCTCTGAACCTATATGTAATTATTTGTAACTGCTTTACCTGTTGCAGCAAACGATTATATTATTATTATTCAGTGATATATACATACATACAATTTACTTATTAAACACTTCAATGATTGTAACGTCTTACAATGACTATAGCATATTTAAATCTGTTATCTGTTTATTGGTCCTACATGTACATGTTGTATGTATGTATATGATTACGTTGTGTTTGCGTCTGTGTGTGGACGCGTTGCGTATGTGTGCGTGTACGTCTGTGTGTGTGTGTGTGTGTGTGTGTGTGTGTGTGTGTGTGTGTGTGTGTGTGTGCGGTGTAACCCAAACGTGTGTACGTTGCGTTTGCGTCTGTGTGTGGGCGCGTTGCGTGTTTGGTTACGTTGCGTATGCGTATGCGTGTGTGTGTGTGTGTGTGTGTGTGTGTGTGTGTGTGTGTGTGTGTGTGTGTGTGTGTGTGTGTGTGTGTGTGTGTGTGTGTGGTGTAACCCAAACGTGTGTACGTTGCGTTTGCGTCTGTGTGTGGGCGCGTTGCGTGTTTGGTTACGTTGCGTATGCGTATGCGTGTGTGTGTGTGTGTGTGTGTGTGTGTGTGTGTGTGTGTGTGTGTGTGTGTGTGTGTGTGTGTGTGTGTGTGTGTGTGATTACGTTGCGTATGCGTCTGTATGTGCGCGCGTTGCGTGTGCATCTGTGTGTGTGTGATATTTAACATGATTTTAATGTTGTTGTTGTATTGTTATGTTGCAGGTTGCTTCTTCTAAAAGTACGACACACAATTATATATATATAAACTTTCGAAAAATATCAATTTTATAATGTATTTATTTAATTGTGAATTTTATATTGTGAATGTTAAAATATATTTAATCATTTAAAAAAATTATGACTTTATTTTATTTCACTCTACACCTCTGAACATGTGTACAATTAATTTATTTTTTGTGAACTGTTACATCAGAAGATTTGTATGAATTTCAGCCGCCGTTTTCATGTGTGTGTGTATAATTTTAATTTATTTCGCTATACACTACTGAACCTATGTGTGTGTGTGTAAACTGCAACCTTAAAACAGAAGTATTGTCTGTAACAACATAACAGGTAAGTAGTTCATTGACGCCAAATATATATATATTTCTAACAAGGATCAATCACACTGATGTGTATAATTTTAATTTATTTCGCTATACACTACTGAACCTATGTGTGTGTGTGTAAACTGCAACCTTAAAACAGAAGTATTGTCTGTAACAACATAACAGGTAAGTAGTTCATTGACGCCAAATATATATATTTCTAACAAGGATCAATCACACTGACTGCATTATAAAACTATTAATTAATTATTTAATACATTGAAAATGAAGACGACGTTTTGACAACGAGAGAGGACTAAAATTATTTATTCATCACACCGACTACTCAATGTACGAGAGGGAGACAGGAGAAAGGGTATGAAACCTTGCATAGTTGAAACGTGTGAAAGTGAGAGAGAGAGAGAGAGAGAGAGAGAGAGAGAGAGAGAGAGAGAGAGGACGTTACTATTTGTTGACACAGTTGAAACAAGTGAGAGTGAGAGAGAGAGAGAGAGAGAGAGAGAGAGAGAGGACGTTAATATTTGTCGAATAAATATAAACTTTCTAATTTCATATACATGCGCTCGGTACTGACCACAGTTTGAGCATAACGTTTGACAACAAGAGAGAGAGAGAGAGAGAGAGAGAGAGTGAGAGAGGACGAATAATACAGAGGTTGGTACATCTGATCATATAGATTTAATATACATTATAACACGCGACAAATTTGAACTCATGTAAAGGTTGGTACACCTAATCATATATTTTAATATACACTATAATGCCGGTGAGCATAACGTTTGACAACGAGAGAGAGAGAGAGAGAGAGAGAGACATACACAACGTGTGAGAGAGCGAGAGAGAGTACCAATTATGATCATATATAGTTTGAATTTCCCACCACAGAAGAGAAAAAAATGTTGACAGATCTGCTCTATACATACACAATATAACACATATTTGAATTTCCCTCCCCCCGCCACAGAAAATGTTGACAAACCTGCTCATATAAAATATGTATACACTATAATAATACTACAGAGGTTGGTACACCTGATCATATAGATTTAATATACATTATAACACACAACAAATTTGAACTCATGCAAAGGTTGGTACACCTGATCATATATTTTAGTATACACTATAATGCTTCGAGTTGGAACCACCCCCCACCCACTGATATGAAAAAAAAAAAAACAACCTCCCACCCAACACCACCCACTGATATGCAAATCAGCTTTCTTAAAAAAATAAAAAAATTATATTCACGGATGCTGGTGGTCCATTGAACATCATCCCACCAAATCAATTTAATTAAAAAAATAAAAAAAAATAAAATTAAAAAAATAAAAAAATTTATTCGCGGAAATTCGCGGTGCTGTGGTCCATCGGGATGCTGCGGGTCCAGCGGTGGCGGCGTCATCTCTGAGATCATGTTTTTTAGTGTTTTTTTAGTGTTTTTTAAGAAGGCGGCATTCCTTTGTGAGCCAGAACCCCCAATTTCCCTCTACTAGCGTATACGTTTGAAATACGACATATAGGAAAATCAGTTCAGTCAATAAGTATCTTGTAAACAATGTTTAATATCTCGTATTTTTATTGTTATTATCTTTTCTTTAATGGGATTGATTTCAGTCACTTTTATTTTTTGTACCAATCCTTCGAAACATTGCAAAATAGTGTTACTACTTTACAGAACACGCCACGTGTTTCTCGGCTATTCCAGTGTAATCCGGCTGTAATGTGTGTGCGTACGTATTGCTGCTACTTTGAGATGAAGGACAATTACGTGATTCCTGTCACGCGTCCGAGACTGATCCAGATTTCACCAGTCCGCGCGCGCTGTGAGCAAGGCCGCAATCAATTACGTCCTGGTGTTTTCTAGTAGCATTCTTGACGCGTAGTATGGAATGTTCTGGTGTCTCAGCGGGGTGTAAATACAAGATTTTAGCGACGCTTAGTCAGCTTGAGTTATTGTCGGAAATTTAACAGTGCGGTTCGAAGTATTGTGGGGAAGTGTTACGTGTTTTATAATTGTGCGGAACAATTGTAATACAATTGTGTTTTATATTAGTTGACTTTTTTATTGCGTGTGAACAATTTTTATTTAATTTGTTGTAAGAGACTATCTTGCTGATTACAATCTGTTTAATTGTGATAATTAAAGCTGGTGATTAGTGACGTGATTGGTGTCTTGTATTTTGTTTTTCACTGTACCATACGACGATCAATAGACCGTCGTAACAATATTATCATTTAACGCCGAATACTTACGGCATATCAGTCAACTTTGCTCCTTCTAAGCAGAGTTTACACAAATTCTTAATTTTCTGATCACATGTACATAAGTTTTAATAAATTAGTCTAAAACATACTCTTTCATCACAAGAAAATTAATCTTCAATTAGTTTAACTTACGGCGAGTATTGTTATCAGCTGGGCTGTTAGGCCGTGGTCCATAGTTGTCGTTATTGACAAACGTTTCGGCCCCACCATCGGAGGCTGACATCCAACATCCAACATCGTGTCTAGATTGGAACGTTGTCCGCCAATTCACCTCAGAGATGAGGTAGAGACTATGTGTTTTGTCTGAGAAGGCCCACTTTTATAAACTTTTGTACCAACATGGTCTAAGCTGGAAAGCAGCATCAATCAATCAGCAACAAGTGCTATCTGATTGGCTTGGGAGCACAGTATGGCAGGTCTTATTCAATAGGAGGATTTCTCCCTTCGATTCACCGCGACGGAACCAGGTTTGAAGATTTCTACGTACTCTGTGTGCAGCCGAGGTTAGTAGGCACTCTCCGAGGACAATATCTTGGTATCCTCGAAGAGAACGCGATGGTCAGCGTTGGAGAGTGCATGATCGGCCACCGTAGACTTCTCCGGCTGCCTCGAGCGACAACAGCGGATATGATCACCAACGCGTGTGTGGACGCTGCGCTTCGTGGTGCCGATGTACACTTCACCGCACGGGCAAGGGCACACTGTATACGCCTCCCGACGAGAGCGGATACCTTGCGTTCTTCACCGGTCTCAGGAATTTTATCTTCCTGGATGGCATGTAGATGGTCCTCACGCCCCGCCGATTCAGCAGCCACCCGAATCCGTTACCCCGTGAATGTAGGGCAAGATCACGAAGCCAACAGCCTCCTGCGATAACGACTCACCCTCGGCAGATCTTCTCGGCCGGACTGCAGCCTCACTTCCCCGACGGAGTAACCGTTCGTTTACAGAGAATCTTCAAGACGCCGCAACTCCTCGTCGAGATACTGGGGCTCACAGATTCTCTTCGCCCGGTCGACCAAGGTCTTCAAAACTGCTAACTTCTGTCTCGGATTATGGGATTATGACTGGACAGCTTGTGCAGGTGTCTGTTGGTGTGCGTTGGCTTCCTGTATACTTTGTACTTCATGTAAATATGTTTAAATACGGCTCTAGTAGCCAATTTAATTAGTCTATATTAAAACTAATGAAAAACAGTCAAAATCGTAGCAATTTTCGTCAATTGGCACTGTTTTAGCAGATTCACATTCAAACACAAGGAGAGCTGGCTCGATGACATTGTCGGTCCAGCTCATTTTGTCATTGTCAGTAATAACGCTGTTACGATTTCCTTCCCTTTGCAGCACTGGTTCTTCTTATGATGCTTCTGCACACAAGGAATACCATTATAAATACTACAGGACGAAGGAATAAAAATAAAATATACATATGACAATACACGTAACCCATTTAGGTTATCTGTATGAAAATATATTTCCGTTTCGTCACCAGAAGATTCATCAGATTCGTAAGTACATTGTTATCCATATTATCAATTTCGAAATCCGACTGATCGGATTTTTATCATATAGGCGTATTGATTCATCGAGTACAAAATCATATGTAGGCCTATTTAACAATTTTTAAGTTAGAGACGCCACGCGCCTAGTTCATACAACAACTGAACTACAGACTGAACACTGATTACTTCACTGCAGTTCGTGGAAGACATCTACCGTCAAAAATTTCGAACAAAATTGTAACAGCAGGCTATGAAACGAATGAATTAGCCGTATGTTACAGACTGATCGGAAGCGTGCGGGTAAATATATTTAAACACACGAAAACCGGACGCCTTTAAGGCATAGGGTCGCTGCGGATTTAGGCTGCCCGTATTACGTACGGGAATGTCGTTGAAAGTGCTAGAAGACGTCTTGGATCAGTTTATTATTGAAGACGATTTCGTCATAAGATTTTCATAGATATACAAACTAAAATGAAGTAAACAACCAAACGTAGGAATTATTGCGCATGTATTAGTGAAATGCGATCTGAAAATAGCGCCAACTTTACAGCCAACCTTCTCCAGTTCTGAGCCAAACTATTGTAGCAGTTGTCAGGGATTGGGAATGTTTCCAAAAATAGTTCGAAACTTCATGTACTAAGGTTCTGTCATGTCACTACAAATTTATCTCTAGGAATTAAATTTTCTTTACGACACAGTACAATAACAACACCAAGTACATTCTAAAAATTTTGACAAAAAAAAATTGTCCCACAGATGTTTTTAAGGTTTTCGAAAAGAGATGTATGAGGTATTTCCATACTGTAAGACTTCCAGAGAAATAAGAATCATGTGAAAAAACTAAGAGTTGTTTTAAAGTCTGTGTGTGTGCGCGCGCGCGAGCGCGCGTGTGTGTTCTTGTAGATTCCCGCAGCCTAGAGTATTAGGACAATTGTATTTCGTCATATTTTTTCTCAGACGTCTTCTTCAGGAGTGTGCATATTTGTAACAAAGGTATCGTCAACGGAGCTAATCTTTATACTTGTTGCTTTGCTATAATCGGTGAGAAAGAGGAGCCCATGGTGCTCTTTCAGTTTGTCAGTAGCGCTGTCCGTTGTAGGTGAAATAAGTCTTATGGAGAACATGTTCCGTCAGTGAGAATAATTGGGCCAGAAGCCTGTGCTTCTTGTTGATCAGATCTATGGCTTCGTCTACAAGAATCTTAGTGACAGGGAAACTGGATCGAAGCATTACAAACTAGAAAGTAGTCGAAGGAGATATTCAGTGTTGGCAGACTATTCATGAAACATTTCGAGTTCTTGAATATGTATCGACGGTGTTGTATAGAATCTGCAGCTACCGGGCGACCTTGTGAATGGGCAAACACTTGAGCTAGGTGGAGTGAAGTGCCCTGTTTGTACGTATATTTTAGGTAAGCCTTAGCGCTTCGGACATCTCGACTACTCTTTGGGTGCGATCTGTTTCTGTGTTGCTGGATCGATGGAACACGTCCGTCATGTTAGATCTGTAGCCTACTTCTAACAGCACACAAGGGTAACACCGCTACCGTTATAAATGGCGTCTCCTAACACCGCAAGATGAAAGCCACGGCATACACAACCATTAACACAGATCTTACAACATATTTAGAAAAGACCACGAGAGCCAAGTCAACGCCTGCCCGATCGACCAATGAACCACCGCGAATCAATAGGGACCCACCTTTCAACTCCTACGGTAGTACAGAGAGGCTATAGGACCGACCCAGTAGTTTCCTTGTTGTAACTTCAATAATGTTTTAATAATTGGGTCATATTTTGTTTGTTTTGTGTCATGCCTGTTTTGTATGCGTAGTGATTTGTCCAGGTATTAGAGTGTTTTGTACATGTATGTTTATAATGTGCATAATATGTGTTTATATACATAATATGTTCATTATAATGCCTTTTTATGGTTCAGGTTTTATCAGTGCCACGTTGTTGATGTCTGAGAATTTATGTTCTGTATTCATGACGAGTGTGTTGTTAAATTATACTTGTAAACGTTTGATTTTTTTTATACATACGTTACAAAATAAGCAATAACAGTAAAACTAAAGAAACCTATACAACAACATTGACATTCTAAACAATAGAATTTGCAAAACTGATTGCAAAAGTTGTAGCAAAATTTATATCGTCAGACAATAAAAAAGAAAAACGGTTCTTCGCGCATGTAAATACATAGCCTTAGGATTACGTGGTCCACAAGCCGCATTTCCGGACCCTTGCACATCATTGTGCCTGAAGAACCAAGGACTTAAAAATATATAACTTTCCTTTATTGTTTACTGTACTTTACTGGGTTTTACAGTATTTGAAAATGCTGTATAAAATTAATACTGTCCTTTCGGTACAACCCTAAAGGTGGACTCCATTATTAGGTACAAATAGGCCTACATACACGGGTTTTAAAATCTATGTATTGTAACTAATCGCTATATCGCCTGTGTTATTTAGCCACACGTTGGATGCGTCAATTTGTAATTAAACGAAGTCGTACGTTTTCTTTACTCCTCACGCTGACGATGTCCGTCGCGAACGCACGAATAACCAGTACCGAAATCTTCACGTGTGTAATCCTTATCTGTCCTTAAACGATGTATTTGTTTCCTGATAGGCGCCAAATTGTTTTATTAAAACAATTAAAAGTGTCAATCTATGTCGTCTTCAATGCGGCGATAACACATTCAAATTACCCACGCGGACTGGCGGGAATTCGAATCTCGCGTGACGTCGATGTGTTGCCAACGTCCAAATCTGGTAAATAATTTTATTCACCGCTACAGTGCACAAATGTTAAAATGCAATTCAAATAAAATGAAGGACGGTTATTAATAATCAGTAGTAGTTTATTAATGCTCAAAATAGTTAATTATTGATCATTCAGATACAAAATATATTATAATAAAACAATGTTGCTCCGGCTATAATCGAATTATATCTCAAGGTTTGGCTATGTTGGCTGAACAGTTACTACACCAGCATGTCTGCCGTTTTTTGTTTATTTTATACAATTCATTCAGTCAACGAGTTCTTTTGATTACGAAAAAATTAAAACAAGATGTTATTAATGTACACCACCTTACATCAATGGTACTTATATACTATTAAGGTTTAAATACAATTCGTTTCTGAGTGTTAAAAAGTGTGTGCTAATCTTTCATACTTCGTACATAGGTTAATTTATGTTTACATACAAGTTTAATAAATATTATCAATCAATCCTTGAAAGAAATTGAGTTACCAAGTTCGGAGTGAGAGTTATTGTGTTGTGAGAAAAGTTAATTAATTTAGTTCGCAAATTCTGGTAATTCAAATATACTTAACAAAACCTTTTCAATTCTTGTGATGAGTCACCGGTATTCCTTCCGTTGTGGGTTGATACGTTCATTAATTTTCCATCATTTGGTTTTTCTGCTTCATATGGCTTCTTTTTCAATTAATTAGAATTTTTATTTCTTTTTTAATTATTAAAATCTGGTATATCTGCTCTCCGTGTTTTAATGGGTCTTGGTCCAACTTCTTGAATCAATGTCTTATTAAATTTGATAGTATTTCTTCCTATTTTAATTATTAATTGAGTCGAATATGGTTTGGCTTCTGTCTCTCTTGATCGTCAATAATGGACTATCGTTTTATAACGGTTTTAAATATAATAACGTTACGTTGTTATGGTAACCACCTATACTCTTATTTGTTGAATACATTTTTGTAACTATTGTTATAAATCCTGGGTTTTGGTTCAAAATGATTAAATACTTTATAATTGCTTTTATTCCTTGGTCTCCTTATCAATGCATTAGATATTAACATAAATGTCTCTGTTTTCTTTCAAAGATTATTTTGATATCCCACAAAGCTGGGCTTGTTCATGTATTAATGTTTTGACAAAATTGCTAATAGTATGTTATTACATATTTTCCTTATTTTATCAGTTTATTCTATTTCTGACATATTATTAATGAGTTAACTAATTGTAATTAATGAGTTACTTGTTCTTAATTTTCTAATACAATAGTTACTTGCTTACAAATTGTTTATTTTGAATTTATACAGTTAGGCATTTTATAGGCCTAAGCTGTAATTGTCTATAACTTCTTCCTTTACACAAATTAAAGATTATTTATCATTTACATAGGTTTTGCTTGCTGTCACTTATTACTTATTTACATTTTGAATTATTTTGGGCTGTTTTACAATAAATGAAAGTTATTATAATTTTGCAAGATCATTTCTTGTCTGTTATTCTCTTTTTTTCTGTCTTTACTCTGATGATTAATATTATGATTGTAAAATTTATCTCCTTATTTATATCTGTTACTATTTCTTACACACTTTTTTAGCACTTAATACTACAGTACTATTAAAACATAACACAAAAATAGGTTTATGGTCTGTTCATTTTCCAGCCATATTCCTTCTTATAAACACACTTCTTTTAATTAAACATATAACAACTTTGGTGAATATTACTTTAACACCATCTATTCTATCGTGATAATCATCCCTTTGATTATTTTATTAATATATGATGTTTTATTATCATTGTACTCATAACTCAAGTTTCTTACTATCTAACATTATTTAATTAGTTGTCTATCAACCCTTTGCTTGTTGGTTTGGTTTATTACCTTTGTCTATTTCTTTTCTTTTTTACAATCATGAATTGTTTATATTAATTTATTCTTATCACTTCTAACACTTTAACTGTTTATCACTATCACTTCCTACCTATCTCTCACTCTTGGGTTTTACTGGATTTTAAATACATATTTATAGTTAGTCTTTCAACATTTTATATTTTACTTTCTTATCATAATAAGGTAGACATTATCTATTAATAATTGTTTCACTTATTTCTTATGATTAGTGTACTTCCTTTTGTATTATTTTATTTAATGCTCGTTACTAAATTTGTTTTACTTATTTGTGCTTTTTTATCATTAGTTTACCTTTTCTTATTTTATTGTCTTTATCTGGCCAATCTCTAGGGTTGGGTCATAGTCATTGCTTTGTCAGTCTAGTCTATTCACTTATTTATTATTCTTGTTTACAAGTTTTCTTTTATTTTCTCAATACCATTTTATATTTTTGTTCATTATTCCTTAAATTATTTTACTTTTTATCATTTATATAATATTTGTGGATTCCCTATAGGGTCTGATTTCTGCAACGTTATAGTATGCAGTATTTTAGTACGTAGGCTTTCACGGCCGGTGTCAATATGATTGGATAAAACTTCCGGGCTGAAAGGCCGTGGTCGATTGCTTGATGCATTGGCCGGCTTGAAGCTTTTCGTAGCCGTAACTCACTGTTGCTTGTTCCCAGTACATTGGGGACGTGTTCGGCGTACATCTATTCGAACAAGTTTTGCTACTGAAGATGGCCACCGGTGGTGCGGCCGAAACGTATAGCGCCAATGCATCAAGCAATCGACCACGGCCTTTCAGCCCGGAAGTTTTATCCAATCATAGTATGCAGTATGTTCCAGATTGCTATAGAGGAACCTTATCTAAGTTGGAGTGGTGGAGACGCATATCCATCAGGAATTCAGACTTAGATTACCAGAATGGGATTTTTTATTAGATTCCCGGTTATTCTCTTTTTTCGTCATGGGGCTTTTATCTATATTTACCATGTAATGCCATTCAAAGATACCAGATTGCGTTTGGTTATTTTGTAGTTACCAGTATATGTTCAGAATATCTATTAACGAAATTAATGTGAATAAAGTTTTGAAAAGTTAAGTTTAATAAACTATTTTTTGGTTCACTTTTAAATTTGACTAATACGGTAAGCGTATGTTACGTCTTTGTAGAGTTTTCCATTGGCGCTCCGTACGTATATACAAGGATAACAGAAGGCGTTATGCATATATTAAATAAGATGAAACCAACATATCGATACTATCGAACAAGCCAGCTACCAGTGAGTCGAGATAGAAAATCAGATACGATAAAGCTAATGGTATGTACCTCTATTATTATAATGTTTAAAATTAGAAACGATTAATCACTTTGCAGTAACAGAATTTCATACACGGTTTTCGTTGTAATGGATCAGCTGTCGTGCCCTGTATGAGCCCTGCAGGCGGGCATGCATCTCTCCTACTCGTGTTTTACAAGGGGTTTTCGCTTACACTCGCTCGGGGCGTACAACGCTTTAACACTGCTCAAGTCTGACAACTTCCGTACAGAAGTTCTTAGCAACGCGGTCACGTTCGGGCGTTCCGATTTTTATCAAGAGAATTTTTTCAGTTTTATGAATTTATACTTTTTATTTCAAAGATTTTTATTTTTTGTTTGATTATTAATGATTGGCAAGAAAACGTTAAAATAATTTCTTTTCAACAAGTCCTTGCAATTTGCTTAGTTCCCTCAGTGATCTCATTCTAAAAATTCCCCCTTTTGTTGTAGCTATTGTCTTGTCCACGGGAGCTTTTTCTTCCGTCTTCTTTTTATACTATCATCATTTTTCTACTAATAATTATGGCTACAAACTTGTTTTTCTCCAGTGTCTCTTTGATATGCACAACATTCAATTAGACACAACTCAACTACACATCATTAACAAATAGACATATAATCCCATTGAAACAATACCAGTGCCTCATATAGAAACCTGCGTGAGGCACTGGTATTCAAGCGTGCAGGCGTCACCGCTTGCAGTGAAGGTAGGTGTATAATCCGTGGAGATCCTGCGATCCTGTCATAGCCGTAGCTGTCTCGTTAACAGTAGTATCAAATAACAAAGCAAAATAAACTAAATGTTACTTTAGTTCAAATGTGCTAAGAACTGAGTGGAAAGTTGTAAGCTAAAAAGTCATGGAGGTAGAAGAATCCTCATGAAGTTCCATAATAGAAGAAGAAGATTCTCAGTCGAGCCACTGAGGATGCCATATGGTAGGGTGGACAACACGATTATGGCTCAGGAAAATTAAAAAGAAAACAAAGTTGTTATTAATAATGGAAACCACGAAAATCTGTAAGCGAGATTGAGAAGGAAGAAGTTAGACAACGGAGAGTTAGGAACATAGATTATGAAGGGATCTGTGAGATAGATGAAATAGACGAAACTGTGAGAAAACGGAATCTTTACCATAGAGTCAGGCAAAAAACTGGTAGGTAGGGGGAAGACAGTGATAGCTGTAGTGATCTTATGGGCTAAGAAAGAAATAGAACCATAGGAAACAACATTGCTTAATACGTTAATAGACGTAGAAGGGGAAAATAGTATATGAAGAAAAATAAGAATAAGTAGAAGAAGAAGAAGAAGAAGAAGAAGAAGAAGAAGAAGAAGAAGAAGAAGAAGAAGAAGAAGAAGAAGAAGAAGAAAGAGAATAGATGCCGAAGAAGAGAAAAAAAGGTTAGGAGAAGAAGATAAGAAGAGATGAAAAAGAAGTAGAAGTTGAAGAAGGAGAAGAAGTAAAAGATGAAAAAGGCAGAAAAGAAGAGTTTATGAATTTTCCACATGTAGACTACATACCTAATACGATTTCAGCGTACATACAGCCAAAACACGATACAGTCATTTCAACCACACACAATAGTTGAAATTCTGATCGGTAAGCCCTGGTTAACAAAATTCTGACTGCCGGAGATGTCAAACCGAGGCAGACAGGCAGCGTTAGAAACTATTTACAGCACGAAACTAAAGTTTATTTTACATGGGAAACCTGTCACATTTATGCATTATACACTCTCCGACGTTACAATTCAATAACGAGTCAGAAAATACACAGCTGTGGCGTTTGCACCTCCATTATGTAGGTCTGCATATTGAAATTCGTCCACTTTGCTTAGCTGACATAATAATGATCGACAATAGTGTGACGTTTGCTGCAGAACCAAATTACGACGATGTCACGGGTTCAATTACTGAAGTGAGAAATAATCATACGTTCGTTTATTCAAAATGGAAGTTTCTTTTATAAACACACAACACATTTACACACATATGCAAACGTTTATTCCAGAGCAAATGTCCGGAGTAAATTGTTTCCTGACTGAAATCAAATTATTTATTAAACTGCGTGATAACTCTTCATTACACAATACTGTATACACATATTGAAGAATATCTGAATACGTATTTAATCCATAAGACGACGTAACATTATGGTAACTACTTCCAAGCGTTCTCACTCTATAATCAATATACGGGAATGTTTATAGGGTTCACAAACAAGAAATTTTTTTGTTCAAAAATATATAAAAATTGTGTCATATGCGTCACATAGGTGACACTATAATTTTGTGACAGTCAGCAAATTTACGTTTAAATAACGTATAGGCCTATTTATGAAATTCAATCACATATTATTTGTAGGAGGCCAAGATTTTTCGTAGATCTAAATATCCATTGAACCACAGAAATTCGAGAAATTACTCTCCACATGACGTTTTACGGTGAAATTTATTTCACCTTTCAAGGATTGTCACGAGTTTTCGGTTGGGCGTGTAGGTACTATACGGGTTTGATTTATACTGAGGACTAGGAATTTTCTCCGCAGTTGACACTGAATTTGTGAAAGGCCCCTTTCTAAGCATCTTTTTGGTTATTGTTTTTGGATATAAGTCTAGTTTTAAAAAATTTTTATTTCATTTAACATATAGTTAAATGAAAGAGCGGCACATACCAGCAGACACCTGTTTGGCGACAAACACCGGCGGTCAGAATAAATACCTCTGTAAATATCGCACCCAAATTACAACACACAATCCAACTTCCGTGCGGCAGGTGGCAACACACATACAAAATTGTGCAGGATTAATTTGCATTAATCTCTTACCTAATTTATGTAGTTACATAAACTTTACAAAACTTATTAATTCTAATGATTATCAATTTATCAAAGACTAATCACAGTCTAGGATAGCGATACTTCACGTTTCGATAATTCGAGTTTCCGTGTAACCCGAACCTTCCGAACGTGTGAACCATATTGAGTTAATTTGTCCATTATGAAACATTTTTAAGAATCATAAACAGTTTGGCATTTATAAACTTTCGCGATCATTAAATTAGATATTTATGTTGAGCCATAGTGAAGTCGTGGAAAAATATTTCAAGCTTAATGAGAGAGAAATTTAATATAATGGTGCTAGATTTATCGTCTAACAACCGGGGTGCGAAAACCCTGACGAACGCTGACGAAATCGCCGCTGAAGAGTGGATTAACAGTGGCGAACAGTTTGACCCTGTAATTTGTTGGAACGATAGAAAGAATTGATGAAGATAGCTAGGGATTGTGGAACAAGAAGAGAAACCTGTACAAACAGGGAAAGTTACGAATAGAAACAGCAAACTTGAGAACTGCACTGCGCTATTTAGGCTAAAACAACAGTCGCACACTAAGCCAGCTGACGTTCTTATGTTAACAAAATTAGGCAAGAGAAGGTTCCAATGCTCAAGCTTTCATAAAATGTAAGTAAAGCTTTTGTGCTCTCTTTAACGTAAATAAAATATGTTAATTTCCATTTGAATTTTGGATTTCATGTTTTCAACAAACCTATACCGTATATTATTGGAATTCCGCATAAGCCGAGTTACTCTTGATTCCATCTAACTCTAAATATCTACTACAAGCCTAACACACAATATAATATATAAGCCTATATGTACAGTATAGAATAGCATTAACACACAAATCGTCAGCAGACTGGATTCTCCAATTTCATGAAGGAAGATGAAAATAAAAACTAAGGAAGAGAGGAAGAAATGGACAATGTATAGAATAATATAAAGTTGAATATAAGGAGAAAGATAACTATGCAAACAAAGGAAGAAAAGAACAAGAGAAAAGAAGCAAACTGATTGCTCCGTTAGATGAGAAATCGTTCAAAACATCCAGAAGCTGCAAAATCCAATTATATTTCTATGATTTTTCACTTATTAGCTCGTTGTTACTGACATCGCTTAAAAATGTTAATATTATCTGAGCTGCCGAACAGCAAGGCACGAGATAACGTAGTGTGTTACGGCCATGAGGTTTTTCTGATAATTTCTCCTCCCCCACAACATTTATTTCCGTTAATTGGATATACTCAGAACCACAACTTTAAAAAATAATTTAAAATTAATATTAAATCTTATCATGCTTAAGAAACAATGAATATCCTTTGGAAATTGTTTTATATGCTATAGGTGGAGTATTCATCTATTATATTTAATTTTATTTAGAATTATGTTTCTACACTTATAAATATAGGAATATAATACTAGGAGCATCACTGACACAAATGGGCGGAGCATTTGATATTCGTAATAATTTATTTATCAATATTTTTACAATCAATCGTCTTTGATCGGTTAGATAAATAGAGTCATTATAATTTATTTATCAATATTTTTACAATCAACAAAATATATACATTTTTTATTGAATACACTACATTATAGTACAATATATATTAATTGTCATTAGACATATTCCATAAACTTTGCAACTCATCTCTACGATCAACCATCCACGATGCTGGAATTCGAAACGAAACCAATAATCTGAAACTGAGAATATGTTACAGACGACATTTTTTATGAATAAAGTTGCATGCAAAGAAAAATAATCTTCAACAATTGAGGGATTCTCATTTATAAGTTTTTGCCTTTGGTGAGCGATTCTAGATTCATCTAACGTTTCCTCTTGCACAAAATTACAACCCATGAGTCGTGCCAGATCAGGCCACCAAAGATCAGCTGCACTCAGAGTAAAAAAACCCGTAGGAAGATTATAACACTGATCAATCATTGATTCAAGTTCACCCCTTCTTTGAAACAGTAAGATTTTGATCCTTTTATTTTTCCACACCAATAATATAAACTTTTGTTGTTTGAGGATTACTCGACAGCGTGTTTCTCAGTTGCTGTATTGTTCCATTGAAATAAGATTATCTAGCAAATATTGTCCCTCGTTGAATAGCTTGATGACGCTGAACAGTGTTCAAAGCAAAAAATTTGAACCTAGGATCTTGTGCAAAACGTCGGTGTTTATATTGCATCAAAAACTGAAAATGTTCAAGTGCTGTAAGTTTCATACTACTTGCTCGAGTATTATCGTTTAGTTCAGCAGATCCGTAAGGTAGTAAAGTGGGAAATGCTTACATATCCTTCGCACGAGAATTAATTTATGATATCAGTACCTTGTGGCCATGGAATTACATTATTCACTGCAGATTTGAGTGGATCAACTTCTGTGATTCTAATAGGCCTATTCTTCGGGATCATATTTTCATAAATTTCTTCAGAAAAGTTCTTTTCGTGGGTATCATTCCATAAATACTATCATTTAACGGAAGTAGAGATATTTGTTCCATATCAATGATGATATCACTATAGAATAGATTATTCATTTTCAAACATTTGAGTGCTTCTAAAATTTTGTCACGTCTCACATGAAAATCCCGATGTCCATTAACACTTTCCTTTCTTACAACTATAGTGCTCAGTGAAGCGGGTGTACGGGGCAAGGAACTAACAATCTCCGTTATATTTTGACCAATATTTATAATATTTCCCTTATAAGCATATTGACCGGGAAAGCCTCTTGATTTCACCCTATACACACGCATCACTGGTTGTACTCTTGTTATCAAGAGTTGTTCTACATAAGTGAGATCCATCAGTTCTGTAGGTACATCTTTAGGATCCATAAGATTAACTGCAGAAAACTTATTTGGGTTTCGCTTACGTTGCGGACACATATCAAAAAATGTTTGCTGCATCAACACTCGAGAACAATTTACATATTCATAGAATTCTGGAGATCGTAAATTAACTTCAGATTCATTCTGAAGATTCCTATATCCTGTGTTGTTTTGTTCATATAACACATGATTCATGTTATGTTTTGCAGGGCCTTCAACAATTGCTGCAGCAACATTTTGTCGCTCTCTCTTTTGTCTTCGATTTGTAGTTAAATGACCAATATTTGGAACTCTTCTCCGTCGAGGCATACTATAAATAATACGTATATATAAATTGATGAAGAAGAATGTATAGAATATGCGTATAACAGAAAAAAGTACTTAAACAAATAGTACAAAATTGAATAAAAAGTATAAGAATACTAATTTTAATAGAATTTGGAAAATTGAATAAAAATGTATAAGAATAATTTTCCAGTGAAACGTTAGTGAAGAACGGTCAAAAATAACACAAATTTTAACTAATTTTTGTCGACGTTTCACAATGTTTATTGTCATCATCAGGACCTGTGTGTGAATTCAAAAGAAATGTCAAACACAACAGAACAATTGTTTGGGTGAACGTGTTCGTGTATGTGAGTGTGTGCGCACACGCGTGTGCGTGCGTATGTATGTATCATTGTATATGTGAAGAAGTTGAGATAATTTGTTTACATCTTCTAGTGTTAATAGAAATGGTCAGTATTTTAGAGTGCCATTTGGAGAGAGAGAGAGAGGGGAGGGGGATAAAGAGAGAGGGGAGGAAGATAAAGAGAGATATGGAGAAAGAGGGGGGATAAAGAGAGAGGGAGGAGAGCGAGAGAGAGACAAGTTTGGAAGAGTGAGAGAGAGTGTGAGAGAGAGAAAGAGGGAGGGAGAGAGTGAGTGAGAAAGAGAGCAAGAGAGAGAGTGAGAGGGAGGAGAAGAGGTTGTGGGAATGAGAGGTAGAGGGAGAATGGAAGAGAGGACGGGTGTGATTGTGGACATGTACATAAATTTACAATATTCTATAGTACTCTGGACTATAATTTGCAACAATATTACAATTATTATCCAAGTTTACTTGTTAGAAAAATTTACCATAAACTTATGTTTGTAACATTATGTCAGCTATCTGAGGTAAGGTCGTAAAGTTCTACAGTTGCTATGTAATTTGTATGTTCTAAATTATGATTGTTTTTAATAGACTACCAGTAGTGAGTGAAACACGTTAAAAATAACTTTCAATAATTACAGAGTTGAACATCCCTCAATCTGTTTTTAGTTACAATATATTTTACTACTCTATATGTTGACTGCTATATGTATAAACGTTTTCTGTACCAATCTAATATCTAATTGTTGATTATTGCTTTTATAATTAATTAAAAATATTATTACATACAGCAATTTAAATTGTAATAGTGTATACATTAAGTTCCGTGATTTTACAATATTCTCGTTTTCTTAAAGAAAACATTTGAAGACAATAAACATTAATAATTTAAATATAATTTGGATTAAAATTTACCTGAATTGTGACTCGTTGCAATACCGTATGTAACAGAAAATTGCAGTGCATCAGCGACTAAATAGATTCTCTTCTCAAAAATTGACACTTGTTCAACACTTAAGTCAAATCCGTACATCTGGCTACACCATAGAACAATGCTCTACTACTGTTTGAATAAAACACGTAGCCGCACACGCACACGCCCCGGCATTTGTGAAACAGCAAACTCTTATCTTATCGGGCGACGGCGCCAGACGGGCCAGCGCTGACGACGGAAGCCGCACATGCACTCGCACCGGCATTGTGATACAGCAAAATCTTATCTTATCGTTGAGACAGCCAGCGATGTCTCTATCTCTCTTGCTCTCACACTGTACAGTAGCGCGGTAATTTTTGCATTTATATGTTGGCTAATCTGCGCTTTTAATTTGCTCAATTCATGTCTGTACATCTGGACAGTGCGTTACATACGTTCGCTAGCGGCGGTCTCCTTGCGCTCGCTGCTATCCTGTCACATTCATTTCTTCTTTGTCGCGACAATTAATGTAGGCCTTAGGCCCAAGACTTTATATATGGCCTTCTAGGCTTTCTCACTAAATTAATTCTTCAATGAAACATTTTACGACTTGTATTTACGATGCGCTCATTAGCCAATCTTATATTCAAAATTGACACCTAACCATTTAAATGCTGTAATAATCTGAATAATTTTCAATAAATGTATTAACTACAGGCCACTCTCTCTTCATCATTTCTGCATCCTGGCGAATTAATTACAACAGTAAATCGACAATTCACGAACACTTCATACTTAACATTTTTTTGGTCGCTCCGGACCTGGATTCCCGGATACATCAATCACCTATTTATTATTTTTCTGCCCCAATTTCTGGCCATCACGGGCGACTCAGCATATCCGCTGATACGACCGTGGCGTGATTCAACCAGCATTTCGCTCGTCGCCTTTGAGCTTCCTGACGACATCATTGCAAGAGCTTACACCTGCTAGCTTCAGTACGTCAGTCAAAGCAGTCATCTCTCCGAGCTGTGTGTTTGCCATCTTCTCCACGGCCTCGACACTTCAGGACATCGCCCACAAGGTATCACCTCACTAACATCATTTCAAGGTGCGTACAATGGCTAAAGAAGGCCTCAAAGTGTTAGTCAGAAAGAGAGGCGGCTTAAAGTCCGCAATAGTGCGTATACAATCAGCTGTCAGTAACTTTGATAGAAACTCTAATACCAAACACTTTTTAACAGTCAGACTTGAAGTTTGAAAAGCTTGGCAACGAAATACGATGAGGTACAGTCCGAAATCGAACTTATTTGCAAAGACATAAACGCTGCTCAAGAAGACCGAGTTGAGGTCGAAGAAATGTTATATTCCACAGAAGCTAATATTTTACAATTAATTGATACCATTAATGTTCAGACTGTACCTCCCGTATTAACGGGCCATATGCAATTAAAACCGATAAGTTTGCCCTGCTTCACAGGCAATATCTTGGAATGGCAGCATTTTTATTCAATTTTTTTGGACTTGGTGCATGCAAGATCCGATCTAACGTCAGTGCAGAAACTACATTATTTGCATTCTTCTCTAAAAAATGAGCCGTTAGACTTAATTAAATCACTACCTATTTGTAATGAAAACTACTCGATAGCGTTGAGTTTGCTGTCCGCAAGGTATGACAATAAGTTCATACTAGCAAAGTACTACATTCAAAATTTACTTGAAGTCAAGTCAACAATTAAAGACTCTGTCCAAAGTTTGGCAGAATTCACAAATACAATAACGTCTTCCGTTAATTCACTGGCGGCAATGCAACTGTCAGTGAATACATTCGAGCTTATCACTATACAATTATTATCAGCAAAACTTGACCACACTACGTTTAAATTATGGAAGGAGTCTATAGACCCGGATAACCTTCCCAACTTTCAAGATTTTACTCACTTTTTAAACGCACGTAGGCAGTTGTTAGAAAATACACTGCCTATCGATGCCGGACAGCAACTCAACAAAGTAAGCTTAAGATTCAAAAAATCTGACAAACATAATTCACGAAGCGCTGCTGGCAGCACTACATTTAAGAGTTATCACTCAGCGTCAAGTAATTATTCATGTTTGTGCTGTAAATCTAATCATCCAATTTACATGTGTGATAAATTTCGTGCACTAAGCACCGCTGAGCGAGGACAATTTATATCAAATCACAAATGTTGTACCAATTGTTTTAGACCAGATCATTTTGTATCTAATTGTAAGATTAAGCAGGCATGTAAGATCTGTTCAAAACGACACCATACATTGTTGCACATAAACAATGTGCCGAAGCCAGTCTCTACCAGCAGCAGTAATTACTGTTCACTCAAATTACAATCCACAAATAATATTCTTTTATCAACAGCAATTGTGTTTGTCATTGACCAGGCTGGCAACAGACAAACCGCAAGAGTTCTTTTGGATGCGGGTTCACAAATAAATTTTTGTACGGAATCATTTGCCAAGAAATTACGGCTTAACTTGACTAAATCCAACATACCGATTACAGGTATAAATAATTCCGCGTGTCATGCTACTAATCTCGCGTCTATACGCATTATTTCTCGTTATCAAAGATTTAGCTTCGAGGCAAATTGTGCGGTTTTATCTGCATTAACCCATAAACTGCCAGCGCAATCTTTTGATATAAATCATTTCAACATTCCAGATAACGTGTTCTTAGCCGACCCACATTTTAACATTTCGGCTGACATCGACATACTTTTGGGAGCGCAATTCTACCTAGATTTAATTTTAGCCAACAAATACGTACGCGGCCCTCATTTTCCCATTATTCAGGAAACAAAGTTAGGCTACATTTTGGTAGGCAATTTGCCCAAACATTGCCGTTATAAGGGTCCTGCTGTTTCGTTCCTAGCTAGGAACAACGACGGTCAAATTTTGCAGTCTCTCGAAAAATTCTGGGAAGCAGAAACTATCCCTGATAATACACCTGATAACGAGTCAGCTTGTGAGGAGCATTTCGTGCGGTCTACTCATCGCAATCAAGAGGGTAGGTTCGTTGTTTCACTACCATTTAAGTCCGACCATCTCCAGTTGGGGGAATCTTATACCAATGCTGAAGCAAGATTTTTGAATTTAGAACGCCGATTCAGGCGTGATTCTAAGCTTGCGCGCGATTACGCAAAATTTATTAATGAGTATAAGGATCTTGGCCACATGACGCTTATCGATAATTGCCCTATCAATTCTGGGGTGTCAAATACTTACTATCTGCCTCACCATGCCGTTTTTAAGCAGTCTAGCTCGACCACAAAACTGCGCGTCGTTTTTGACGGTTCGTCCAAAACTACCAATGGCCTTTCTCTCAATGACATATTGTTGGTAGGCCCGAATGTTCAACAAGACCTTTTTTCTATTCTTTTACGTTTCCGTATGCATAACTATGTTCTCATCGCCGACATCGAGAAGATGTATCGACAAATTCTGGTATCTGAAAAGGATTGTCACTATCAACGTATTCTGTGGCGTGACTCTCCCCTCGAACAATTTAAACACTTTGCATTGCGAACTGTAATCTACGGCACGGCTAGTGCTTCGTTTTTGGCCACTCGCTGTCTTATTCAAATTGGTAAGGACCATGAAGCTTCTTTTCCTGATGCGGCGTTAGCTATAAGAAATGATTTCTATGTCGACGATTTGCTAACCGGTGCAGACACCATCTCTGATCTGACCAAGTTGAAATCTGACTTAGGTACGTTGGTGAGTCAATACGGTCTCACGCTGCATAAATGGGCATCTAATGAACCCAGGGTGGTCTCAAGTCATGACAATTTATCACTCCCCTTAAACAAACAGGGCAATGTGCGTACCCTGGGTATTCTCTGGAATAACACTGCCGATTCATTCCTGTTTGACATTAAATCATTCCCCGTTGAATCAAGCATCTCCAAGAGAAGAATTCTATCGATTATCGCAGGCATATACAATCCACTTGGACTGATTGGTCCCATTGTTTTCTTGTACAAACAGTTTATGCAGCAACTCTGGCTTTGCAATCTTGGTTGGGATGAACCGATCTCCGGGCAATTACGTTTGGCTTGGCATTCATTGTGCGATAAATTGTGTCTGATTAGCAAAATTGTTGTCACACGTTCTATTCGTTGCAAGTCTGAGGCAAGTATAGTTGAATTACATGGTTTTTCGGATGCTTCTGAAAAGGGGTTTGGGTGCTGTATTTATATTAGAGTCATTTATCAAGATTCATCGGCCTCTTGTCATCTCCTGTGTTCTAAATCTCGCGTGGCTCCCCTAAGACAGGTGTCATTACCTCGCATCGAACTTTGTGCTTGCTTGTTGTTATCGCGACTCGTATCTACGGTCGTTCCTGCGCTTTATTCATTTATTAATAGTGTTCATTTATATTCTGACTCCATGGTGTCTCTTTACTGGATTCATGCCCAGTCCACGAGGTGGAAAACCTACGTCGCTAATCGTGTTGCCGAGATTCAGCGTCTTACGCAAGCCTATACATGGCATCACATCAATCTAGACATAATCCTGCTGATATTATCTCTAGGGGGTGTCACCCTGACATTTTGCGCGATTGTTCGCTTTGGTGGCACGGTCCCGCTTGTTTGTCTCAATCTTCCGAGTCCAATCTTTTTCCACCCTTTTTACCTTCTAATCCGTCGTCTTCTGAAGTCACTGCGGAAGAGAAACAAACCCCCAACCTTTCTCTAATGTCTACCCTGGCTATTGACCTTTCTAAGGACTTTTCTTCGTTGCACCGTCTGACACGCGTATACGCTTACTGTTTTCGGTTCATCAAAAATATTAGACTCTCCAGTGCTGACAAAATAACGGGCGCTCTTACCCCCGTCGAAATTCATCATGCTCTTAATTCCTTCATAAAACAATCTCAGTCGATCCACTTCGCTGCCGAGATTAATTGTCTTCGTAATGGTTCTTCTGTCTCTATCAGGAGTAAGTTGTCTTCTCTCGACCCGTTTCTTGATGAGTCTGGAGTAATACGCGTTGGCGGGCGCTTACAGCAGTCGCAATTACCTTATGACAATAAGCATCCTATTGTCTTGCATCCATCGACTCATATTACTCGCCTTATTATTGAACGCGAACACATTCGTCTACTTCACGCTGGTGCTCAACTCGTGCATCACTCACTTCGTCAACGTTGGTGGATTATTAATGCCAGGTTAGTCATTCGCTCCATCATTCGTAAATGTGTCAAGTGTCTCAGGTTTAGTGCCAAACAGCAGGTTCAGAGGCTTGGTATTTTACCATCTCCTACAGTCACTCCATCGCGGCCGTTTCTATTCTGCGCGGTTGATTATGGTGGTCCCTTCATGATTCGTCATGGCGGGCAGAAATCCAGAACTCTCTCTAAGGCATACGTGTCTTTGTTCATTTGCTTAGCAACCAGGGCCATTCATTTGGAATTGGTTTCCGACCTTACAGCCAATGCGTTTATAGCTGCCTTACGTCGTTTTATGTCCCGCAGGGGCATACCCAGTCAGTTATATTCTGATAATGGCACAAACTTTAGGAAGGTCCGCAATGTTTTACATGACCTCTACAATCTTTGGCATAATAAGGATGCCACCTCATCAATCAAATCATTCACGGCCTCTCAGGGTATTTCATGGTCATTTATTCCGCCCTCGTCACCTCATTTTGGTGGTCTTTGGGAGAGCGGCATAAAGAGTTTAAAGTTTCATTTGCGCCGCGTGGTAGGCAAGTCTATACTCACCTTCGAGGAGTTTACGACAGTTTTGTCTCAGATAGAGGCATGTCTAAACTCTCGCCCTTTATTTGCCATCTCATCGGATGTAAATGATCCGGTGCCACTTACACCTGGCCATTTTTTGATTTGCGCACCATTAACGGCGATACCGGACCCAGACTTATCTCATGTTCCTATTTCTCGTCTTGGACGTTGGCAACTTCTCCAGAAGTTTGTCCAAGTCATTTGGAAGGCTTGGTCTCGCGACTGTTTACACCAATTACAACAACTTCACAAATGGAAATCCGCAAAGAATAATGTTTCCATTGGGGACCTAGTTTTACTTATGGACCTACCTCCATTAGCCTGGAAATTTGGTGTAATTACCGCCACATTTCCCGGCCCAGACAATTTAATTAGAGTCGTAGACATTCGCACGCCTACTGGTGTTTTGCGGAGACCAGTACATGAGCTATGTCTGTTGCCAGCGCGGGACGAGCCTTAGACACAAGGTTATTATGATCATTTAGCACAATGCTATTTTACTCGGCCATTGGCTTTATTACTTTATTATATGACCATTTGGTCAACTTAATTGTGATATGTATCATCACAACATTTTCATGACAATTTACACCATTGCGTGTTTCTATACTAAATTTGCATGTGACTTGTAAGTTCACAACCATGCACTGTGCTATCATCTCTATACTCATCATAGTTTCATGGTGGTATATTTGCTATTTTGTATTTATATGTTAATATTTTGTGTGGCATACTATGTCCTACACATTCACATTTTGATTGGTATTGGGTATGTGTCATGTTATCGGTGGTATTGTTTTATAAAAATTTGTTACATAATATTCGCATGGTTTGCAGTTATACAACCATGTATGCATTTCTTGCACAGTTGTTAATATGTGTGATTTATTGTTCTATGAATGTATTTCTCAATTGTTCAACTCATGTATTACATTTGTAACGACAGTGTCGTATTTGTTACTTATGCTATTGCGCTTATTCATATTTGTAATTAACTAAATTGGTGTTTATTGTATTTATTATATAACTTGCATTTATGTAAAACATATATTGTTTTTTGCGTCTACTGTCTGTAACCACGCCACGCCTAGATTTTATTTTTATATTGTATTTTTATATGGTATTTTGTATTTTGTGATTACGCATTGCACAATTATTATTCCTGCTTAATTATGACATACATGTCATTACATATGTGCTCGCAATCAGTCAGCTATCTATAGCTTGTTTTCACACAACAATATATTGTAAATTCCTGAAACTTCAGGTATAGCATGACTCGTTCAACTTTATGACGCCATGCTAGATTTACGTCTAAACATGTATAATTTGTGATAATTTATTTGTTCATTGTATGCAATACTCTGTACAGGTCTACTGGCCTCAACTATTTCACGTTAACCATCTATGACTTGCATAGGGTTACAATTTATCGGGCCATCTTGGGATGAGTTTCCGATCATTCATTATTAAACATTGTCAAATTATGTACTTTCATGTTTTATATCGTTCAATATTGTATACATACAATATATTTGGGCAATACATTGCCAGCGCTTACATTTTCAATCATGCATAAAATCACTTTGCACGCCAACCTTGGCCTACTAAACGCTTATCTTTATTCAAGCTTATCGCTAAACAATTAATGCACAACTGTTATCTAAGATTACAACTCAAGGTTCAATGCAGCCTATTGAGATTAACTTTCATTATTAAGAACTCTGTATTTTATATAATAAGTTACTAAAATGTATTAAAATATCTATTGATTTTTTGCGGGCAGTTATGTACAGTAGCGCGGTAATTTTTGCATTTATAGGTTGGCTATGCGCTTTTAATTTGCTCAATTCATGTCTGTACATCTGGACAGTGCGTTACATACGTTCGCTAGGGGCGGTCGCCCTTGCGCTCGCTGCTATCCTGTCACATTCATTTCTTCTTTGTCGCGACAATTAATGTAGGCCTTAGGCCCAAGACTTTATATATGGCCTTCTAGGCTTTCTCACTAAATTAATTCTTCAATGTAACATTTTACGACTTGTATTTACGATACGCTCATTAGCCAATCTTGTATTCATAATTGACACCTAACCATTTCAATGCTGTAATAATCTGAATAATTTTCAATAAATGTATTAACTACAGTCCACTCTCTCTTCATCATTTCTGCATCCTGGCGAATTAATTACAACAGTAAATCGACAATTCACGAACACTTCATACTTAACACACACGTTGAAGCTAAGATTGTTTAAAATTCGTAATATCTTTTGAACCAAATAATTTAGAGAAATAATACACTAATAATGCACTCTACAATACAGTCCGGATATGTATGCAAAATTTTATAACATCCGGTTGAGTAGTTTCGGAGGAGTTCGCCGCCGAAGTTGTGCATCGAATCGCGGATAGAGGGCTATGCCTGATTTCGCTACGGTCATCAGGCTCCGCCGAATAAGCTCTTCAATAAAGTTTCTATAATTCTACTTTATGATTACGCCTATTTATCAATTTTAATCATCATCATCTTTTTTAGTAAGCAGTAAACCAAAAATGGTTACTTCCGGCTCCAAGCAGATAGACTAGAGCTGGTCACTCCAACACTTCTTCGGATCCCCCGCACCTCTCAATCCTTTATAAGCCGCACCTCTCGGCTTATAATTCCGGAGTTGTTTGGGGATGCGACAATCATCAATTCGGCTAAGATGTTCCAACCAGTTCAGCTGATATTCGGCAATCCTATCAAGTATATTACAACACTGTGGGGTGTTATGCTATTACGCTACTGAATTAACTAATCTGTGATTAAGTAATTATTGAATATATTAATTTGCATAATGAGCTCGTGTAATCAATAAATAACACGTTAATTACTTTACGTTAGCATAACTATTGCATGGAGACTCTAGTTGTTGCATTAATAAAATAAACTACCATAAATCACTCAAATGCTATTACTTTCTCGTTCTGAGGTAATTTGACAATGATGAACGCATATTGATAAAATAAACACTTATTTATTAACATTATATCATTCATTAAATTCAATATATAAAATATGGAAGATTCCCTGTAAATACATACATTCATAAACTCATGAAAAGAACATAAAAGAACACATGTTTATACATCAAATTACAAGGTAAATCCAATACGTTGTTTGCTGAAAAACATACACATACATATATAATGTAATCGATATATAGAAACACAAATATTCAAACAATAAATCCTATACTAATGCGTTCATCGTATGCCTCAGATGGATGGCGTTAATTATATTTATCATGTTTAAATTACATGCTCAAGGGGTGTTTCTTGAAAAAGAGACAGGACAGTAGAGTTTCTTATGATAAGAATAGCATAAAGATTACTTGTTTAGGTGAATTTATCCGATATTTCCATCGGCGTAACTCCTCTCTGCTGGATCATGTGTGGGAAGCTGTGCTGAGCTGTGACTGACACTTAACACACGCGAAACAGATTCACTCGCGCTGTATGTTCGTATTAAAGTTCATCGTTAACTATGGTGTATATATATATGTCTGTGTATTGTTCAACGTTTGATATGTTCATTACTGTTAGTGTTTTGATGCCGCGGTGTAATTGTTCCACATGATATTGAATCGCACCGCAACACTGTATAATGTTATTATTTCGCCGTCCGGTATTACATCAACGAAAGTTCTACGTGTCGATTATTGATGTAAGTGTGACTGGTTAGTTCAATTCTGAATTAGAGTATAATAAATAATTCTATAATTGTTAAGCACTGGCGTATGTCGCATGTTTTAGACACTGAAAGTACACTATTACCGGATACGCGCCAATATCGAAATGTCTAAGTCTCTTAGTTATATGACGCGTGGCAAAATTTCAAAGTCCCACTGCCGTCCGTATGTTAATCGAACTTTGACGACCGACTGTTGAAAATTATAAAGACTGTTCTACTGACCGACTGACTGCTCAAAGTAGATGAGTAAAAATTTATGAAAAGACTGTTCAAAGTATATGGTTGAAAAATTATGAGAGACTGTCCTCCCGCGTGCTCTGCAAGCAGTTTTTATCAAACATCGTGTACCACAATGCACCGTACTGGACAACACGCCTCAAGTTGCACATGATAGGATGGAAGATCTCCTACCCTTAAGCCAGAGTGTCGTTCTTCACTTCCCATTCGACGTTCCCGTTGCTATGCTGGCGACGGTCCTCTCCACCAGGTCTCTGGGTAGATGCTGGGTTGTGATTGGATATCCTGTCTCCCCACGGGTTCGCGTCGAAAGCCTCCGTACTCTTTTCCTAGAACAGGAGAAATTTCATGCTCGTCTATCATGCCATTGTCTAAGCGTACTCCGGGTCTCGCTGCAGTTCTCACGAAAACAATGTGTCGTCTCTTGTTATTGTTCGTTGTGTTTGACCCTTTTTTCTGAACGCTATCCTGGCGCAGCGTGACGTCGTTTCCAAAACGGCACACCTACTGCCTGTCGTAAATATCCGTTGTCGCCAGTAAGTCGTTCCCCTGCTGTTTACAAGTTCGATTCTATTATTTTAGGTATCGATGTCCGTCCTCGTATAGGGTATATACAATTGTGTGACTTACTCTTTTATTCTTTACTGGTACTCTTACAATTTAACCCGGCAGTGTGTCCGTCACAGTTTCTCCTCTAAATTGGTACTTGACACAATTTCCATTATCTGACATTTGCAGGCTGTAAATCTCGTGTTTTAGTCGAGTCTGTCACGGCCAACCCTGTGCCCTATTGTACAACTATGTGAAACGTACTTGCATTGTCTGAAGTAAACGTTCACTTGACACTTCTACACACATTTCTTTATTTATTGCTCGTGGGCTGAGTAGGTGTGTCATGCTGAATGTAACGTCTTTTCAGTCACAATAAAATTTTTTAAATTTTTGGTTGTTACATAGGTCCCCAAATCGGATTTGATGTTGGATTAGCGGAAGACACTCTAATCCGATTTCTGCGCTCTGAGTTTGTTGTGGGAGTCCCCTCTGATAAAGTCGCGGTCAATGACCTACTTTCCTCTGCTTGGTGTATATGGGTATATATTCCCTATATTTGTTCGTAAACTACCTCTGGGAATTTATTGCCGCGCATCTGAGGAAAGATGAACGCATTTTTTACATATTTGCATATCTAATTAGATATGGGATTATGTACCATAATAATAGCTGTGGATGGCTGTGCCGTCCGATTATAATCTAACACATGAAATAATGATTTTCGACATGAATTACAATTATTCATGTATCGTTTAAATATCATTATGATAGCTAATGTTCTTAGTCTATCTTGACCATTTAAAATACAATTTACGACCTGTAAATACACATTAATACATTCACTAATTATTATTGAGTATCACTCACAATATGTGTTACTATCATCTATACTAAATTATATTGATTAGAAATTTATATACATTATTCAGGAACAATTAACAATTCACTTGAGATCATTATGATTATAAATAACTTTGTTTTATATCATTCAGATTTGATTAATTAATCTAACATCATCGGGTGTCTATAAAACTCGTTATAACGTCTTTTCGCAATTTATTGCTGCACATTCAATTGAACTTTTCACATCATAATTGTCTTTTCTATTTAAATTTCCACTAACACTGGCTATACACATGTAATTAATGTCGTTAGGTTGCCACATTGTGACTTAAGAACTCCTTGTACAAAATCTTTACATTATACACTAATAAGATATACATCATACTGATTAGCTAGTTGGACCGGTTTTCGCGGGACATTCACCTTATGTGTTGATCCGCCTCCGAATCCACTAGTCTAACTGATTGTCGATGCACTTTCGTTTTCCTTTGAGACTTGTGATTTCGTCTCAAAGTATCTCTTCAGCAATCGTACGTTGAAAATACCCCTCAGTTTTCCATTGCTATCGCACTCAGCGAGCTCGTATGTTGCGTTACCAAGGACGCGACTAACCTTGTATGGTCCGGTGTATAACTCGAAAAACTTGTCAATCCTTTTCATTGCGGCGTCGGATTGATGGTAGCTCCTCAACAGCACCTTATCGCCGGTAGCAAATTTAGTAATATTCTTACCATCATTGATACGTTTAGCATATTTCTCTCTTTTGTCTTTTATTTTTACAAACACATTAATATTGGGATTGTGTTCATTGTTGATGACATCTTTGTCCAGCCACTTCTCCCATGCGCGGGTCGGCTTCTTTCCTAAGTGTGCCTCGTGGGGTGTTATTTCTATTGTTTCGTGGTACGTTTCATTGATACATGTTTCAATTACTCCGACGTATCTTGACCACTTGCTATGCTGGTCGTGTACCAGGATCCTGAATAGATTTCCCAATTGGCGGTTAATCCTTTCCGCTAAGTTCGCTCGAGGATTCCTTATCGCGGTATATCTTGGTTGTATTCCCAGCTCCTCGAGACCTTTAACCCATCTTTCGGCGGTAAATTGCGTGCCGTTGTCGGTTAAAATGACTCTCGGTCGTCCATACTTCGTACAGTAATCGTTGATCCGTCGTAGTGTCGTGGTGGTTGTCGCTCTTCTTAGTGTAAATAGTTTGACAAACTTTGTGAAGTTGTCCACCATGACAAGTAAGTATTTGACACCTCTTATACCTGTTGGTAAGGGTCCATAGTAATCAACACTTACTATGTCACCTTTGGCTGATGGTATCATGGCCTTTGTTCCGCCAAAGAGCATCCTGTTGTTCGTATCCTTGTACCGTTGGCAAGAGTCACAAGTTTGGGTGTATACCTTCACTTTCTTGATCAAGCTGTCGATCGTGAAGTGCTCTTGTAACATTTTTATACACCTTTTCGGGCCTAGGTGTCCGTACATTTGGTGTATCTCTGTAATTAGATCCTTCGACACGCTGTTAGGAATGTATAGTTTCCATTCGCCACGTCGTCGTCGGTACAACTTATCATTAACAATTTTATAAAATTTACTTAATTTACTATCTATAACGTTATTCTTAATCTTATCTATGAGCGTTCCGAGTTTGGCATCTTCATTTTGGTATTTGCCGATACCTCTAATTATTTTGCCTAATTGTTGACTCATTTTAATAACTAGGTGATTAATCAAATATTCGTACGTCTCCTCGTTTGTCTCGTGTTGTTCCGTGTCAGCCGGGTATCTACTCAGTATGTCCGCAACGACGTTATCCTTTCCTTTGCAGTGGATAATGTCGAAATTGTACTCCTGTATGGCGAGGATCCATCTTGTAATTCTGGAATTATTTAAGTGACACTTGTGCATAAATGTTAATGCTTTATTGTCGGTGATTATCGTGAGTGGTTGGCCAAGTATGTACATACGAAACTTATCCAGACATCTAACGATACTCAGGAGCTCTTTCTCCGTCGTGAAGTAACTGCGTTCTGCTCCCTTAAATGTCTTGCTTGTAAAAGCGATGACGCCGATTTCTCCATCTTCATCAATCTGGTAAAGCTGGCCACCATACGCAAAATTACTAGCGTCACACTGAATATAGTATCTTTGGTTCGGCCGTGGGAACCGTAGAGTTACTGTGTCGATAAATAAATTCTTGACTCTCTGGAAACACTCGTCCACTTCCCTTGTCCATGAAAACTTTCGTCCACCTTTCAGCAGTTCATGCAAAGGTTGCGTTGTTTCTGCGTATTTACTCGAGAATCTGTTATAAAAATTGGTAAGACCAAGAAAACCTTTGAGTTGTTTTGTATTCTTCGGTGCTGGGAAATCCATAATCGCCTTTACCTTGTCATCGTTTGCTTGTATCCCTTTTGTTGTAAGGCGATAACCAAGGAAGGAGATTTCTCGTCTGAAGAATTGTGACTTGGTGAGGTTGACAGTTATATTTGCTTTATTGAGGTTGTTTAGCAACGCTTCTAAATGATTTAAATGTGTTTGTATATTATTGGAGTAGCACAAGCAGTCGTCCACGTAGATGATCGTGTTCTTCTTGACCTCCTCCTCGAGGGCCACATCCAATCCACGTGTCAACGCTGCAGAGCTGGTGCTGAGTCCAAATGGCGTCACTGTGAATCGGTAGCACTTCCCTTCATGCATAAACGCAGTGAAATCCCTACACTCTCGTTTTAATGGGACTTGCCAGAAGCTACTGGATAAATCGACTGTCGACAAGTACTGCATATCACCACATCTAGCCAATATCTCATTTACCGGGGACACTCCTTCGTAATCGGGCACGGTCACGCTGTTCACTTTTCTTGCATCAAGGCATAGGCGAACCCTCCCATCCTTCTTGTTAACTGTCACGATTGGGATGACGTACGGGCTGGCGCAACGTTCGATTACTCCATATCGTAACATCCGGTTAATCTCCTCGTTCACCTTGTCTCTGTAGGCAAGCGGCACAGGCCACCCTCGTTGAAAGTAAGGTGTCCTGTCCGTAACGTGAAACTCGTGCGTGTAACCCTCTATTCTTCCCGGGCACTCCCTAAAAACATTCCGGTTCTTTACCAAAATCTCCTTCAGGCGTTGCAGTATTCCTTTATCCACGCAGTCTATGCTCCCAATCTTCTCATCGATGCATCGCAGTACTTCCTCTTCTTCTTCACTGTTTATCACGTCAATATTCATGATTGGTATAATGTGCTCCTCATCAACAGTATCGTTTTTTAAACTAACTACTTTGTTTCCGATGTCGATGCGACACCCAACTTCTTGTAAAAAAACTAATTCCTAGTATACATGGTTTCACTAATTCTGGTATAACCAAAAACACACATTCATATCGGATACTATCAATCTCAATGTCACACAATATTTGTCTCTTAACTAATTTGGACTTACTTCCTACAGCACTTATTATAAATGTATTCGTTACGGGTAATGTCTCATATGGTTCGATACTCTTCTTATGGTTATTAAACCAAGTTTCCGATAACCCGTTAACAATACAACCAGTATCAAGTAAGGCTTGGACAATTACATCATTATTAAATTTAATAGTAATCTCGGGACATTTCAATATTTGTTTATTTACAATCTCGTCGTCCTCTTTTAGTAGGTCCTTTCGTAAATCAGGTAACAATATATTTACACTCTCACTCGGAAAGGAGTCGCTTAGAAATTCTATCTCCTCCCCTCGTTCGACGTATTTTTGTTGTTGTTATTGTTGTCGCTGTTACCGTTCGCCCTTGGGGTAGTGTCAATGACCGTGCCACTGGGTCCTGGTTCAGCTGGTGTAAACTGTACTGTATTGACGTAGTGTTTGTTGTCATACCGACCCCTTGTTGCCTGTCGGTCACTTTCATTTTTATTGTATTGCGTTTCCCTGTCTCTCGGATTGTTCCTCCCTTCGTTGTAAGGTCTATAATGTGGTCTGCGAGTGTTATCTCCGCTCGACTGTATACTTGTGAATTCCGTAATCAGCGCTTCGAAATTTGGTATACTCGTGATACCACGTGTGACCACGGCGAGCTGCAAGTCCTTACCAAAGTGGCGAGCTTGTTTTCGTATCAGCTGAGTGTCGGTTAATGCTGGTGACAGTTGCCGACTTTCCAGTAAAATCCGTTCTACATATTGGACAGCTGTGATTGGTCCATTCCACTCATATCTGCCGTACTCCAGATTGTCGCGTATATTGTCCTGGCGTTCTTGACCCCAGTACTTCAAGGTGAAAGCTTCTTTAAATTCTTCGTACGTGGAGATTTGATTCCTTATGACGCGCCACCATATTCCAGCGTCCATCTCCAAGTGTCTTCCGATCCATTTAATGTCACCGTTGCTGTAGTACTGTTCCTGGATCTCTGACAATTCCTTCAGGAACTCCATTGGGAACCTGTCAGTGCCGTTATACTTCAACTCTGTATGTGTGTGTCCGTTAATTCTACTGATTATTCCAGACTCACCTTCAATTAGCTGACGCTGTAGTCGTTCTATCTGGGATTTTAATTCGTTAATACGGGTGGTTTTCTCTCTGGTGCTCTCGTCTAGTTTTTGTTCCGCCGACTTCTGTCTTCCATCTACCTCATTGATTTTCTGTTGCATTGTGTTGTTTACGTCTCCCTGTTCCTGTTGTAATTGTCTTACTGTTTGGAATAGTTCGACTCTCAATTCCTCTTGCTTCTTGTGATTTTCTTTTGCGTGTGTCTCCACTCTGTTGTGGATCTTTTTGATGCTCGTTTGAGTATTTTGGGCAACACTCTTTAGTTCCTGTCGGTCTAATTCTCTTGTTTCACGCACCTCTTCGAATTTCTTGTCGGTGTCGTCCCTTAACTCTTTTATGATCTCGTTCTGCTGCTTCTGTACCTCGTCTATCTTCTGGTCACAATTATTTATATATTCACGCATTTCTGCGCGTATTTGTGTAAAATTTTCATTCTGCTTCTCGAAATTTTCATTAATTATTCTAAGGTTTTCACTAGCCTCTTCCTTCTGCTTTTCAAACTTTTCTTCTAGTTTCTCGAATTTTCCACTCATAAAGTCCATTAATGCGCGCAACGTCACATCTTCCTGCGGTTGTTGTTGGGACTCCTGTCCCCGCGCTCTGACGTCTGACGTCTCCTCGGTCATTTGTGAATAAGTTGGTGATTCCTCTCGTTCGACACCAGGTACTCCCTGTTGGTTATTAATGTCAAAATTCATGGAATCTGTGCTACTGGTCGTCATTTTTGCTGCTTTACTACGCGTTAACATTCAGTCCCAGTCCAACTAGCTTCACACTAATAATATTTGTTCTTACAACTACTAACATGAAATATTAATAATTAATATATACGCTTATCCTATCTCTACTGCCTGCTCTTTGCCGTGCGGTGGGCGCCAAATACAACACTGTGGGGTGTTATGCTATTACGCTACTGAATTAACTAATCTGTGATTAAGTAATTATTGAATATATTAATTTGCATAATGAGCTCGTGTAATCAATAAATAACACGTTAATTACTTTACGTTAGCATAACTATTGCATGGAGACTCTAGTTGTTGCATTAATAAAATAAACTACCATAAATCACTCAAATGCTATTACTTTCTCGTTCTGAGGTAATTTGACAATGATGAACGCATATTGATAAAATAAACACTTATTTATTAACATTATATCATTCATTAAATTCAATATATAAAATATGGAAGATTCCCTGTAAATACATACATTCATAAACTCATGAAAAGAACATAAAAGAACACATGTTTATACATCAAATTACAAGGTAAATCCAATACGTTGTTTGCTGAAAAACATACACATACATATATAATGTAATCGATATATAGAAACACAAATATTCAAACAATAAATCCTATACTAATGCGTTCATCGTATGCCTCAGATGGATGGCGTTAATTATATTTATCATGTTTAAATTACATGCTCAAGGGGTGTTTCTTGAAAAAGAGACAGGACAGTAGAGTTTCTTATGATAAGAATAGCATAAAGATTACTTGTTTAGGTGAATTTATCCGATATTTCCATCGGCGTAACTCCTCTCTGCTGGATCATGTGTGGGAAGCTGTGCTGAGCTGTGACTGACACTTAACACACGCGAAACAGATTCACTCGCGCTGTATGTTCGTATTAAAGTTCATCGTTAACTATGGTGTATATATATATGTCTGTGTATTGTTCAACGTTTGATATGTTCATTACTGTTAGTGTTTTGATGCCGCGGTGTAATTGTTCCACATGATATTGAATCGCACCGCAACACTGTATAATGTTATTATTTCGCCGTCCGGTATTACATCAACGAAAGTTCTACGTGTCGATTATTGATGTAAGTGTGACTGGTTAGTTCAATTCTGAATTAGAGTATAATAAATAATTCTATAATTGTTAAGCACTGGCGTATGTCGCATGTTTTAGACACTGAAAGTACACTATTACCGGATACGCGCCAATATCGAAATGTCTAAGTCTCTTAGTTATATGACGCGTGGCAAAATTTCAAAGTCCCACTGCCGTCCGTATGTTAATCGAACTTTGACGACCGACTGTTGAAAATTATAAAGACTGTTCTACTGACCGACTGACTGCTCAAAGTAGATGAGTAAAAATTTATGAAAAGACTGTTCAAAGTATATGGTTGAAAAATTATGAGAGACTGTCCTCCCGCGTGCTCTGCAAGCAGTTTTTATCAAACATCGTGTACCACAATGCACCGTACTGGACAACACGCCTCAAGTTGCACATGATAGGATGGAAGATCTCCTACCCTTAAGCCAGAGTGTCGTTCTTCATTTCCCATTCGACGTTCCCGTTGCTATGCTGGCGACGGTCCTCTCCACCAGGTCTCTGGGTAGATGCTGGGTTGTGATTGGATATCCTGTCTCCCCACGGGTTCGCGTCGAAAGCCTCCGTACTCTTTTCCTAGAACAGGAGAAATTTCATGCTCGTCTATCATGCCATTGTCTAAGCGTACTCCGGGTCTCGCTGCAGTTCTCACGAAAACAATGTGTCGTCTCTTGTTATTGTTCGTTGTGTTTGACCCTTTTTTTCTGAACGCTATCCTGGCGCAGCGTGACGTCGTTTCCAAAACGGCACACCTACTGCCTGTCGTAAATATCCGTTGTCGCCAGTAAGTCGTTCCCCTGCTGTTTACAAGTTCGATTCTATTATTTTAGGTATCGATGTCCGTCCTCGTATAGGGTATATACTATTGTGTGACTTACTCTTTTATTCTTTACTGGTACTCTTACAATTTAACCCGGCAGTGTGTCCGTCACAGTTTCTCCTCTAAATTGGTACTTGACACAATTTCCATTATCTGACATTTGCAGGCTGTAAATCTCGTGTTTTAGTCGAGTCTGTCACGGCCAACCCTGTGCCCTATTGTACAACTATGTGAAACGTACTTGCATTGTCTGAAGTAAACGTTCACTTGACACTTCTACACACATTTCTTTATTTATTGCTCGTGGGCTGAGTAGGTGTGTCATGCTGAATGTAACGTCTTTTCAGTCACAATAAAATTTTTTAAATTTTTGGTTGTTACAATATCATAACATTCAATTCCTGCCGTACATCGACATTTCTTTTGCGATCCTGTCAGGTGCCAGAGGAATCTTATGTCGACCGCTTGATACGATTGACCTGGGATTTCGTTAAAGTCCAATTCTCAAACGTATAGAGAAGTGTAGTTAAAGGCGATTACCTTGTAGAACTTCGGGCGTGTTTCTTTACTCGTTGAGTTTAGTGTTCACCTGCTGGTCCCACCCAGTTTTAACTTGTCCAGCTTCTTCACCACAGCATTGTTCGTAATGTAAGACACACTGCAGCCCAGTTATTCAAAATTATATCAAATTTAATAAGATATGAATTGTAGGAGGCCAGCAGTTCAAATCATAAACCAAGATTTTGTCGAAGGAGTCAGATTTTCTGTTTTAAGCCACACAAACTCGACGGCACTTTCCCATTAACTGTATCTGCTCTACATTTTCGTTGTTTCAAAACTGCGTCATACGAGTAGTTTACACATGATACCTTGAGACATCACGGTGAACTTTCTTTCGTATTTTAAAGATCAGATTTATTTATGCATTCATAAATATTAAACATTTGTTCATACAATAAATAGAATTATTTATCAAGTTGATAAATATAGTTTAATATATATCAAGTTGATATACAGAATAGTTTAATCAAGTTGGATTAAAGTAGTCCACAAGGATTTAGAAAAAAATAATATAAACGCAGAAGAAGGAATTGAAAGAGAAGTTTTTCGGGAAAAAGTGTTAAAAATGGAAGGAGTCCAAGGAAGGAGAGAGAAAAAAGCTGGTTCAAAGTGGACTGAAGATAGGAAGAAGAGACACAGTGAAAAAATGAAAGAATATTGGAGAAAAAGGAAAGAACAAAGAATACAGAATTGAAATTGGCATGTGGTCCTCCTTAGATGGGCGATACAAAATAAAAATAAAAATAGAATTATATTTTTTATATAATAGATAGCCAGTAGGCACAATATATTTAAAATGTTATAGGCCTACACGTTTAATATATGAAAGAAAGAAACCACAGATAATTAATGGAAGATGGAAGAAAACGTTTGCTTGAATGTATAAAATTACTTTTCCTGTTACAAAATTACGAATTCTGTCTTTATATCAGGATTAGGAACTTCGAATATAACGGAAAACATTTTCAAAAGGGTCGAACATTTTCAAGGCTGTGGCATACATCAAGCCATCAGGCATCCGCTTTCACCGACTCACGCTCCGCCAATTTCGAGGGAGTAACAACAAGACGGGAGCAGGGTTTTTTATTTACTATGATAATGCGGATTTTATGTAGAGGGTGGTGGCAGATAAGCTGTAGATTTCGTTGTGTGCAGATGACTTGTTGCTGGGATCAAGTTGGCAGATTGAGTGTTGGGGTAGGTATAAAATAACTAAAGGATTACAGTTTTAAGTATTGTTTGAATGGGGCGGTGGGGGATGGAGGCAGCACAATGGAAGGATAATAGAAAACAGTAAATCAGATTTACTCAAGGGACGTTCACTCTTATCTGGAATGAAGTCTTGAATTATCTCTTCAATGTTTGTTTTTTACGAGTATAGAGTATTTCGTTTCATATTCAAATATTGTCTTTCCGTAAATTAGTTTTTTATCAGCAACACATTCATCAACTTTTCACTTTAAGGGAAAACGTTCTACTGTCGGGACTCGGTAAAACGACTGTAAAAGTAAAAACAGTCCGGACTGCTGTACTTCACGTTTTTTATTTATTAGTTTGCAGAACTAGGAGGAAAGAAGCAGGGAGGAAGCTACTGTAATTTTGCAAAAAGCTGATTTTACTTTTCAGCGGAAATACGCCTGGGCTGAAAATTATTCCCTTTATAGTTATTAATCGTTCGAACATAAGCACCGTTCTTCTGCAAACAATAGTTGGCTTATAGTCCAAAATTATGATTTACTTAAAAAAAACTTTTGCTCCTTGTTGAGAGTCTACATCACACACATCGACGTCGAAGTTACTATCTGTTTTGTAAAAAATGGTTTCACGTTTTTTTTTGTATAACAGATATTACATATTTTCAGAACACGGGAAAGCTAATGAACACTTTCAGCCCTGAAAAAAACCGAAGATCAATAAGGCAGATGGAGCGGGGATTGGGAATGTGTAAAGACGATAGGTGGAATTTATGCCTGGTACGTTAGACGATAATAGTAGCCGTAATTGATAACTGTAGTTGAAAAGTTTCATGTAACTACAATAGATTAATATCTCGTAGTTTTAACCTTTTCAGATGCGTCACAGTCACAAACACACGCACTCATGGAATTGATTCGTGCGCTCTAAAAAGACACACTGAGAGCATGAAGGATAAATAAAGAAAGAGGAAGAAAAAGAGGAAGAGAACGGAAAAGAAAGAGAGAGGAAAGCGGCGGCTAGATAAACACCGTACTTGGCGCTAGGTAAACATACCATATGTGTACGTATGCCCTTTAGAATATGCACTATATTTTATAATTAAGGTCACGTAGTTTTTTCGCTATGTACATATAACTTTTGAAGTATGTATGTCAATGCATACGCGATATGAAAGTATGCAAAATTATATTCGTATTCAAGAGGTGAAACGTATTCGTATTATGTGTAGAAAGGTCATCTGTGACGAACAATTAACATTTTGTATAACGCTTCTGAGAACTACTGCAGAAAGTGACAATAGATGTTGGGTATGTTAAATGATATGTCACTTGTTTGCGTGTTGTTCATAGTAGCAACGTCGGTGTGTTGTTCATCGCAATTATCCCACGGGTTGGCGAGAATAATGTTAATCGCTGCACGATTTTACAAATTATACTGTAATATAATGACAATGGTAGTTATATTAAAAAGTGTTTTCTTGTAAACATATTTAAGTTTACATACTTCAAGTATGTTATATTGTAAACATACTTTACTTTGAAATGTGCTATCAAATTCTCAGGTTTCTGCTTTATTGTATTCGTAAAACGATAAAAACTTCGAGTTATTCCAGCTCAGTGACCCAGCACCACTTTGTCGGTCATACATTGCATACTTCTTAGCTCGTGGTTTGGCATTTACAGTTTTAAATATATATTTTTTTAAACTCATTCACTTGAATAACAAGACTTTTAAATAAAATCGGCTTTTGCAGATGACATATTGGACTTCAGACACCTAAAATTTGGAAAATTACAAATTTTACGAGGGCAGACATTACATTTCTTGCATTTTGAGACACGGCTACAAACGGATCGTTTTGTGTGTACCCTAGAGATACAAGACAGATCGTGAAGACCGATCCCATATTAATTAAATGGAGTTCACTTATCTATCAGCTAAGCACCATTTATTTCATAAACAATTCAAGATGTATTTATGAAACTTTTTCTCCTGAAATCTAAGTTCATAAAGCATACATAAACACATATATGAAACAAGACTTTTTAAGAAAATGGTTTCTAAAGTGTATAATTTTTACCTTTTTTATTGCAAACAAATATTTACATTAGACATCGGTCTTAATTTTAGGTTTAGTATACGAATGATATGAGAGCAACATATAAGAAAAGAACAAATCTCTCACGTGTTTCAGTACAAAGTTATATGTACTTAAATATGAAAAATATGGATTTACGGGATCTCCCATTTAAAGTTCGAAAATTTTTCCAAAATCACCTGCACTTAGGCTTTTCCTTTATTCCTCGCATCTATCTTCTTTTTCAGCTGGCTTTTCTTCACTCTGTTCTCCTTGCTTCTTCTTGGACGCTCTTACTACCGTAATCCCTATTTTTACCAATAAACTTTAAATTCTAATTGTTTGAGTGATTACGTTTCAGTGAGTTAACTGGGCTACCTCAGATGAAACGAATGTATAAATCATGTGAGAAAACGTTTGACAATACAGTGTTCATCATACTTTAAATAGGCTAAAAGAAAAATCTAAAAAGTGTAAAAACAGAGGTTTTTACATTTTTTACTACAACTGTCTTTAAATCTTAAACTTTGAAATTATGATCTTCAACAAAGTTAAAATGATTAAGAATAAAAAAACTAACTTATGAATAGTTTATAATAAGTGAATTAACATATACCTTACCTTTTTTAAGGCATTTATGGACACAGTCGGAATAGTTTAGTCACGTGAATTAGGTTAGGTTTAGGTTTAGGTTTTGTAAGCCTCAGTATAAGTTTGTATATAATATACCAAAAAAAGGTTATGACATTATGACTACTCTTCACAAACGTTTAAAAAAAAAACTCAAGCGACAACTTGTAAAAGTCGCTGTACATGTGAAAATGAACGTGATAAGAATATTTGCAAATTATTTGTAACCGCAAAATGATAAGTACGTGTGTAAAATAAAACACAGGCACACTTACACACACACACATACAAATAAAAAATGTCAAGTATAAATTTTGTCTAAATTTGTACATTTGAAGGCATAATACGATATAATAATATATTTTTAAAATACCCATAACATATATTACTGTGTGTTGTCTGCACGCAAAAACTTTGCTTCTCAGTTGTTGATCAGCAACTAAAGCAGATGAACACATTGAAGTAACCTTAAAAAAAAAAAAAACTGGTCTGCGTTTAGTCACTTCGTGACTTATGAAAACAGGTAGAGACGAGTCGCTGGAAGGTTTTTCGAGTAAATCCGACCCTTATCACGTTTGTTAGGTAGTATAAACGGCCAGATGTGACAGTTTGTCAGCGCCTGGGATTAGTCTGTGGTCTTCCATCGCGGAGTTCTCTCGTGCGTGTCTCACAACACCTGCTGATGGGTTTAATAAAAAACATAACCGCAAGCTCTAGGTACTTGCCCCGGAGTTTAAAAACAAAACTGTTGATTAACGAAGGCTTTCTTTCTTTATCCCTACATTGTAGTAGGCCTACTCATGATATTGACTCGGCACTCACAGGATAATGTTTACATTATCAACATGACAACACGTATGGGAAAGCGCATGCGCGCGCGTGCATGTGTGATAAAGGAATATAAAACTACTTTAAATAGTGCTAAGAGTGCTGTTCGTTCAAAACTAACAATAACTTGGAAACCCATTAGATTTCGAGTGACTACGTGACACAGCGTGGAGATATATTCCAACCTGTATGTGACGATTGTGATAAATTCTACATAGGTCAGACTGTGAGATGCTATGAAGGTATAAGTGTTCTATAAACTCTTATCCTGAGTAATTTAATTAATAACAAATCTATTTAAGCGCAGCATCTGATCATGATTAGGCCTATACAAGATTTTCGAATAATTTTAAAAACATACACTACGTATTGCAAGAACGGCCGATAAATGGTCACAAAAAAGTATCACATGATCTCGTTAAAATTACCGTTTACAGAGTGATACGCAAAATTAACACGAACACGAGGATTACCAATGGAATTTTCGACGCTTCATATCAACTGTTGGCTTTTTTCTCAACATAGTAGTGCAACTGTAGTGTGTTTTCTGTGCGTTATTTAGGCCTATGTTTATGTTGTCTGTTTAGAGTTTTATGGTCGTCAACAAACCTTTAGTGACATGTAACGTGGTGATGGGATTGTGAGACCGAAACGTAGGTAAGGAATAAAAGAAATGAATTTTTAGCCGCCATATATTCAAACAGTGAAGTTATATTCAATCATATTCAGTCGATGAGGCGCAGTACCAGAATTATTAAAACGAATGTTGTTTATTCATTATGGACACTGTACAATAACATGGAAGGTCTAAAACTGGGTAATAAATATAAGAATAAGAGCAAAATTGCTACAACTGAAAAGGAGATGTAATTTTAAGAGGCCTCGAGGTAATAACCAAGTACACTGAAGAAGTCGATGAAAGGGACTATATCAGAGGAAAAAATTTGATGTACGAACATATCAATAGTGCAAACAGAAATCGGTGGATATACAGAGAAACTAATTGAAGTCCGACGAGAAGGCGAAGAAGGCGTAGAACTCATGGACCAAAGGAAATAAAGCAGAGGAAACTATTGAAAAACGGAACCTTCAGTACTGAGATTGGTAAGTCAGAGACAGACGGAAACAGGGGTTTAAAGTAAACAGACAGCGACGGTTGCAGTGATCCTTCTTTATGTAAATATATTTGGCGGCCAAGACTCTGACGCGGAGACGGTGAGGGGAAGCTGAAGACTTTGATCAGGGTGCGGAACTGGAGAGCACCAGCGTAGACCAAACTAGAAGAGGCTCCTTCGGGAACAAATAGGACCTACTCATTTATGGATTATAGCGCCGTTAAATGATAATGATAATGATGATGCCGTGTATAAGCCTATATACGCTACAAGTTTGACATGTTTTCAGTCACTTCTTTCGTTAATAGTTTTTGAAGTGATCTTCAATCATCGCTATCCACTTGCCATTCCCTTCGGTTCTGTGTAATATACATTCCACGTCTCCAACTATCTGTTTTCAATACTTGTTTTTTATGTCTCTTCCACTGCCAAGTAAACCAATTTAAGATGCAATCCTGTGTGTCGTTTGGTTCTTATTTTAATTATTGTACATGTTTATAGTCCGAGTTCTTGTACCACGCAACAGTATAGAGTACAGTTTCCTAGTTTTAATATCCTGCAGGTTTCTTCCATTTATTTATTCCCAGTCTTTATGCCACCCAGTCTTTTTATCCCAGGCTTCTCTAGAGTTTCTGTTTTCATATTTCGCTCAGTTCTCCAAAATATTTCGCTGCCCTGTCTGCTGTATACTCAGTAGACGTCCCCACCAATACAAACTGTGCCCCAACCCCCTACAAATTCAAGCGTTTATAGATTTCTCAGTCTAATAGCGCCGTGTAAAACTGTCTCATCTCAGCCATTAAAGCTTTACGGCCTGTATTTTCGTTCTCCATCTTTCACTTAGAGTACCCAAAAATTGGTACACCTTCATCTTCGTTCTTCGTGTAATTTCCGGTTTGTTTTCTTGTCAACTTATTATTTCACAAGTTCCATTGTTCTACTACATTACTAATCATATCTCTCCATAAACTTGGTTATATGCCGCAGTCTCTAGAACCCAGACACTTTTTTACTTTAGGCGTTTATGACTTTAGGCCTGTAAGAGTAAGTGTGACGATTAAGAAGGCAAAGAAGCAAAATCAATCCATTTAATTCTCTGCAATTTTGAAGAACAATGTAATTTGATTTTTCCAGTTTTTTCGTATGTGTCCCTACTGACGACGGATTCAGTGCTGAGTTAGAATATTTATTAATTATTTTCCTGGTTTACCGCATGTGACGGTTCATTGTTAATTGGACTGTCCGTAGGTTTATTCTATACTTCTGAACATAGAAGTTCAAGTAACATACGTTTATTTTTGTTTTAAATTTTATTTGTTGGTCTTTAATGCTCTAAAGGGCTTCCTTTTTCAAACAAAGGTAAGTACCATAAGTGAAATTGCACAGAACATACCGACAAACATAAATTTCAAAGGCTATTGCAGAGAATGAATTGAAAAGAAACATACGTTGCAGAATATTCCTTCTTTGCGACGTAAACTTTCATTTGAGAGCGTATATTTTAATATACTTCACAAGCAAGTGCTTTCAAAATAAATCCTCACGTCAAGGACTAGTACACGAGGCGCCTCAATTGTAAAACCGCACTAAAAATTGTCACTGAAAAAAATACGGGAAAGAGTGAGAGATGTTTAAGAAGACCCAGGTAGAGATGGACGCCCAAATCCTTTGAAAACAGAACAGGCAGTGCTGCTTAAGCTTTGGAAGTGAAGAAGAAGAAATCACATACCACAAAGCAATCGCCACGAATGGGTCGCCAATTAGCCGACTTTGCTTCATCTCGTTTTATATACAGTACATCGCAAAGCATTCTATCACGCAAGTTTCACCCAGGATAACTAAAATAATTCATACTTTAATTTATCTTGTTGTTTATAAACCGTCGTTCTGATTGGCTTCTGTCTCCCCCCACACCGAGAAAGCCATAGGTTTTCAGAAATCTTGAGCTGATATTTTATGAATCTTCATTTGAAATTTTACGACCGTGATATATTCACCAGACGTCTTAGTGTGAATTGCGAAAGTTTATAACAAGAGATATTTTTATATAAACGTGTGTAGTGTATTGAAATGAGCAAAGTCACGTGAAAGCCGCATGAAAATTGAATTTATTTCGTTTCATGGCTAAGAGTGTCACGAGGGATGAAAATATAATTGTTAGGAGGCAAAAACAATGAAATTCTAATTGAGAAAAACTGCAAACGGCTACAACTAATGTAGGCCATAGTATTCGCATTCCGCCCATAAATTTCCGTATCTCGCTAATTGCTGTCAGAGCTGGCCGGGCGCGTGGTATTTTATTTTAGCGAAAAATTATGAAATTTTTCTAATTATGAAGTCAAGAGAGCGCATGTTACGTTAAATTTGTTTAGGCCAAAAGGGGAGGGTGGAAACTTAGTAAATGTTGAGTATTTATTTATATAGTCTACTGGTTATCAAGATCGACGTCGTCTTTGAGTGTCTAAAAAAACGAGTGAAAATTAAATATTCAATGCATTGACTATCCTTGTGAGAAACGTGTTATCATATTCTTTTTCTGATAGCAATTAATTATTATTAGCGAAAATATAACTATTAATTAGCGAACAAATTGAAAGTAAATTTTAAAATGTCAACCTTTCCAAAATTCTAAACTTAATTTTCATAAATAATAATTATAATTTTGTCACAGTATTCGTGTGTATAATGGTAGATTTTGTTAGTTTTATTAGCAGCCATCTTAACACCAGCTTTGTCCCTACTTATTGGTATACTGCTACATACTTTGTTCTTGACGAGGCCTTTCGGTGTCTCCACCATCTTCAGGTCTTAAACGAGGTCTGGAGATGGTGGAGACACCGAAAGGCCTCGTCAAGAACGAAGTATTTAGCAGTGTGGCAATCAGTAGGGACAAAATTGTTATAATGGTAGATGTGTAAAATATATTAGCTATTTTATATAAAAAAAGAATGTTATAATTCAATTTTGTCATTTTAGTGATTTTTTTATTACTGGTTTATTAGTGGTTTTTAAACCGTCGAAATACTGCTGTGTTAAGCGAAACTACCGCGTAGGCAGAAACCGAAAGCTGGCAAACAGATCTACGATCCTTATGGAAGTTCTACTCATATATCTCGATAATGTTTGCAGGTTGCAATAGTCTGTTGAATTCTCTACCGTTAAAAACGTCAGGGGCGAATTTCAAAAATGTTATATGGAAATTTATAATCTACTCGTTCGATATAATAGAGAGTAAAAGCTGCTCATTTTGAGTTCACCGTTATTCATCTAAGTCACCTGGCCATTGTTTCTGAAGTCTTTTTGTCAATATGGACTGGTTGGGTAAGTCCCTAATCAGCTGATTTTCAAGTTTGTTGATCCCACAGCGTGTATCTTTGATGAGTACACTTTGGTGAGGTCTACACGAAGCGTCTGGTTTGAAACATACCGTGGAGTACTGTCATAAAACGGAGCGTTTCGATTGACGAGTTTTGCAATATGTTTGTATTGGATGGTTTGGCACATCTCTACAGCTCGACTCCGTATGTCCACATTAGTTTTAAATACTCATGAGCTTGTATTGTGAGATTGTATACCGCGAGCTTGCTATCTAGTGATGATTGGGACCTCCAAACGATCAACCAGCTCATCTGGTTATGTTTCAATGTTAAATGTTGTTTTTTAGCTTTATGTGCGCACAACAAATGATTTTTCATCTAGACGAAGTCCTAAGTATTTAAGTTTATATCTTGCTGAGATTTTAGAGTTGTTAATTGGGAACTCTGTACAGCTACGTCTTTTTGTAGTAAAGCTAATCTGGCCAGATCTGTTGCTGTTTCATTAATTCGCCATTTATGAAACCGATCTTGTAGCATGTTGGCCGTTCTGTACACGTTGAGAGCCTAAAATTGGGTCTTCGTTTATCATAAGAATTCGGTGTTGTCGGCGAAAAATAGTAATAAGAGTGTTTTCTGTGTTGAAATATACCGTATCTCCTGTGTAGTCTATATTAACGGTAAAAAAAATGTCCCCATAACATTACATTTTGGAATTCCAGATTTAACTAATGTGAACTCAGCCAACGCATTGTTAAATATGCCTTGAAAATATCTGCCACGTAGTCATTTTACTTCCATGTTCCTTAAGGAAATGGAAGTATGGTGATGGCAAAAAAAATCATGTTCGAGATTATTGCAGATTCTGATTGTACTACACTAAAAATATGAAAAAAAGTCGTTTTTCGAAAAGTGTGTGTGTGTGTGTGTGTGTGTGTGTGTGTCTGTAGATTTTTTCTATGGCAAACGATAACAGCCGCAAGTTCAAACAGAATCAAATACGTTTTTGCACACAGCCCTGATTTGTAGAGTACTCACGACCTATTGTTTTTGGTGAAGATCGGTTGAGGGAAAGGGGTAGTTTACCTGCAACGTTTTTTTTATCAAGGGTAATTTTTGTCTGTGGCAAACGATAACAGCCGCAAATTCAAACAGAATCAAATAATGTTTTGGATACAGCCCTAAATTGTATAGTTCTCAATATCTTTTGGTTTCTGTGAAGATCGGTTAAGGGAAAGGGGTAGTTTACCAGCAACATTTTATGTTTTAACAAGGGTAATGTTTAATATGACGAACGATAACTGCCGTAAATTCAAACACAATCAACTAATTTTTTGCATACCTTTTTGAACTATATAAAACTCAAGGTCTATTGATTTTATTGAAGATCGGTTAAGGGGAAGGGGTAGTTTACCTGCAACGTTTTACGTTTTAACAAGGGTAATGTTTTCTATGACGAACGATAACTGCCGTAAATTCAGTAAAAGAGAATCAAACAATGTTTCGCATACAGCCCTGAATTGTAGAGTACTCAAGATCTATTGTTTTTGGTGAAGATCGGTTGAGGGGAAGGGGTAGTTTACCAGCAATGTTTTTTTATCAAGGGTAATTTTTACTTCCATATTCCTTAAGGAATGGAAGTATGGTGATGGCAAAAAAAATCGTGTTCGAGATTATTGCAGATTCTGATTCTACTACACTCAAAACATGAAAAAAAGTCGTTTTCCGAAAAGTGTCTGTGTGTCTGTCTGTCTGTCTGTGTGTCTGTGTGTCTATCTGTCTGTCTGTCTGTCTGTAGATTTTTTTTCTATGGCAAACGATAACTGCCGCAAATTCAAACAGAATCAAATAATTTTTTGCATACAGCCCGGTTTTGCAGAGTTCTCGCGACCTATTGTTTTTGGTGAAGATCGGTTGAGGGAAAGGGGTAGTTTACCTGCAACGGTTTTTTTTTAGCAAGGGAAATTTTGTTTGTTTGGCAAACGATAACAGCCGCAAATTCAAACAGAATCAAATAATGTTTCGCATACAGCCCTGAATTGTAGAGTACTCGCGACCTATTGTTTTTGGTGAAGATCGGTTAAGGGAAAGGGGTAGTTTACCTGCAACGGTTTTTTTTATCAAGGGAAATTTTTTTTTGGCAAACGATAACAGCCGCAAATTCAAACAGACTTAAATAATGTTTCGTATACAGCCCTGAATTGTAGAGTTTTCACGACCTGTTGTTTTTGGTGAAGATCGGTTTAGGGAAAGGGGTAGTTTACCTGTAACGTTTTATGTTTTAAAAGGATATTTCCTATGGCAAACGATAACAGCCGCAAATTCAAACAGAATCAAACGATTATTTGCATACAGCCCTAAATTGTAGAGTTCTCAAGACCTATTGTTTTTGGTGAAGATCGGTTGAGGGAAAGGGGTAGTTTACTTGCAACATTTTTTTAACAAGGGTATTTTCTATGGCAAACGATAACAGCCGCAAATTCAAACAGAATCAAATAATGTTTTGCATACAGCCCTGATTTGTAGAGTACTCAAGACCGATTGTTTTTGGTGAAGATCTGTTAAGGGGAAGGGGTAGTTTACCTGCACCGTTTTTTTATCAAGCGTATTTTCTATGGCAAACGATAACAGCCGCAAATTCAAACAGAATCAAATAATTTTTTGCATACATCCCTGAATTGTAGAGGTCTCAAGGACTTTCGATTTTGGTGAAGATCGGTTAAGGGGAAGGGGTAGTTTACCAGCAACCTTTTACGTTTTAACAAGAGTAAAGTACTTGCAAATTTATTTAAACTTTTTGAAACAATGGTAATTGTTAAAAATACAATAATTTTGTTGCCAGGCAATAAAATTAAAATTTTTTAATTTTAATGTAATATAATATTTTTCATTTAATACGGCAATAAAAAGGCAGGTAAGACACAAACACACAATTCACCTTATTTCTGGCCTCACTCATGTTTATTTTCTTACGTTTGCACGCTTTTTAAATGGAAAGTGCCGAAACCCACACCAACATAACGCGTGCAAGCCGAAAAAATGGACATCAATTTGCTTACTGGCGAAGCTAGTAGTTAATGAATGGGTAGGCAAAAATCTTATCTTAAATTTTTTTTAAGGAATCACTAAAAGGACGGTGGGTCAAATCGGACGCTGAGGTAGAGTTTGCTGTACCCGAATGGTTCCACAAACAGCCGTAAGAATTTTACTAGCAGGGAATCTACAGGTTAGTGCAACAGTGGAACTCATGTCTTAATGTTATTGGAGACTTCTTTTAAAATCGTTGAATAAAAAATGCTTTACAGCTCTATACGTGTGTCTATTGAACAATCCTTGTATTAGTCATACACAATAATACAACTGATTGAACTTCAAATTTTTAAACTTGATTAGTTTCTATATATATGTTTAATGTTACAAATAATTCAAATAACAATCTTGATCATCTGTTAGTTCAGCGGAATAACAGTGACACTTTTAATAACCGCATAAAATAAACACTTAGAAACAACACAGGCGCTTTAACTTAACTGTTTGGACCACAGAAGTGAGGCATGCCTCAACGCTCTATGTGTACAGCGCGGGACAATCCCCCCTCCCTACACTTCCCTATCACACCACTACATTGCTTACATACGATGTATACAAAAAACGCTGAGGCAAGTTCAGGTTGCCTCATTCGCTTTAAACGAACTATGCCGAATCTCACCTGTCACCATCTAGCGGTCGCTCAATAAAGCACGTTTCGGTTTAATAAATTTGACAGTCGCAGTAACAATGTATAATCTTTACGTTATGTAGTTCATACGTATTTATAATTTTTATTCTACAGAATTTGTTAGGGTAGGCATTGCCTCAATTGCCTCCATGTAACTTCGCCACTGATATATATGTGTACAACGTTATCGGCAACAAAGAAGTAGTTTTTGTTAAAATTCCTTCCCGGGATATTTGGCCGTAGTCCAATGTTTTCTACAAAACCAGACATTTCGGCAATGCCATCGACTTCCATCATCAGTGAAAATCGAGTGCGATAACGTGAGGTGGTATACGTTAGTGACCACAGTACTGTGGTTAAGGCTGAAGCAGTAAGTAGAAAGAAGTAGTTTCTCTGGTAATATTTCATTTCGAAAATGATTTTAAATATAAATCTTAGAATATGGAAGTCATGTATGGTTCTCCATACCGATATTTTATTTTCTATGGCAAACGATAACAGCCGCAAATTCAAACAGAATCAAATAATGTTTTGCATACAGCCCTGCATTGTAGAGTTCTCAAGACCTATTGGTGTTGGTGAAGATCGGTTAAGGGAAAGGGGTAGTTTACCTGTTAAATTTATGTTTTAACAAGGGTAATTTTTTACTTCCATGTTCCTTAAGGAAAAGGAAGTATGGTGATGGCAAAAAAAATCGTGTTCGAGATTATTGCTGATTCTGATTGTACTACACTCAAAACATGAAAAAAAGTCAATTTTCGAAAAGTGTGTGTGTGTGTCAGTCAGTCTGTGTGTCTATCTGTAGATTTTTTTTTCTATGGCAAACGATAACAGCCGCAAATTCAAACAGAATCAAATAATTTTTTGCATGCCGCCCTGATTTGTAGAGTACTCACGACCTATTGTTTTCGGAGAAGATCGGTTAAGGGAAAGGGGTAGTTTACCAGCAGCGTTTTTTTATCAAGGGTAATTTTTTTTTGGCAAACGATAACAGCCGAAAATTCAAACAGAATCAAATAATGTTTTGCATACAGCCCTGAATTGTAGAGTTCTCAAGACCTTTTGGTCTTGGTGAAGATCGGTTAAGGGAATAGGGTAGTTTACCTGCAACATTTTATGTTTTAACAAGGGTAATGTTTTCTATGACGAACGGTAACTGCCGCATATTCAAACAGAATCAAATAATTTTTTGCATACGTCCCTGAATTGTAGTGGTCTCAAGGCCTTTTGATTTTGGTGACGATCGGTTAAGGGGAAGGGGTAGTTTACCTGCAACCTTTTACGTTTTAACAACTGTAAAGTACTTGAAAATTCATTTAAACTTTTTCAAACAATGGTAATTGTTAAAAATAAAATAATTTTGTTGCCAGGCAATAAAATTATAATTTTTTCATTTTAATGTAAATCATGTATGAAAGAAAATATATCGTTCGTGCAGGCAAGCATATCTCAATTATGTAATGTTTACGTTTCCATTTTATTATTATGATTACCGCAATAAAAAGGCAGGGAACACACACACACACACACACACACACACACACACACACACACACACACACACACACACACACACACACACACACACACACACACACACACACACACAAAATTCGCGTTATTTCTGGCCTCACTCATGTTTATTTTCTTACATTTGCACGCTTTTTAAATGGAAAGTGCCGAAAACCACACCAACATAACGCGTGCAAGCCGAAAAATTGTCAAGCGTGGATAGCGATTTGCTTCCTGTGGATCGCTGGGGAGTGTAACTGCACGTGTTTACAGAGGAACGATTCATAGACAGAATTTTCGTCTTTAGGGAATGAACCCTCTGCAAGATACTGAGGGTCCATGAGTGACTTCGGAGGGCTCCTTCTTTTCCGCGTTTTGTTCTGTGAAACGTACACTGTAGATTCGCAGCTTTACTCTAAGGAACGCTCAATAGGAAATGTTGAAAGTTTTTGTCCACGGTGTACCCTCATACACACTGAACCTGCTCTGCTGTTTTAATTACGGACATCATAATATTAAAACTTTGGAAACTTGAGCACTACTTAATGGAGATCAAACATTAACTTATACAAGCCATTAATTTTATGCATATTTTTTATATATACGTGTACAACGTTATCGGCAACAAGAAGTAGTTTTTGTTAAAATTCCTTCCCGGGATGTTTGGCCGTAGTCCAATGTTTTCTACAAAACCAGACGTTTCGGCAATGCCATCGACTCCATCATCAGTGAAAATCGAGTGCGATAACGTGAGGTGGTATACGTTAGTGACCACAGTACTGTGGTTAAGGCTGAAGCAGTAAGTAGAAAGAAGTAGTTTCTATGGTAATATTTCATTTCGAAAATGATTTTAAATATAAATCTTAGAACATGGAAGTTATGTATGGTTCTCCATACCGATATTTATATGACGAACGATAACTGCCGTAAATTCAAACAGAATCAACTACGTTTTTGCATACCTTTTTGAATTATGGAGAACTCAAGGTCTGTTGATTTTGTTGAAGATCGGTTAAGAGAAAGGGGTAGTTTACCTGCAACGTTTTATGTTTTAAAAAGAGTAAAGTACTTAATTTTGATAAATAAAGTATCCTGATAAGAAGCTCATAATAATCCACTGTAGAAACGTAGATGAAATGTCTATAAATGAAGAGGTTAGGTGAACGGGGTGGGAGTAATTTTCAATAATGAAAACTATTGATGAAGGGGGAGGGGAGAATTTTTTATGTGTACTACGTTATCGGCAACAAAGAAGTAGTTCTTTGTTAAAATTCCTTCCCGGGCTGTTTAGCCGTAGTCCAGTGTTTTCTGCAAAACCAGACTTTTCGTCAGTGCCATCGACTGCCATCATCAGTCAAAATGGAGTGCGAAAACGTGAGGTGGTATACGTTAGCGACCACAGTACTGTGGTTAAGGCTGAAGCAATAAGTAGAAAGAAGTAGTTTCTATGGAAATATTTCATTTCGAATATGATTTTAAATATAAATCTTAGAACATGGAAGTCATGTATGGTTCTCCATACCGATATTTAGTTTTGTAGAGGCAGAAGCGATACAAATCTCAAAATGTTAGCCTGTTCGTGTTCATATTTAGTAGGAATAAACCTGTTTTAGTACCAAGCCACGTGTCCGTTAACTATATGAAAATATATTGTACTAACCGTCTGTGACTTCTCGTATATGATGTCCTTTCCTATTGCGACATGTTTCGGGACACTTGTCCGATTTTCAAAGCATAAAATTTGTAGCACATATCATTCACTGATATACTTGTCAAACGTTAAAATCCATGCGTTATGATGATCACAAATAGCACATTTTAACATAACGAACTATATTATTTTTTGTAATATGAATATGCACATCGGGCAAACAGTGTACACTGCGCAGCGACTCACCGCGCATTAACCACAATTGATTCTTGTTATCTTAGTATCTCAACGCGGTGTCGTACAATATATTAGATTTGAATAATAACTGGTCGTTCAAAATGTGTGGCTTGGTACTAGTGTCCCTAAACGCTTTGTACACCTCAAATTCCTCGAGTGCGTTCATATAACGTCCCCTACTGCAAAAGTGGAGGGGTTTTAAATTGGTTCCGAAATCGGTGTAATTATGATTTTCACAATACTAAGATAACAAGAATCAATTGTGGTTAATGCGCGGTGGGTCGCTGCGCAGTGTACACTGTTTGCCCGATGTGCATATTCATGTTACAAAAAATAATATAGTTCGTTATGTTAAAATGTGCTATTTGTGGTCATCATAACGCATGGATTTTAACGTTTGACAAGTATATCAGTGAATGATATGTGTTACAAATTTTATGCTTTGAAAATGGGACAAGTGTCCCGAAACATGTCGCAATAGGAAAGGGCATCATATACGAGAAGTCACAGACGGTTAGTACATTATATTTTTAATATAGTTAACTGTTCGTATTGTTGTCATTAGAGTAATTTTAGTCGATAGGTATTTTGATCTACCTAATAGCTGTCGTCAGGGTAAGACTGACCCAATAAAAATTTTTAAAATATTTACGAAAAAAGAGAACAAAATATGCTTGATAAAATTAAACGTTATACTTTTTATATACACTACGAACTCACATTATTTTATTTTTTTACAATACACTTTATTTTGTTCGTTTCTTCTATTTTTATTATACAAATTATTATTATATATCATTATAGGCCTATATGCTACCGAATTATAATTACTTCTGCAAATATTTGTATTGTATTTTTATCATTTCAATTTACCTGGCGTATGTTTCACTGATTATATTATCAGTATCTTCAGAGGTGTGTAAATTAAAAATTGTTAACAAATTATATTATTAATACGAGATTAAATTTTCATGTGAATAAAGGATTTATACGCATCCCATATAGTGGAGGATTATCCATAACGCTAGGGTATGCTGCAGCACCAGGCACCAGGGCTTCTGCTGTAAGAGGGGGCACCATCCAGACCTAAGTCACAAAACCTTTTTAAAGATAATAAAAATTGAAAAAAATAAAACAAAAAACAAATGTCCTCAATCCAAAATCATAAAAAGATTTGTCCGCTCAAAATATTAAACTGGATTGATGTATTAAATATTATATTAAGCATTTTCTGTATTAAACGCATTAAAGACATGTTGTGTTCAACCATGGGAGATGAAAGATTATCTTCATTAGCAAGGTTAAATATTGAAAGCGAGATACTTAAATCGCTGGATTTAGAAGAAATTATACAAGACTTCGTTAAGGTAAAATCAAGAAAACAATTGATTGATTAGTATTTTCCAACGATCTAAACTACTGGATCGCGCTTGTGTGGAGTGGAGGTACGGAGCAAACGGTCTACCTGCTATCCCCACCATCTGGCTGTCCGCTGCAACAAGTGTGCAGGTTTACGAGTGTGCATACTGTGTATACCGCATACCATAGTGTCACATAGCAAATATTAAGAAATAGATTATTAAATGAACTTAGTTTTAGTTACATTTTAACGTATAAATTTTCCCAGGATCATTTAGAATTACTGTTCTCATGCATTCGAGCAAGAGGCGGACATAACAACCCCAATGTAAAGCAGTTTCAGTCGCGTTAAGAAAACTAATGTTCAGAAATAGTGTTCAACCATCAAAAAACGCTAATTGTTTACAGTTTGATGCCCATCATCACAACACCATAATGAGCTTTTCTGTGTCTGTTTTAACTTTAAAGAGGAAGATATTTCAGAGACTTGTGACTTTGAAAAGGTGCTTTGTGACTTGATAGGGAACCAGAGTTCTACATATTACAAAGATAATATTTTATTTTATATAAGTGGATTTATTGTAAGAAAAATTGACAGCAAAATCAAGTGTTTGGAATGCAGTAACGTACTGTTGGTCGACGTTTCAGATCTTAGTCCGTACACTCACTTTACAGATTTTATTTCAAAGGGCAAACTGGTGAGGGTATCTCATGATGTTCTAAAACTGATTAAGTACATGTATAATTATATTTGTCTAATAACAACAAAGAAGTAAATACTTATAATTTATTAACACAAACTTGTCGCCAGTTCACAGGTTCTGTGTTTAAAAATCATAAAGTTTGTAGTGACTTTGCAGACAGTCATAAAATTAAACTCATTAAACTTATAGGTCAAATGTTTTTTGAAGTTATATGTCATGCTTCTGCCAAAGAAAAAACTTTGGCAGCAAATATTTCTAAATTAGGTGTTCGTCAAAAGTATAATAAACTCGTTCTTTTTTACAATATGTAACTGAGAAAGAAACATGTTAAGCCCGTGTTTTTCTTATAAATGGAATTTTCCGATAATTTAAGAATTTTTTATAATAAATGCTCAAAATAGAAGATATGAATATGACAGTTACCGGCATATGTAGGCCTATCATATGTATCACAAAAGCGAAATTAGAATCCCTATTGCACTGTTAAAAAGATCAGATAGATTACATACGCGGCGCACAATTTGAGAATTCACTTTATGAATATTAGTTTGTGCAAATAATTTTGTAGATAATTTAGCATCAGCGCATTTAGTTGTAAGTTTATTTAATTGTAAGTTGTAAATAATTAATTGTAAGTTGTTAAGAATGTAATATACAAAAATTATGTACTGTATTAATGTAATTATAATGAAATGTGGAAATGCAAACATTATGATGGTCAATAACATGTACATAATAAAAATTAAAAACACATTTAAATTAATAATTAGGAATTGTTTCTGTTGTGTTTTTCATCATCCCGTTGGTAAAATTTCTTATCCTTATTCCTTAAGAAATTGATTCTTTTAGTCAGTGGCGAAGCTAGTAGTTAATGAAAGGGTAGGCAAAAATCTTATCTTAAATTTTTTTTAAGGAATCACTAAAAGGATGGTGGTTCAAATCGGACGCTGAGGTAGAGTTTGCTGTAAGCGAATGGTTCCACAAACAGCCGTAAGAATTTTACTAGCAGAGAATCTACAGGTTGGTGCAACAGTGGAACTCATGTCTTAATGTTAATGGAGACTTCTTTTAAAATCGTTGAATAAAAAATGCTTTACAGCTCTATACGTGTTTCTATTGAACAATCCTTGTATTAGTCATACACAATAATACAACTGATTGAACTTCAAATTTTTAAACTTGATTAGTTTCTATATATATGTTTAATGTTACAAATAATTCAAATAACAATCTTGATCATCTGTTAGTTCAGCGGAATAACAAGGACACTTTTAATAATCGCATAAAATAAACACACTATAAACAACACAGCGCGCTTTAACTTGAATGTTTGGACCACAGAAGTGAGGCATGCCTCAACGCTCTATGTGTACAGCACGGGACAATCCCCCCTCCCTTCACTTCCCTATCTCTCTGGCACATTGCTTACATACGATGTATACAAAAAAGCTGAGGCAAGTTCAGGTTGCCTCATTCGCTTTAAACGAGCTATGCCGAGTCTCACCTGTCACCATCTAGCGATCGCTCAGTAAAGCACGTTTCGGCCTAATAAATTCGACAGTCGCGGTAACAATGTATAATCTTTAGGTTATGTAGTTCATACGTATTTATAATTTTTATTATACAGAATTTTTTAGGGCAGGCATTGCCTCAATTGCCTCCATGTAACTTCGCCACTGCTTTTAGTACTTTTCCTTTAGTAGGGAAAGCGCAATGATAAAACAATTCAGTGTTGTGATACGCTGCTGAAGTTCCAGCAGCGAGCGACGACAGCCAGGTGGTGGGGAGAGCTGAACGAGCAGGACCGTTTTGTTAGCACGCACAGCGCGATCCATTATAGATCCGCGATCTTCTAGTTTAGATCGTTGGTATTTTCTAAGCTTAAGTACTCATATGCTTATTGTAATCACTATTTAGCTAAATATTTGTTGTAATTTGAGAGTTTAATAAAATGATTGTTAACTTTCGAAATTGTGTATGCCACTTATCAGTGTAAATAATGGATAAAAGGTGGAATTTTGAATCGGGGGAGAGCACCGGTCTGATGGCAGCATAGGGCACCACGCGGTTCTAATCCACCGCTGATCCCATATGTTACGGATTCAGCTGTAACAGTGTAATAATGGTTAGTTCATTTTTATTGTAGTTACTAAATGTATTTTATTTCATACATATGATGACAGAATAGCAGGCCTAATGGATAGAAACACACGTAAGTGTATTGTACAGCGTTCTGTTCATACAGTACCAGAGGACTACATTCCATGCAAACAGACTGTACTGAATGTCCGATTCGACCCAGTAATTGAGTGCGTATACTGCAATGTCGTGTCGGACGTCGTGTAATGTTAATGACAAACGTATCTACGGGTCGACAGAGGATTGGACAATGGATCTTCGGGGGGATGTTATGGTTATTGTGTACGTATTCGTGACCTTCCTCTTTACATCTTAGTGGAATTCGATAATTTTAGTGGAACGTACGTATATCAATCTTATGTTGCAGTCATGCTTGTGTTTTACGTATGTGTGAATTACGTACATGCTCGCAAGTAAACAGTTTCCCATGATTATGGCTCATGCTGTAACAGTTCACACGAATCCAGGGTTAATATTGTCTAAAGTAGCAAATTATAATGAAGAATTAAGTTGGCAGTTGGTCTCATCACTTTGCAATGAGCAGATTCTGAAGTTGTAAGCTCTGAAAGCGATTAGAACTTACAGAAAGCAGTGGTAAGATTCCATAGCAAACCCTACTGGATACTGCTCGAGAAGGGTATTATTGCAAATATGGCAATCAAAATTTTAAATTATTTTCTTTTCACGTATTTTCTTTACACGGATACATTATAAAAAAATACATAAACGGTGTAGAAAATTACTGGAGCTGCCACATCGCTCAGTATTAACGATTGTGCTGGTGAAGATTTGATGGTAGAAATTACATAGCTGTGTCAGAAATTTTTATAAAAAGTGTTCACACACACACACACACACACACCCACACACACACACACACACACACACACACACACACACACTTTAGTTCTTTCTGCAGCGCTTCTTGTAAAAAGTTTATTAATTGGTGCGCGGGCATAATATACAAACTAACTAACTATTATTATTCATTCGCTATCAATTATTTACATTACAAGTGTTACAACACTTTTAAAACTTCAAGCTTGTACGCATTGTACAAGATTGATGGGTTTCGTCATTAGGCTTACACACCCTTTTTCTCTGTTTGACCACATTTTCAAACACGTTTGAATAAAATTACTGTAAGTAATTAAGAAAGTCACTTGTTTCGAGTAATTTTAAAGTTGACTTCGTTGTTGTCGGGTACAGAAAATCGTGTTAAGTAATAATTTTATTCTGAATTAATAACGAAGAAAAAGAGTTAACACGTTATAATTAAAGAAGAAAAACCAGAGGCGAATGCAATAACGTGCTTGAAATTTCATTTAACGATTACAACAGGGCTAAAGATATAAATCAACACACACACACACACACACACACGAAAGGCCCGACCACATGCTCGCACAGTTTCTTGTATAAAATTACCATTGGGTTGGGGGCGGCCGTGGGGGGTTTCGGTGGCGGGGGGCAACGGAAGTGCGCAGCCACGACCCACTGCTCGCCACCAGCAGCCATAGTTTGTCGATAATTAAAAAAACTGGCCGTCCCAATTAAAAAGGAAAACATTATTGTTTATTCAAATCAGACGTTTTGTTTGGTTTTTAAATTAATTTCTGTCGACAACTGTCTAGTATTCGGCTTAATTAACTCTCGCGTTAGTTTAGTTGCGGTGTGCGAGTGCGCGCCGCGCGTCTGAGCGTCACTCGTGTCAACAATAATAACAACAACAACAGCGATGGAAATATTTGCAGAATCAATGTTTGCGTGAAGGAAAGGTAACCGTACCTTCAGCTGGTGGGTGAACGAACGAGGCGGCCCCTTGACATTTAATGTTTAAACAGATTTTTTAGAGCTACATATAGAGAATAAATAGAGGTTTTATTTTAACAGAAAGGAACCCTTCGTTGCCTGTCCATATTTGTATATTTTTATTTGTTGTTCCATATGACCTTATGCTTCGTATGAGACTACGTTTGTCAATTTGGAAATACAAGTACTTGTTATCTAAAGGTCAGAATAAACGATGGTCCTATGACCTCGTTACCCAAAGTGTCGGTTGCGGGAAGTATGTGGTGAATCACAAAGTAGTGCCAGTAGGCCTGGTCTAACTGTGAATCTGCTTGTCTTAACTCTTGACACGAAAACAGAGTATTTTAGTCCAACTAAATGTTTATCACTAATAGTGAAAGCATCGATTAAAAACCATTTTGTTAATGAAGATTTGAAAGCGTGAATCCGCTTAGGGATTAGGGGAATTTGTAGATAAAACTGTCGTGTGACTCAAAATTCATTGTTCATTGACACTGCGAGTCCCATTCTGGATTAAAATGGACAACGAGTTCACTGCCATAAATCGCTTTGGGATATTTGATGGTATTTCGATTGCGTGCAATGAGTAGGCCTACATATAGAATCTGAAAACAACTATTGAATTGGCAATTCGAATTATATTGAGGTCAGGCAGAACATGGCAAGCTGGAGAGAAGGCACAGATGTGAATATGAGGAGAGAGATGCTGACGATGAATAATGGATTAACTAAAAGAAGATAGTGACTGGTTGTCGGAAAATATGAGGGAACTTTTACAACTGTATGTATGCAATGATTTTCAACTACTTATATGTATTAACGCCCTACCCCATTTATTTTCTTTAAAAATAAGTACAGGATAATTGCTGAGTATAGAGTGACTCGAGATTGATGCAAAAACTCTAGAACTGAGAATTTTTAATCCAGGCATAGTCATATTATTGAATCTAAACAGTTTCATAAATCTCATTGAATTTTAGTTATATTTAAGCATAAAACTTCATTATATACGTTTAAATAATTTTCGTTATTACCAAATATTGTTTTTAATCTATTGTTACGTCATTACAGAACGTTCTACATGTATCTCGGTTATCCCAGCAGTAATGTTTGTGTGCACTTAACATGCGAGGTAGTATTACGTAATACGGAACATTCTCGTACATTCGATAGTGTTGTTTGACACTAGCCCAACGATGCGTGTTTCTGTCAAGGCCCAATTGTGCGTGTTTCTGCCAAGGCCGCGCTGAAGTATCCTCTAGAATTTTCAAGTGCTTGTTAAGGACGCGTATTATACACGACACGACTGGGAGTTGCGCGGCTCGCGCGAGTTGTGGACTGTTCTGAGTCTCAGTTAGGACTCCTGCCACTGGGTCAGTTTGAGTTCTATTTATACTATTATTTTACTTACTGGAGGGCCTGAAAGGACGGACGCATATTATGGAACCCTGCAGTTCATAAATAGCCCACACCTTCCGCTTAGTTTCAGTTTTATGTCGGGCGATTTACACAGTGCGTCTCAAGTGGTGTATTAGTGAAAAGTGATTATACTGCGAAATTCCTTATAGCTGACATTATTATTTTTGTGGACAGATTAACTTGAATTATTGTACGAGTATAATCTTGTTGAATAACCTGTTGATTACGAACTGTTTAATTGTGATAATTAAAGCTGGTTTTTAGTAACTTCATTGGTGCTTGTAATTTGTTTTCCACTGTACCATGCGACGATCAGTTACACCGTCGTAACACTATATCATCTTACTATTAACAAATGATTTTATTTAGAATGAAATAGTAATAATTCTTTATTAATAATTCTTTATTACTTAATTATTACATTGTAGAACCATCTACACTTAGAACGTGTCTTGCGTGGGTCGCGAAAAAATGTCAAGCAGTTAGTGAATTCCGTGCCAATATTTCGGGAAATACTACTATTGGGACTCACATGAAAATACCAGGCTCAGGGGATGTTATAGACCCAGTGCCCAGCGGTTTCGCTCCCAGTGGTTTTATCATTACCTACTTGCGGTTTTCATAGCACCAGTGGCTTCCAATAAGTTTTGTCACTTTGGGATATAAATCGTTAACAGTATTTCTCGGATTACCCTTGTTTTTATTCCTAATGGTATCAGAGAACATTTTATATTCAATGTTTAAATATTTTTTACAAATTATATCTTACCTTCACTTTTAGGTAGGCCTATCTATTTATCCTTTAATTAATTATTTGTCCTTCGAAATTTCTAGTGCAATTGAAGTATTCAAATTATCAATTTTGTTTAAAACAGGGTTTCACTGTTTAAATATGTCAATTTAACTAAGATAATAATGGAAAAATTAAAGCATATTTAGCTTATTTTGAAAATATGTGAATATAAGCACATTTAATTTCAACAGGATAAGATATTTTTCTCGAAAAGGGAGAATGCTGCACAAATGGAAGTAGTTAGTGCATGGTCCTAGAAGGCATACAAGTGTGAACCCCAGGGCCTTTCAAGTATTACATAAGGATTCAATTACGGGAAGGGGATTCAGGTTTTGCTTACTTTTGGGGCCAAGGTAGGAGAGGATCATAGGACTGCTTACAGGGAAACAGCCAAGCGAGACGAAGAGATTCTAGGAGGAAGTCCGTAGTGTGAAAAGTAAATGAAATACCACAGAGTTAGAGAAAATCGCATTCGACATCAGCCGTAGGACGTTTGTCAGCAGGAGCCGTACCTTTGTTTACTCTCAAACTTTACAACTGTGGAGAATGGAAAACATGTTCCGTATACCATGTTAGACTTTCTCGAGCGCAGAGGAATCAACACTATATAAAACCGTGACATTTAATTGAGACAGTTGTGTTAGTGGTTATAATCACAAACAGAATTTTCCCTGTTGCAAACCACTATAGAAAAATTATTCCGATTAGCGCTTCCAAGCTTCACAGCTCATCGTCAGACCGAACAAATTTCTTGGTTTGAGCCATGAAAATAAGGATGATGATTTACAGTCCATAAGGAGGTTTCTTGGTACATCACAGACTATACGTGCAGATCTTCGAGCCCTTTTAATTTCTACAGACATCTGTGTGAACATTTCCTGTCCTCGTCGTTTGTTCAGATTCATTTCTTCAGCTATACCCTGATCTCTCTCTCTCTCATCCTGTTCTGTGAGAACTCCTATTCCATTCTGTGTTTGTGGCCATCCATCAATCGCTATCCTATTAAGACGTTCAAATCACGCGGGTTGCTTTTTCCGGTTCCATCAGTATTAGTAGCTCTTTTGAGCACACACACGCACAATTTATTGACCCTTTTCTATTATTTTTCTCCTATACAACTGTAATTGAAGTTTTACCACCTACCTTTCTTTATTGATCGTGACTGGAATTTCTCTACGGATGAGTTTATTTCTCTTCATTAAATATCTGCCTTTATATTGCTTTCAAATTTAAAACCTCTCTGGTACACGTGCTTAAGAGGTGTTTCTGATTTTGATATGTTAATATAAAACAATAATAATTACGTAAAATAGTTAAATTATTTTAATGTAATTTTGCCGTCTCCTTCTGTGTACATTGTGAGTGTAGACGTCCCGGCCACGGGGCCGCCATATGTTCGTTTACACAGGTTTCTGTGCTCAACGCGTGTGAAGCTTGATTGAAATAATAAAAATTAATATCAAACTATATTTTCTATCATTGTTAAAAACACGAAGAATTATAAAATGAAACGTTTCATAAATATGCTAAGATTGTGTCTAACGTTTCTGAACAATAGTGTTTCCAATACAAAGATATCCATTGTAAAGGTATATACTATCGAATGTCTTCTGTGGTAACTCACAGTATGAATGCTACCAGAATGAATTACAACTACGGTGGGCGGCGTTTTTTGACGGGTGACAGTGGAGTGTCATTGTAACACTGACCGGAAGCTCGTAATGACTCCATCCGATTGGCGTGCGATAAGTATCGGCGTTGGCGTGCGATAAGTATCGGCGGCTGGCTTCCGACGGCTTTGAACAGTGAATGAGATTGCAGGCTGCACTTTGGTCATACTGAACCTGTACACTGATAGAAACGAAGACCTGAACTACTAAATATGAAGTTTAGCAAACGTCAGTGCTTGCTGGGAAGTAACTCGCAACTTTCTGTTCGCAAGTAGTTACTAACAGTTAAACCTATACAGACGTACGGAAATAGTTACGAGAAACTGCTTCATCATCAAGCATAGCAATAATAGAATGGGTACAGTCTTAAACGCTTTGGATCATAACCAGTGTCACCAGTGTCCCATGTTACTCGTATAGTTCTAAGTAACTCAGATATATAGGATAGCGACTTTGAACTTCTTCTAAAAGATGGCTGTGATGGATTGTAGACATTTGAATTTGAATTTAACTGACAGTTTTGTCATCACAGAAAAGAATATAAATGCGACGTTTCGACCACCCAATCGCTAGCCTCCTTCAGGCTAATTATAAACTAATACATGTAAAGAAGTAAATAATACTCTATAAAGCAGTTATAATTATCCATTTATTCATAATGATTATTTCAGTGAATAACTAGGTTATTGAATTCTTGAATAATTCAGTCAATTCATTAATTGATTAATCCAATGATAAATTAATAATTGTTAATTAATTGTTCATTCAATTATTTATATTATCCTTTAATTATCTATTATGTGACGTTTTGTTATTATTTTGTTGATTCTCTATCACTGGTTGATAGAGTATTATTTATTTACTTATTTCTGCGTATGTTTAGCATTAAGACGGCTGACGATTGTTTAGGCGCACTAAACGTCGCATTAATATTATTTCTGCCATAGTAAAAGTCCACCAGTTAAATTTAAATACAAGTAACTTTGAAGTGTACACAGTGACGGATATATACCTGTAAGTTAGAATTTCTAATCTTCCTAACATTAGATTTATTGGAAAGTAGTGAGTATAATAGGAGACCATAATCACAATTCATCCTTGGTTTACTTTTTAGATGTTAGATTTACATCGATTTGTTTTCCAATGTCTCACGACTACAGACGTGTACTTTATATATTTGTCTTGTGCTCTGTAAATGGTAATTAACCTGAAATTAAAAAAATGTACCAAGAGTAGAGGGAAATTGGGGGTTCAAACGCAACACAATGTCAACTAATAGAGTCCCGCACCACCGCTGGACCCGCAGCATCCCAATGGACCACAGCATCCGCGAATTTCCGCGAATAAATTTTTTTATTTTTTTAATTTGGTTTTTTTATTTTTTTAATTAAATTGATTTGGTGGGATGAGGTTCAATGGACCACCAGCATCCGTGAATATAATTTTTTATTTTTTTAAGAAAGCTGATTTGCATATCAGTGGGTGGTGTTGGGTGGGAGGTTTTTTTATTTCATATCAGTGGGTGGGGGGGGGGTTCCAACTCGAAGCATTATAGTGTATACTAAAATATATGATCAGGTGTACCAACCTTTGCATGAGTTCAAATTTGTTGTGTGTTATAATGTATATTAAATCTATATGATCAGGTGTACCAACCTCTGTAGTATTATTATAGTGTATAGATATTTTATATGAGCAGGGTTGTCAACATTTTCTGCGGTGGGGGGAGGGAAATTCAAATATGTGTTATATAGTGTATATATTAAAATATATGATCAGGGTTACCAATCTTAAATTATTGTGTGCGTGTATAGAGCAGATCTGCCAACATTTCTTTCTCTTCTGTGGTGGGAAATTCAAACTATATATGATCATAATTGTTACTCTCTCTCTCTCTCTCTCTCACACGGTGTGTATGTCTCTCTCTCTCTCTCTCTCTCTCGTTGTCAAACGTTATGCTCACCGGCATTATAGTGTATATTAAAATATATGATTAGGTGTACCAACCTTTACATGAGTTCAAATTTGTCGCGTGTTATAATGTATATTAAATCTATATGATCAGATGTACCAACCTCTGTATTATTCGTCCTCTCACTCCCTCTCTCTCACTCTCTCTCTCTCTCGTTGTCAAACGTTATGCTCAAACTGTTCTCCTCTCTCTCTGTGGTCAGTACCGAGCGCATGTATATGAAATTAGAAAGTTTATATTTATTCGACAAATATTAACGTCCTCTCTCTCTCACTCTCTCTCTCTCTCTCTCTCTCTCTCTCTCTCTCTCTCTCTCTCTCTCTCTCTCTCTCTCTCTCTCTCTCTCTCTCTCTCACTCTCACTTGTTTCAACTGTGTCAACAACTAGTAACGTCCTCTCTCTCTCTCTCTCTCTCTCTCTCTCTCTCTCTCTCTCTCTCTCTCTCTCTCTCTCTCTCTCTCTCTCTCTCTCTCTCTCTCACTTTCACACGTTTCAACTATGCAAGGTTCCATACCCTTTCTCCTGTCTCCCTCTCGTACATTGAGTAGTTGGTGTGATGAATAAATAATTTTAGCACTATCTCTCTTTCGTTGTCAAAACGTCGTCTTCATTTTCAATGTATTAAATAATTAATTAATGCAGTCAGTGTGATTGATCCTTGTTAGAAATATATATATGTGGCGTCAATGAACTACTTACCTGTTATGTTGTTACAGACAATACTTCTGTTTTAAGGTTGCAGTTTACACACACACACACATAGGTTCAGTAGTGTATAGCGAAATAAATTAAAATTATACACACACACATGAAAACGGCGGCTGAAATTCATACAAATCTTCTGATGTAACAGTTCACAAAAAATAAATTAATTGTACACATGTTCAGAGGTGTAGAGTGAAATAAAATAAAGTCATAATTTGTTAATGATTAAATATATTTTAACATTCACAATATAAAATTCACAATTAAATAAATACATTAGAAATTGATATTTTTCGAAAGTTTATATATAATTGTGTGTCGTACTTGTAGAAGAAGCAACCTGCAACATAACAATACAACAACAACATTAAAATCATGTTAAATAACACACACATGTTACAAAATATATATATATATATATAGTAGGAAAGCCCACAGACTACTAGAAATAGTTATCACCTGAAAAAAAGAAACCACACATTACGAACTAATATGTATAAACACAAATATCGTTACAATAATAATAATAATACATAAACTTACGTTTACTGCCGTCCGAACTGAAGTGTGGAGTGGCAATAACTATAGATATCACAGTAAGAATTTTTGTTGTTGTTAACCAGTGGTGTAACGGGGAATTTTAGCAGGTGGAGGAGCAGAGTCGTCATCGTCGTCGGCATGTATCCGATAATGTCCGTACGCAAGGGTATCACGACCATTGTCTAATATATAACGCTTATCATCATACGGTGACAACGCTTGCTTATTTACACGCATCGTGTACAACGTATGATGATCGCTACGTAAACACAACGCACTGACAGAAAACGGACAATGATCAGTGAGACACTTTCGATACATATCGTGTCGCAGACTCCTCTTAATCGCAACTCGAGGCACACCTTTACACACACGTTTTTGACTCGCATTGCTAGAATCTTCGTTGGCCACAAGGAACGAAGAAAAACTGCTTGAATTATTGTACGTCTCAGTATACACAAGTTCCTGTGTGTGTATTCAACATACGTTAGTTTGGTAAGCATAATTTATCAAGTGCATTATTTATTGATTTAATACATGTATGTGTGTGTGTGATCAAATTATTATTATTATCTGAAACAGAACAGTATATATAGATTCGAGTGGTATGTAAGACGCTGTTATATGTTACTAGTAAAAACATTATTTACTGACTTTAATACATGTATGTGTATGTTCAAATCACAATTTCTGAAATATATTCTTACCGTATTTTTTATATTACAGTTCTAATTGAAGATATATATTTGAATTTAATACATGTGTGTGTGTGTGTGTGTGTGTGTGTGTGTGTGTGTGTGTGTGTGTGTGTGATCAATTTTCTGAAATATATTCTTACTGTACCTTTTATATTACACTTCTAATTGAAGATATATATTTTTAGGTATAACTGAATTTTATCGGTTTCACACTGACTGCTTGCGTGCGTTGATAAATCTATCTCAGCAGTTTTTTAATAGTTGAAAGACTGCTTGAATTATTGTACGTCTCAGTATACACAAGTTCCTGTGTGTGTGTAGTCAACATACGCTAGTTTGGTGAGCATAATTTATCAAGTGCATTATTTATTGATTTAATACATGTATGTGTATGTGTGTGTGTGTGTGTGTGTGTGTGTGTGTGTGCGTGATCAAATTATTATTATTATCTGAAACAGAACAGTATATATAGATTCGAGTGGTATGTAAGACGCTGTTATATGTTACTAAAATCATAGCAAATATTTTCATTCTAAGCATATTTACTGTTTAATAATAATTACAACCCAACGAATGATATATATAGTTTGATGCTTTATAAGTTTGTGTACATTGGTTGTATATTGTAAGCATGAAAGTATTATTTAAATCTGTTTGTGTGTGTGCGCGAAAATAAACTTAATTTTCTCGATCTAGCAAATAGTTGGTCTAAGCGTACATGTATTATGTACAAATTGATATATAAAACGTTTACGATACACTAACATAATACCAGCGTTATAACAGTACCTTTTGTTTTTCAGTATTCATTCATTCTCACTTGAAGATCATGGCTAACCTTCAGCAGGAACGTGGGGAGGAGCAGACTGAACAAGGTAAAAAGTTCACAGTTAAGAAATTATTTTTGTAATTATGTAGTGTGCAAACTTGCTGATGCGAATTAACGTTTGAGTCATACTATGTCTATTGGTGTGTGCATGAAAAGTCTCACTCTTAACATCGTTTAGAAATTGACATGTAGATGAAAATTTTTCATGTTCCTTCATAGGTTTGTCACCTTCTTTCCAATCAACTAATTCAATTCCACAACAAAAGCATTTAACTCTATCGTCTACGAATGACATACTATGTCCACAAACATCGAAATTTCTAGGGTAGAACCCCGCAAACGCTAACTCGTCGGGGCTGATAAACGTCACTTCCCAATACTTGAATGATTTTATTCTTTCACTTTCAATACTAAATCAGGAGTAGTCGACATCTTCACGGTTTGTAATAAACTGACATATTACCCCCCCCCCCCGACGAGTGTTATTTATTTACTACAAACATGAATTTGTGTGTACACGTTATTTATCATTCCTATTGGTTACTAATACTCATGTTTCTATTGTTTCAGTTGTGACTCGGTTTTATATCGAGAGGAACAGTAGTGTCCGAGGGTGCATCACAACTTTCGACTACATTCCAGTGAACGTCAACGCGTCGGATCATGACATAGTATTCGTAATGACTGAGGCACGTCCTTTATTGCTTGAGGATATTCAGGCAGAGCAGGCACGTTTACGCAATATCAAGTGGCATATTGCGTGCAGGATACGTTTTACCAAAACCGTGGTAGATGGTGACAGTGGTGAGGAGAAAGAGGTAACGAAAGACGCCGTCTTCCACGGACGTTGTCGCACGTTGCTCGCGGGCGACAGCGACGAGTTGAATTGTCTACTCGATGAATCCTACGATAAAATCTTCAATAGCATATCTAATTTTACCCGTGACGGGAGCGGATGGTCGGTGGATGCTGTAAATTCTCTCTCTCTCTCACACACACATTACAGAGATTGATATTAATTGCATGTATGTTCAGAGGTTTGGTGTCTAAATCGATGCATTTTACTTTCACTTTCTAATTTGACACATGGCTTACTTCCATACATAAATAGCTATCGTCTACGAGTGTTGCTAAACGAAATTAAAAAATGTTGTAATACATAACGTCCTATGAAATAAATAAATATGGTATGTTTTTAGGACAGCCAAAAGCATGAAAGTATTATTTAAATCTGTATGGAAGTCATATATAAATATCGAGTCAGCGCGACACAACGTAACATGATTCATGTCAACGTCGTATGTATGTGTGTGCGTGTGCGTCTATGTGTTCGTGTGTGTGCGTGTTTGGTTACGTTGCGTATGCGTCTGTGTGCGTGCACGTCGGATGTGTGATTACGTGTGCGTCTGCATTATCGTTATTTTGACTGAGCTATGTTTCTACCCTAGAAATTTCGATGTTTGTGGACATAGTATGTCATTCGTAGACGATAGAGTGGAAAGAAGGTGACAAACCTATGAAGGAACATGAAAAAGTTTCATCTACATGACAATTTCTAAACGATGTTAAGAGTGAGACTTTTCATACACGCACCAATAGACATAGTATGTATGACTCAAACGTTAATTCGCATCAGCAAGTTTGCACGCTACATAATTACAAAAATAATTTCTTAACTGTGACAATTGGTATTGAACTTTTTACCTTGTTCAGTCTGCTCCTCCCCACGTTCCTGCTGAAGGTTAGCTAGTCGTGGTTTTGGACTTGATAATGATTGAGACACTGAAAGGCCTCGTCCGAAGCATGACAGGTACCAGTTCAGCAAGTAAGCACGACAAAGTTGGAATTACAGAGACTGCTTATTTAAATAACAATTAAGATGAATGAAGATGATTCGTCAATTTGATACCTGAAGGAAGAGAGAATGTACAGGTGAACATATGGACGTAGACTTGTCAGTTTGGCTATTCCTGCCGTTACCTCGACACTTCGAGCTGTTACGACTTTTTTAACTCTACAGTCACATTAAATTTGTAAAGTGGGCAACCAGAGTATCCTATCGAGGTAACAACGTCTCTTTCTGCTAAAACCTCTGTGTAGTAGTCAGTGAGTTGACGGAAGAAACGGTAATGGAAGTAATCATAATCAGCTGGAAGGATTAAACAAAGGATGGTGTGTTCCGGCCTCAAACAATTAAAGAGTCTAGAGCTGGCCACTCCAGCGCTTCCTCGAACGCCCCAAACCTCTCCGTCCTTTCTGCTTGTAGTTCCATAATTATTTGGGAATGCGGCAGTCATCCATTCGGCAAAGATGTTCCCACCAATTCAGACGATACTAGACAATCCTGTCGCGTATACTCATAATATTCTGTTAATGACGTATATATATATATATATATATATATATTACATTTAATATTTATAATTAAATTTACCTCAAGTAGGTCATCATTACATGACGCAACGGGAGTGATAGGTTTGTTACACGTTGTGTGTTAGGTTAAAATGCGGTCCATTAATTAAATTTACCTCAAGTAAGTCATCATTACATGACGCAACGGGAGTGATAGGTTTGTTACACGTTGTGTGTTAGGTTAAAATGCGGTCCATTCACGTTTCATGTTAGGTTAAAATGCAAACAAACACACACACACACACACGTGTTAGGCTGCAGCCTAACACGTGTGTATGTTATTTAAATAATAATTTAAATAACATACACGTGTGTGTGTGTGTGTGTTTGTTTGCATTTTAACCTAACATGAAACGTGAATGGACCGCATTTTAACCTAACACACAACGTGTAACAAACCTATCACTCCCGTTGCGTCATGTAATGATGACTTACTTGAGGTAAATTTAATTAATGGACCGCATTTTAACCTAACACACAACGTGTAACAAACCTATCACTCCCGTTGCGTCATGTAATGATGACCTACTTGAGGTAAATTTAATTATAAATATTAAATGTAATATATATATATATATATATATACGTCATTAACAGAATATTATGAGTATACGCGACAGGATTGTCTAGTATCGTCTGAATTGGTGGGAACATCTTTGCCGAATGGATGACTGCCGCATTCCCAAATAATTATGGAACTACAAGCAGAAAGGACGGAGAGGTTTGGGGCGTTCGAGGAAGCGCTGGAGTGGCCAGCTCTAGACTCTTTAATTGTTTGAGGCCGGAACACACCATCCTTTGTTTAATCCTTCCAGCTGATTATGATTACTTCCATTACCGTTTCTTCCGTCAACTCACTGACTACTACACAGAGGTTTTAGCAGAAAGAGACGTTGTTACCTCGATAGGATACTCTGGTTGCCCACTTTACAAATTTAATGTGACTGTAGAGTTAAAAAAGTCGTAACAGCTCGAAGTGTCGAGGTAACGGCAGGAATAGCCAAACTGACAAGTCTACGTCCATATGTTCACCTGTACATTCTCTCTTCCTTCAGGTATCAAATTGACGAATCATCTTCATTCATCTTAATTGTTATTTAAATAAGCAGTCTCTGTAATTCCAACTTTGTCGTGCTTACTTGCTGAACTGGTACCTGTCATGCTTCGGACGAGGCCTTTCAGTGTCTCAATCATTATCAAGTCCAAAACCACGACTAGCTAACCTTCAGCAGGAACGTGGGGAGGAGCAGACTGAACAAGGTAAAAAGTTCAATACCAATTGTCACAGTTAAGAAATTATTTTTGTAATTATGTAGCGTGCAAACTTGCTGATGCGAATTAACGTTTGAGTCATACATACTATGTCTATTGGTGCGTGTATGAAAAGTCTCACTCTTAACATCGTTTAGAAATTGTCATGTAGATGAAACTTTTTCATGTTCCTTCATAGGTTTGTCACCTTCTTTCCACTCTATCGTCTACGAATGACATACTATGTCCACAAACATCGAAATTTCTAGGGTAGAAACATAGCTCAGTCAAAATAACGATAATGCAGACGCACACGTAATCACACATCCGACGTGCACGCACACAGACGCATACGCAACGTAACCAAACACGCACACACACGAACACATAGACGCACACGCACACACATACATACGACGTTGACATGAATCATGTTACGTTGTGTCGCGCTGACTCGATATTTATATATGACTTCCATACAGATTTAAATAATACTTTCATGCTTTTGGCTGTCCTAAAAACATACCATATTTATTTATTTCATAGGACGTTATGTATTACAACATTTTTTAATTTCGTTTAGCAACACTCGTAGACGATAGCTATTTATGTATGGAAGTAAGCCATGTGTCAAATTAGAAAGTGAAAGTAAAATGCATCGATTTAGACACCAAACCTCTGAACATACATGCAATTAATATCAATCTCTGTAATGTGTGTGTGAGAGAGAGAGAGAATTTACAGCATCCACCGACCATCCGCTCCCGTCACGGGTAAAATTAGATATGCTATTGAAGATTTTATCGTAGGATTCATCGAGTAGACAATTCAACTCGTCGCTGTCGCCCGCGAGCAACGTGCGACAACGTCCGTGGAAGACGGCGTCTTTCGTTACCTCTTTCTCCTCACCACTGTCACCATCTACCACGGTTTTGGTAAAACGTATCCTGCACGCAATATGCCACTTGATATTGCGTAAACGTGCCTGCTCTGCCTGAATATCCTCAAGCAATAAAGGACGTGCCTCAGTCATTACGAATACTATGTCATGATCCGACGCGTTGACGTTCACTGGAATGTAGTCGAAAGTTGTGATGCACCCTCGGACACTACTGTTCCTCTCGATATAAAACCGAGTCACAACTGAAACAATAGAAACATGAGTATTAGTAACCAATAGGAATGATAAATAACGTGTACACACAAATTCATGTTTGTAGTAAATAAATAACACTCGTCGGGGGGGGGGGGGTAATATGTCAGTTTATTACAAACCGTGAAGATGTCGACTACTCCTGATTTAGTATTGAAAGTGAAAGAATAAAATCATTCAAGTATTGGGAAGTGACGTTTATCAGCCCCGACGAGTTAGCGTTTGCGGGGTTCTACCCTAGAAATTTCGATGTTTGTGGACATAGTATGTCATTCGTAGACGATAGAGTGGAAAGAAGGTGACAAACCTATGAAGGAACATGAAAAATTTTCATCTACATGTCAATTTCTAAACGATGTTAAGAGTGAGACTTTTCATGCACACACCAATAGACATAGTATGACTCAAACGTTAATTCGCATCAGCAAGTTTGCACACTACATAATTACAAAAATAATTTCTTAACTGTGAACTTTTTACCTTGTTCAGTCTGCTCCTCCCCACGTTCCTGCTGAAGGTTAGCCATGATCTTCAAGTGAGAATGAATGAATACTGAAAAACAAAAGGTACTGTTATAACGCTGGTATTATGTTAGTGTATCGTAAACGTTTTATATATCAATTTGTACATAATACATGTACGCTTAGACCAACTATTTGCTAGATCGAGAAAATTAAGTTTATTTTCGCGCACACACACAAACAGATTTAAATAATACTTTCATGCTTACAATATACAACCAATGTACACAAACTTATAAAGCATCAAACTATATATATCATTCGTTGGGTTGTAATTATTATTAAACAGTAAATATGCTTAGAATGAAAATATTTGCTATGATTTTAGTAACATATAACAGCGTCTTACATACCACTCGAATCTATATATACTGTTCTGTTTCAGATAATAATAATAATTTGATCACGCACACACACACACACACACACACACACACACGCACACACGCACACACACACACACACACACACACACACACACACACACACACACACACACACACACACACACACACACACACACACACACGTATTAAATCAATAAATAATGCACTTGATAAATTATGCTCACCAAACTAGCGTATGTTGACTACACACACACAGGAACTTGTGTATACTGAGACGTACAATAATTCAAGCAGTCTTTCAACTATTAAAAAACTGCTGAGATAGATTTATCAACGCACGCAAGCAGTCAGTGTGAAACCGATAAAATTCAGTTATACCTAAAAATATATATCTTCAATTAGAAGTGTAATATAAAAGGTACAGTAAGAATATATTTCAGAAAATTGATCACACACACACACACACACACACACACACACACACACACACACACACACACACACACACACACACACACACACACACACACACACACACACACACACACACACACACACACACGCGTATTAAATTCAAATATATATCTTCAATTAGAACTGTAATATAAAAAATACGGTAAGAATATATTTCAGAAATTGTGATTTGAACATACACATACATGTATTAAAGTCAGTAAATAATGTTTTTACTAGTAACATATAACAGCGTCTTACATACCACTCGAATCTATATATACTGTTCTGTTTCAGATAATAATAATAATTTGATCACACACACACATACATGTATTAAATCAATAAATAATGCACTTGATAAATTATGCTTACCAAACTAACGTATGTTGAATACACACACAGGAACTTGTGTATACTGAGACGTACAATAATTCAAGCAGTTTTTCTTCGTTCCTTGTGGCCAACGAAGATTCTAGCAATGCGAGTCAAAAACGTGTGTGTAAAGGTGTGCCTCGAGTTGCGATTAAGAGGAGTCTGCGACACGATATGTATCGCAAGTGTCTCACTGATCATTGTCCGTTTTCTGTCAGTGCGTTGTGTTTACGTAGCGATCATCATACGTTGTACACGATGCGTGTAAATAAGCAAGCGTTGTCACCGTATGATGATAAGCGTTATATATTAGACAATGGTCGTGATACCCTTGCGTACGGACATTATCGGATACATGCCGACGACGATGACGACTCTGCTCCTCCACCTGCTAAAATTCCCCGTTACACCACTGGTTAACAACAACAAAAATTCTTACTGTGATATCTATAGTTATTGCCACTCCACACTTCAGTTCGGACGGCAGTAAACGTAAGTTTATGTATTATTATTATTATTGTAACGATATTTGTGTTTATACATATTAGTTCGTAATGTGTGGTTTCTTTTTTTCAGGTGATAACTATTTCTAGTAGTCTGTGGGCTTTCCTACTATATATATATATATATATATATATATTTTGTAACATGTGTGTGTGTTATTTAACATGATTTTAATGTTGTTGTTGTATTGTTATGTTGCAGGTTGCTTCTTCTACAAGTACGACACACAATTATATATAAACTTTCGAAAAATATCAATTTCTAATGTATTTATTTAATTGTGAATTTTATATTGTGAATGTTAAAATATATTTAATCATTAACAAATTATGACTTTATTTTATTTCACTCTACACCTCTGAACATGTGTACAATTAATTTATTTTTTGTGAACTGTTACATCAGAAGATTTGTATGAATTTCAGCCGCCGTTTTCATGTGTGTGTGTATAATTTTAATTTATTTCGCTATACACTACTGAACCTATGTGTGTGTGTGTGTAAACTGCAACCTTAAAACAGAAGTATTGTCTGTAACAACATAACAGGTAAGTAGTTCATTGACGCCACATATATATATTTCTAACAAGGATCAATCACACTGACTGCATTAATTAATTATTTAATACATTGAAAATGAAGACGACGTTTTGACAACGAAAGAGAGATAGTGCTAAAATTATTTATTCATCACACCAACTACTCAATGTACGAGAGGGAGACAGGAGAAAGGGTATGGAACCTTGCATAGTTGAAACGTGTGAAAGTGAGAGAGAGAGAGAGAGAGAGAGAGAGAGAGAGGACGTTACTAGTTGTTGACACAGTTGAAACAAGTGAGAGTGAGAGAGAGAGAGAGAGAGAGAGAGAGAGAGAGAGAGAGAGAGAGAGAGAGAGAGTGAGAGAGAGAGGACGTTAATATTTGTCGAATAAATATAAACTTTCTAATTTCATATACATGCGCTCGGTACTGACCACAGAGAGAGAGGAGAACAGTTTGAGCATAACGTTTGACAACGAGAGAGAGAGAGAGTGAGAGAGAGGGAGTGAGAGGACGAATAATACAGAGGTTGGTACATCTGATCATATAGATTTAATATACATTATAACACGCGACAAATTTGAACTCATGTAAAGGTTGGTACACCTAATCATATATTTTAATATACACTATAATGCCGGTGAGCATAACGTTTGACAACGAGAGAGAGAGAGAGAGAGAGAGACATACACACCGTGAGAGAGAGAGAGAGAGAGAGTAACAATTATGATCATATATAGTTTGAATTTCCCACCACAGAAGAGAAAGAAATGTTGGCAGATCTGCTCTATACACGCACACAATAATTTAAGATTGGTAACCCTGATCATATATTTTAATATATACACTATATAACACATATTTGAATTTCCCTCCCCCCACCGCAGAAAATGTTGACAACCCTGCTCATATAAAATATCTATACACTATAATAATACTACAGAGGTTGGTACACCTGATCATATAGATTTAATATACATTATAACACACAACAAATTTGAACTCATGCAAAGGTTGGTACACCTGATCATATATTTTAGTATACACTATAATGCTTCGAGTTGGAACCCCCCCACCCACCCACTGATATGAAATAAAAAAACCTCCCACCCAACACCACCCACTGATATGCAAATCAGCTTTCTTAAAAAAATAAAAAATTATATTCACGGATGCTGGTGGTCCATTGAACCTCATCCCACCAAATCAATTTAATTAAAAAAATAAAAAACCAAATTATAAAAATAAAAAAATTTATTCGCGGAAATTCGCGGATGCTGTGGTCCATTGGGATGCTGCGGGTCCAGCGGTGGTGCGGGACTCTATTAGTTGACATTGTGTTGCGTTTGAACCCCCAATTTCCCTCTACTACCAAGAGTCAATTTTTCATAGGATATAGTACTCGGAATCATATCTGATAGTATATTTTGGAGAACGTTTTAAGTTAAACAATATAAGAGTAGCACCATACACCCTAGTGGCGCCATGAAATCAAGATGCTCTTTCAGCCACATATCGACTCACACTCTGGGTATTAGTATCAAGGGTAGTAACTGGGTAATGGAGGGCTAAAGCGTATTGGTGAACACTTTACGCTGCTATCACTCATTGGCCTTTTCAGTCGTACAAAAAGATATCTATTATTATTATTATTATACATGTATAAGATTAGCTCAGTGAAACTGGAAAGTGTCTATTCATACTACTAACTATGAAGGGAAAGCGTATTTTATGTCAAAGACTGAAGAACATGCAGAGTAACGCTCCTATGAGTGGTCTCCGTCAATTAACTTACACAATTTCTACGATACAACCTCACGTCTGTAATTGTATTTCTTTGTTTAGAAACTCAGTGTCTACTTGCTCACGCCTACATTGTCATAAACATAACAAATACAATGTCTCAAAACTCAAACACTGTCTGCGAGAATAAACTAAAAGTGGGAGAAAAAACTGAAAAATTTCGAAACAAATATTTTGTTGCACGAGTTGTTTGTCTGTATAAGACGTCATTGGGATTTATTTTTCGTCAGCATTTCGCAGAATATGTCATTAAAACGGCTAATCTCTGAAGGGGGAAACTCGTTAAGGCCACATGATATCTCCTGTTCAAGCAAGATTAAATTGAAATGACATTTAAGTATTTGTTAGGAATATTTCACTATTCCACACGTACACTCTCTCTCTCTCTCTCTCTCTCGCGCACACACGCGCGCGCGCGCCCGCATTAAGCATAACATGTATATTACTTTCCCTGTCACGTACATTTGTATAACCTGTCGCAAGAAAGGTCAGAGATTACATTAGAAATACACCAAATAATACTAAAGGAGGAGACCATAACAAGTTTTATTACGGCATAAAGGCTTATAAAACACGTATAAAGGCGTAAAAGTAGTTTACACATATAGATAGAAAAAGAGAAAAACCAGAGTGGGAGAAGGAGCTGATCAAGTGTTAGATCGAACGAACAATTTATGGTCGACAAGTTATAGTGAGGATGAGAGTAAAGTAGTAGAAACAGAAAGAAGCGAACACAGGAGAAATAAAGAGACTGAGAGAGTGAGAAAATTGATTTCCAGAAAAATAACATATGAAGAGGCACAAAGACAAGTTTAAAGCCTCAGCTTTCAAATATGGTATGCCATTCGCAAAGAGAGAAGAGAGCAATCTTGAAATGGAAATTGCTTCATTAGGGGTGGAAGAATGGAACTGAACGAGAGAAAATATTAGAAGTGATGAGACCGAAGTAACGTTTGGAAATCAGCGAGTAGAGGAAGAAACAGAAAGAAATATACAAGTAATAACACAGATTAAAAAAAAATTTTATAATGTGTGGCTGTAGTTAGCTCTCAGTGTTACTCATTAAAAAAAAAAATGACAGTCTAGCGCCTTGAGTGAATTCAGAAAAACTCAGATAAATTAGACAGTTAAGAAATGCACATATAAAGAGATTAGAAGCCGTAATTGTTCTCAGAAAAATACAACTGTATATTTTTAGATAATAATTCGTGTGTGGCCTCTGTTGGTCTAGAAATTTGCTACAATTGAGGTTTCTTGAATTTTACCCTGAACTTTTCGGGTGTCAACAAAATACCGATAGTGTAACAGTACAAACTGTCCCATAAAAATCAACTAACTAAGTAACCAGAAGTGATGATAACCAGTAGTAAATCTACTGTCAGCATTCAATGATAATACAACATAACCAGACTATGTGACTGAGACATTGACAAAGACTAGTTCCCAAACAGATTAGTTAAGTGAGCATAAGAAACCATTAAACAAAGTCAAACACCATAAATAGAATTAAAGGTGAAAGAACTGATATTTACAACATGTATTAAAGTAGTAAACAGCACATTAGCTGAGTAATTGAAAAGTAATAATTTGAATAACAAACAAAAGGAAGTATATTGTAGATAATCATGAATTATAGATGAATTATAATAAATGAACCATTAAGATAAGATTTAAAGTATAATCACAATGTTAGATCAACCTTGAAAGAAAGGTATGCTAAGGCATAATGAATAATGATAGAATAATTAATGAAAGAACAAATGGTATATGTTCTAATGATAAATGATCTCAATGTAATCAACAATGTAAAAACTATACGTATTTAAAAATGTTATAAGATGGTAAATTTTGTAGAAAGATGTATTATCAGTTAAGGTGAACAAAACCTTATTATGAATTGTGTAAACTAAGAGAATGGCATAAGATGAGTTAAGATGACTCAATGAATTATAAGTAATGTAATAAAAGCTCAAAATAATGACTCACAACAACTTATGTGGAGTCCATACTGAAGGAAGTAGAGTAATTCTAAACTTGAAATAATAGACAAACAAATGATGACAAAACAAATTATGAAAATAATAATTATGTATAATAAAGAGACCACACAGAGTATAGAAAAATAGAGATATATCAATTATGTAAAAGGTGTAAGTCACCAAACAATGTCAAGTATAATAAGTGTAGGAAGTAAGAATAATTTTGGAATCATCAATAATGAAGTAAGGAAGCCATTAAATAATAATAAACAAATATGTTATAAGGATTGTTAATGTTCAGCTGGATACAGCAAATTTAGATAATAATATGTTAATGTCAATAAGATAATTGTGTTCAAAATAGAGAAAAATGATGGTTTAATAAATGTTAAAAAATACAAAAATAGAATCTGCAAAGTGTAGCAGAAGACATTTGAAACAACACAATATTTAAGATAGGCTATCATTAAGATAGAGTTAATTAATGAAAAATGTATCCAAACTGGCCGCTATTCATATCAAAATAACCAGAAAGGAACGAGCAATACGATGCTAGTAATAGAACCAAATTTGTAATTAGTATAACTGAAAAACAAACATAAATATGATAAATTTTGTGAATTTTGGAAGGGTACAGAAGAATACCAACAACAACAATAAACCCACGCTTAAAACAATTATGTAAGAGCTAAAATAGAATTACCGCATCATGACGTCATTTTTAACCAATCAGGACATTACTTGAGAAATTAATTGTCACTGTCTAGAGGAGTTTTCAGCGGACTATATATACAGATGTACGAGTGAACAAAAGGACATTTTTTCGAATTCCATTCCGGCAGATACTACAGGACTCCAGATCAAAATTTTCATCAAATATTATTAAAACACAGCAGTGAAGAAGTTACATACTTATTAAAGTGCATCACGACAAGCAGTGTTCCCTTAACAAGTTGTGCGAAACAAAAAGAACGAGGTTAGGTGAATTACCTAACCAAAAATTTAATTTCAAGAAGTTATAATCGTTCATTCGTGAAGAAGTGAAGTGTAAGATCAGTGTATAAGATCGTAAAGTGAATTAAAAAATAATCCAAAGCGATTATCAAACAGGGAGTACAGTGCCATATATAGTTACAGTGTATGAATATTATGTTACTCGTATAAAGAATAATACACTTACGTACTAACGCAAAACATTAATACTATAAGAAATAAGCATTGTCTATACTTTTTTCAAGAGGAATTATACGATTCCAATATAATAATTAACGATCTAGGCTACCCATAGTTAACCTCAAAACTTGTAGAGGTCAGACGAACATTTCGTTAATCAATCTGAAACTTTAAAGGTGTCTAACCTATTAAATTAAACGTATGTAAAGCATGGTAACTCGAGGCATAGTTATTTTATTCTGTAGTTCTAAAGGGTTCACCCTTGAGGTATAAAAAATTTGTAAATAAACAAACCGATAATTAGAGTCATCATTGCCAACCTTCTGGGTTAGGAGAGAATTAAGCCAGGTATATTATAATCCATAAATCATTGTTAAATTGAATGTACAGAGTTAAAGTAAGCACGCTGTGAGCAATAAACCAGTAAATTATTAATTAACAAACGTTGTAAGAAATTATTGAAGCAATTATTAGTTATTTTTCTTATTTAAAAGAGCTGCAATTTCAAGGCACTCAAACAGTTAAGTTGGCGGCTTGGACGTGTGAATCGCCAACCGTTTAAATACACAAACAAGACAGAAGAAAATTAATTAATTAAATTATTTTAATCATTCAATCAAAGAAATAATTTAACAACATCAATTAAATTTATTTATTTTATTCTTTGAATAAATTATTTTATGGAATAAGAACCAGAGATACCATATGGCGCCCAAGTAACATAAATTTAGCTCATTTACTTACAAACAGTGCAGTTATACTGTTTTAACAACTTAACAGTTTTATAACGTACTGAAACCATCTGAACAACCAGCACAGACAGACCTAAACTATCAGTGCTACACGAAAGGTACGTGAGAGTTATAATTACTTTATAATATTGTCAAAACAACACTTTACTGTACAAAGACAATTTAGGTCTACGGAAGTGCTACGGAACTTCAAGAGGATTCCGAAGTGAACAACATTCAATTAGCTGAGATTGCAATAATTCATTAATTAAATAATAAAATTAATTATACAGAAAAAAAACACAAATTCAATAAATTAAATATCATTTAAAATTATTTAATAAACAGATAATAATTTAAAAATAAAAGATAATCAACTAAGAGAAAAGCACGTGGGTAGGTTATAATAGGCATATCGAAATATTCATCGATTATCTTTGTACGTTATTAAAACATTTGTACCAGTTTTACAAAACTCACTGAACAGGTTATATACATTTCAATGTATTCTCTTTTTTACATATTCGTTTACTACCAACTACAGTTTTTATAAGCGACTATATTATATTTAAATATAGATTTATTATATTTATATATTTCTATATACATTTATAAATATAGACATGATTTTATATAGGCCCTATTTATGTTTAACATTAACATATTTATCCATGTTTTTAATAGACATTTATTTATTAAAATCTATGCACAACCAAATCTGCGGCTTAAAATGAGTAACCAGCTACAACTTTACCTTTCACATTTTTTACACAAATTTTGCTTTTACAAAATACAGTTTCTTGTGAAATTTTGCAAAACCGGGCAACCTAAGTTTACTTAATCTTCTTAGTTTGTGAACACATATTTTGCATATTTCTAAACGAATCGAAAACGAAAAATCGAAAATGAGCATACCTGTCTGTCTAACTAACTAACAGTACCTGACGTTCGTATTTTCCCAACCCTGTCAAAAGTAAGAATTATTAGCACTGAAGAAATATGTTAACGTGAAAGTATGTTGAACTTGTATGACTGGATACAATTTGAGAGGTGATTTTCGTATAGTGTAGGTTTGGTATTGCTTCATGTACGATGAAATTCTCTAGCAACGTGCAGGCGACTTTTCCGTTGGCGCAGTTTGTTTATGCGGTAGTAACCTACACAAAGAAAATGAAATTCTCGGGTAGAGTGTATTTTAAGGCAACTAGGGGTCAGGCAGTTTAAGTGAACTGTTTATTACCTTTTCTTAATAGGTGAACTAATAACAACAAAATAGATAATAATTTTGGATTAGAGTAAAATTACTTCGTGTTTAGGTTGGGATATGAAGAAACGTTTAACATTTAAATAGACTCAATCAGTACTACACCTTATGCTGCATACTTAATGGTCGTTATTAGATCGTTCTACAAGGAATGTCCCCAAACTTCTGCGTCCCTGGTTGGGGCATACATCCGTTGGAGGAGTCGAGAGTCACATGTTTGCAATGGCGAATATATTGATCCACAAACTTGCAGGTTGCAGGAGACGATCTATGTTACGCTACAGGGCGATAATACGCCTTGTTATCATACGAGTATAGAGTCGTGAGACGTAGCCTGTGGCAGCACCAGTGGTGTTTTGGTAACGTAAAGTCTGCTTCATCGAACTGACCCGTGACGTAACGTTTGCCTACTCCACTTAAACATGAAAACATACTCCCACGCATCGACCGTTAGTCTGTATGAAGCTACGAAGCTACTGTATCTTTGTTGATTCGTACAACTTGTGTACTTTATGGTGGCCGCCAACCTTGGTGAAAGCAGTGTGCGCAGAACCCTGTAAATGTTGATGCGTTTTCAAAAACATTTACTGTGTAGGCCTGTATTTCATTTAATTATTTAGTTTGTATCGTTACTAGTGTTTAGTTTGGGACTGTGACGTGTGCTAAATAATCTAATTACATTTTAAATTTCATTTAATATTGTCTGTGGTTGTGTTTTCAGATATCACGTTAAGTTAAACTAAATTTTATTTTGCTTATTGTATTGTTACTTTTACAGTACATTTTATTTCATTACGTAATCAGAAAAAATTCTTCCTATTAAATCAAATTTAGGTAAAAAGATTGTGCATAGCCAAGCTCGGGAACTCATTTCTAATGTATGTAAATTTATGGAAAGTGAAAAAATGGAATTAATATTCCACTGAAAAAGGTTCAAAAACGAATAGCGTCAGGAACAGGAGTTTCTGAAAGAACGATCCGCCGTATTAAAAATGAGGGGATAACAATAGAAAATGGACAGTCACCACACTTTATAACACCTCGTAAAGAAAGAAAGAGGAGGTCAACAAAATCTAATGTTGATGATTTTTATAAATGTGTGATAAGACGAAGAATTTACAATTTCATGACAACACAAAAAACATGTCCTACGCTACGAAAACTTCATCAACTTCTGAAGTCTAGTGTAAACTTTCAAGGTAGCTTATCATGTTTAAGGAAAGTTATTATAAACTTAGGGTTTAAGTGGAAGAAGATTAGAAATAATAGAAGTGTATTAAATGAACGTCAAGAGATAAGGGCAAAAATAATTGAATACCTTAGGAAAATAAAACAATTCATGACAGAAAACCGGCCAATCGTTTACACAGATGAGACGTATACACACGTCTCATGCAGTAAAGAAGTCGTGGTACGACGAAAGTGGTGAAGGAGCGAGTGTACCGTTAAATAAAGGAGACAGATTCATAATAGTTCACGCAGGCACAGGATCAAGGGTTCATCGATGGTGCCTTATTGGTTTTTAAATCGGGACAGAAAACAGGTGATTATCATGGGGATATGAATAGTACAAATTTCGAGAAATGGGTAGTTGAAAAGCTAATTCCGGGATTACCAAGAAATGCGATGTTAGTATAGATAATGCACCATACCACAATTACCAATCTGAAAAATGTCCCACATCAAATTCTTCAAAAAGTGAGTTCATGCAGTAGTTATCTAATAAAAAAATTCCTTTTACACCTAATATGTTTAAACCAGAGCTATATAAGTTAGTAAAAATGAATAAACCGTTAGAAAAACCCTATAAAGTAGACAGTATTTTAGGGAATCACGGCCACACTGTTATTCGTCTACCTCTGTATCATCCTGACATAAACCCCATAGAACTTATTTGGGTTCAACTTAAACTTTCTGTTGCAAAAAACAACACCACTTTTGATAATAAAAACATAACAGATTTAACTAGGCAAGCATGCCAATCAATAGAAAAAAACAATGGACATCAGTGTGTGAACATGTAATTAAAATTGAAGACGAATATTAGGAAAGAGAAGGATTAATAGATGAAATGCAAGATAGGCTTGTAATTAACTTAGACGAAGATGATGATGACGATGAGGACGACGATGACCTATCAAGCGCTGAATCTTATTCAGATGATGGCAGCTATATCTCCGGTGTTGAAGCAATTTTGAACAGAGAAACATCGCCGGACTTGGAGGATGATACTGAATTCCCAGTTCATTCTGACTTCGTATATACTTCTTTATACGTCGGTAAGTTATTTACATTCATTACTTACATATTAATTTTAAAATTTGTATTAATAATTGTATTAAATGCAAGAAAAATTAATGGGCTCGATTTTATGTGAGATTTTATACAAAGTATGCATATTTTTATGCGTGTTACGTATATTTTACCCACTTTTTTCGTTTAGCTCCTATTTTAGCAGCACTTGCATAAAGCATATTTCTGGTCATTTTAGATTTATATTTCTCTATTTCTTTTATTAGTATTCCACTTGCTTGGTTTAAACTAGTTGTTACGTCTTCGACGCTCTCGATATATTCTTGAGTTGGTCTTACAACGTGAGGTGATGAGTTGGCTGGTAAGATATGAAATAAAGTAGTGGACTGTATTTCTTTTGAATTAACTGTTTATTGAAGTTTATATGAAAATGATTGCATGGCACGTGCAGTGTAGCGCGGCATACATTGCCAAAGTAGAATTGAATTAAGCATTGAAAGGCATAATAATAAATTGAATTGGAATATTCCGTATTGAAAGAATTACATAGCCGCGGCGAATGAATGCTGTTGCCCGTTGAGAGTTTAACAGTTAACTAACTAGACTGCTGCGAGCGTAGTGGGACACGCTGGCAGCAGTTTAGCGGGGGGGGGGGGATGACGTCACTGCACTCGTCCGCCGTTTACATATGCAGATATTGAAAGGTACAAAGTTTAACATACTGCCCGCACAAAATCGGGTGATTTTGCAGTTTAAGTTATTATATGAACAGTGCATCATAAGTGTCAAGACATAGTAATACATAATAATATGAAAATAAGACAGACATAATAATTGACAGTGCATAATAATTGACATTATATAATAATAGAATAATAACCCCAAAAATTCAATAATACATAATAATATGATAATACGAAAGACATAATAATACAACAATAAAAAGGCATAATAATAATATAATAAGAATAACAAATGGAAAGCATACGATCGCCCGGGGTATGTCCCGGGTATGAAGCACGAGAATGCGCTAAAAGTTTAAGTCAATAGTACATGCCGTTTGAACGTTAGTGTAATTAATCTGAGGCCACTGGAAGTGGGCATAATTTGTGAATGGGCCTACGTAGGATGCCGTTTGCGGTGCGAAAATCCGCTACGCGCACTAGGGAATCCTGACCTAAATGGACCTGAGTGACTACACCGCGTTTCCACTGCAGGGGGGGGAATTATCTTCCAAAATAAGGACGAGTTGTCCGGGAGCCAAATTTTTTGACTGGAGACGCCATCTGTTGCGTTGTTGCAACTGGTCCAAATAATCCGTTGACCACCTCTTCCATGTAGAGTGGGTGAATCTTTGCAGCAGCTGCCATCTACCCAAACGACAAATTTTGACTTCGGAAAAGTCAGGTTCCGGGAGTGAAGTGAGTGGAGAATCAACCAAGAAGTGCGCTGGAGTCAAAGGCTCGGGATCCCTAGAGTCATTTGAGATGGCGAACAAGGGGCGAGAGTTGAGGCAGGACTCTATTTGAGTTAAAATGGTGTAATATTCTTCAAACGTGAGAATGGTTCTGCCGACAACGCGCCGCAAATGAACCTTGTCGCTCTTGACTCCACTCTCCCACAGGCCACCGAAATGAGGTGCTGACGGGGGAATGAAGGACCATTTGATTCCTTGGGCACTGGTAAAGTCCTGGGTAGTCTGTTCAAATTCGCTTGACTGGAGGAGTTTGTATAAGTCGTGAAGTGTACTGCTAGCACGACGAAAATTTGTACCATTGTCAGAAAATATCTGTGAAGGGATGCCTCTTCGAGCTATAAAACGCCTTAAGGCTGCTATGAAAGCGTCTGAGGTGAGATCTGAAACTAATTCAAGGTGAATGGCCTTAGTGGCCATGCATATAAATAGAGAAATATAAGCCTTTGACATCGATTTGGAACGCTGCCCGCCCTGACGTATAAATACAGGACCGGCATAGTCGACTGCACATTGAGAAAATGTCTTAGCAGGAGTGACTCGGGAAGAGGGCAATTGTCCTAATAATTGGTTTGAGCCCCTAGCACGGAGTCGAAAGCAAGTGATGCATTTGTGTATTACTGAACGTAAGTACGATTTATCATTAATTATCTAGTATTTCTGACGTAGAGAGTACTGAGTCAATTGTACCCCAGCATGGAGTAGAGGAAGATGCTCGCCTTCTATGATTAGTTTACTGAGATGAGAATGCGGGTGGAGTATGATTTGGTGTTTGCTATCATAGGTGAGCTGGGAGTGCTGAAGGCCCCGCCCACGCGTAATATCCCCGTATTGTCCAGAAAGGGGTTAAGTGAAAGAATTTTGCTATTATTAGGGATAGAGCGTTGTGCCTCGTTTTGATTTCAATATTAAAGTGCGATCGCTGGGACTGGCGAACAAAAATCAAAAGTGTACCATGTAGCTCATGGAAGTTAAAAAAGAAGTGTTTCTATCAGCTATGGGAAGCCTAGAGTTCCGAATGAATCGAAGGCAGTAAGAAAATACAGGAAGAAGTTTTGAAAGCGAAGAGTAGTTTTCAAAGTAATTAGGCGTAGATGAAGTGGCGCAACCAGTGTGGTTTGGACTTGTTTACGTTTTTCTTGCTCAAGATCGGGATGAGTGCAGGGTGAATGGGCATCGAAAGCACTGGTGGGCCATGGTGATGACTCATTGGACAACCAGGATGGACCATACCACCATTGTGGGTGACAGTGTAAAAAACGGGGTAGACAACCACGCGATAGGATGTCAGCAGGGTTGTCATGTGAGGAGACATGATGCCAGGTACCCTTTGCAGTGAGTCGCTGTATCTCCGCAACGCGGTTGGAGACAAATACCTTCCATCTGGAAGACTGCTGGTGAATCCAGTGTAAGGCGATCATTGAGTCGGAGTAAAAATACAATTCGTCAAATTTATAACTCACAGCGTTTACAACCTTGGAAACCAACTGAGCCAATAAGAGACAGGCGCAAAGTTCAAGTCGGGGTAATGTTACCTGCTTTAAGGGGGCGACCCTAGATTTAGAGCATAACAATTTTGATGAAATGCTGTGGTTTGAATACACCGTTCGCAGATAAATGCAGCACGCGTAACCCTTTATTGAAGCGTCGGAAAACCCATGGAGCTGAAATGAAATGATTTGGGAATTATTTAAATTCTTTACGGATCTTGGAATCTTAAAATAAGTGTCTGATATCAGCTGAGCATAAAGTTCTACCCATTGATTAGATAATGAGTCTGACAGGGGGTCGTCCCAACTTGTTCCCGTTAACCACAGTATCTGCATGAAATGTTTGCACCAAAATGTAACCGGGACAATAAGTCCTAATGGGTCGTAAATTCCGGCGATAACGGATAATACCCTTCTCTTGTTAAATACCTCCACTTCGAAATTTCTTTGGAAACTGTATATGAAACTATCATCGTTAATGTCCCATTGAATACACAAAGTACGTATAGTTTGATTCTTGTTAAAGTCAAGGGAAGAGTTGGCGTGTGAAGTTATAATGGTTTGGTCATTGGAAAACCACTTGTGCAAAGTAAACCCGTATTGACTTAATAAATTTGTAATGTCGGACTTCATTTGCGATAAAATGTGTGGGTTATCTGAGCCGGTCATGAGATCGTCCACATAGAAATCGTTTGCGATAGCAGAACAGGTTATAGGGTGTTGAGTTTTGTTTTCCTGAGCTATTTGTGCCAAACATCTTGTGGCCAGAAATGAAGCGCTTGCAGTCCCATATGTGACTGTCCTCAAGGCGTAGTGTTGAAGTTCCCTATGGGGGGGTCGCGCCAAACAATTCGTTGCAAATTAGAATCCCTGGGAGTAACTAAAATTTGACGGTACATTTTTTCAATGTCCGAAATGAGGACGTATCGGTGCGTTCGAAACCGAGACATAATCGAAAAAAGATCCTGCTGGACCGTGGGACCAACCATCAATGTGTCGTTCAAGGACAAATTATTTGTTGTTTTGGCAGAGCCGTCGAAAACAACTCGCAATTTGGTGGTTATACTAGAGCCCTTAAAAACCGAATGGTGCGGTAAGTAGAAGGTGTCTGACTTATTGACTGACAAATCGTAAGAATCAAGCAAAGACATGTGACCCAGAGTTAAATATTCCTGCATGAATTTACTATAGTCTTTATGAAGAGCAGGGTTCTGCTTGAACTTAAGTTCCAGTGATTGAAATCTGCGAATAGCTCCGGGAAGAGAATCGCCCAAATGAAAGTTGTATCTCCTGCGAGGTAGGGACACCACAAATCTACCACTATTATTGCGGAAAGTGTTAGCGATAAAATGACTTTCGCATTCTGAGTCCTCAACTGAGGGAGTACCGACTGCAACGTCCTCCAATTGCCAGAAGTCTTAATTGCGATGAAATGGCATTGTTATCTTCGCACGCTATAAATGATGAAACAGGTTTTGTCATGTCGACATTAAAAGGCAGGTTACCAGCGAGGATGAATCCCAATTTTGTCTCCTGTATTATGGGAAAGTGTGGGTTGCGGATGAATTTGATCGGTTCAATCAATTGTAAATAGTACTGGGCACCAAGTAATATGTCGATTTGTGAAGAAAAGTTTAGTTGCGGGTCAGCTAAGAATATGTTTTTTGGTATATTTAAGGATGAAATATTAAACGATTCTGCAGGGAGATTATTCGTAATACTTGGAAGCACAGCGCAATGCACGTACAGATTGAAATCCTTGTAACGAGAATTCAGCCTTACGCTTGTACTAAAGTCAGCTTGACATAAGGAGTTGTTTATACCAGTGATGGGTAGTTGAGACTTGGTTAATTTTAGACCCATGTGGCGTGCGAAACTCATGGTACAGAAGTTTGCTTGAGATCCTGAATCTAATAGAATCCTTACTGGATGCTTCCTACCGACTTGGTCCGTTGTCATGCAGACAGCGGTGGATAACTGAATAGATTTTGTTTGTTTGTAATTTGAGGGAAAATTGATTGTTGCCCCTGTTTGAAGTGTTACTGCCTGATATGTGAATCATTGTATGATGTCGTTTAGAACATGTCCTACAAGAAAATTTGGAAGGACAGTGTGAGGGCTCATGGCCTGGACACATGCAATTTAAACAAAATTTGTATTTGAGTAAAATGTTTTTTCGCTCAAAGGGAGATGTAGCCACGAATTGTGGGCATTCAGACAGTCTATGTTTACCGCGACACAGCTGACAAATGTTATTGTTGATATGAGTATGAAATGTTGACTTAGTGAGCTCAACGGGTTTAATAGTCTTGCGATAGGGAATCTTATCGCTAACTTGTGTTCTGTTTGCTGAACTGGTCGAGGCGCCGACGTTTTGCATTAATTGCTTTCTACCATTTAAAAATTTAATAAAATTGTTGAAATTAGGGAATCGCTCGTCGGATAGACTTTCCTTTCATAGTCGACATGTCTGGTTAACGAGTTGCTGAGTTAAATATTGAACAAAAATAATTTCAAAAGTAAAAGGTAAGCTCAATGAATTCAAAGCGTTTATATTTGCGGTGATTTCGTCAATAAATTTTGAAATGCCAACCATGGACTCTTTCTGAATGGACTTCATGCCCAAGACATTCCCTATATGATACGCTGAGACAATTAATTTACTATCATACCTGGCCTTCAATAGCTCAATGGCTACCGCATAATTATCATGGGTGATTGAGAGAGATTTTATTACATTTAAAGCCTCGTCCCTTAGTGAAGAATGTAAATAATGCAATTTCTGGATGTCCGTCAGGTCCGTTCTGACGTGTACTAACTCCAAGAACATGTTGTAATAGTGCTGCCAATCAATAATGTTGCCTGAGAAGCAGGGCAATTTAATTGGCTCTAACTGAATAGGGGATGCTTTAATTGGCGTAACTTCCGCTTGGTTTAATGGGTTTTAGCTCACCTCTTCTACACGTTCTAATAAATTGTGCAGCTTACACTCAATAGTGCAGAGATCATCCTCTGTCTGAACCCTGTCACTTACCGATGTGAAATCAGATTCATCAGCCTCAATTTGGGTTTGAATTTCATCATACTTCGCGGACAACTCCATCAAGTGACGAAGTTTTATTTCTAAAGCATGGTGATTATTTGTTTCAGGATCGAAATTGTCCGCGAAGGTGTTTATACGGGATATAGAGGCTTTAATTGTGCCACTTTTTTTAATTAAAGCTTTCACATCAGCCATGATTGAACTGCAAGCTGTGATCCGAAACCGATAAATAAATACAGAACAGGTGAAGAATTAATGTAATTTGTGTACTTTATCAACTTCTGATATAATGAGGCAGCCAGTGAGCGGTATATAACTTAATCTAATTCCTTGTTATAATATGTACTTTTTTTTTAAATAGTTATATGAAAATTGTTTGAAAATATGACTTATTTAAAAATAAAAATATACATATAGCTTCATTCCATTATTTAAGTTTCTGACTGATTTCTTGTAAAATTGTATAAGTAAAAATTTATATGAAAATACAGGTCTATAGTCACTTGAAACTAATTTCTGTTTATATAAAAATTCTTTTGCAAATATTACTGATTTTTACTGTATATAAAATTATATAAGTGAGAAACTATGAGAAATACAAGTTCATAGTCACTTGGATTATGAGAGTCCTCGGCAGGTTTAAGATGGCTCCGTTGCCTGTCGTTTCCTTGGCGATCCTGTCCGGCTGGCCTTGGATTGGTGGGGCAAGTCTTGTTTCCGCTTGTCGGGTGATGCTTGAAGCTGTAGCTCTCTGTGCAGGCTTGAAGTTCTAATTTTTCACTGTAGCCGTACGTGTACGGCTGTAGCAACACAGTAAGACGGACGTTTTTGAAATGAAGTGTTACAACTAACACACTGAGTCTCCACACTACCCCCACTTTTCGCGCAGCTATGGAGAGGCCACCGTAAAGTAACGCTTTTGTACCAAACGTTTTGTACACGCAAATATTCTATTTTTTACTCACTTGATATTTAATTTCCAAAATACAAAGACAACCGTGTTTAAGGGGGGTCGGTAATGCCTATGTTCCCCATTGTTAACGTTTGTAATTTTTGTTAATTGTTTACTGATATGTTTTCATTGATAAAGGAGAAATTTTAGATATCTTCATTTAGAATTATAATTTTCTTTGCTGACATCTAGAGATGTCTTAATTTAAAAAGAAATTCTAATTCGTTTTTGAACGAACTTTTAAAAAATTCTCCCTTCTGTAGATATATTTCTACCAAAAGGAACTTTGGTAAAAATTTGAAACAAATCGATCCAACACAGAAAATGGGTTTTTATAATAACAGATTAATTTTCAGAAAAACGCAATTACATATAAATGGCATGCTATTATAAAGTAATTATTGTCTTTTACCCACTATTAGTGGATTCTATTCCCCTAAGAATATTTAGTTGTAACAAACTAACATTTTCTTTTCCCTACGTTTTCCGCTTTTCAAAAATTCCTTTAGCCATGACTATTACAACATTAATACACAAAACAGTAGAATATAATATCCTCCAAAACTCACAAAAAGCATTGTTTCACACCTTAAAACAAAGTTCAAAACAATGCAAACTAACACTTATAACCTCTCTTAATTTCTGAAATCACATGTAAAGAGACAGTGTTACCAGAGTTAGGAAAATGCAAAATTCCCTGCATAAAAAAACGGATAAAAATTAATGCAAGGCTTAAAAAAACATCCGTTGTTATGATTTCTAAGGTAATGAACAATGTCAATGACTTACATAAAATGTGATAAAAATTTGTCTATACATCAGATATAAATAAAAAAGCTCGAACTAAAGCTAAAAGTCCATAGAATATCCATGGACTGAAAATAAAATATCGGTTTTTGTCTAAAATAGATTAGCAATCCCCCTTAATTTGTTTGTTTTCTCGGCATTTCTGCTACGTTTTGATTGCTGTCTTCGACTGTACACATTAATTTTCAACGCATATAGGATTCTAACATTCTCGTTTCTAATATGGCATGTCGCGTCCTGCCCAGTATACTCCGGAGCAGTCATTTAAAGAATCATCGTCGTATATTAAAATATTATTTCACGAGAATAATACAAGTATCAATAATAATATAGTTCAGTATTTGATAATATTATTGTGTATGTAATAATAAGAATCATAACAGACGGATGTGAGTGCGTTTAGAATGTGCAGGTTTTTGTAATAACGTGAAGAGGCTCGATGGATTATCTGTGTCAGAGTCGAGTGCAGTACGTGTGAAGAGAGAAGTGAAAAACGAGCGTTTTTATCACAAGTTACAGGTGTACGAACCAGACATAGCATTCTGGTGATGTTTGTTTTGGGAGATAATAAGAGGTGAAGGGTACTCACACCGACCGGGTAGGGAGAAAATAGGAAATGACGTCATGTTAGGAGGAAGTAGGTGCTATATTGTGTGTTGCGGAGTGAGCCCGCTTTGTTTCCGGTTCCGCTTTACCAAGGGCGAGTTTTATACAGAAACAGAAAAATCACACTCACACCGATACGCGCGCGCGCGCACGCGATGTTATTGAACTGTCCGCAGCACACCGCAACCGACGATACTTTACAGATTAAAAAATATTAAAAATGCCCCATCGTCAGAGTGACAGTTGAATTGATAGCTGTCCACTCTGCATCGCGTCACACATTGTGTCCGCCGTGGGGTCAGGAAACCGAGTCTCCTCCACGATCAGTGTGGAGTATTTACACTTCCTGCTTTTTATACTTTTTTCGTATTTACGAAATGCGACACGTTTTTCAATATGATAGCTAGTTTCTGTAGATTCTTTTACTTGCTCAAATTCTATTTTTTCCCTTATTTCTCTCTTCCGCTAGCTCTTATATACGAGATATATCATTAGAATTTGTCAGAAAAGTTTATATTTTAATTAATTTTTTAAAGGTTATATTCGCAATGGTATCACAAAGTATTTTTTTTATGACGCACTTTTCTATTAAATCATATTAAATCAATCTAGATTAGATACGATATGACAAAATTTTTGAACGGTGTGTTTCCAACATAAGATTTGAGTGTCTGAATCTTGATCTTGTAACAGGCAGATCGCAAATGATCGTACCCTTCGAGTTGATATTCTCAACGTATAGTGGGCGAAACGAAGAGCAAATGGTCTCGTATTATAAGAACTGCATATAATCTCTGAGTATAAACAAAATTATTATTTCCATATTTGGATAAAAATATCAAACGTTCCTCTAGTGTTATTGTGTTGGAACAGACATAAACGTCAGCTGATGCAATGCTCTCTGACACATTACACAAATTCGGCAGTTGCAGAAAACCTTAGGTCAGACAAAACTAAATCAACAAAGCTGATAAATCCGAAATATATTTTTCAGACTAATTAACAATGAAATTAGAATTAGTATTTATAATTATTTAAAATAGTAAAAGTAATTAAATTATTTATTTAGGAAAGGCATTTGAAATGATTAAATTTAGTTATTAATAATTTCACAAGTGTATGTGATTACTGTCATGAAGATATTTTGGTGTTAATTTGCATAATATTTTTAGAATAAAATGTCAATTACAATTAATTCAAAATATAAAACAAATTGATTCTAAACAAAGTTTGAATGTTGAAACTATATTAAATATAATATACAACACCCATGCCATCAAAACATTTAATTATACCTAGATTGGTATGCTTTCTAATATAAATTTTCAGTGTAATAGTATTGTATATTTTCATGCTGTGAACTATCTGGTTTTTCAGGAATATAAAAGGCACCAGAGCAATTATCAATGTCTAGAGGAAGAAATGTGACAAGTAGAAGAAGAACAGAGTACACTCCGGACACTAAGACCACCCAAAATTCAAGCTGCAGAACTCCACCAGCAAATGTTTTATTTCTAAATGTGTGCGCGCGTGCGTGTTGATATTAGAGGTGGCAAATCAAGTTGAAATTGTATTACATGTATTAAAAGTTGAACTCACTCCATGTATTACATCTATTTCACTGTAGGCCTACAGGCAAGACACATTTACAAGCAAGCATTTACGTTATATATATATAAAACAATAAGAACAAAAACAAAATAGCCCATAACAGTACGCCACACATCAAGAAAATATAGGCCTACCAAATTAAAATATACACAAACATAGGTGTGTGTGTGTGTGTGTGTGTGTGTGTGTGTGTAGCATCACGCACACTTACAAAAGGGCATTCTGTAGCGTTTAAAACTACCCTTCGGTGTCCATGATTACTGAATCTTGCGACCCTGGTACACACTCCCCCCAAAGCCCTCCTCCACCCCGCTGTTGTTAGACAACAGCAATTACGGAGATAATATCGGGCATAAATTATTCGTTTGAAGAACACAACCCCGGTTTTTAACGGACCTACAAATAACCAGACAGGGCTGTTCGGTCGGTCGTTTTCACAAGGTGGAACGGGTTTTTTAATCGTGTAATTTTCAAGCGCCATACTGCACAACAACACCACGGAGCAGGTGTGGACTGACACAAGACAGGGCTGTACTCGATAACTGCCGAGCGCGCGCGTACGCATGTAGTTTGGCATGCCCACATGTAACCCAACACGTGTCATGAGGAGACTAACACGCGACAACATTCGTGATCGGCGGTAAGACATGTGCCCATCGTCGTCACATTGCTTCGCGTATCTACTAACTAGTACTCCGATACTGCCTATTGTCGTAGAGCGATATAATCGTTGCGTGAATTCCAAACGCACACGCGCGTGCGCGTACAATGCCAATATTTATAATCGTCTTACATATCGCTCACATGGGCTTGGCTACCGAGGCCGCAGTAAAAATCCACCATGACGTGCGTTTAATTGGCGTACTCGTTCATGTTCTGAATATTATTATTATAAAACTATTGTTTACACTCTATAATACATGCACCGCGTCACTGTGTTGATTAGATGAATATAGTTTTACAAAAGTATTGTTACGACGGTCTCATTGATCGTCTTATGGTAGTGTGGAAAACAAAATACAAGACACCAATGAAAGCACTAAAAACCAGCTTTAATTATCACAATTAACAGTCTGTAATCAACAAGTTATTCAACAAGATTATACTCGTACAATAATTCAAATTAAATTTGTCTACACGCAGTAATGACGTCAACTAATAGAATCCTGCACAATAAACACTTTTCACTTAAAGCAACTTGAAACGCACTGAGTAATCTCCCGAAGTATAGTGAACTTAGAGAGAGGCTCTGTAGTGCTGTAGTGATAAAGGAATGTGTTTTTTCAAAATGTTCCAAGGTGCAGGGCTGCTAGGGAAAAATGAGTAAAGACTTGCAATATTTCCAAAAAATGTCATCACATCTGCATTGAGTTTTGCAGCTTTAACACCCTCACGGTTCTAAGAATTCGCCCCACATGGTAAAAATATTGCTGATTAGTTCTTTCAAGAATTCTGTTTTGTACTCCTTTCATTGCTTCCCGCATATTTGCACTGTTATCGTAACCCTGAAAGCGACAATCATGTAGCGGATGTTGAAACAATCTCGTTGGCAATCGCCTCTCCTGTTTTGCTGGTCTTAAAATACCGTGGTCTTTTATGCTTATACTAAGCAATTTACTATATTTGTTAATTTATCATTATTGACGTGGTTAATTTAGATTGTTCTTTATATATAAAAGAAAATAATAATAATATCTAAAACAGTTTTCGACCACAAATTTACTTAAATCGGTCACATTTTAAAGTAACAGTCTATAAATGTTGTTGATTTTGAATTTTTTTCACATTGGCGCGGGCCCCAGAGGCCCGGGCTCCTATGCCACGGCGTACGCTGGTCCCCCTTTGTGGGGGCCATGGCTCTGGCCAGATAAATACATAGTTTACAAATCCATGCGCTTATTCACTGGTGCCAACTTGTTAAAGATTTAAGTGTGCTCAGTTTAAGGAAATATGGAATAAATTTCACCCCAGTAGGAAGAGGTCGTGGGCCGCCACTGTGTTAAATCTGTACAACTGAGGCTTCGCAAAAACGGATTTTAATACTATTATATCTTTTCAAAATAACGTACGATATCAAAAGTTTATAAAAATGTTAAACTTAATTTTTTGTTTGCTTGTACAACGATGTGTGGTAACATTGATTTTTCTTAGAAAACATTGTAGGCCTACTGATTAAAAATTAAAAATTAAATAATTTTACCAGTGTATAACCCTCTGAATTCACCTGGTACTCTCATTAACTCAAGTCCAATGAACGTGTCAGTTGTAAGGAAGATTACTCCTTGGCACTGTAATATTTAAGAATTTTAATAATTTATTCAATTTTAATATTATGTTTACTATGCTTCTAAAGTACGTAAGCATCTACCGATAATTTCTCTGAGCTGCAGAGTTAGCTCACTATTTTGATCAAAATACATTTATTGTTAGATAAATCGCAATATTAGGTAATTTTTCAGTTACTTTTTTCATAAAATAACTTAAATAATAATCATAACAAAATATCAATCATAAAGAAACACTAAAAATTCAAAAAATACTACACTTTTATTAAGTTAAATTTATAACTAAAATGTCTAATTCTTCGTATTGTTTAAATTAGCAGCCATCCTTACTATTTCTTTTATGAATTTGCTAACTGTATTATTGTCGAATTATTGTAAATTATTGTCGAACAATAAAAAAATAAAAAATTATAGCAGTTAGCAAATTCATAAAAGAAATAAAATGTCTAAATGACAAATAATTTAGTCCTAGTTTTTAAGTTTATATATGCTTCCATAGATATCTAATACCTTTCACAAATAAGTATTAATAACTGATAACTAATTGATAGTAATATATAATGTTTTTATTGAAAACACAGCTTACAAACGTTTTGAAGTCGATCCAAAATTTACAAGGAGTGTTCGGAAATATCAACGCTGTTAAATCGATCACACTATTCAACATGATTTTCTATGTTTCTGTAGTCTTAGGTGTTCCTAAAGCATTTTTTTGCGCTGATTCCAGCCAGATCTGCAATCCGTTTCTTTCTATCACGTATAGTTTTTTTGCAAATCAAATGAACTCATCTTTTATTTACACGTAAGTTTCACAAGGGGACATTTTATTGTGGGGGAGGGATTAGTTGGCCACACTTGTTACACCAGCTGGCTGTTAGGCGGGAAACAGTAGTTCATTGTTTACATGCTGTAGTGCTGTGAGGTTATATTTGTGCTGTCATATATAGTTTGTGAACTTTCTGTAGAAATGAGTTCCCGGAAGTGTTTGAATAACCCAAACGTGTTCTGTTATATTTGTGGTAGCTACGTCATTGGTAAGCAAAGACAGGACATTAATAGTTTTGTGAGAAACGTGTTTTACGTGTACTTCGGCATAAGGCTTGGTGATGAAGACAAAAGCTGGGCACCACACAAGGTATGTCGTACATGTGTTGAGGGACTGAGACTGTGTAAAAATGGTGCAAAAAATCAATGCCTTTTGCAATCCCAATGGTTTGGAGGGAGCCACAAAATCATGTTAACGATTGCTATTTTTGTATGGTTAAAATTCAAGGTCATAACGTAAAAATTAAGAAGGATATACAATATCCGAACATTCCTTCGGCCTTACGACCAGTTACGCATTGTAATTCTCTCCCTATCCCAGTTCCACCTCCCGTTCTTGAAGATGTACCACAGAAAATGAAAGCGATAATGCTGATGATTACAACCCGGAAGAAGATTCTGCACCAAAATTATTCAGTCAAAATGAACTTAATGATATTACTCGTGACTTGAACCTGACAAAAGATGCCGCCCAATTGCTTGGGTCAAGATTGAATGCAAAAAATCTTCTACTACCCGGAGTTACGTTCTCTTGGTATAGGTCCAGAGAGAAAGAATTAATGAAATTCTTTAAAGAAGAAGACTCTCTGGTTTATTGTTGTGATATTGACGGTTTATTGAATTTCTTTAACGTCACTTACAATCCAATTGAGTGGAGGTTATTTATAGACTCGTCCAAAACTAGCCTCAAAGGTGTACTTTTACACAATGGAAATTTGTTTGGTTCAGTACCCATTGCACATTCAGTTCATCTCAAGGAGACGTATGTAAATCTCAAAGCTCTGCTAAAATACGTGAATTATGAAAAACATTCTTGGACAATTTGTGGGGATTTAAAAGTAGTAGGTATGTTACTTGGTCAACAATCCGGCTACACAAAAATGCCTTGTTTCATTTGTGAATGGGATAGTCGAGCCAGAGACAAACATTGGAAGAAGACAGACTGGCCCAAAAGAAAAACCCTCCAACCCGGTTCACAGAACATAATAAATGTACCACTTGTTCAACGAAGCAAGATACTATTACCTCCTCTGCACATCAAACTCGGATTAATGAAACAGTTCACTAAAGCTCTTCAAAAAGATGGTGACTGTTTCCAGTACTTGGTAACAAGATTTCCGAAAGTATCTTATGAGAAACTTAAAGAAGGGATCTTCGTGGGACCGCAGATAAGAAAGTTAATGAAAGACAATTTGTTTGAAAGTACAATGAATCCAGTGGAAAAAGGGCCTGGGTTTCGTTTAAAGAAGTTGTTGTCAACTGTTTGGGCAACCACAAACATCCAGAGTACAAAACCATGGTTAAAAGAATGTTGCAGAGTTTCATGAAATTAGGATGTAACATGAGTGTAAAGCTTCACTTCCTACACTCACATGTTGACTTTTTCCCTGCGAACCTCGGCGATGTCAGTGAAGAACAAGGCGAACGTTTCCACCAGGATATCAAGGACATGGAAAAGAGATACCAGGGAAGGTGGAATGCCAACATGATGGCCGACTACTGTTTTATGCTAAAAAGAGACGGCACTGGTGAAGGGAGACAATCACGGAAGAGAAGTTTCAACCCACGTCAGAAAGATCTTGAAGCAGTGAATTCAGCGAAGAAGAGGAATTAAATTGTCATATATATGTTGTGTTTTCGTAATAATTATAACATTTTTAAGTGAGTGTATACCATTGTCTACTGCACCGCCATGTGTTGTGATTTTATGCAGGATTAAAACATAAACAATTTTGATATCACAATCAAATAATAATAAATTTCCCTGTTCACAAAATTCGATTTTTTAAAACTTCGAAATTGAATTGTATAAAAACCTTACGTGATACAGAAAAACTAAAACCAGATTTGAAATCAGCATGAAAAATACTTTTAAAATCACCTTACAGTCTTAAAACATCGTACCAAAAGTTTTAAAATGTTGCATAGTGTCATTAAAGTCAGCGAGATCGTATTTTGAATAAAAATTTTCGTAACATGATCTTTCATATACTTATACAATATTCTTAAAATTTTGAGTTCAGTTTTTGCCCCAGAAGTTAAGAGATTTTATAGTAAACGGGTTTGGGTTAAAATTCCCTATAGTCTGGAATTTTTACAATTTTTTAATTTTTTGATCCCTTTCCGGCCCTGGTGTCCTAAAATTTAGAGATATTAAAAATTTAAGACTATTTTCAGATTTTGGTTAAAATTTCGTTTAATTTGCGACACATGGACGTTTGCGACTTTTTCCGCAATTTTCGACCCATTATATTTTTGCCTCACGCCCCCAATTTTTGCAGCGATCTCCAAAAGAATAATGGCCTGTAGGGTAAAAGGGGAAAAGTATTGAGACGTATGCCAAGTATTACAAGAATCCGTAATGCATTCGAAAGTTATCGTGAGACATATCCCAAACAGATAGGTAAATGCCAGACGGTTGAGTCCTAACTGAAAAGTCGTTTTCCTAGTTCTATAATTAAAGAAAGCAAGAAAATATTATTGCATTCAATCACATTATTGGGAATATTACTTGTACGTTAAAAATGAAAGACCACTGTAAAATTATTTTAATATTATTTAATAATGTTCTTATTCACTTCCTCAGTAAGTCTATATATGCAAAAGAAGTTAAGTGTCAAGGTACAAAGATTAAGAGATGACACCCTTTAAGCAGGTCCTCAATAGATGACGAAAAGTTATACGATGTACTGGGCTGAAATCATTGACAAGAGGTGTCAGGACCAAATTATCCAGCACAGCTTGACGGGTATTAAGGATCGCAATGTTGTTTAGCTTCTTCTGCCCAACCGTAAATGCCGAGTATTTTCTAGAGCCGAAGGGCGGTAAGTGATCTTTCAACGACGGCGTGGTTGATCTTTCAACAGATGGTGTGAAAGAATTCGTTACATTTAGCCACTTGTGAAATTCTAATTTACAGACTATAAAAATGCAGGTCTTGTTAGACTATACAGTATACAACCATTCGTCATCTGCGCAAATACAGTTTAAAATAAGTGTACCAGAATATGTGGATGCGAAGTGCCTCCCGCACCGACTGCCACCAGGCTCCTCCTATTTATTGATTAATTGTTTAAGCCGGTAACAGTAAATCAAAAATTGAAATAACAATAAAAAGGTGACAAATTTAATATAGATTAAAATATTTAACTTTATGAACATGCTTTACCTAGATGAATTTGATCCTTTGACAAGATCGACAAAATCTAATTACTCAACAGAATGTGCGTTTAAAAAGATAAGAAGTACATTTTAAAAGGTGTGACAATGTTTATTATCTTTTAGTGTAAACAACAGTAAAGAAAGTGAGAGAACAGAGCTAAAAAAATTATCCGCTCGTCGAAGACATTGTAGTGCCTGTAGTGACGATTCCTGTGATCGGACATATTGTTTTCAATGAATGGCAGTACAAACAACAAAGTGTCTCCAATATAATTCCTTAAACTAATGAAAACTACCGACCGAAAGCATCTTATTATTAATTTGTGGATTGCTCTCCGGATTTTACTGACTATACCAATGACTGGGCTAGCGGTGTCAGGAGTTTTACATGTTGAAACTATAACCTACTTACCTCCGTCTATGGCCCAAGATCGACTAGCCGCTGCTGCTGTTGAAAACGATAAGGCCTTCCCATCGCAAAATTAAGAAAGATCTCCGTATAATTTCAATTCTTGGTTGTATAAGTCCAAAACGGAAGTGAAACTTAAATAAAAATTCAATGGATTATATGAATTACTGTTTTTGTGTCAATTTTTACCTCTTCCCGAAATACGGTATGTTTTTTCTGTTTGCTACTTAACAAGTAATTTAAAATTTATTTTTAAAATAACAGAAAATACAATAAATAGGCCTACAGAATAAGAGCAAAAATGAGTAGAAAATGGATTATTTATAAATCATTGGCAAATTATAAGTCTCAATTTACAGCATCTAAATGTCACTAATAGGCCTCTAAACGAGTAAAAATGCTCAGTGTGCTGGTGAGAGAGTGGAGGGAGACGAGTAGTGGTCAAGCACTAGGTTGGGGTAGTGGTAGATTTTCAATGGGGGGGCTTAAGGTACGTCTACACCGTGCGCCAAAATCTCTGAAGACAGGTCTGTGGATGTGTAAATGCTCTGTGGTTCATCGGGCTAAATATGTTAGGCGCGACAGAAAACGCTTTTTGACTGACAAGGTAACTCGCCTCCGCCCTGTGATACAATGTTGAAGTGCAACGTTACGCAACGACTACCACACACACCACGAATTCCACCATGCGTTCACGTACTCGCGTATCTCAGCTTACGCACAACAAACGCATAGATTTAATTTAACTGAAAATATCTGATCTTAGATCGTTGTCAGTGTCTCTCAATGCCAGGAATATAGTGTTACGCCATTGCAGAACATTCTCGGCTACTCCAGTTGTGCGTTAGCCAGACTGTTCCAGAATCGCCGGGCTCGTGCACTGTGTCAAGGTCGCAATCAATTACGTTCTGGTGTTTCCTAGTAGTGCTCTTGACGCGTAGTACGGAATTTGCTGGAATTTCAGCGGGGTATAAATTTTTAAATACAAGTACTCAGCGACGCTTAGTTCAGTTATTGTCGGCGATTTACACAGTGCGGTTCGAAGTATTGTGCCGAAGTGTTATGCGTTTTATAATTGTGCGGGACCATTGTAATACAATTGTGTTTTTTATTAGTTGACATTCTTTTATTGCGTGTGAGCAATTTTTATTTGATTTGTTGTAAGAGACTATCTTTTTGATTAAAAACTGTTTAATTGTGATAATTACAGCTGGTGATTAGTGACTTAATTGGTGTCTTGTATTTTGTTTTCCACTGTACCATACGACGATCAGTAGACCGTCATAACAATATTTAATTTTGTGTACCCAGCTATGGAATGCAAAAATTTCATGTCCGTAGTCTGAATTCTTGTTGTTTGTCTTAGAAGACTTTGTCCACGAGCCATAATTATGGGTAAGACCTGCCATGGATTTGTATAATTTTATTATGAACTCTTTCCTTGCCTTGTGTTGTACAGGTCAGAGAGCTCCTGTAATCTAAACTAATTCTAAATATAAGGAATAATAATAACAACAGAAAGAATTAGCTTACTATGTTACTCAAGTGACAGAGGTTCAGATACATCATGCAAACAGAAAAATAATATGAGCCACAGAGTATTATTTGCGTTTCTTTTATTCCTCATGTTACTTTTAAGTCAGCAATACCTGATGTTCAATTTGCATAATTTAACTTTACAAATAATCCATCACTGTTAACATTTAAAAATGAAACAAAACGTATATATTCCATCTAAGCTAAACTGTAAGTGGAACGTGCTTTGGTGTTGATTATTCGCTGTATTAATTTTTAAATTGTTATGCTGTATAAGATCACAACATATCACAGCCTGGTTATTTGTGCCTTATAATAGGTTCGAACGTTGTAAATGGTTTTAACCGCATTACGCCTTAAACAGTTGCAACTAACTGCGACCATGTTTGTTTTCCCCATTGAATCATTTATTAGAGCGTTACGACGAAGCAATAACCCAAGTTTTGAAATGAACGTTTGTTTATGGTACAATACGTCTGTATTTATATTTAATTTTTCCTTAATATGTTGCTTTAACACACTGTTCACAGCTTAAATGCCCTTTAAATTACATGCTTCACAGCTTAAACGCAATTAAATTAAATTCCACGGGAATGATTCGCATACTTGATCTAAAGTAAATACAGTTTGTTTTAACGTTCATATTAAATTCCACATTATGTTTATATTAAATAAAGGTCTGATTATGTACAAGGTAGAAAATAATAAAATTATCGTCTATTCTTCTACACTTTGGACAGTAGCTTCAAGTGCAAAGTTATGAAAAACAGCCAAAAATTTATACGTATTAGGAAAAAAAAAACGCTGACAAATGTGAGTAGTTTGTAACAAAATTAGTTTCAGGATAATGATACTGCTGTCAACGACGCCAGCCAAACCGAGGGGGGGATGGTAACTTATTTTTTCTCGAAGTATTAAGTTAGTGTACATAATTACAAAAAAAAAGAAGGGAACGGGACTTGAGCTTATTTCATGAACAGTAATAACAAACGAAGTAAAAATAGATTCGAGTGATGGGAAAATGTGGAAGGACAAGAGTATAAACTTTGTCAATAAAGTTGGGTTCATTTGACTCCGGACATTAGTGTCCTGTTATACATAGAACAGAGCACCTGCTTCTGATAATGAGGGTGGTAACTGACTTCCCTTCGGTTTCCATTCGGATTTCGATATGGAATATTTCTTTCCAACAAAGAGAACACATTCTCCTAATGGAGAATCTCTGAAAGAAGATTCTACGTGCGTGGATGATCATAAGCTGAGTAGAAACCTTGAAATTACAAGCGCTTGTAACGAGGACAGAGTTTTTAAAAAGTTATTTTAAAAAGTCGAATAGACTTGAAATTAGAACTGCCTAAAAAGCGTAGAAACGGGCATAGAAATGTTTGTCGTCTGAGAGAAGACGGTTTGTAAAACAGAAAGAGCTGACTAATGGGTAAGTGATTGGAAATGGAAATCCAACTTTTCTAATTGTTTGACAGACAAAAGGCGTAGCTAGCACAGCTTATGCAATGCGGTTTGCCGATTCTCTTGAACGTCATCTTGAATTATAAAAAAAATGAAGTATATACATGGGGATAATTCGTTAAAGTAACAGTTAATTTAATTAAAAGCACCAACAGGCCACAACTATAGTTTTGTGATTCTTCAAAACTGATACTAAAAGTCTATTTTTACCTGCGATTAAGTAAACTTAAAAACTTTGTAATCTTGTCAAAGTTTGGTGTGGCAATCCTGTCTCGATATGGAGTCATTAGTATCATAAAAGCTCAGAACCAAGTTATGCATGAAATACCACATCAGTTGGTGACAAAGCAAAGGTTTGTTTTTGCTTTTCAGTACTGAAGTCGCAGTACACGTGTAGATTGATAAAAAAAACATAGCCGTTGTTTTAGAACAGACGCTTTTCCCACTGTACCATAAAATTTAACGATGCAGAGGAGAATAGGTAGGGACGATTAATGCGGATAAAAAAAAATAATATTCACAAATTTTCCGTTCGTTGAGGTAGGCCTATTCATGGTAGTTCTATTTATGTTGTAGTCCGAAATAACGGATTATCAAGAACTTTATTTTAAAACCCGGTTTATTACAAACACGGATTATTTTTTACTTGTTAAGTCATGTTGTTCTACTTGTCACTACAATTCTCTTTACTCCCGTCTTCACTCATGCTGTGGACATAATGACCCCGACTTATCGAACTTAGAGTAGTTTAGAGAAAATCGGAACTGATAATAATCACCATAAAAATAGACTACCGTTAGAACAACACACGGATCACGGAACAGAAAAAAATAACTGATGTTACGCGATCAACCGCATAGTTGAAGTGGATTCGTGCGGACACGTTGAGCATCTGAGGAACGATAGATGGTCGAACACGATAGATTGGAGACTAAGTGCAGATATAGGTCTAACTTGAAAGAATGAATGCCAAAAAAATGGGCAGATGGTTGAGAGGGTTTGCAGGCAGCGACTGAAACAGGAAGTGTAAGACACAGTTATGAGAGAAGCCTATATATGCTGCAGTTAAGGCGTTGTGATGATAGTGGGCTATGGAAATATGGTCTACCATGATGGCGATGGTTCTATACTGTAATGCCATGAAAACAGACAGACAAACAGACACGCGCGCGCGCGCGTGTTATTTATTTTGTTCTGAATAGCTTTCCAAAATGCTTGGATTTACTTAAATATGTAGGTATCATATACACATGATTACTTACTATGCTCACGTAGTATAACTTATTGTGTTAACTTTTGTTGTGGACGCATTTGTAATACATGCTAAACATTTATCTTGTGCAACCGTAAAGCAGAAGTCGTGAAAAAAGAACTTGAAAAGACCTCACCGTCGAAAATGAGACCCAATAGTCAGTGTTCGTTAAAAGCGGTAAACACTCGCCTTATCCTTCTTGTGTACTTTTTCGTTTTTGATTTTTTTACTATTATTTTCTTACTTGTCTCTCAGTAAAATATTGAAACACGAATCTTTTAGCCATATCATATAAATTTTTGTAGTCTATAAGGGGTTCTTAACAATTTTCATAAATTTCCAAATACGCTTCTTGTAATCTGTCCTCGTGTCGAAAAAAAAACAAATGCAAGGAGTTGAAATAGCGGTGAAACCGTTTGAAAGTGAGATAATTACAAAAACACGACTTTTTCCCATTTATATTCATTTCTTCTTCAGCTAGCAATCCGATTATTGGTCTACCCCAGTGTGAGGATACCATTGGCGTGTTTGCGTTTCATACGTACAAATATGTCTCGTGCGGTGCCTATAATTGGACGCCGGCTTCACGCAGGTTGTTATAAAGTTCCTGAAATGCAGAGAAATTAATCGATGGTTCGCTGTTTATTTGTGAAGAGTGGGCTATCGCAAAACCGGATAACACGCACGATTATACAATACCCGATGTGGTATGTACGGATTACAAGCCACGCGGTGAAGCGATCCAGTACACAGCCACTGCTCCATGACCGCTCTCAATTAGCTTCACAACATACTATCATTATTCATGAATCACCCCATGATCCGCGCACTATCGTGCAGTGCCGTAACGTTAACTATATGTATGCAATGTGAGTAAACAACAATTAGTAGGGGTGGAAAAGGAAGGGACCGGACTTACTAATGAAAACGCGTAGTGCACGCTATTAAAATAATGTCTCCCCTTTTACAAAAACGGCGCCCGATATTTGCATACAGTTGCATAACGATGGATCGAGCGGCGGTGGGGGATCGCTAATTTCCCACGGGGGCGGTAAGCAGCAGCAGGAGCGTTTAGACGGAGGCAGTACCGGCACCGATACCACATGGTCAGCACAGCACGTGAGTTTCGAGCTCAGTGGAGCGAAAACGTTATCGAGTTCCCCACCGAGTCGCACCTGGCCTGACTAACGCCAGCGACGCGACGTGCCAGACCGACCCTGCGGCTAGACACGCTACAGATCTGCTTCTAATCGGCCTGCATTTTTTTATTCATTATTGGAACCTAAAATATCGATCACGTCCCTGTGAGAACTACTCGTCCTCTAAGTATTAAACATTTAATTCTTCTCGTGTCTTTGTTCTTAAATAAGGTATGATCTCTTCTAGAAATACAGTCATAAAATAATAGATTGATAAATTTTAGTATTTGCACGTAGTGCCCTGTACACACATGGGAAGATTTTTTCATGTTAATTATTACATTTAGTTTGCTTTATTTAGAAATCTTTAGGACTGTAGATTGGACTAATTTATACAATGTAGATAATTGGTACAAGTTACAAAACACAATCGTTCGACCACATTAGCTAAAAATCGTCGTCGTCGTCATTTCATGCTGCAGGCTTATAGCTTGATCCGTCTTCACTGCAGCCACCTCTTCCAGGGTACTGTTGTTACGTTTTCGAACGCTTCCTTTTAGCTTGCCGCTTGCCGCTTGTGCGCTTGGTCTGAAACATCCCTTGCTAATGTCCAGCAGTAATCTGCAAGCATGGACACGTCACATTTGCCCTGATACCTCTTCTCCATGGCGGCGATCCCTTGGTGATATCTTTCACCATGTTCGTCACTTACGTGTCCACAGTTGTCAGGGAATAAATCCAAATGCGAGTGGAGGAAATGAATTTTTAAAGACATATTCCATCCTAACTTGTGGTATTTTTTCCAAAAGCTCATTTATATTTTCAACATAGTTTTCAGCTCTTTTCTTCCCTAAAAACCTCTTAGCTACTTTTTCAAATGTTTCCCAAGCCGCTTTCTCATTGGTGTTAAGTGCATTTTTGAACTTTTCATCTTTCATCAGCTTTCTGATTTGAGGGCCAACAAAGATGCCTTCTTTGACTTTGGCATCACTTAGTTGAGGAAATTTTCCTCTAAGATATTTAAATCCCTCACTGTCATCTGGCAGTAGTTGATAGTCTTGTGAAGGGTTAGGCACCGGAAGACTACCAATATTTGGGACGGGACGAATAGCTGATGGAATGTTCGGATATTCTACAGTCCACTTTTTTCTTTGAAATACCATCCTGTAAAGGCGATGTTGTGCAGAAATAACAGTCATGTACATGATTTGTTGGTTCTTGCCATGTAACCGGTACACCAAAGTTCATTGAACGTCTCTTTCCAGTTAACCAACTACGAAGATTCACTGAACATGTATTGCAACAAAAGTAAGGTGCCCATAACTTGTCTTGATCCCCTACCTTGACTTCAAAGTACCGTAATGAAAGTAGGCTGCTTTTACTAGCTGTGTTATAGGCCGTTTCTGAGCATGGAATTCACATCACTACATACATAGCAAAAGTTATCAGCACTATTAACGCATCTGAGAGGCATTTTCACAGTTTTTAGACACAGTATAAGGAAGGAAAGAAAATATCACTAACACTCACTATCCTTATAATGCAGTTAGACGAAAACTAACCTCAGATGACAATAAAAATGGTCTCAGACAGATTTGCCAACCATAAAAAATGAAATTTCCCATTTTAAAACAAAAATTCCCCTAACTATACTTAAACTGTTGGATCTTGAAAATAAGAGCTAACTAACCATTTTAAAGGTTAAATTAGTTTTTTATAACCTAAATGAAACATAAAATTGCTACTTCTAAGCAGGAAACATTTTTTCTGTTGAACAGTGTTATTGAAGTTATCATTATTAATGTTGTGGTTATTACTTTTTTTTTCATCGTCATTTTTAGTAAGTGTTTTATGTTAATGTAAGTGTAATGTATCAAGAAAAAATACTTTGTAATTTTGTATTCATTGTCATTGTTTTTTAAGTAAATCAATAAATAAGTAAATATATGGTTTATGTACGGTGGTAACGTAAATGTGTGTACGGACCGCTCCAGTGGCTTTTTATTTTTAAAACTTCTTATTTCTATAACGTAATGGCTGAATGACCGAATGTTTAGTTCCAATATTTAGCCTTTTCCTCATTTACGAGGTTACATAAAAAATGTCATGCAATTTTTGGTAATTTAAAAAATGATGTCTTCATTGTTATATATTTGTATTGCCCCCTTCAAAGTAATCCTCATGAGATAAAACACATGCGAACATTTTTTATATTTTTCATAACATTTCTGGAACGCACTTTGTGATATAAATAACCTTCAGCTGGGTTAGCGATTTTTGTTGTACTATGTCCCCAACGGTCGCTAAACGTTGTCCTTTCCTGATTGATTTTAATCTTTGGAAGAGGAGATAGCCGCAAGGGGCCATATCTGATTAATATGGCGGTTACCGTATTATTAAGATGTTTATTTTTCGCCTATATAATATTGCTGAACAAGCAACGACGTGTGTACTGATGCATTATTGGAGTCCAGTTTCTATATATAAATAATTTTTCCTGTGACCGTTTCCTGGAAATAGCTTCATGCACTTGGAGTAAAATGTCTGAATAGTACTCTTGTTTTGTATATAGCAACTAATGGTAAAAATTTATAGAATCTTCATCTTACTATCACGAGGTTCAATTCATTTCGATTGTGTTTGAAGATTTTGTACCATTTATAAACAGCTCATTCATGGACGCCAGACTTCCCAAAACGCTGTGGCAACATTTTCACTACGTCATAACACTGTGCCTCATTATTTCACAACTTCTTTGAACCTGCATTGCAAATGCTTAAAAAATCGAAACTCAACTCACTCACGAAAGGTTGTGAGAGAGAAGAACATTAAAATGGGAACTTTGTGCCCGTCACAAAGGAAATACTAAAGAGGTAAATTGCTAAGCAGTGGAAAACTAATGTAACACTTAAAGTTATGGTGTGACAAGCACACGATAACAAAATAACCAGTGAGATGAAGAGTGGCAAATGAAAGATTCTGCCAACTGTCAAGAGAAATGTGACTCACTGTGACGATGATCGTCGAACAGCTTGTAGCTACGCATTACGCGAGTTCTTTCGGTGTCTCCACCATTTTCGCTTTTAAGTGACTAATCGAGAAGAAGTTGGTAAACTGTGTAAACACTGAAAATTCTCGCTTAATGGAAAGCGACTAGAGATTCAACAGTTATCAGTGAAAATGTTCAAATAAGGAAAGCTGCTAATGAACTAAATCTGACTCAGCGTAGCATATTAATTGTATGTTTTCGTCATCATCATCAGCATATGTCTGCCAACTTCTGAACTAATGGATTCCCCAGTGCTTTCTCTCTTGTGTTATTCTTCCCCTGATCATTGACCAATCCGGGTCGCATTACTTAAACAGGTCCATGTCGCAGACGATCGTGGACTCTGACTTCGCAATCTTTGAGACCATCTGCCATTTTTGAAGTGAAAACTTCTTTTGGCGCACCGCACACACATTTTTTCGTAGGTAGTAAGTTAGGCTGATCCGTCACGCTCTGAGGTGAAAGGCTCGATCGGGTGAACTCGGGACCGCCGAGTGTACCCGAGCGAGAAAGATACAGACAGCTGCTCTTCGCTGCTGAACGGTGAAAGGCTCGATCGGGTGAACTCGGGACCGCCGAGTGTACCCGAGCGAGAAAGATACAGTCAGCTGCTCTTCGCTGTTGTGTCGCTGTGTTTAGTATATTCAATTAATACGTAATAATTGTCATTATTAATTTAATAGTTATTATTGGTACGTAATAATAATTATTTTAACAATTATTTGGTTTACATTGTGAGGTTAGTGTGTGTAGTTAGTGGTTTATCGTGCTAATATTATATATTGAAAAAACATTATAAACATTAAACATTATAAAAAACATAATTATTGTTATTGTTATTATAAAGAGTGATTCGATCGTATAGGTAAGTCACTTCGTGTTTACATATACATATATATACATACATGCATACATATAAATATATGTATACATAATATAATTAAGAATTAACCTCACTTTTATTATTTGTTAGCTTTTACTTTCCCATATTAAATAAATATTATTATTATAAAGAGTGATTCGTTCGTATAGGTAAGTCACTTCACGTTTATATATACATATATATACATACATGCATACATATAAATATATGTATATATAATATAATTAAAAATTAACCTAACTTTTATTCTCTGTTAACTTTTACTTTCCCATATTCAAAAATAAATATGTTTGAGACACAAGTTATTTTTATGAGTAATAATAGTATGAGGTATGAATGTTTGAATACTGTCTTTTTCAGATTGCAAAATCGATGATGGATCAAAACAACAAACTCGATGACGAATTAAAACGAAAGAGGAAATTAGCTAATGCATGCTTAAAAAAACATCGTAAAAAAAAGCGTGAAGAAGCTCAGCAGCAGGAATTACTCTCCCAAAATGAACCCAAATACGATAATGAACAAATACAGCAAAATACGTTAGAACGACGAAGAGAATATCAAGGGAACGCTCTAAAAGATATCGTGATAAGAAACGACTTTCTAGCATAAAAAATATTGAACATGCGATTGATGATACACAAATTCCCGGACCATCACACGGCGATCCGGAGCTCACAATTAAGGATCGGAGAATCACTATTCATAATTCACAGATTCCAGGAACATCCGCAAATATGAATATTCCAATTGTTATGAATGATTATTCAGTAAATTTAAGTGACTCGGAGAATAATTGTGCAGGACCTTCACGAAGAACCAATAATGTAATACAAGCAAATGAACGAAGTTGTGTATTACTACCAGACGAAGAAAATTGCGAAATAAACATTGATGACAATTCACCGCCACTACAAGTTCAAGCACATGCATCGGTTGCTCCCACTTCTCAATTCAACAGATCATCGACATACAGTTCTTATGCAAGACACAGTAGTGCCCACACGGAATTTCATAGACAGTTTACACAAAATAGTTTTGGACATGCTTGCAAAATTTGTGACAGATTATGGTTCAAGAATGATTTAAAAAATTTGAATAATGAAAGTATGAAGTTCGTGATGACATTTCTCCCAAACGTCGATGAACATTCCATCGCAGTTTGTTCAACTTGCCGAACTAGTATCCAGAAAAAATCTATTCCCTCAATGGCTGTATACAACGGTTTTGAATATCCTATAATTCCAAGTAATTTACTAAATTGTCCATTAGATTTAGTATCAGAAAGACTGATTTCTCCCAGGATTCCGTTTATGCAAATAAGGAGACTCCGGAATATCCATGGTCAATACGGAATTTATGGACAAATTATTAATGTTCCCATAGAAATCAACACTATGGTGAATTCCTTACCGAGGAATATCAGTGATGATCATTGCATCTATATACACATCAAACGAAAAAAGATACACAAATCAAGTTTTTTTACATGGGTTGATTAATAAACGAACTATTAAAGAATGGCTGCGTTTCTTAGTAAATACTCCACTGTATAGAACATATGATATTACAATAGATGAACAATTCTTCGATAATTTACATGACGATAGAGTTGATAGCGATAAACATGATGAAAATTATAGGAATGAATTTACTGAGAATATTCCCATTGAAGAGAGTTTATTAGCTCAGCAACAAACAGTAATGTGGAATGATGACCTGTATTTAAATATAGCCCCAGGAGAAAATAACGTGCCTATAAGTTTGTTATTTGATGAACACGCTGAAGAATTATCATTTCCTTCTATTTACTTAGGCCAATTCCGTCAGTTCCGTGAAGGGATTACAGTTACCCCATTCATGATGGCAACCAGCAAATTGAGACGATCTGATAGACGAGGAGTAACGCCTCATCATTTATTATACATGGCAATGAAAATCATAAGAATAAGAGTAAGGGATTCACTCAGAGTTGCTTTTAAGCATGTAGGGAAAAATTCAAATGTTACTAAAGAGCAAATACAATCCGAGGACTATATTCATGGTTGCATCGAAAGTAATCTCGCTTTTTTACGTTCAATACCTAATTCTACCTGGTATTGGTCTGAAAAGAAGAAGGATTTATTCGCTATGATCAGGCAATTAGGTAAGCCAACTGTATTTTTCACAATAAGTGCTAACGAAATCGGGTGGCCTGATTTACTACAACTATTGTACAAATTGAACAAACACGATTCTATTACAAAAGAAGCAGTAGCAAAATTACACTTCATGGTGAAAAGTACGCTGATCAATGTGCAAATCTTCATTAAGTATCGTATATATAACAACGGTTTGGCCAATTGAACGTCAGCGAATAAGAAAAACTATAGAAGAGTTGAGTAAATTAGAGGATGATTGTACGGACATATGGAAGGAAAACTGGTTCGATAAGTATGAGAAAAGACCAGAATACTTAGAGAGTGTAACATTAGCTCAATTTGTATCCAAATACACGAAAAATAAAAATGGAGAATTTATTGAACGGAATGAACCAAGGATAATTCGGTATCGAAATTACGACATGTCCAGTGATTTCCAGGAATATAAGCGTGAAATGGTGACTCTCCATTTACCATTCCGAAGTGAAGAAGTAGAAATATTAGCGGAGATGAAATTTATTTCCATCTATGATGACAATGAGAACATAATCTTGCAAAGGAGGAAAGAATTCGAGTCAAATATAAATATTGATAAAACTATCCAAATTTGTAGAGAATTATGCCGAGAGGAAACTTCTCTAGATGAGAATGAAATACGAGATAATGCCAACAGATATCCGGAACCAAATCCATTCGAACAATTGTATAATGATCCAAATGCGGAAATAAATAGCGATCTTCGATTAGCTTCTCTACATAAGCTTGGCGCTATTGCAAAAAAAAAAGGAAAATATTATGTCTAGTGAGGATTTTTGTACAGCTATGCGGATGGCTAATGAAAAACAAAAGGCTCTGCTATTACATGTAATCAACAAATTATTATCTAATGATAATAGTCCTTTACAGTTTTTTTTTACTGGACCAGCTGGATGTGGTAAAACTTTTGTTGTAAAGCTTATGATGGAAATATATAATCGGTTTTCTGATAGTGATGGGTATTGCAATGCCTATATAACTTGTGCATCGACAGGAAAAGCAGCTGTAGCAATAGATGGCACAACTGTTCACACAGCTTTGAAAATATCTTTATCAAAGTTGTTACCACTAAGTACAGAAGTCGCACATCAATACAGGTCTTTATTTAAATATGTCAGAGTAATCATAATAGATGAAGTAAGTATGATTGGCGCAGAACTTCTAGAACAAATTGATTTACGTCTGAAACAAATTACAGGTAATTTTACAAAAAATTTTGGCGACTTAGACGTGATATTAATTGGTGACTTGAGACAATTACCTCCAGTCAGAGCAACACCGATTTATAAGCAAATCAAACGCAGAATGACAGGGCCGACAGTGTGGCACGGCTTGAAATTTTATGAACTTACAGAAGTTATGAGGCAAGCAAACTTAATGTTTTCCAATGCGCTTACAAAAATTGGCAATGGAGAAAAACTGAACTCGGACGAATTGACTTTAATTGAATCGCGATTCGTTAGCAAAGAAGAAGCTGATGTTGCTTGTCCCCATGGAATTCGTCTCTTTTTATCAAATGTAGCTGTTCAAAATTATAATAATGCTATATTGAATTTAGCAGAAAATAAGGTAACTTCCATTGCAAAAGATACGTATACGGGCTGCCATAATGTTGAACAAGAAAGTTTCGTGAAACAAAAGTTGCATAAAATGTCGACAATTGATACAGGAGGATTGCCTTATGAAATAATATTTGTATTAGGCAAATATTATATGTTAACGACTAATGTCGATGTTTCCGATGGATTAGCAAACGGTGCTGTAGGAAAATTGTGCCATATAGATTATGATGATGGTGGTGAAGTTAGCAGAGTTTGGATTATATTTCCAAATGCAGAAAAAGTTGGAAGAAAAATTCGGAGCAAAATTTCGGGATACATGGTGGATCACAAAATTTGTAAGAATGCTGTTCCAATCGCTAGAAGATCATGTACCGTACCGCTAAATAATAATAAAACTATAAACGCCAAGCGTAATCATTTTCCAGTCGTGTCTGCATGCGCAGTAACAATTCACAAGTCACAAGGAGCATCTTTTGATGAAGTTGTTTATGAATATGAAAAAACACATTCTCAACAATTAGTATACGTTGCATTATCAAGAGTAACGCGCATCGAAGGGCTTCACATTGTAACTAAAAATAACAATCGCACATCCTTTCACGGCCGAAGAGAGTCTACATCTGTCACTGACTTACAAACTGAATTTAAAAGGTTATCACTGAACAGACTTCAAACAATTACTTCTGTGTTAAAAGACTTTATTTCCAACAGAAATGGAATATCAATATATTCATTAAATTGTCAAAGTCTTCGCGCACATGTCCTGGATCTTGATGACGGTGTTGCTCAAAATTCAACTATATTGCTTTTATCTGAAACATGGTTGAACAACGAAGAAAACATCGATATCCCAAATTTCCATTGTGTTACTAAATTTAAGCGACCTCAGTGCCGAGCTGCAGGAGTAGCCATATATAAAAGTAATAGAGACACGACAAACATTATAACTTCACAGATGGATGTAGCATTTAGGAATTCTCAATCATATAGTTTTAATGAATCATCTATTGGAGAAATTTGTGTTGCAAAATGTGAAGCAGAAAATGGACTACTTATCATAATAGTTGCCATTTACATCTCACCTAATCGAAGTGTAAATAAAATAATTGAATTCATCCATGAAAATTTACTCATTTATACAACAGCAGGGTCTGCTTTGCTTAATCGGAACTTAGATAAATTACCTATGATCTTGAGTGGAGATTTCAATATCGATTTTTCACAAGAAACATCAAAGCCTTTAATTGATTTTTTAAAGATCACATTGGATTTAAATATGTCAAATAATAAAAATGAAAGTACAACAAAATACGGAACTACAATTGATGGAGTTTTTTCTAGATATATAAGTAAAATTCAATCGAAAGTATTTATTTCTTATTTTAGTTATCACAAACCCATTGTATCCTTTGTAGAATACGAAAACGAAAATAAATAATTTGATTTATATAGAATTAAATAAATAATAACTTTAATTTCTGACTTGTTTCTCATTTATTCTACTAATACGATCCATAATAATACTACATAATACATAATATTATTTACTATATATATATATATATATATATATATATATATATATATAAATTGATTGCGATTGCCAATGAAGTTTTTACTTCTGCCGTGCGGTCTTAAGCACACACTCTAATTTTAATAACTATTTACCAGCATAATAAGGTGAAACGTGGTGGTAATTTGAAATACTAAGGTGACATGGAATGTATCATCTATCACATTTATCAGGTAAAGGTGCTTTTTTCCTGCCTGAGAGTCCTATTCGCGTCCACTTTTATTCTTGTAATTACCTAAATTATATAATTATGTAACCTATTCTAATTTTGTTACATATTCATTTTATAGTTTTATGTCTGGACGTGTAACTTCTAGTGTAGCGTTAGACGGTATCATAAAGTTGGCAATGATTAACTTTACTGCTCTGTACAAGAACTCAGTTTTTTCCCATTCATATGCTTACATGCTCATGCCCACGTATCTAACTCATAAGCAATACAGAAATTACATAGGTATACCAAACTTTAAAATACTCGTATACAGGTGTGTGTGTGTGTGTGTGTGTGTGTGTGTGTGTGTGTGTGTGTGTGTGTGTGTGTGTGTGTGTGTGTGTGTGTGTGTGAAACCCTGTACATGAGTAATTAACAAATTAAAAAAAAGAAAAAAGTCCCGTTCGAGAGAATCAAGAATTTCAAGGGTGATAATCTCCTTCACAGACCAAGATGAGGTCATATAAAGTATGCCACGTTTTTATGAAGTACAGTACATACAATTACCAAAGCGGTTATATCTGAAAGGCCAAATTAGAGGTCATGGAAAGTACTATATCTTCTTACCAAGTATAATCTCGTCGTTGTAAGCACGGTACGCGTACACAGAGGATGTCAGTGACGTAGCCTACAGTACGAGTGAGTATGTCTGTAAGTCATAAGCACTGTACGACTACCCAAATCTTTCCTTGTCTGACTAATTTTTTCATCGTGTCATAGTTAATCACGAGGAGGTGAGAATAAAGAAAGTCAGAGTGTCTGTCTGTCAGTGAGTCGCACGTGTAAGTAATGGGAGGAACATTATGGACACCAATTGATTACCGCCCGTTGTCATATTTCAAATATTTATGAACGCCGTTAGTTATGGTAATCCAAAGGTTATTCACTGTGCGTCGCTGGCGGTGTTTTGACGCTAACGTTTGGGGTAGCTAATGCATACACTACGACCTGTTTACTGCTACGTACAGTACCGTAAAAGTTCATATTAGAACTTTTGTCCTCTTTCTTGTTTGTTCTGTTCTTCGACTACTGTCATCACTACAGCAGTATCACCTTCGTCGTCGTAATTATATATATTTTTTAAAGAGGAGGAAAATGCTTTATGCGTCGTCAGAGGAGACCGTGTTTCCCATGGCGTGTGGGACTCTCACCCACTAAAAAACCCACCTCTAATTCTAATTCAGGGATTCATATCCATCCTGCAACCACTTAGCGTATTACTTCAGGACGGAGTCTATTGCGTCCTTATCGGGTTCGTTCTAGTTGTCCCTTATCTTCTACTGCCCGTTGGGTGCAAGTTGCGGCTGTCTTTTTTTCTAGTAGGACCCACTGAATAAATGGAGAGATGCGGCCCCAATCCGCCTTGCCACGAAGGCTGAATCTGCAGCACTTGGAAAAGGTGTGCAAGGCATCTTTATGTCACCGTATTGGCATTCTGGGCTTTGCACCTAATCACCACCACCACAACCACCACCACCTTCACCACCACCATCATCATACTACTCATCATCATCATCATTATCATTATCATCATCGTTGTCGCCGTCATTCTTCTTCTTCTTCTTCTTCTTCTTCTTCTTCTTCTTCTTCTTCTTCTTCTTCTTCTTCTTCTTCTTCTTCTCCTCCTCCTCCTTCCTCAATTTGGTATTTGTTATCCTAGTGACATCTAACATTTTTCATGATCGACGGAAATACTGTTCTAGTAACAGTATTACAACTTTTATTTAAAACAACTGTGAATGTTCCAATAATACCTTTGAATTACGCGACTGTTAACTGTACACTAGCAATGATAGAGCATACAAGGCACTGCCGGTAGGACGTAACGTCCTTCTTTGAGGACGACATTTCACGGGTTATGAGAGGACTTTACGTCCTACTAGCATGACCGTATACACCTTTATTGGAAAAAGCTAGAAGTGCTGAATCAGCGCGTATACGTTTGAAATTGGCACAACTGTCCACTCAGTAATGGCGACCACGATAAGAAATGGTAACCGCGTTTCGTTTTGCCGATATGTTTTGACGCTCATAGAGTCGTGTGCATTATGACAGTGATTATGATATAATTTAATTATTATTTTATATAAGAAATTGTTGTGAAAGTAATGTAAGACGTTCCGTCATTTTTAACACGAAAAAATTATTCAACTCCTCGAGTACTGCCTGAAAGATGCAATTTCTAAGTTTGTTATACGGGAGTTACATACTGCTGAAAGGACGCAAGGGTCGTCTGTACAAAAGTCCTTAAAGGAAGGTTCTTCCAGCAGGACGACGGTCTGTACGGTCTACCTTTACAAAATATGACTTAATTTTTGACGATTAACAAATACTGAACATTTTTTCATATCGTGTTTTAGTTCATTACGTCTTCAATTTCTGTTATACCCTTATTTCGTCTACCGTTTGTCATAAGACATCACGACTGGCTGGGGCACGGTCTCTTAGAAAGCTTCATCGTAGAAGATCGAAACGTTAGTTCTGAGGAAAAAGAGACATGTATGTGTTGAAAACTAAAAAAAAGTGTTGCTATTAACAGTGAAACCCCAGGAAAGGTAACGAGCGTTGATGTCTTAAAATTTTTTCTAAAAAAAACGGAGGATAAAACAAACTGTCACCCTTATTAGGCAGAACGAACAGGACAAGACAGAGATGGGACTGATTATGAGACTCAGAGCTCATGTGAGCTGGGTCCCTATTCTAGAAGTAGATCTCTCCTTCACTGGCATCGTAGGGGAGTAGCTTTCTGATACTGGACCACCTTCAATTAACGAGACATAAATATTCAGAAGATATGTAAAATTATTAAGAAACGAAAACCGTAAATGGTAATTAAAAATTCATTACATAAAACAAAACCACGTAGACATGCTCAATGCCGATGTTTGTGAAGTGCCCGTTAATATAAACACTGCCTCATACTGGTTTTTAGAGGAGGGAATGGGACTCCAAACGCTAAACGAAGTATACTTCGTAAGAAACCAAGCAGCGGCTTACGTTCTTTAGCTTTGGAGAAGAGTCTTGGGTACAAACTCCTGGTCCTGCACATTGGACGTTGTGTTGGACATTCTGTTGTACAGAGGAGACTGTTATTGCAAAACTCAACGAAGACAGTTGGGCAGTTGACATTTATAGAGGATAGTAACGACTAAACTTAAGATGAAAAGTCGAAGAAGAAGAAGAAGAAGAAGAAGAAGAAAAAGAAGAAGACGAAGAAGAAGAAGAAGAAGAAGAAGAAGAAGAAGAAGAAGAAGAAGAAGAAGAAGAAGAAGAAGAAGAAGAAGAAGAAGAAGAAGAAGAAGAGACAGAAGCAATTAGCTGTTAAAATAATTACCGTTTACTTAGAAGAGTTCGCAGTTATTTTATAACAGGGTTTCTTACATTGTAAAGACCTACTGGAATGGAAATGTGTTCACCGCAATGAACCTGACAAAGAAAGGGAATTTCTCGCGGTCAGTTAGCACCGTATACATTACAAAGAAAACAAAAACTATCAGAAACAATAAATTTTTTATCTTCATAGAAGAGCGATCGTGGAGGTAGCATTGGGTTTGCGTACGTTATTATTATGGTGTAACAGCTACAGCAACGGAGAGCGACTTGTTTTCCTGGTTTCGGTTTCCGTTTCCTCTTTTTACGCTGGCGCAGAAGAAAATTAACACGATTAAAACACCAGTAGCGTGCTCTGGTTATCGAACCACCGGACCAAGACGGACGGCGTCGTTACCACCAGCGGGAGGCCCACAGCGTTAACCCAGTTGCCAACCATGACCATTTGAATGTTACGGAATCTAAAAATATGTGCGCAGACAACAACGAGGGCGGAATCCGGATGCAATTTGTCTCTACCGAAAAATCTAACACAAGTACTCTTCAAGTAGTCTAATTGATTAAATGGAAAATTTGCATCTGTCACGATCGGCGGACGCATTCCACTAATAGGCCTAAATATGTTTCTGTCAACAATAAGGTCAGTTAATTCACCTATAAAAATGTATTTGCAAATATGAATATCAGCCCAGCATCAGCGCCGTCCTTCTATATGTTATCCATGTAATGGATAGTGTACTATTAGGGGACTAACACAGAAGGGGACTAACTTAAAAATGGCAGTGTTGGTATTCTATTCTGCAAAGAGCAGAATGTGCTCCACATGGTCACTATAGATATTAACATTAAGCTATAGGCCTACTGGAACAAATATGACGTTACAGCAAACACGCTACTATACCGTCCAAATACAATCCGGCACTCCGCGTGCACCTAGGTACAAATAATACACAAATATTGATTCTATGCAGTGAGTGTATAAAACGGGTCTTGTGGCCGAGTATGTACTTACATTAACAGTAAGTCATACTGAAACGACTATAACGAATATAACGCGTCACGTTCATTGTTATTCATTGGTGAGTTGATAATGTTGTAATAACCGAATAAATATGTAATAAATATAGAGATAGCATTATAGCAAAACAAACGAAAATTTACATGAGAGTTATAAGTAGACTAACTACAGATAACAAAGTAGTATGTAAATAAAGATCACTTAGTTGTAAACAGATTTATATGGTAAAGTGGTGTTGCGGGAAACGCGGTCACAAAATATATTGCCAAATTTGCGATCGTTAGGATAGGGTTTACACATTATTCTTCAAACTACGATGTATTATTGTGTGTAAAAATACTATTTATACACAAACATTTAACAATAGTAATATTTATAACAGTTTACGTTTTTATATAGAATTATATGAATAAAAACAAACTTATTATTAATAAATTAAATGCAAATTATTTTATTTGATTGTGTATAGTGTGTTTCACGTGTAGATCGTTGTCATTATTTATTAAAATAATTATAAATTCTTATTTTAAGTATTACATAGATATTTGTCGAGAATTATACGTCATTGAATACGTTGAATAAACAATATAAATTATAAATTTTTCCTATAAAGATATTACTTACATTCTTATTTTAAGTATTACATAGATATTTGTCGAGAATTATACGTCATTGAATACGTTGAATAAACAATATAAATTATAAATTTTTCCTATAAAGATATTACTTACAGAAATGTGTATACTTATTTTGTATGCGGCTCAAGTATTTATGTTATCTACTGAAACTTTCGGGCTTGTCGGCAAGACTGTTACGGGCTTCGCTGTCTACTGAAAGACCAGTGAGTCGACTATTTTTAGACGGCTCGAGCGGTGGTCTTCGTCAAGGTGGGAACAGATGGAATGTATTGCTACGTAATACGGAACGTTCTACAAGTACCTCGGCTATTCCAGCAGAGCCCAGCTATAATGTGTGCGTGTCCGTCGTACATATTGCTGCTACTCTGAGATGAAGACAATTACGTGACACTTATCACGCAACAATTGAGGCTGCTCCAAACCTCACCGGTCCGCGCACACTGTGTTCAGGGCCAGACATGACACTGTTACTAGTAGATTCGAGAGCGCCCGTAAGAGGCAATTGTTTAACACGCCATCCAAAAGTGACATCTTATTCTGGCATCTCAGCGGGGTATAAATATAAGCATCCAGCGATGATCAGTTCAGTTTACGTCGGCAATTACTCAGTGCGTTTAAGTGACGATTTATTCAAGTGAGGTTCGAAGTATTGTGGCGAAATGTTATTGTGCTATAACTGTGACTCCATTAGTTGACATTATTATTGCATGTGGATAATACTTGAATTGTTGCAAGATTACAAATTATTAATTGTGATAATTAAAACTGATTATTAGTGACTTCATTGGTGTCTTGTATTTTGTTTTCCACTGTACCATACGACGATCAGTTAGACCGTCGTAACAGTATGACTGTCTGGTAATGAGATGGTTACAAACCGACCACGGCCGACAAGCCCAAAGTTTTAGTATATAACATGGTTGATAAGAGCCAAGCCTAGCATACAGAACAAATATTTATCATCATAAATGTTTCAAAATATTTATTTGAAAAATGCTCTACTTTTAATCTGACATTATTCCTTTTGTGTTTACGCCGATGTGTTTGTTTTCTGTTTATTTATACAACGTTTCCCTTTGTATCTCCGTTCTTTTCTTTAACGCCAATTCCTTTTTGTCTACAGAGTCACACCTGGACAAAGCCGGTTTTAGGCCTAGTCCACGTGGGCTGTATACGATTCTATCATTTAACAAATGAAAAATCTTACCAGCATATGGAGGCAATACCACAGTTCTTAGAACATTTATTATATCAACACTTTCCTGACTTCAGTATTTTGAAGACGACAATAATATGAAGCTGCTCCACCGTCTGCACATCTAGCAAAATACTTTCTAATCGTTTTTCTCTTTTCTCGCATATCAGGTATTGTTATATGCCTTACGGTTTTTGTCTATATTCATTTTTACAGACGAATAGTTTTTCATAATGAACAATATTCGGGAATCATAGTGTGGCCGTTTATCGTGGCCGAACTCCCTAAACTCTGACTCCATAATTTGCTTATTATTGGCCCATCGTGCTCTCTCCGTATTTCAGATTTTCTTATTATGTAATAACAAATAACCACTATTTGAATTGTAATATGTATTTTGAAAATACTTATGTAGCAATGAGAACAGAATAAAAGAAATATAATTTGTCTCTTCATAAATTTGACATGAATATGTTAAAATTTTACTATTTTGCTATAGACGCTGATAACTATTTTACTGTATGTCTTCAGACTCAGCTGTATCTTGGCTTAACACGCGCGCTTGGTCATGCATTTTTGTGTGTTAAAATGTTTACTGTAAAATTTATTGTGGCATACGGAGCGGACGCCTAGCCGTCAAAGCAGGAATTGTAGAAAGGATTTAATGTTACGAAGACCGTACGGGCGTGCACTGCTGGTCTGTGATACGTTCTCAGGACAGCAGAGAGTACGCAGAAGACTGAAACTTACAGATGTGTGTGTTTAAGAAAGATTTAAAAGGCATCGACACGTATGAATGACGAAAGCTGGCCAAAGAAAATTTTAACTCAGTTCCACCGCAAAAAATGAATGCAGTTCGAAAATAATGTGGAAAGATGTAGGAAGCGTTATGATGAAAAGCCCCAATGTTTCTTCTTTCCTTTAAACCTACGTTGCATCTAAAATTGGTAAAATTGTCAGCCGAATAAAGTCAGATTGGATTGCCTTCAGAATAATGAACAATATTATTAAAGTCAAGAAATTCTCCTTGTCCCTAAAAAATAAGCTTTTTAACCAGTGTGTGCTTCCTCAATGAAATCACAGAAGATACGATTTCACAGAAGCAATGGCCAAACAAGTGCTAACGATTCCGATTCTGATTCGCTCTGCAGATGAAGTGCAACAATGCATTTCTGTGAAATGCCGTCGTCTTGGTCTCCTAACCGGCACGTTTCTTGTGTATCCGTCATTGTCTGGTCTTGGCAAATGGTGTCCCCACCTACAATTTATTTTACTCATTGTTTAACGGCATTGTCTATTCTAGTTGGACTGCGTATCCATTCATACAGTTTTGGCAGTTTCTTCCTGTTAGTCTTAGCATAGTTTTCGCCATACTTCCCTATGCAGTTCTTAAATTTGGTATAGTTTAGCGTAGTATGTACTGCTTATGTTCAGACATCCAATCCTTGAAAGTATGCAACAGACTTACTTACATAGTTTACAAACAAGTGTACGTTTTACATTTTAATTATATTTATAATTAAATTAAAATGAAAGACTGTGTGTGTGTGTGTGTGTGTGTGTGTGTGTGTGTGTGTGTGTGTGTGTGTACGTGGGCATTTTATTTAAAATATAGATAAAATATTTCTTTTGTCTCCTTGAGATACGGACTGTTTTCTCAAACCTTACTTAACATTAGTGGCTTCTTCAAACTATAAAAGAGAAAGCACAGATATTTCTGTAGAGAAAGGTTTAAATTTTTCTTAATTTGCAAGTAGGCCTACCGAAAATGATTAATAACATTTTAAAACGCAGTCATGAGGGAGGCAGTCAGTTGGTTGTGGAGTTAAACGATTAATGGGCCGCTAGTAATTATTCATAAACTTTAATTGATTGTTTATTCGTGTTAAGGCATATAAGTAGATTGTTGTATTTATCGCTTAGATTGTTCAGTGTTTTATTACTTTTGGATTTGCTAAGTAACTACTTTTATTTCCTAATATTCCTAAAACATTTTATTGTCTACTTCCACGTAAGGCATATGTCCTAAATATTTTTACCCCCTTAAGCCTTCTAAATATGTAAGTTCTTGTTTCCATTTGATATTACTGAACGTTAAAAATTTCATTATAAAATCTTACTGTTTCTTTCAGATAATTTGTAGGTTCTTTGCGTGATTGTATGTGAGCACGGTATAAGAGTATTTCAGGATTTTATTTTTGGCTCCGGTTTCCCTCGTTGACAGATTTGGGAATACCACTAGGGGACAAAACATGTAACACCATCCATTAGACATCGGACATAGTATATGGATGCAGTCAGTACGATAACTACTATTTTCGATAACTACGATACTTCCATTTTAGTAGTTTGAAATGGAAGTGTGTCGGTCTTGTCTCATGATTGGGAAACAACCGATCGTTGCATAGACTCCAGACGTAGAGGTAGATTCCCAAAGAAACGGACTGATGGTATTGGAAGAATCTCAATCGATTGCATCTGGACTGCGTAGATCGGACTGGTTCCTTCAACAGATCGAGTCAGAATCAAACAGTAACATCATTTTTATCTTATATTACGCTACTCGTTTGCCACTTGTGAATCATCAATACTAAACTGTTTTTAGAAACCTTTTGCTGTCATGTACTATATTTATTAGTTAACATGGGTAATGAATTACATGTGTGAAGGAAGCATCAAGAGTTATGAATAACATTACCAGTTTTTTACAAAACATGTTTATTTCACCCTGCTTTTCAGTATCAAGTAAGTACTTGGTGATAGGCAATCGAAGTAATCAGAATTAGTTTTTCTCTGAAGGAGTTCCACAAAACAACTGACTAAAGAGCTACAAAAAAAGAAACGTAAGAAAAAATATGTAGTCAGCCATTTATGTTTTTGCTATAATCACAATAATTGTTGGTACGTATTCGAAATTGTAGAATATGGAAAATATTTATAATATGTCTAACTATATTATTTTACGTATTCATATTATATAATGTATGTTCTATTTTATTTTAACTATTTGTTTATTTTATTTATTTATTATAACTGCGCGCGTGCGATTTCATCTATTATGAAATAATAACATATTTAATGTTTCATAAGAGAAAGGTTCATAATATATGTTATATAATCATAACAAAAATTGTTACTTTTTTACCATCTTCTTCTTCAAGGGCCATCTGCTCTAGGGCAGTGCGAATTTTAGACACAACAGCTCTAAATAAGAAGAGATACAGTTGAACGGGTCTTTAACCGGGAAGTGCGCCTTACTCTCGGAATCCTTTTCCCTTGAATCTTGCCCTGTGCAATAACCTCCGCGTATTATGTGTCACAGGTATTCTAGTTTTATGATTTTAATAGTATAAATTTCCTTCTTCTTCTGGATCCTTCTCATCACTTCAACACTAAAGACTTGACCTATCTAAGCTATCATAACATTCTTCGATAACTCCACGTTTCGAATACTTCTAATCTGTCTGTAAAGTTTTTATTCAGAGTCCAAGCTTTCAGTCCATACAGAAAAACTGAGAACATCTTAACGTTCAAATCTTTATAGTCAGACGTAGGTATTTCCTGCAAAATAGTTTGTGATCTTATGCATCTTAAACACTGCTATTGCTGGTTCGATTCTGGATCTGATATCAGTGTATCCGTTTTTCTCACTGATAACTGCTCCCTAAATACTTATACTGCGATTTGTACACAAGTCTATTTATATTATATTTACACAAGTCTATATTCTATTTATACTTTTTCCATCAATTCTCCATTAACTTTCACATTTCCTTGGGGCTGTTGTGTCTTCGAAACTATCATAAGTTTTGTTTTGTTAACACCCAAAGTTAATCCGTTTTCGTCAATTCTAGCCACAGTCTTGTCAATCTCTGAATATCCTCCAGCCATCCGGCAATCGGAACAGTGTCATCTGCGAACCGTAAATTGTTAATAGGTCTTTCGCTAAATTTGATATCTATTGTCTTCTGCGAATAGTTCCTTGATTATTTATTCTGAATACAGATTAAAGAGCACAGGTGAAAGCGCACAACCCTGTCTAACCCTTCGTCTTATTTCTGTTTCTTCATAAGTCTCGTTTCCCTTTTTTATCACTGTCTCTTGGTTAAAGTAAAGGTAACAGGTTATTTTAATCTCATTCATTATCTAATTTTTTTCATTGAGGAGTTAGATGAGCGATTATGTCCAAGTCTGTCGAAGGCTTTAATGTAGTCTAGGAAACATACATATTTTCTTATAACATCTGAACGTCATGAGTTACAACTTTAATATAAAGTAAGTATAGACCAAAAAAGTGTGTGTGTGTGTGTGTGTGTGTGTGTGTGTGTGTGTGTGTTCAAGCTCACACGCGCGTGTGTTAAGAGAGAGAGAGAGAGAGAGAGAGAGAGAGAGAGAGAGAGAGAGAGAGAGAGAGAGAGAGAGAGATATTGTTTAAGTATATAAACGTTAAAGATAAGAATTGAACGTCTGGTGTAAAAGGACTATTCTTTATAAGACAGCCAACTTTACATAAATTTATATTAAATATTCTTTTTTAAATAGAGCTCAATGAACAATAAACTGATGTAAGATTAATAAACTATTTCCAAGGTAATATTTATTGTATTTTATCTGTTTGTATCCATGTCTTTTTAAAGAAGACGATTTTGAGTTGTGTGCTTTAAGTATTATTGAATACGTCTGTAATAATTTCCCTTGAACAAAGAACAATCGCAATGCGGGTAGAGATTGTTTCCATCGGTTCCGAGAAACACGAAGCGGTAAAAACCACAGACGGATTCTCTTGTTGCTCCCTTATCTTTCGCACAGTGTTTCCCTGTCAAAGGACCCTCGTTGGAGAGAAGATCCTATAATCCTCCACCCCTTAGGGTTACACCGCATTGGTTCTTACTAATACTTCCATCATCTCCGTTTGTACGCTGGTAGTTTATATCCTACTCAAATCCGTGTGTACAGTGTATCTTTATTTTTCACTTTGATTTTCTCCCCGGTTCAGATCTGCGCATTAGTTGTGATCCACATAATTACTTCTCCATAAAAGCGTATACTGAATCACTGTAATGTACCCTACTCGTAATGTAATTCTGTTTGAACATTCATTACTACTCGGCTAAGCCTTTTAATTTTGCGTAAATAACGTCATGGTATAAGGTAAATGTACTACTAAATGGTAAATCTAAATCCATATGTACTGTGTTGAGAACTCAAGACTCGATGTGCAGTTTTTCTCTGGTTTCATTTAGCGTGTTACGACATAAAAAGTTTGTGATAGTACAGTTGAATTGATAAATTATGGTCTAATGAAATAACTGTATACAATTCTGGCGTTATTAGCTTCTTATCGAATTTCCTCGTTCTGATCATAGCTTGTTTTAACATTGAAAATGTTTATAAGGACGTGTCGCACATTTGCGGCCGATCGCTGGTGCGTGATCGAAAATGGGAACCGGTGAGTTTCCATAGAAACTACTTCTTTGTTGTCAGTAACGTATTACACATATAAAACTTCGCTTATGAATGCGACTACATTTAACTTATAATCTGTACATTGGTAAATGAAGAATGAATTCATTGATTGGTGAATGAACATAAATATATTTTTTTTTTAGATTTATTGAAGCATTTTCAATGCCCTTCTCTGTGCATTGCATTTGTGCAATGCCTGTAAACGTTTTTCTTACTTTTGTGTCCCTCCAGTTAACAGAGTAACAGAGTATGTTCATGATTTAAAAAAACCGATTTTTATTAGGCTCAATATAAGTTCAAATAACACAAAACGTTGCATATCTTCTACAAGAAATTATCCACAGTGCAAGATAAGTCTTCTGTATCGTGAGAATATTTCGTCGTAAAATGAGAGAACGACTCATCATAGTGGTTTGGTATAAAGAATAGAAAACATGTATTTAAAGCAAAAGACACTAACGTTCTTTTAATAAAAAATCATGTTCAAGAAATCAAAGAGTTAGGGTTAAGCCAAATCTTCCCCCTTTACATTTCTTGCTGTAACACTTCATTCCAGGTCGAACAATATTCCTTTTCCCATCCACTGGTTCATGTTTTAACATTACTATTGACCGTATTGTTTCTTCCATTCATGTTGTACGTTATTTCCAGTTTTTATTTTTTATATTTTGTTCGTTTAGATGGGGTAGGCTATCCCTAATTCATTTTTGAAGTCTTCAGGTCTTTTTTTCTAGGAAGGTATAGGCTGCTGTACATCTCAGAAATCTCTGCGCTTTCTAATCTTATCATTTGGTACATCGATAGTGGCTAAAACTTACATACATGTAGAATTTTGGGACAGTAATCGCATTGTATTGTCTTTAGAGACATGTTTGTGAATCTGTGTGAGCGTTACGAGTACTGGCTGAAACACAACGGAGAGCATATTAAACATGTTCTGTTTCTCAGAAAACGTGAGAATTGATTTCCACTTGTCGATAGATTCGTGTAATATTGATAGGCCATTATTTATACCGTCAAATCGATGTTGCTGTATGGATGTGAGACCTGGAAATTGACAAAGAACATTACCACAAAGTTACAGACTTTCATAAACCGTTGCCTGAGGTACATAATGAGATTTTGGTGGCCCAAGACCATCTCGAACAGAGGTCTATGGGAGGCCACAAGACAGAGTTCCATCCACCTACAGGTAAAGAGAAGAAAATGGAGGTGGATCGGTCACACCCTGAGAGGACCAGCAGAAAATATCGCTAGACAGGCACTGAATTGGAATCCGCAAAGTAGCCGTAGACGTGGAAGACCGAGGAACACCTGGAAGAGGACTATGGAAAGAGAGCTGGCTAGTGTTAACAAGACATGGAAAGAGGTGAAGGCCCTGGCAATGGACAGAACACGCTGGAGAAATTTCGTCGAGGCCCTATGTTCCACCTAGGAATTTAAGACTTAAGTCATTATTTATTCCAAATAAAGCTTTGTTACAAAACATACTTTAGTACTGATTGTTTTGGCGCATTGTGTAATTTTTAAACAAACATGCATTCTGAATGAACCACCCCCTAAGTCTATTAAGATACAAAAAGGTTATGTTTCATAACTGTTACATTATGTTACAACAGTTCTGTTAAAAAAATAATCTATTAAAATAAAAGTTAATTACATTTTTTTTATTAAAAACAATATATTGTTTAATTATTTGGACAAAACAATGATTTAATTCATTTTGTATTCCAACAGATTGACAATAAACGGTTTTATCGCACACGGTAAAACCTCGCATCTCGGTTATTCATGCGTGTCCTAGTTTTTAGTATACAAAATTAAAAAAAAAACAGTTGTTTAATCTATTTTTGCCAACGGTCCTGCTCGCAAAATCAATTAAATATTAAGCGATGTAGTGTACGTGCAGCTGCAAGCGAACCGTTTTTTAACGGTGCGCTAAATTTTTCAAGCGCGGAAAATAGCGCGAGCGTGATTTTCAGGAAGAACAAATTAACGATTGTATACCGGCGTTTTAATCTACCGTTTAGTGGGGTCGCTGTGTTGTGGAAACAGACATTTCTGTCTCGCCCGGACTGCATTTAATCATGGAAACAGGTCGTCCGTAACGTACAACAGATCCCAGCAGGAATCGTCGATGAATGACATCCGAACGGCGATTGGTTTTTTCGTCGGAAGTGTCCGCTGTGCATATTTATCGCTGCCCTCAACAACACTTTCAGTGCGATGTCTGTGTTTATGAATAGAGACCGACGTAAATGCAACGGGATTACATTGTGCGTAGTGTTTATTCGTGAGGTAATTGTAACGTTGAGGAAACCGAAAGAGAACTGAAATATTCCACATATTGTTACGTAGATGTTGATCTTGTACAATGGCAATAATCGACACCAGACACATTAAACAATTACCAATATTTTTAAACACTTATCGAAAATCACGCACTTAAATCTACAACACTTCATTAACACAGTAATCCATAAGCATTATTCACAGATACAGTTAAAATCACTGTATTTGTTAAACATACGAAATCGTAGTTAAAAATAAATGAATACTGAATTACCATGTAGACCTCTTGTTAGAGGGGTTTCCTGTTTATATAACAGGAAACAGATTGTTGCAGAGAGAAGAAACTGCGTAAGTATATAATTATAGGCTGCTACACGTAAGCTTGTGGGCTGCCTTGAAAAGTTGGTCTCATTATCTGTCATATAGTTTTATCAACTATGAGTGCTTTAAATCATAATGTTAAAGTGTGTACGTAATACTTGAAAATCGCCATACTGTAATAAATTCTTACCAATTTTCTTATATTTTTCAGTCTAAGTAACTCAGTTTCATTAATTAAACTCCATAGTTTTAAACTCCAAACAGGAGTACAGTTTTGCAAATAACTTACTGGGATCCACACACATGACAGTAGCAAATTGGTGACTGGAATTAGGAACTCAAATTAAGACTAGAATATTGCCGTAACAGCTAAATACAAAAGACTGACTGTTGTGGTTGTTTACAAAAATGAGGTTACAACAAGACTCGATAGCAAAAACCACTTAGAATATTATAAACAAGTGGTGGCTCTTTGTACTTTAATAGCATTACGATAAGTTCAATTATAATATTTACGATTATTATATATACACTCTAGTATTACGATTTAGAACGTTCCTCGATTGGTCTGGCATGTGCTAGATAATGATGTAGGGGCAGCCTACGTACAAAGTTTGCATGTAGCAGCCTGTAATTGTACACATCGTGCAATCAGTTTTTTGTCAACGGGGGTTAGTTTTTAAGCTAAACGTAATGTTATTACAGTTTAAAACTAATAGATATAAAATAACTAACCACCATTCGTTCTCAGTAAATTCAGAGTCAAGGTCATCAATGACGTACAAAAATCTCGGGGCCAACGGAATTCTCTACATGCGCTCAGAAGCTTCGGAAATGTTCTGTACTCTTCTGTACCTACCTCTGCACACACACCATACGTGGATGCTGACACAGATTCTCTTAACCAGAGCCTTACTGCAGGATCATAGTAGCCTATAGCCTATACACTGAATTGGACTCCATGTACTTAACGGACTAAAACAGAGACGTCATGTCTCTTTCAGTTGTTTCTGTTGTTCTTGAATAATTTCTTAACTAGGAAATAATCGCAGATACTCGGGAAGCGCAAATACTCTATCAACTTAAGCCTTATTATTAAAATTTGTTAAGTTGCACGTCTTAACTATTTTAGACAATGTAAATATCCTTTCTTACATATTAATCGCCGAGTTAGCCAACAGAACTTGATCATTTAGGAAATCACTATTTATAAGGTAACATCATCCATATTCTCAGTTCTAGGAATTTCACTCTGCAACTTATCTATACATAGCGTCACGGAGATGTAGAAAATCAAATAGAAATACTACTAACGCTTGTGAAGTCCATTGCGTTTTAAAATCGCTCGTCAAGTAACAATGTTTACTAGAAATAGTACGTTCCAGGGTATTAGCACAGCATCTAGACGAATCTAGTAATCCCTATTAGCGCCGAGATCCTTCTCGTGCCGTTGACAGGTGCGCTCATTAGGGAGCCCCTAACACGCCCGACAAATGTTAGGGGCCCGGGCCTTGATTCTGTTCGTCTTATTGTTTGAGTAAGTTAGAAATCACGCTTTGCCGCCTGTCAATCATATTTCTAGGACTCCGCCAACGACGCTAATCAAAATTAGCCGCTCAAATTCCCGAATGTTTATTTTTTAAAATTTAATCTTGGAAAAGAGAACGTTTAAAATGGTAGAAATGAAACAGTGAAATACAGAGTGCGTGTTTTAAAGAAGCATCGAATTTTTTATCTGTATCGATGTTTACAACAGCTCTCGATTATAACGTACGTTTATTGTGTTTCTTACACATAACGTGAGTTGAGGTATTTGTTATTGCATTAATTCCTATTACCGATAATTTGTGAACAGTGTGAAACATTTATTTTGCGACAAAAGCGACTATACAGTTCTATTCCTGTGCATGCGTACGTTTGTATAAAGCTATTCGTTGGAATGATATTGTTCAATATGCCAGTGGCGGCTGGTGTTATGGTTGCAGCGTTGCACAACCACCAATATAGAATAACTAAACTATAAAATAATATACGAAAACATTAAGCATCTAAAAGTGTCATAAATTTCAACGGAGAACGTATCAGATTCTACGCGGCAGTGTTCGCGTACAAATCAAATGTGGCGCGCAGGCTGGTGGTTGTAGGCCGCTTGCAACTTGAATAGTAAATGGCAGAGCTTACTACACAAACATATGGGAGGACGTGCGCTACTGTTCACAATTCTCCTATGTTCCCAAAGTAAGCTTGGTGGTTGCACAGTTTCTGCAACGCTCCACTAGTAGCGCTGTAGAGCAACTTTGTGTATGAAATCAGTACAGCCTTCTTGATTTATAAGTTGGATCAGGTTTAGTGTTTACGTTGGTCCAAGGTAAACGTTATCCGTTGTTTGAGGTTACAAAATTATAGTAATAATTTATTATTATCAACCTGTAATTACGATAGTTTACTGTCTTTTAACCCCTCTCCCATCCACTCAACCAACCACTGCAACCACCAAAATTTGGAACCACCAGCCGCCACTAAAAAGTGCTACAATTTTTATTACTAAACTACAGTTTTTTATAATATTTTAATTTTTTAAATTATATATCATTTTTATTTAAATATCATTTTTAATGATAAAGTAAATATTGTTCTTTTGCTGATAAAATTACCGGTGGGCTCCACAGAAAATTTCTCCATCTTCAATTCGTTTCAAATCTATGTTCGGCCCTGATCATTCACGAACTTGCCTACTTAAATACGGAGACGGACGTTATAGTTAGTAAATTATTGTGTAGTGAGAGTTATGCGCTATATTTAATGTGAGAAGTGATTATTAATTAATTTTCTCCTCTACGGTTTAGCAAACTTAATAATTACCGTGACACTATTTATTGGACAAAATACAAACAAAATTTGCAATTTTTGTTGCTGTTCTCTGCTGTCTGGTGTCAATTTTATTCCGTCACGCTCAAATCGCTATCTACACGAAACGATCTATAGCAAAGTATGGGAAACAATAATCTGGCTTCTACCAGATTAACTACGGTTTATGGATCTCCATAAGTTGTTATGTTGTGATATACAAAATTTTTATTACTCTAACCAGAACAAGATCAATCATTGAACTCAAAAAAAAAAAAAAGTCTTTCAAATGGACAAGGCTAGAGAAAACGGGCTCATTGGTGTTCACTCAGAGACGGATTTTAACCTTTAGTTTTAATGCGAGCGTTTCTGATTGTAGACGTGTAATAAAAATTATGTTTAACGACGTAACGCTCTTAAAAGGGTCAGACGTTTGTTCTGTGGTCACAGATGACGTCGACTGTTCAGCGTTACACAAAGATGAAGTTCCCCTTTTCAGTCTGTAACGTGCATGTTCGTATACGTTTATCTCGAGCGTGAAAAGAAACTACCGCCATGAATACGACAACAAAGGTACTGTTTCCATTCGTCTGTGTTTGATTGATTAGTATGAATATGAAGCTCAAATATCCGATGAACATTTGCAACCGAACATCCGTGTCTCTCCGCATATATTCACAACTTATTTCTAAATGAATTCAGTTCTAAATATAAAAACGTTCTGAAGAGAAATGTCGTCTCATATGGAAATAGCGCTGTGCTCACATTTAAAATCATTCAACAGAATCGTGGGTGAAACAGCACATCTCTTCTTTGTGAATGTTTTATACTTGATTGCTTGATCTGAGGAACCATGGCGTTGGTTTTTCTAAAAAGAAATATACTAGCGATCTCAATGTATGCGCTTGGGTAGTTCATTGCCTAATCGAGCAATTTTTGTTCACCAATTTGTAATACATGCAGTTAAACTTATCTGTTTTATACGTTTGCAGAGTTACATTAATTTAGCCGTGTGCTACAAAAATAGTGTAATGTGACGAGTACTATGTGAAGACCCCCCCCCCTGTAACTTCTCCAGCTGAGGAGGAAACAAGGTGCTCAGCTGGATGAATCCAGAACTCAGTCGAATGTTAACAGTGAGATGGATTCGACTTTAGGACTTCCCTCTTTGGAAGCGAGTGCTTTGGCCAATGCATCATCAGGCCACTAATAATAACAGAATTTCTCATAAATTAAAAATAATAAATAAAAATGGGAAAAGGTTTGTACGGCATACCTGATCATTTTTAATTGTCATGGATTTTGAACTATAAAAAAAACTACTTTTTGAATGCCCCACGTTGTTGGGCCAAATACAAAAAATTACTTTACTGCACCATATTTGTGCGCCAATTCTAAAAGAAACTCTTTCTGCAATGGCTGCCGAATGCTAATAATAATACGTGCCAATTATAATAAACTCTAATTGGTCGTTAATGAAATTTACTTACTTTTGGTTAATCTTAATTAAGTTGGTTAATTGGCAATTAACATAGTCATCTAGATTCTAACTACTGCCTGGATTCTGTTGGGCGCCAGAGATAATTATTAATCTCAGGGGTTATCGTTAAATAATAACTCTTTGTTCAGATGCTAAAATGACATAACGTTATATTTATCCAGTTTATGTACATTAGATAATATCAGTACATAACATCATGATTACTATCAATAGATACAAAATTGTATCACTCTTCAATCTTCAACAGAGATTATTTGACACACATTTAATTAAATAATTTATCAGAGATTATTTAACACATTTAAATCATTTATAACATTATGCTAACTGCTTGATGTCTTGATCTCCCTTTCTCTATTTATACTTTACTTTGATCAAAGACATGACTTAATACTTAAATTACATATTGCAACGATACAGCCATTAGGCATTGATTTGAATAAATATAAAATTTGTAGAATTATTATAAGTTAAGGGTAAATGGACAGGTCTGAGATTGTAAAAATATTTCATTGTTAGATTAGGGACAAATTAACCTGTTTCGACAAGCAAAGAACACCTGCTCAATAGTATGTGTGTTACGCGTGTATCTTGTGTGTGTTAGTGATGCATGTACAGACAGGAATCTCAGCTACCCGCCCCAAGTAATTAATAAATAATCATTTAATTCCACTGTGAAAAAACTAATTAGCTTATAAACAAACAAAAGGCACCAAAGTGTGTGTAAATTTTATAGTTATCCCCAGTGAGAAAATGACGTTAATAGGACACACGACGCGAAGTCAGTGCGAAATAAACGTGCCAAAAAATACGCAAATTACCATAAGACGCTAAAATTAATACAGTGAGTGCTTAATCAAATTAGCTATGATGTGCGCTATCTCGATTCCGTGAAAAACATTGCTATTTGCTAATAATTGCAAATATATGAAAAGGTTCGGGAGTGGGGGCTATCAGGTGATCTGCAGGTATCGACAGGACGATTTTGGAGCCAACTGGCGTGGAATTTCGAGAGGGTATAAATTAAGGGTTCGACCGAAAACCCTTCTCATCTTTTCAAGACACAGTTGCAGTCGGACATGCTGTCCGTCGGCAGAACAGTTTTATTTTTTTTCAAGTCTCATTAACGAACTAATAAGACGTTCAACAATTAGGTTGACAATATTTCGGAAAGTGTAAAGTACCGGGACCGTTTAAGTCTACAGAGAGTATCTACGGAGAAGCTACCAGAGCGACGAGGAATGCTGGACGTTAGACGATGTTTTTTTGACGCCTAACCGACGTTTAAGATCCACCTTGCAGCAGATAGCAATTCTCTGAGGCGGACCACACACTGCTGGAGAACGACGCTGGACTCTAGACATATCCAGGACCACGCCAGGCCAGGAGGAATGGAAAACCAACTCTGGACAACGCTGGACCCTGTCAATAAGTCGTAAGATCATCAGAACTCGAGGTGATATGCATAATGCATTTATAAATGATTTTAAAAAAGGAGCTCATAAAGACTATATCAAAAGACAATAAATTAAAACAAAGAAAACATTATAAGTAGAAATAATATTTTAGAAATGTAGATAAATGTTTAGTCGTAAGAATGGGCGATCGTATATAAAGAAATAAGAAAAAAAAAGAATTTAAAGTTGAGAGAGCAGATTTTGTTTATCAAAGTAAATAGTTAAATTGATTTGATATTTGCATTATAGAAAAAGAATAATTTAAATTTGAATATAAAACAAATGCCAATCTAAAAGTAATTAATATAAATTTAAATTTAATTTTAAACATTGGTATAGACTGAACGAGTTGAGGTCAGATCTGAATTAAAAGAATTAAATTCCAATTACATTTTAATTTTATTTTTTTATTAGTAAATCAAATTATTAACATGTCTAGATTAAGATTATTAACATGTCTAGATATAAGAGGGTTTTAAATGTGTGTAACACCGTATAGTATAAGAGATAAACATTTAATAATGAGTAATATCGTGACCAAAGATTATTAATGATGTTTATTATTAATAAGATTGAGTAAACAATAAATATGAATTTTTAAATACTCATAAATCTAATACTCTTATTATAATTACACCTGATATCATTATACAACCTCCATAAATTACAGTATCTTAAACAGTCATCTGCAAAGTTGCATAACTTTGGCGTCCCAAAGAATGTGGGGCTCCTCAAACACAAATGCATTTATATTTGCAGCTTGTGTCGTATAATAATTTTGGCGCTCCAACAAAGTGTGGGGCTATACAAATTAAATTTGTATACAAACAAAATTGTTGTATAATTTTGTCACTTACAACGTGTGGCTCGATATTTGTAGTACTGTTATAATATATTAAATTGTCATTCAATTCTATATCATCATGACTTATTACCTAACAAATTACATATATTTAATTCTCATCCAATTGTATGTCATAGCATATAAATGCACAATTAATATCTGAAAGTTATCGTGGGTTCTTTGAGAATGAAACGGGTTGAACTTACGGTAGACAGTTATTACTACATCAAGATTATGTGATTTAGACAATATACTTTGATAGAGTTACCTGTAAATGGTTATCCATTCCGCTGCTTGACTCCTTCCACTTTACACACAACATATCACTTTCACTCTCTATTGCTCTGCTTTTACTTTGCACAAGATCGAGATGACAACTTAGCGTCACGCACTTAGCGATTCAGACTTACTTATTCTTTCGCACACATTATAAAGAAATACTTCTTCGCACCTCTGCCTCCACACCTACAACTTTAATGCCTTTATAATGCCACGCGTTGGGCAGTCATTTACATTTAACAACTTGACTCTAATTTACCTCGTTATGCCCCACGTTCCTTGGGAGCCATTTACATTTAGTGTTATAAACGGGAGTGGCAATTAATTAAATAATTAGGTTGCCGTACCATTTACATTGAGCGTAATTATGCTAATTGCAAGTATTATTGGAGTATCCAAAGGTGAATTAGTAAATTGTATCTCATTAACTTCGTGTATTAATTAAAAGAGTTATGATGGACGTTAACTTTAATACATATATAAAAGTAGTTCATACTCGTCAGATTAGACTCAACACAGTTGTTAAATAAATATGATTTATGAGTCTGTTAATCGGACATTTCAATGGTCGAGTTTATTGTGTCCATTGATACTTAGCATAACTTTTGAGACTCTTTGTGAAATGCTTAGAATGAAATAAATTAATAATCAAGGTTAAATTTCAATAATGAACGCAAGATTAAATATAAAATAATTACTTAATTATTATACTTGTTATTTAAGTAAGTACTATATCCTGCAAATACATACGTAATAAAACACATAATAACAAAATACAATTTGTACGTTGTTTCCTGAAAACACAAATATATGTTACATTCAAATGCAGTAAATAATATACATATACAAAACATATACGAACAATAAACAATCAACAAATATATTTTATCCCTACCTAAATGCGTTCATTATTCTCAGATGATGAATTACGTTAATATTGCTTTATAAAATTTATGATTCATATGATTTATATATAATCTCTTGGGGTTTGCTCTTTGAAAAGAGAAGACAGTGCAGTAGTATATATTATTAAGATTTAATAGACATAATAGCTTATCTTGTGAAAGTGTTTATCCAATATTCCGCCGGTGTGAGATGACGTCTGCTGGAGGATTTGTCGCGCATCTTATCTCTGTTATGACGAGCACATCACTTCACTTCACTTCACTGAATTTTCACTCTTGTTATGTGTATGGTGTAGTTGTACCCCGCTGATGTTGAGTGTTTGGAGTTCGAATATTAAGATGTTAATATCGTCATTAAGCTGAATTACTCTGAGAGTTTGCCGTGTTCGTGTACATGATTAACTGTTCCGTCTATCTGGATGTAGTGTATTCTGTGTACTCAATTGTGTTCGGTATAGTTCATTCCGTTTAAATGTTCAACATAGCGACTCATTGTAATGTAAGAGTGTTTGAAATGTCACTCACTGTTATACTTTGGAATGTTAATTACTTGTGTTATTATGTTCGCGTCGGTTGTAGTTTCAAGTCCCGTGCGCACTATAGTTTATCAGAACATATACGATTGTCGAACAGACTTGTGTGTAAGTCAGACTATATCGTATGTCTAAGTTCACTTATGGATTCACCGAGTTGGAAGTTCGGTAGGTCGCGCAAACTGTTTCTATCACTGAACTGTATTAGCGTTCCGACTATAACCAACCGTCTTAACGTCGTACGTACTGACTTATTAACTTATGACCGATTGACTTGTAGACTGTAGACCGTAGACTGCTGCTCCGCGTCTTCGCAAAACAGTTTTATTGAAACATCTTACCCATAAGTCTAAATTCTGGATTTCTACGCCCTTTCGGATCCGTGATTGGTTCTTCAAATTCCTATTCCTCTGCAGATCTCATCCTCTGTTTCCCGATTCGTCGTCCGAACCCTTCTTACTCTCTCCACGAGCTCTTTTAGAAGATGCTTGACGCTGGTTGGTCGTCGTCATCCCCGGAGTATTCCATGTGACGAACGTGGTACGGATTCTGAGAAACTAGAGCAATTCCCCCGGCTGTCTGTCAACCTTTGTTTAGACTTTGTCAAGGTTCTGACCGATCTTTTGTTAACAGACTGCAGAGTCCTGGTTAATTGTTCAAGTTATTCGTTGTTCGTTCCGCCGATTATCAACCCTTCGCTGGTGTCGTCTCTCATCGATACCACGCTTTCTAGTCGTAAATTCCAGTAAGCTGTCAAAGGTTTGTTTTCACGCTGTGCAGGGTGCACTTGCAGTATTCACTGAGTTTACGTTCTATTGTTTATCTGTTTGTCGAGATTGCTCTGTACTCCTTTGTAGCAGAGTGAAGCCTTTCATATTTGTGCTCGTTACAACTCACCTCCACAGCAGGCGTTCCATTTCGTTTCCGCGTAACTCGGCAGCTGGACGAAGTCTTTGTTTTCGATTGCTGGGTGCTGTAAATTGTAACAAACTGCGAGCTGTCAACGACGCCCTCAAATTCTTATTGTGTGCTGTACACAGACGTTTTTTCCTTGTCTTCGCACTGGCGTCGGGTCTGACGTGTCCCTAATTCGTCATTATTTACGACCTGGGCTTGTGTCCGTCGACTCGAGTGTGGGAACGTGCCACTTGATCGAGAAATTAAAATTTTTTAAAATTTCGATCACTATACACCAATTCAATCATACTCACTAGTTCTTCACCTTTACATCACCGAGTTCTTATATTTCACTTGCTTGCTTTAGTTTATTGCTAGTTATGTAAATATTATGATAGTCCGTAATTCTGACTAACAAATACTATGATTGACCGACCGCTATCATTACCGTACTTCTTACTTCTTCTCGTTGACTTAAACGTTTTACTCACTTTTTTACTGACTGACTGCCACTTACTGACTTTGACTGCTCTCTCACTGACTTTTACTCCCTTACTGACTTTTACTGCCCCCGTTCTTCTGCGAGAGTCACATTTGTAGCCTCTTCAAAACTTCCCTTTCTGCTGTCACTCTTCCAATAACCCCCCTTGGCCACATTTTGAGAGTGTCGCTGGTAAATTTGAAAATATCCAGTCATCACTTGCAAAATTTTCGCGCGCAACGATGACGCTATCCCTCATTGGCTACAGATTATCGGCGCTGAGATTTTCCCTCACAGCCGTTAACTCGTAAAAAGAGAAATCTGCTTTCTAAAACACACACCTCGTTTCGGTATGTCAGCTATTGTATTTTTGAAGGCCGATACACCCTCTTTCTAACGGTATCTCCCGTTTTTTGCCGGTTTGTGCAAACAAAGCATTTTATATTTTTATGAAATAGAAAGTTTGGATAAACAATACATTTCTAAGCTGCCAGGCGACAGTGTGTCGGCGCTCACGCCTTAGCCACCCGCTTACATAACTAGTACACTGTACAAAATCTCTTATACTTTCTTACTACTAATATTACAATCTTATATTAACTTTAACAATTTACCGTGCTGTAATACAAATATTTACAATTTATTAATTAACTATTCGTAACTCCTTGAGTTACGTTACAAAACAGTTAAACCACGATGGTTGCACCCAGCCTGTTTCTAGCAAAGGCAGTCGCTTTATAGGCAAACAACGGTTGTTCAGAAACAATCCATTCTAGCGGAGGGATTGCTGGAGAATAATACTTGCACAGAAAGTTCTCCCACGAATAATATAAGAACGATGAGAATCTGCTCCAGGGAGGGAAAACGAACCGAAAGTGTATCCAGGTGTCTGAAGAAGAATGTTCATGAAAGGAAACCGAGGTGGTAGGGATGTCGCTGCGGGTGACATTCAGTGGAAGAGTTAGGGGTTAGTAGTGTTTAGTAGAAAATAAGGTGTTTTAAATTGTTTTCCCCTGTATGCGAAGGCAAGACATGGTTGATGGTTGGAAATGAGGCGAATCCTTATCTCCACGTGGTGAAAGGTAGGAAGTAACTCAATTCTTAACAATCATATCTGTAACCACGACTATAGAATCAAGTGGACAAAATCAAACTTCTTGTGACATAAACTTAGAACACAATTATGTTTTGCTCAGATTTTATCAACCGCAATACACTGACTTCCTTCACGAATATTATTCAGCTCAACCCTAGAATATGTTATGTAAAAATAAAATCAGAGCCTAACAGATTACTAAACGCCCAACGTGTTCATCCTAGCTATTGCCTAGCTGAGTAAATTTACGGCTTTCAGTACATTACTTTTCTAAGAGTAAACCTCAAAAAATAGTAACTATTAATGGGTAGAACACAGTTTCTTCAGGTCCATCTATCTTGAAGTCAAAGTAGTCCTATAGACTAGGTTACATGCGGGAGACGAGTACTCTGTGTATGTAAAAATCAAACATTGAAACAGTTCTTAATCCTCATGAGTACGATAGTTTGAAATTAATTTGTATATCACGACTGCATTGTAAATTACGAAAGAGTTTTTTTTTATCTGATAAGGAAAAATCCGATTATAATCATAAGACAAGTTTGAGAAATTACTCAGAAACAAGAGAAACGACCGTAGTCGGAATATAATAATCGGACGTGACGTACAATAGGCGCCAGAAGGGGGCACAGTGAAGAATGTCTAGCTACGATGGTTATGAGGATTCCCATAACATCTTAGAGTATAAACTTATGTCTTGTCTATTAGACGAGATGAAACCTTTCTCTCCATCTTTTCTTCAGTCAATCGACCCTTTCCTACCTTCTACTTTCTTGCTCCTGTGTGATTTCATTACACCGTCGTCCTCCATTCTTTAGTATGCGTATTCCATTATTCTATTCTCTTCACTATCCAGTTTCCAACTTGTTCGCCTTTAAACTTTCTCTAATATCCTCGTTCCTTTCCCGATTTCGTAGTCTTTCCGCATGTTTTTCATAACACCTCCATTTCTCGTACCTCTGTTGACAGTTCTGTTTTTGGTGTCTCACTTCTCGTGTCCGCATTATACGCTATTATTAGCCGTATTACTGGTTATATATCCTGTATTGTTAATGGTTTAGTTTTAGTATCTTATATCAGGTGTTTGTTATAACAGCTAGTGTGTATCAAGCACGCAGCTAATCTCCATCGGCTACAGAAATTTGATCTTTACGCTCTTGCCACTTGCCAATATAACATCTAGGTATTACATTTCCATGGATTGTTCTATTTTCTCATTGTTTACCATTAATTTGCCCCGTATGGCGTGTCGGGATATTATCATTTACTTAGTTTTCTCAGTGGATAAGTCAAAACTGAAACTTCTGCATGATTAAAATGATGTAGCAGTATCTGCAGGTTATCCTTATTGTCAGATATTAAGACTGCATCATTTGCGTAACATTACTATATTGCAGTAGCGTGGCGTCCATGTAATCACTGTTGCCGGCGGCAACAGTACTGAGAATAAGAGAAAATAATATTATTTATATCACGGAATAAATACTTTAGTTATTGAATAATTTGAAATCCGAACAATATTAGTAGGGAAACTTGAAGAAAAGCGTAGCATTGCTTTCAACTGCTAGGCACTTGCACCGTCTTGTGTTGCCGGCTCAGACATCGGCAATGTTTTACTGCGTACGGTCATTGACCTCGTAGTAGTTCTCACTGTACAACATTCGTCCACCCAATGTGTTGCCGTTGTAAACGCTCAGTTAGAAGTTACGTTCGTTTTCTGAACTGATGTGCAGCAAATACTACGTACCTATTTGTGTTTCGTTCGTTTACTCATGTGTTTCTCTGTTTGTCTTTATTACTTTTAATTCGATTATTTGTGTTCTGATTTACTCAGTGCAAGTATAATGAGTCAGATTCCGTTGAACCGGGACCCTCTTCTTCTTCCAGCGAATGATGGAAAATGCTCTGGAAAGGAAACTTGGTACAAGAAAACATTCGAATTCATTTTTAGGTTAAGTTTTAGGCCTATCACAACCGGTAACAGGTGTCATGTACCTACGCCACGCCACTGCTATATTGATGTTATGATCTCCCACCTGATAACCTCTCTTACCATCTAAATCTTGTATTATGCTGTTCATAATAATACTAAACAATAGAGGGCTGGGGGAATCCACTTGCCTTATGTTCTGTCTGATGAGAATAAGAACCGAATATTCTTCATGATATTTTATCTTTGCCTGGTCGTCATCATTGTAAATGTGTATGATGAGCTTAATTATTCCACGAGGTACACCTTTATGAAGTAATCTAATTATATTCGAATGAAGTACTCTAGTTACGTTATGTTTGACAGCTGGATACTGTCAATTGCTTTAGTGACATCTACAAAACACAAATTTAGGTTACAAATACAAAAACCGGTACATTAAATACAAACGATTTTTTTTCATTTGCCTTACGACAAATATCGTATTGTTGTACTGTGTGCGTTTTTTTTTTAGAAGTCAACAAATACGACATAGGAAGATGGATTTGAAGGAAAGAGGCCAAGTCGATAGGAAGAAGACTGGACAATATGCGATAAACGGTTGACAAGGAAGAGAAAAATTTAATAGAGTCTAGAACACTGGCATAGAGAGTGGAAAAAGGTTTTTACTATCTCCATCACCGTAAGGTAGAAGAGAATTCAACTAATTAAATCTTTTCTTATTCTTGTTTGAATTTTTCCTTGAGACCCTCCCCCCCCCCCAAATCTCAGTAAAGTCCAGTCGCCTGGTGTTAAACCCTCTCGACTATTGGTTGGGGAGATAGAGTAGTTCTTCTTGGAGCCCACTCAGCGCTTATTTTTACTATCTACTTTCTGATACCCACCATAAATTCAGGCTATCAAACTAGTAGTTATTGACCTTGTGAATTTCAATCTAATTCGAACTCTTGTTGTTCACACGTTATCATTGTGTAACATATATCTCATATAATATACTTTCACTGATCAGATTGTATTCATTCTTTTATTTATAGAATATCACATTTTGACTCGATGTGTCACCACCTATTCAGATATCCTATTGAAAGTAATATAGGCCTACCTCTTTAATTACTTATTTCAATTGAATGTGGAGTTACGAATCAGTTCCCTAGGTTATAAATACTGAAGTCAACTAAACCACTTCTGCCCTAAACATATATATAGTCCTCCACAGAATCACGTTGCTATGAACAGTCGTATTACTTGAATAATTAAGGAAAGAAAGACAAAAAAAGATGTTATAAACTAAAAGGCTTTTCTTCTAAACAAGCAACACGCTTCGACAAGCTCAGTGCCCACAGCAGTGTCCGTGTTATCACATTAGGTGTCTCTTATCTCTCCTTCATCGCAGTGACTTTTCTTCAGCGTGGAATGTGCGTTTGTTTTCTCGACACAAAAATAACCAGTCATTACCGTACGAAACGTTTCCCAGTGGACATTTAACTGCCGGTGACATTATTTAATTACCGCAACACGTAATACTGCCATTAGCTAAGCGGCGACGCAATTTAGATGGCAGATATATCGCAATTAAACGCAGGAAAGACTCGAATTCTTGTACATGATCTCAGCGCCTGCATGTTATGACATAACTGATGATGGATGTATTGTTTCCAGCCGTATACCTCCCACTGCTTGTAGCTTGCGACAATTACTTTGCTTTCTGTACCGCTTACTTGTACTGTTTTCTTTAGCTTTCGATCTCTGTTCATCTGTTTTTATATAGATGTACAAAATAAATTAATATGTATATGGAAGATTAATTAAATATATCGAAGATTAGTACTGAACTTATAATCAGTCCACCGATTGCTGTTAAGAGGTACTCCAGGAATCGGAATACAGAGGTCTACACAAACAGTAAACAATGAGCGTATTATAGAATCTGAAAATGTCAACAGAGAAAAAGAAAGTCAGTCATGACATTTAAAGGGAAGAAGTTCATCGGAAGTGAAATAATAATAAGGTGTGAGCATATTGAACGAGTTCCACATTTTAAATTCCTCGAATACGATGTCAGTTATGAATAAAATTTACAGATACGAAGTGATCAAAGTAATTATTAAGAAAGGTTCTAAGAACTATCAGAAAATTTACTAAAAGAAAACAAGAAAGAAATTATGATAATGATGTTAAGTTAGGTAAGTTCCAGACGGTCTGTGGAACAATCAACCGTATTTTTAGAAACAAGGTACGTCGACATACAAAATTAAAGTTTTACAAAGTTATGGCAGTCCCTGTACTGTCCTATGGGTGTGAAATACGGACAACCAAAAAAACAAGACAGTATAATACAGCCCTCGGAAATGTTATTCTTAAGAGGAGTTAAAAGCTGTTCTAAACTTTAGCGTATAAGAAATGAGGCCATAAGAGAAGAGTTACAAGTTGTTAAGTTAAATGAAAAATTTAAAGATTACAAACAACGGTGGAAAGAACACTTAGAAAGAATTTCAGATTCCAGACTGGCCAAACATGTCTGAAAATATAAATCTATAGGACACAGGTGGGTAGACACAGGAAGAAATGGCTGGAGAATTTTTAAGGGGGAACATGCAGCATCTTGCCCATGCCGTGTTGCGACAAGGATGATGATAAGGATAAGGATAGGATAAGGATGATGATAAGGATAAGGATAAGGATAAGCCCATGCGTGATGATGATAAGGATGAAAACAGGAAAGAACATGCAAATACTATTGTACAAGATTGTGGCTGATCCGGCATTAATTTATATTTTAGAAAAGTTGATTCTTTAAGTCGAGACTCACGTAGGATTAGTAGCAAGTGATATACGATTTCTAAAGCTGGGCACTAGGGAGGAAATATTAAGAAATGCAGACATAAGTGATGAAGCGGTAGCGACTTCAGTGATAGGAAAATTGTATAAAATTAGAACAAATGTGTAAAAATGGAGGGCAGAGTAAGAGGAAATATTTAGATCGTATTTTTAGAATTTTTAGATCTTACAGAATTAGAAGAGTCGTATATCGGCGCCGAGTAAGTCTATAAACCGGAACAGACCCGCATTCACACATATACAGAGGGAATACTAAGTTTAACAAGGATTTTAAGATTTTGCCTGTGCCGTTCGCATAAGTATTGTTAATAATAGAAGACTGAATGTTGTAAAGAAATGTAACTCCGCACTGTCAATGGTTTCCACTGTACTGAAGCTTGGTTGCCTACCTAGCGAATCTTGGTTGGTTTCCCGATGCTGCCATAATGTCAAGGTGGCTTTATTAGCCAACAAGTCGACTCGACTCATCTAGAGTAATAATGCGTGTCTGAATCACAATGTCTTCCTTGTATGGCGAACTGCTCATATCGTCCTGCCACTCCATAAACATTTCCGTGTTGCGATACAATTTCGCATTCCATCGTATTTAAATAACGGTTTGGTGTTTATCACACACGACCCACCACAATCTTCTACAAAGAATGACATATTTTCCCCGACCGTTTCCGAGAACGATGGACACCGCCAACACCTCAAGTGTTGTATCCTGTCATTTCGACAATAATTATTACCCGCGTTTTGCAATCACCTTCGGAGAGAATAACAATGATTGTCAGCGACTTGTGATTCACCGCAGAGACACGAGTACACTGGCCCGACCTGTTTCCGATACAGTCACTTGGCGTCTGCCAAACCCACGGTGACATCTCGCAGTCGCACGCGCGCGCTCTCTCGGGCCCAAAGTCGCCTATTGAATATTCCGTGTCGATGCGCGATCTTCACTGCATACGCAATGAAGGCACCGTTTTGTTATTCACCGCATAACTTCCTGTCGTCTTCGCTGTGTGTACCACTATCAGACAGGCAATATGTGTGTGTGTGTGTGTGTGTGTGTGTGTGTGTGTGTGTGTGTGTGGTTTAGTTACTTACCTGGCTTTATTTCAAATAGGTTGTCAGCCTACATTAGACAATCGTGCAGTCGTGTTTCGGTGGAGACCTCGTTGCGTTGTGCCGTATTTCGGTACAGACCTCATTGTAATAGAGCGCTAATGAAACGGATATGCGACACGGGCAAACCGCAAGGAGACATTACGATATCACGCCGTTGTCACAGTTCGGCCTTAACGAATCCGGACCTCGTGCCCATTGTTAGCAGTCAATGAGCCGTTCTGTGAATACGCAACCCGGCCGGCGTTCGTGGAGAAATTTACGCTTGCGTATGGGTCTGGCGTCCAAACCAAACCGCAACGGAGTTACATTTCTGCGAAAATAAATTGCCACCCATTCATTCTTAACGCTTATCTAGTTATAATCGTATTGTTAACGCCGATTTTAGGTTACCCGTTTATTACCCAACGTCGTTAGGTAACTGTTAGCACTGTAAGCGTTGTTCCGTTTTTCAGTTCCCTTTACTTAAGTTCAGTTTCTACTTGTTACCGTGATACTTTAGAGTTATTCTTGCTTAACGCTTGCAAATAACTTTAGAGAGATGACACATGAATTTAGTTAAGCGTATAATAGACCGGACTCCAATGTATTGTCTAAGTAATATAAATTACTACCTTTCGACTCCACATATCGAAAATCATGATAACTTAAATGCAATTATATACGGATAGAGGACAAGAAAGTTTAACTGAAACCACTCTGTTTACTTCAGAAACAACCGTTATCTTCTGGATAAGAAGAGTTTACCGGGCTGTTTGGCCGTGGTCTACGGTTTATTGACAAACCAAACGTTTCGACAGCACCACTGGCTGCCATCATCAGTGAAAATCAAAGAATTCACGACCTCCTGAACGTAGGTTGTTTTCGTCAGGCTTTACCACAGTACTGTGGGCCTGACAACCTACGTTCAGGAGGTCGTGAATTCTTTGAATTCCACTGATGATGGCAGCCAGTGGTGCTGTCGAAACGTTTGGTTTGTCATTAAACCGTAGACGACGTCCAAACAGCCCGGTAAACTCTTGTACAACTGACACCGGCCGTGAAAGCCTTAGGACAATTTTAACCGTTATCATCATTCGTCGTTGTGGCGGACTTCTGGCTTCAGATCAGTGCGGTCCAACTCTTTTCATCTTGGAGGCAAATTGTACTTACAAAACAAGTTTGCGAGCCGTGATCAGACAAACCCCTTCCACCACGCATATAGATATCGTACTTACTTCAAACTAACTGCATACAGAAAATATTGAACAAAATTGATTAGTAATTTTAAAGGCATTTAAAAAATTTCATGTTTATCTTAGGCATAATTAACTTTTTGTACAGAGAGATCTCAAATATTTCACAAAATTGTTTACACGAAAAAACCATAGTGTAGGCGAGCCGGCACAGTGGCAGCGTCTCTGACTCACAATCAGAGCGTTGCTGTGCTGCCGATGTGGTGAAATCGAGTCAAGGTCACGGCTCGATTTGCTCGTCTACCCGCACGTACGCGGACAAATAATACGTACGTCTTCTCTGGCATACCCGGGCCAGATAAGTAACAAGGGCACACAATATACTACACACATATACAACACTCTTCCCCCCCCCCCCACCGCACGGCTTGCCCCCGGGTGTGGGTTAAAGGTTGGCTAATATCTCTCTGGCTGTGGTGGGGGGGTGAGTTCTATCACGGCTGGAGGGCGCAACAGGTCTTGACCTAATGCCTGAAAGTGAAGATGATGATGATGATGAAAAAATCATATATTCGTACTGGAACCAAAATTTAGAGTTATAATTATTCTAACATAACTAACTACTTTTTAGGATTAAAACTTGCCGGTCTGTCAGGCCTTGGCCCTAGGTTTTCTTGTTGGGTACCTTCAGGATTATATTACACCTACAGCAGCCGTCTTCAGTGGAATGGAAAACGAGGTTCCAGTTGCGCGCTTAGAACTAATTATCTACGTGCAGCGGTAGACCTACTTCAATTTACACATACTCCTACGCCGGTACTTCCTGCTCTTCTGATGGTGCCTGTCGTGCGTCCAATCGAAATGTTTTGTTTCTCACAAGAAGACCTTGGACCACGGCCTCACAGCCCGGTACGATTTAATTCTATTGACTCCGGTTGTGACACCTTACGTTCATTTATGACTACATTTAACGAGAACTCTGAGAAGTATTCCGACTAATCGTTAAAATGAGGCTACTTTACCCCAAGAACAAAGGAACACAGAAGTCAGTAGAGAGTGGTCGTAGCGGAATGTCTATTGTCATTTGTAGAGTGGTTGATCGCAGCGATGACTTCAGCAACTTCTGTGATGACTCGTTCCTCTGTTTCGTTTTTAATATTTTAATTGTATATTGTGTAAATTCACATATTTAAGTGCTACAAATCATAGGATATACCTTAATTGAAAAATGTCTCAAGTGTGGACACTATTGTGTAATATTTTAGTAAATTTATAAACTTTTTCGAGTCAGTTATGATACTTACGGAAGCCGGATATGGCCCGTGGGTAGACAGTTAGATCGCGCTGGCTCAGGGATAACTGTCACATCGTGTTGTTATTTTGTCATATTCCAATGACACGTCTATTACAGACAAACACATTTATAAAAAAAAACAAAAAAATAATAAAATCTATATTTGATTGAAACTACTTGATTAATACATGAATAAATTAATTACCCGTTTACCATCTTGATAAAGAATATGTTTTGTCGCTACGACCAGTAGGCTATATTCCTTTGCTTTTGGGATAAAGTAACCACATTTAACGATTAACTAACCTGGTCACTTAAAGGAAATTTTATTGGTGAGATGTAATGCCGCAAGTTCGTCCGGCAAAGCTGAATTCCTGCGTCGATTTACAGTTTCTTAATATTCTTAGCGTTGTTTCTTTATATGGAAATCGTAATATTTATGAACTTTAATTAATGTGAAAGACATATTCTATTCCGCTTTTATAAAAATTGTGCACCGCTCGACGAACTACATCACACGTAGACCTAATTTTTTAATTTTTACGAAACGAAGCTGTTTGTTTCCCTTTTTCTGCGATCTGCAGTGTTTTAGATCCTCTATTTATTTTACTTATTATATAACCTCTTCTTTAGAGTTATAACGGAGGGAACCCAAAATAATTGGTTCTGCCAATTATTTCAGGCTGCCTGATTAGAGACGAGCTGAAATTTAAATCAGAACAACACACAGTAAGACATACAAGGAATCAGGGAAGGTGAAACTGTTGATTTATATACTCAGTATATGTGTGTAACAAGAAGACTTGCTTTATTAAACATTTGAAATATAACATTTACTCCAAAGAACAGATCCCATGACGTTATTAATTAAATTAGTAAAATTAAGTGAAATGCTTTATTTAGAATATGGGATCACAACAAATTTATCTAGCTATACCCCCGGATCCGGGTAACCATTGGTATTTAGTCTCTAATCTTTTAATTATATTTAATTCAAAATTGTTATCTTGCAAGACTTTTACCTTTTTGCTTCATATATCTTCCATTAGAAGAATGGTATTAATAACACTACGTTACGTTAATATCTAAACTGTTACAATTGAATGATATTGAATAGTTACAATTAAGTTCTTAAATTTAAGTTTTTATATTCTTATAAAATCAATCGTCTCTGTAAGTCTCTTAAATAGAGTATTGTGTTACAAAAATATTATCATTATTCCTCGATAGACGTGCTATCGAGTCACCTCTATTTTTTTTGGATGTAGTAATCGCCTCCATGTGGTTCCGTCTTGGGAGTCCTAAAACGTCGTCCTCGTCTTGGTCTGGTCTCTGTTGTTCATGGCTTAATACGTCTGCAGGATAGGTAGAGTCTTCTACACAGATATTCGTTGATTCTCAGATGTCTCGAACTGCATCATCGGTAGGGTATACTAGAGTTCTCATTTAGATGGTCCATGACCACAGGTCAGCGGTTGAAAAGATTCGTCCATCGGTGAAGATTGCAGTCATCGTTTTTTCTTTATTAACACTCGTCGTTTGTAGTTACATCTTTCTTCTTGTTACAAAGTTTTTGGAATTTTCTTTTTGTTAACGTTACATGTTACACTTTTTGTAACGGTTAGTAAAATACAAAATAATAATTAATTAATCCACACTAACAACAAATTGTATAACTTTTGAACAGAGCATTTTGCTCGTGCGTCTGCACAGCTGGGCGTCGTCATCGCAAGAGAGCGATTTTTCGTCCGCTACCCTTGTACATGACAAGAGAGAGTGGGGTGTTTATTCCGCGAGCATATATAGTTCCTGTTTCTCTTTAAATAAACTTTTTTATTTATACAGACTATCGCTAGATAAAAATACATCATTTAAATTAATTGTTTTAGTTACTACCTGTGTCTACAGATACTTTAATTATTAACATTAGTTTACTCTATTATTTTTAATTACCGTAGACTCGGAAAACATGTCGAGTCCGGTATCAACAGGTAGGCGCTTGATAGCAAGCAAAGGGTTAAATACGAACATAATAATTATTTACAATATGCCTTTTCTTTATGGATACTTTGCCCTTATTAATTACTTCTTCCATTCACACTTAGTACCTACATGTTTTTATTATTATTATTGTGAGATTTAAATGGTCAATTGTACGCAACCTTAATTAATTAAATTTTTTTTTTATTCTGTAAATGTCACAATTTAAATCGTCACAATTATTACTTATCAACTTTCTCCTATTGCCTTTGCGGTCTGACCAATTTTCTCTTTATCACTTTGGCTCCATTATTTTTCTGAACATTACTGATAATTTTCTGCGACTGTTTAGATAAAGCTCCCAGTTATGATACTGCGTACTACTACTGCTACAACTATTATTATCAGCATCACCATTAGTAGTACTATTGTACACGTAACTGTTTACCGCACTACCACTCTCCCAAAGCGTCTACATGCTATACAGATATTAACTTGTTAATACTAATATTAAGTAACATATCACATAAAACACGAAATATTTAACAGCTGAAAATAAAATCACTAAAATAACAACAGTGCTTCAGAACCAGAACTGACGAATCGGCAGGTTACTAAATGTGGCAACGTCGAGGTAAAGTGGACTTAACGTGAAAACTAACGGGACAATCCGACTGGCGTAGACGGCAGTACTGATTTTCTAAGATCACATTATCACATCAGAGCCTTCTGGGCGCGCAAGCTTCAACTCTCATACCACACTCTAAACAATCTTACCCAGATCTCCTCGTCCTTACCTTCTCAAAACCTTGCTTTCTAGGATTATAGGACACAGTTATTGTTCTTTTGATTAGGCCTTTGTACCGTAAGTTTAATCTTCTTATTCGCTATTTCTTATAACACCTCCATTTGTTACTCCGCTTTATGAAATCTTCTAAAAAATTTGTTTTTATTTAAGTCCAACTGTTTCTACTATTTATCATAACTGGATTTGCCTGTATACAGTTTTTCCTTTATGAAGTTGAAACGTCGTAATTTGTAATTTACTAAGGCAGTGGGCTTAAGAACGATTCATTATTTATATAACAAATGGCTACAGAGCCGTGACTAGAAATATGCAGAGTATTGTTCCGGCTTAGGTCAGGATAAAGTTTATTGCAAAAATTAATTAGAAGTAGAAGACACATAAATTACTTCTTTTTTCGTAGTTATATAGTTACATATTTCAGTGTATAAAAGACACACACTTAATAATACAGAATAATTTAAATTTATGTTTTTTCCGGACAAGGTTATATTTAATTATATCCTAACATGTTTTATAAGCAATGGCTTACACCATAAGCGACTAACCGTTTTTAACTTTAAATTGGTTCTGCTTCTGATTGGTTGAACTGTGTATCGAACACTCTGAATGACTTACGTGACCAGTATTTAATCTACAGTGTAGCATATTACGTGGGTGTACGTATCATTATTTATCAAGTCGGAATTTTTAGCACATTATTTTTGTTTTTTTAATCTTTTGGGTTTGTTCTTTAATCAGTGATATTGTATCGTACACAAACACTTCAAAAATAGAACAATTATTAAAGTATTGACTCAACCAAGAGTAAACGACGGTAAATTATTTGTAGTAACATAATTATTTCTAGGTTATTACTAAGCGATTATTTTTACTGCTCTCACTAATCTTGATAATGAAACACAACACATAAACGTACGTACATAGAGATTACAATAATCGTAACTCAAGTCTGTTACCAGTTGATCAAACGGCGGTGTCAGATTTAAAAGTCTACGTTTAAGTACCTTTGGCGTTGTAGATTTTGTTTATTCTTCGTTATGTTTTAATTTTCCAGGTATGAAGACCGTAATATATTGCTTGATGTATTCTGTTAGCGTCATTAATCACACAGATGTTTCATTGTTCAATCTCATCTTCTTCAGCCAGACGTTTAGGACGTATTTGTGATAATATTCTTTCATCCACAAGAAAAGTTTCAATAGCTTCATAATCTTCAATCGTGCAAAAGTTAGATTACAGGCTTTATTTACTTACCTTTGAATTTTACGTTATATCGTCAACTGTACTTTACACATTTCTTAAGTCAAATTAACATGGAACGATACTAGGTAGGCCTATTAAAGAAATGTGCCACCAATAAAATACAATTACATTTAAGAATCAAAATGAAATTCTATTTATACGTAGGCCTATAACATATTGTTACGACGGTCTACTGATCGTCGTATGGTAAGGTGGAAAACAAAATACAAGACATCAATTAAGTCACTAATCACCATCTTTAATTATCACAATTATACAGCTTGTAATCAACAAGATATTCTCTTACAACAAATCAAATAAAATTTGTTCACAAACAGAATGATCACTGTTGCACACAACTATAGAAAAATTATTCCGATTAGCGCTTTCATGCTTCTCACCTCATCGTCAGATCGGAAATAACAACCCGATAGGTTGAAGAAGCTGAGATCCGAGCTGAGAAGCTTGAAAGCGCTAATCGGAATAATTTTTCTATAGTGGTGTGGAACAGTGATAATTCTGTTTGTGATTATAACCACTAACACAACTTTGTTAATTAAAAATTGTTCACACGCAATAAAAATGTTAACTAATATAAAACGCAATTGTATTACAATTGTCGCGCACAATTGTAAAACATATAACACTTCGCCACAATACTTCGAACCGCACTGTGTAAATCGCCCGATAATAACTAACTCTAAGCGGTAGGTATGGGCTATTTATAGTCTGCAGGGTTCCATAATATGCGTCTTTAACAAACACATGAAAATTCTAGAAAATACTTCAGCGCGGCCATGGCAGAAACACACACCGATGGGATAATTGTGAAGCTTCTACAACGACACCATCGAACACACGGGACGTTCCGCATTACGTAGGCTAATACTGCCTCGCATGTCAAGCGTCACGTACGCATTACAGCTGCGGGAATAGCCGAGAAAAGAGTAGAACAACGTTCTCCAATGTACCAGAACTTTACGTAATGGCGTAACACTTTTTCCGCATTACATAACAATATAAACATTGCTTAAAGGCTAAATATAAATTTAAATGTAGGCATTAGCGTTATCTGTCATCGAAGAAATCATTTCTAAAGTAACATAAACTAATGTACTAGACCCGTGCTGCACAGTATTGCATACTACGAGTGTATACAACTTTATGCATTTTTGTATGTAATTCATTACACAACTGAAATAAAACACAAATGAAGAACTTTTATCTTAAAAAACATTTTATTGTACCACACTAGGTTATAAAATATCGACCAAAACTGAGTTTTATTTTCGAGATAATTATAAATCTCTGGTTACTGAAAGTTTCCTTTTTTCTAAAAAAAAATAAACTTTTTAAATATACAGTATTTTTCTTCTTATTAGAAGAATAAGAAATATTGTTTACTTCTTTTAACAAGTAGTATTTTACTTCCATATTCCTTAAGGAATGGAAGTATGGTGATGGCAAAAAAAATCGTGTTCGAGATTATTGCAGATTCTGATTGTACTACACTCAAAACATGAAAAAAAGTCGTTTTCCGAAAAGTGTCTGTGTGTGTGTCTGTCTGTCTGTCTGTCTGTGTGTCTGTCTGTCTGTCTGTCTGTCTGTAGATTTTTTTTCTATGGCAAACGATAACTGCCGCAAATTCAAACAGAATCAAATAATTTTTTGCATGCAGCCCTGATTTTCAGAGTACTCGCGACCTATTGTTTTTGGTGAAGATCGGTTGAGGGAAAGGGGTAGTTTACCTGCAACGGTTTTTTTTTAGCAAGGGTAATTTTGTTTGTTTGGCAAACGATAACAGCCGCAAATTCAAACAGAATCAAATAATATTTCGCATACAGCCCTGAATTGTAGAGTTCTCAAGATCTGTTGATTTTGGTGAAGATCGGTTAAGGGAAAGGGGTAGTTTACCTGTAACGTTTTATGTTTTAACAAGGGTATTTCCTATGGCAAACGATAACAGCCGCAAATTCAAACAGAATCGAAAGATTATTTGCATACAGCCCTAAATTGTAGAGTTCTCAAGACCTACTGTTTTTGGTGAAGATCGGTTGAGGGAAAGGGGTAGTTTACCTGCAACGTTTTTTTAACAAGGGTATTTTCTATGGCAAACGATAACAGCCGCAAATTCAAACAGAATCAAATAATGTTTTGCATACAGCCCTGATTTGTAGAGTACTCAAGACTTATTGTTTTTGGTGAAGATCGGTTAAGGGGAAGGGGTAGTTTACCTGCAACGTTTTTTTATCAAGCGTATTTTCTATGGCAAACGATTACAGCCGCAAATTCAAACAGAATCAAATAATTTTTTGCATGCGTCCCTGAATTGTAGAGGTCTCAATTACTTTCGATTTTGGTGAAGATCGGTTAAGGGGAAGGGGTAGTTTACCTGCAACCTTTTACGTTTTAACAAGAGTAAAGTACTTGAAAATTTATTTAAACTTTTTGAAACAATGGTAATTGTTAAAAATAAAATAATTTTGTTGCCAGGCAATAAAATTATAATTTTTTCATTTTAATGTAATATAATATTTTTCATTTAATACAGCAATAAAAAGGCAGGTAAGACACAGCCTGGCTGTTTGGATGAAAATGATTTTAAATATAAATCTTAGAATATGGAAGTCATGTATGGTTCTCCATACCGATTCATTTTCTTAGTAGACCTCTTTTGAATCTAGAGCAACAGGGATTTATTGGAATAATCATTTCGAATTAATGGGCATTTCGGTCTAACGAAATTAGGATTATAGATATCAGAGTATACAAAACTTAAATTCCCCAAGTTTATACGCAAGCACGCGCGCGCGAGCACACACACACACACACACACACACACACATGAATATTGTTATCATTTTTAGCCAATTTAGGCTAGAGGTTTTCCACACCGTTTTAGTGTCTAGAAAACTATCTGCTTTGCCACACAGTTAAGCAGGTAGATAAATGACCAGAACGCAAAGGATGAACGTGAGTAAACTGTCACACCACAAATGGGCGGGGGAGGTAAATAATCTTGAGCACTGGTATGTGTTAACCATTAATAAATTAATCCCTCTAGTATGAGTTGTTTCATTTGCTTTCCCAGTATAGATTTCTGAGGATACATGTCTCATATGTAATGATCGACATTTGCTATAATTTGTAAAAAAAAAAGAATATTGGTGCAGTAAAAATTTCAGTCGTAATCATATCTGGAAAAGAAATGTTTAATGTACCAAACAAATTGAAGACTGTAAATGTTTGACAATGTGTCTTTGTTTTTGGATAGATTGAAAGTTTTTAATAATTTGAATAATGTATAAAATAATTAATCAACGTTACTGACTTTTGGACACGAAAAATAATTTGTGTCAGAACAGACATAATTACAATAGACTATTTATAAAATTATTAGGTAAGAATCCTGAATTTCTCATTTTCCGTGAGAAAAATGGGGGGGGGGGGGATCCAACCTTGCGTTTGTCGCGAGCATTACGATACCGTTTTCAGATTCTGATACTCTGTGAAAATGTATGTTTGGCAGTAAACCGAATGGAATGTTTTAGCAGGATAGTTATTGTACTATTTAAAACTGAATCTGGTCATAACTCTTTTGAACGGCACATAACGTTAGTATAACGCAAACAGCACGTAGAACAATTCAAGGTCTGTTGTCTTTCTACGTGGTTGTTGTGTGGCAATTTACTAAAGATCTTCCCTAGCGACTAACTTACTTGTTCTGTTTGGCAATCCGCATACAGTTTTTGATTACTGAAACGGTGGCAATTTACCACAACGCGTTAATTTATTTCTTTTTGATTTTTTTTTCTTCTAAGTAAAATATCAATATCAATAACTTATTGGACTATTCTTTATGTAAAAGAAAAAAGTAAAGATTAGACGTATCATGGGTACCGAGAGAGCTTTGTTGGTTCATTACCTTCTGACCAACTCTTCATACGAAGAGCTAAAATTATCTGTTTTTTGACTTTTATATAATACTGTTTAGAGGGATTGGTAGTTAATATAACTAAGATTAAACGTATGGTTCAAAAGTAGGGTTAGCATTAAAGCCTGACCTACGAACAATGTCTCATGTTTAATTGTCCCCGCTGATGAGCTCAGGGATCCGTTGGGTTGAATGGTCAATGATCTTGGTTGAACGTTGTGATAACCGATCTACCCTAAACTGAATTCAACGCCACCAGTTCTCCTTTCTGAAAGCGAGCGTGGTAACTACCGGACTTCACACAAACGAAAATTATCTTAAACCTATCCGTTGAAGTAATCATACGCGTCTGTTTGGATCACTGTGCAGTGACATTTTCATTTTACCGTAATCATTTGTGAAAGTTATCTTCTGATAACCGGACTGACAAGGTATCAGTAGTGTAAGATCTAAGCTGATTCATCAATGACAGTGATGTCGGGACCCCGCGGAGCGCGGTCACTGACTGTCCTCCTACCCACTCTCTCTGGTTAATCACTGGACACTCTTCTCGTAATGGATTCTTTTTTTAAAGCTCTTTAGAAATTCTTTTGTCAGAGATCAGCCGGGCTCGTTGAACTCCGTGATAGCGTAACATATGTACATGCTTGACGTGTCTCGTCTATGGAATTCTAATCATCCTGTGCCCGATAAATTATTATGTGGTAATGCGTTGTTAAACCAACGACTGGAAGATTCATGTCCTTAAGTCATCACGTGGAGGATGCATACAATTTTTTATATTAACTAAAAATGCGTTCCCCATGTAATGATGAACATTTAATTTTCAAGGAAAGTACATTTCCGTTATAGGCCTTGTCTTCACAAGGAATCCTGTCTTAAGTACTCTGTGTATCAAGCGTTAACATCTGAGAGAACGAAACTTATGTTTCAAGCAAATAATCTATAATATATTTGCCAAAGCCCACTCACTGACTCATCACTGTATCTCAACAATGACAAGGCCTAGAAAGATGAAACTTTACATAGATATTCACTAGATACTGTAGATGTGCAATAAGACGGGGTTTGACAAAATTAAAAAATTAAGGGGGGTTTTGGAGGGGTCAAAGTGACCGATTATTCTCATACTCACTCACTCACTCATCACTGTATCTCAACAATGACAAGGCCTAGAAAGATGAAACTTTACATAAATATTCACTAGATACTGTAGATGTGCAATAAGACGGGGTTTGACAAAATTCAAAATTTTAGGGGGGTTTTGGAGGGGTCAAAGTGACCGAATATTCTCATAAGAAATACATGACAGTTAAAACGTGACAACTGTTAGGCAGCTTCTAGATGAGATAGAAACATGAAATTTGTTCTACAAGTTAACTTAACCCTCTTTTAAAGAACACAAAGGTCAATCTTAAATAATTTTAATTAAAACTACCCTAATGAAATCTATAATATATTTGCCAAAGCCCACTTACTCACTTAGTCATCACTGTATCTCAAGAACAACAGGGCCTACAAAGAAAATATTTCCGAATAAATTGATTCAAAGTTGTAAAAGGAGCGTAATAAATATATAGAAAACATTTGTCGGTAGAAAACAATATTATACGATATATTAACTATTGTCTTAAATAAATATTAATTAATTATGAACACATGAATTTTATGCATTCCTGCCATAAGAACGTGTTCCCAGAAGTACTATCACACAATTTACGTAACATATTTGTTTACGTTGCAATGTAGTCCATAAAGAGTTGTTATGTTTAGTCTGGTCTGGACACAACTCAAACACACTTGCGTCATGGGGTTCAGTCTAAAGGCCACTGATAACAGGCCAGAATGCTGCTTTGTTCAGTTCAGTTCAGTCGCTACACTGCCACTGCACACTCCTGCTACTTTGTTTAAGACGATTATTTTGTTAGTTTTAGTTTGAGCATTGGATATTCTTGATTTTTTATTAGTTTGTATCTTATTTTTTAGTTTATTTGTCAAGTTTGCAAGTTTGACTATTTTTCTTATTTTTGCAGTGTAGATTCCACTTTATTAAATAGGTTTTTGTTCTACCGCCGTTGTTGCTCTTACAGTTTTTGTTAAGAAGAGAACAATTTTGTTTTAGTTTGTTTTAAATAGGCTTTCTTTTCTACTTTTTACATTTGTTTTATTAGTTTGTATCTTATTTTTTAGTTTATTTGTCAAGTTTGAATATTTTTCCTATTTTTGCAGTGTAGGTTCCACTTTATTCAATAGGTTTTTGTTCTACCGCCGTTGTTGCTCTTACAGTTTTTGTTAAGAAGAGAATAATTTTGTTTTAGTTTGTTTTAAATAGGCTTTCTTTTCTGCTTTTTATATAAATTCTATATCCCTAATACATGATGGAACAAATTGAAGTTGATGGGATCATGGTACCTCACCGTATTGTGCCTGTGGGTGCAGATGGGTCGTGCTTCTTTTACTCCCTGTCTTACCTCATGTACGGTACTGTCTCCCATGCGTCTCAAGTGCGAACAAGCGTTGTACAGTACATTTGTAACAACTGACAACGGTTTGAGGAGCATACAATGATGGCGTGTGGTAACATTTATAGAAGTTTGGATGAATACCGTGCTCACATGTCTCTGTACACCACATATGACACCCACTGTGAAACTCAGGCTGCTGCCGAAAAATACCCTTACCATCTGGTGGTGTATCGTGATGGTGAGGTGATTGTACAGCCTGATGAGTATGAGGAGGGAAAGCCCATATTGCGATTCAAGTGTTCTGGACCCATGATGAATGCCCACTTTGAACCTCTTAGTCCTCAATACATTCCTCCTCATACATCAACTGTTGTTAACCGTCCCATCTGCACCTCGCTTGGTACTGAGGGCCTAGAAAAAATCGTTGTCGAGCAAACTGCCCAAGACCAATCCGACGATGATATACCACTTACTGTTGTTAACCGTCCCATCTGCACCTCGCTTGGTACTGAGAGCCTAGAAAAATTCGTTGTCGAGGAAACTGCCCAAGACCAATCCGATGATGATATACCACTTATTTATTTGCTAAACTCTGCTAAACGTGATATCCAGAACCGTTGTGCGACGTCCCCTACTGACCTAATTTCGTCTTCCTCAGAGATCAGTGCTACAGTTGATTCGAGTGTTGGGAAGAAAAGAAGAAAAAATCGACGTTCAAGAGTTAATGACAGAATCAAAAGACACAAAAATAGGGAGTCCGTAAGAAAATACAATAGCAAAAAAGTTCATAGAGAGGCTGTTAAAAGATACAACAAGGCAAACCCTGACGTTAACAGGGGTTCAGTTTCTAGATACTCAAAGAAACATCCGGAAGTTAATCAGGAAGCTGTTCGAAGGTACACTGAGAAGAGGCAACTGATCCCATGGAAAACAAAGTCTTTATCAGGATTTAAATATGACCGTAGTACAGACTACAATAATGACAAGGTTGTTTCTCTTGGTCACCACATTGAATGCCAGTGGTGCCATGCAAAAAAGTGGAAAGAAGAGAGCCCTGACTTATGCTGCAGCAATGGCAAGGTTCGTCTTCCTTCTACTCAACAGCTTCCTGAGCCGCTCCATAGTGTTCTTACTTACAGTCACCGTCAGTCTCAGCATTTTTTATCAAATAACAGAAAGTATAACGGATGTTTTCAAATAACTTCATTTGGAGGTAAAGAGGTGCACGAAGGAAATTTCATGCCAACTTTTAAGGTCCAAGGGCAGGTTTACCATAGAATAGGAAGTTTGTTACCTTCTCCCCAGCAAGACCCTTCTTTCTACAAATTTATTTTGTTGGAAACGATGAAAAAGAAACAGAAATCAGATCCAACCTCTTTACTGTGGTTAAGCCTTGGTTAGTTGGCCAACTTCAAAAATGTCTGCATGATAACAATACCTACATACGAGATTTTAAAACCGCAATGGAAAATGTTCCGGAGGGGCAGGAGTTCAAAGTTGTTATTCATGCAGACAGGAAGCCTGCAGTTGAACATAAGGGTCGTTACAACGCGCCAGCAACAAGCGAGGTAGCTTTGGTTATTGTGGGACAGGAGTTTGAAAAGAGAGACATAATTCTTCACAGCAGAGACACAAAGTTGGTACGGATCAGCGAAACTCATCGTGCATACGACGCTCTCCAGTACCCTCTTATGTTCTGCCGTGGAGAAGACGGCTACTCTATCAATATTCCACAATATGATCCAATATCTAAAGAATCTCTCAAGAAAACAGTTTCCGCTTCAGACTTCTACGCTTACAGAATAATGGAAAGACAAGGTGAAGAAAGTTACCTATTGCTGTATCGTAGTCTTTTCAACCAGTTTTTGGTTGATATGTATGCCAAGATAGAGACAGAAAGGCTTAACTTTATAAGATTCAACCAGAGTAAGCTGCGAGCGGAAAACTATGTTCATCTTAAAGACGCCATGTGTAAGGGGGATGCTAATGTTTCAGTTCAGATATGGGAAAGAGGGTCGTGTTACCATCCAGTTTTACTGGTGGGCACCGCTATATGCACGAGAGAACTCAGGACGCCATGACATATGTTCGTCACTATGGTCGTCCTGATTTGTTTATCACATTTACATGTAACCCGAAATGGTCTGAAATTGGAGCTGCCTTAAGAGACAGACAAAAGCCTCAAGACAGACATGACATCATAGCTCGAGTGTTTCATTTGACAGTTACAAAAATTATTCATCTTTTAACTAAAGGTTCCATTTTCGGTCAAAGTAGGTGTTACATGTATACTGTGGAGTGGCAGAAGCGTGGCTTGCCTCACGCACACATCTTGCTATGGCTGCAGGACAGGATCATGGCCGACCAAACTGACAGTGTCATAAGCGCAGAGGTACCTGACCCTGAAACGGACCCTGAACTTCATGATTATTAAGTCGACAATGATTCATGGCCCTTGCGGAAGCTTAAACAGGAACTCGGCCTGCATGGTTAACGGGTCATGCTCCAAAAGATATCCACGTCCCTTATCTAAAGAAACCCAAACTGCTGACGATGGCTACCCCCAGTACCGTCGAAGGTCTCCTGCTGATGGTGTTTTTACAGTCAACATCAATGGAGTAGACCTAGACAGTCGGTGGGTGGTACCGTACAATCCTGTTCTGTCACGTACCTTTTTGGCACATATCAATGTCGAGTTGTGTAACTCTGTCAAATCGATAAAGTATATTTGCAAATACGTGAACAAGGGCAGTGATCAAGCAGCTTTTGTGTTGGAAAATGAGTGGGACGAAGTGTCCAAATATGAAGCAGGCCGTTACATAAGTAGTTCCGAAGCGGCATGGCGTATATTTTGCTTCCCAATCCATGAAAGATATCCTCCCGTAATGCATTTGGCTGTACACCTTGAAAATGGCCAGAGAATTTATTTTAATCCCGGAAACGTTCAAGACAAAGTTCAAAATCCACCCAAAACCACTCTACTGGCATTCTTTCAACTATGCAAATCAGACAATTTTGCCAGAACCATAATCTACAGTGAAGTCCCTGCTTACTGCACCTGGAAAAACAATGAGTTTAGTCGGCGGAAACAAGGCAAAGCCGTTCCCGGACATCCAGGAGTGACAAAAGATCAAGTGCTCGGTCGGGTTTATACTGTACACCCTAACAATGCAGAGTGTTACTACCTACGTCTTCTCCTTCATGAAGTTAAAGGGCTTACTAGTTTTAATGATCTTCAGAGGGTATCTGGCATAGTTCACTCCACTTATCAGTCTGCCTGCAGAGCGTTGGGTTTACTTCAAGATGACAATCATTGGGACATCACCTTGGAGGAAGCTGCTCTGTCGGAGTCACCACAGAAAATCAGACAACTGTTCGCTGTCATTTTGGTGTTTTGTCAAGCAGCGGATCCCTTAGTGCTGTGGGAGAAACACAGAGACAGTATGTCAGAGGACTTCAAGAGACAGATGGAGTATGAATGTCCGGGCTTAGGCTTGAACTACGGAACAACATCATTTACAACAAATGCCTACATTCATCAGAAAACTTAGTCTCTTCAATGTCCAATCAATCCCTCCAACAACTCGGTCTTCCTTCTTCAAGTCAAGAGCCCAACAGTTCTGCAGTCAACCGCGAGTACCTGAAAGAACTCTCTTACAACACGGTCCATCTATCTGAATTGGTTGCTGAAAACGTGCCTAAACTGAACGACGAGCAGAAAAATGTAATTGCGAGCATTGAATCAGAGGCTGGACGACTATTTTTCCTTGACGCACCAGGTGGTAAAGGGAAAACCTTTTTGATTAATTTAATATTAGCCACGGTAAGACGAGATAGGAAAATTGCTATATCTGTGGCTTCGTCAGGTATAGCAGCAACGTTGTTGGATGGAGGGAGGACAGCTCATTCTGCCTTCAAACTGCCTCTCAACTTAAACCACTCTGAGACCCCATTTTGCAACATATCAAAACAAAGGGAACAGCGAAGGTACTTAAGGATTGTAAGTTGATAATTTGGGACGAGTGCACCATGGCTCACAAGGGAGGAATTGAAGCTTTGGATAGAACTCTGCAGGACATTAGAAGCAATAAAAACCTGATGGGTGGAGTCACACTTCTAATGGCCGGATACTTCAGACAGACTTTACCTGTTGTACCTAGGGGAACTCGAGCAGATGAAGTTAAAGCCTGTCTAAAGAGTTCTGTCCTGTGGCCTAAAGTCCAAGTTCGTTCCTTGAGAGTCAACATGCGGGTGCATCTTAAAGGCAGTTTAAAGGCAGACGAGTTTTCAAGTTTACTTTTACAGATCGGTAATGGAAATCTACCTGAAGAAAATGGCAAAGTCAATATTACAAAAGACTTATGTGAAGTTGTATGCGACTTGACAACGTTGGCTGAAAAAATTTACCCAGATTTAACTAATTTTTACTTGTAAGATGTATCTTGGCTGAAAGAAAGAGCTATCCTTACTCCAAAGAATGACACTGCTGCAAATATCAATAACACATTATTGGAAAAACTGCCAATTGAGATTGTCCAGTACCAATCCGTGGACTCTGTGGTGGAAGTAGAAGATGCGGTCCATTACCCAGTAGAGTTCTTGCACACGCTTAATCCTCCAGGCATTCCAGCGCACAATCTTTGCCTTAAAGTTGGAGCTCCAATAATGCTGCTACGAAACCTGGTACCGCCTAAGCTTTGTAACGGTACTAGGCTGCAGATTAAATCGTTGCACAACAACGTCATAGAAGCAAAAATATTCACTGGATGTGGTCAGGGGGAAGCAGTCTTCATTCCACGCATTCCCTTCATTCCATCGGATTACCATTTTCAGTTTAAAAGACTCCAGTTCCCTGTCAAGCTCTGCTTTGCTATGACAATAAATACATCACAAGGGCAGTCTTTGAAAATGGCCGGTGTTGATCTGAGGGAAGACTGCTTCTTCCATGGCCAGTTGTATGTTGCTTGCTCACGAGTTAGCTCTTCTGAGAGTTTAACTATCCTTCAGCCACAGGGTCAAACAAAGAACGTTGTCTACAAGGAAGTTTTATAAGTGCCGTATTTCGTTTCACAAAACGATTTCAGTAGACTTAGTATTAGAACCCATTTATGCTTTTAAAAATTTGTAAATCTTACATTTATACAATGTGCTTGGTTACCCAAGGTTAAAAAAAAACCACCGAACCAATGTGTTTATTCAGTAAAATCCGTAGCGAAGCACGGGTATACAGCTAGCAGTTCAATATAGTAATCACTTAGTTCCTGGCAATCATGAAATTAACAAACCCAATTTTTTTTTTATTTCTACGTGCAATACTGATGTAAAGAACGTGCATTCACTTAAAATCCTTTGCTGTTATTCATAATTACGATAAAATTGTGTAGCAATATTATAATTTTATACATTGCATTATATTAAAAGTAAGTAACTTGCAGTGGCGGCTGGTAACGTTTTTGAAGAGGGGGGGGGGGCAAAATTTTGTTGGACCAATATGTAACAAAAGTCACCAGTAGAAACTAAATTATTGCTATTATCATGAAATAATTGTAAAATTGAACCTTTTGCTTTACTACTAAAAGTATTGTTAATATCAAAAACCTACCTTGCAAACTACCAATATTTAAAAAGTGTTTGAAACTGAAATTATTTATAACCCTAAGCAGTTCAAGTTGCTAAACTTAAATGCTTAATAAATTATATATTATTAAATGCATGGATTACTAAATAAAATATATTTGTTCCCTACCTTGGATTAGTTTATTTGCTTTAACATGAAATCCATTCTCCTCTCCCTTTGCTTGGCAAAATGGTCAATAACTAATTCATTGAAGTTAGAAGTTATTTCTAACATTTTTTTTCTTCCAGAGCACTTAGTCTGTCCTCTTTCATTGTATTACGTGTAAATGTTTTAATGCGTTTGAGAGTAGAGAAACATCGTTCACTTTCTGCTGTAGTCATAGGGATTGTACAAATAATTTTTAATAGTTTTACCAGTTCCAGTAACTAGATTGTTTTCATGTACAAAATTGAGTAGAACCAATGCGCCAGTTGCCTTTGTGAAGTCGGGCCTGCTGTATAGAACTACCAGTTCATGTCTTAATGCAGTTTCATTTAAATTAAATTGTTTAGCAGCAATTTGTAACTGTGTTTCTGGAAAGATAAGCTGATGTTTAGAAAACATGGTTGGTTGCAACAAAACTGCTATTTCTAAATGGTCTGAAAATGAAAATCTGTCGTCTATGTTGGTAACTATTATGTACAAACTTCTTTAGCTGCAGTCTTCTTCCTTTCATCAAAACTTGACCTTTTTGGATTTTGAGATGGTTCCCCAAATTCATTTGTTGCAGACAGACTGGCATCGAAATCAATATAATCTCTGACATTTTGAATGTGTGACTAGAATGAGGCAACATGTTTTAATACTGTCAATTTCTACTTGCTGTAACTGATTAAACAAAATGTCACAGGCTGGCATAATTTTGTTGAAAAATGTTAACCAAAAATTAAAATCATCATTATTTAATGTGTTTTTCAGTCCTAATGCTTTCTGGACAGTGGACTTGTCACTCTCGTCATCATCTATGATTTTTTCAAGAGCAGCGGAAATGTCATTTTTATGAATAAATACTGTTGTCACACAACGGGATTTAAAATTCCACCTGGTATTAGAACATTTTGGGAGACGTTTCTTTACTACTTCATCAAGTATGGCAGTTCTTGGAAGATCTTGAAAAATGTGTTGTAAAGCCATCTAAATTACAGAAAAATATTTTTACTTGCTTGTTTTGTGATGCAGCGCGCTCAATAATTAAGTTTAGTTGATGGGCACATCAGTGTATATATTGGGCATTCTTATACACGGCTTTAACTTTTGCTTGAACACCGTTATGTTTTCCACTCATTACTGCTGCCCCATCGTAACTTTGTGCGATAATTTTACTAGGCATCTTATCAAGTTCTAATTTTGCTAATTCTTCAAAAATAGTATTACTAATACCTTCAGCGGAGTGATCTTGTGAACTGACAAAACTGATAAATCTCTCATGTAATTTTCCATTCAATTCATACCTCACAACTAACACCATTTGTGGCAGAGTGGCACAATCCGTGGTTTCATCTGCTTCAATTGAAATGTAATCAGTTTCATTTGTTTCTTTTTTTATTAGTCCAATGCACACTGCATAAATAGAATCCAAACTTTCATTTTGAATTGTTTTAGAAAGACCAACGAAAACCCTATTGTTTGTTTTTTCAATATGCTCTCTTAAGGTGCTATCTAGGCCTCCCATTAAATTTACTAAGCCCCTAAAAATATCTGGATTCTCAGATGTGTTTGTTTCATCATGTCCCCCTTAAAGCTAGTTTAAATATTCCACAAAACTTTACACAGTCAATTAACTTACTTAGGATGTATCTGTTCTTAGAGATTTCTTCATTATGCTGTTTAATTTTTAATCTATATGCACTGTCTAACTGGGAACTAATATTGACTTTTCCTAACAACGAATATTCAATACAATTGTTCATATGAGTTTCACTAATTTTGTTTTTTAATTTTTTTCTCCCAAATGTTTCAAATCCTTAATTCCATTTTCAGTCCAGGGTGACTCACTGTTTAGGTTCATCACCTAACATACATAACAAAAAAAAGGAATTCATCACCTCACATCCATATATCCAATCAGCATGTAAGTAACAGTTCCTATTAAATTTTCTTGTGTAGTTTTTTTTACTTCATGCTGGCCTGTCCGTTTTATAATTTTGTTGTGCGATATCTAAATTCGGCTTTGGTGGCACTAATTTTTTTAGTTCTATTTTATTTTCGTAACTAAGTGAATTTGAAATAATCAAACGTTTAATATTACTTACCGAATTCAAAGCCATTTTTTTGTTTCTAACAAATACGCACAGAACACACAGGCTCAGGCCAACACAGAATAAGTTACACGTTTATGTACACAAGGTTCGACAAAAACACTATCTTACACAGAATACACTGCCTAATAAAGAATAAATTATTAGAACATTACGTTTACGCAAAAAGTACAACAAGAACACAATCAGAACTATATAAAACACAAGAGAAAATATATGCACTTTAAACAGCAACAGAGAAGTTTTGAACAACGCTCCGGTTCTCTATGAAAAGAGCCGCGAAACAGACAGCGGGCAGAGTCCTCCCTATTATGGCTACCGCTAATTTAAAAGCATAGACATGTGTACACGTCCTCTTTCCCCGCTCCCCGCAAGACACGCCTATGCAGGGGGAGTTGTATTAGCGTCCGGCTGCGGGACCATTGCCGAAAACATCGGGTGATCGCTATTAGTCGCCCCAAAAATATCTATCACATAAGGATACTACACATTATAGTTATATTGACAAGTTTAATTTGCAAATTTAGTGGGAGGGCTGCGCCCTTTTGCTCTCCCTGTACGAGCCGCCACTGGTAACCGGATATAATTAAACTGCTAAATCTACTGTACATTTATACACTGCTAGCCAGTACGTTCAATGTAAATAATTCCTCTTTTTATATGGTTACCAAAATAAGGGATGTAAAGGTATCTACTTGAAAGACAAAAAGGTTAGGAATGGTTAATGTTGTTAGGCATGCAAATTTTCAAATCGAATTCCAAAAAGTTACTTGCTTACAAAACAGTTGATCAAAATTTTGAAAGGTAATGGTCTGTTATTCAGATTTCGGGTACTTCCTACAAACTGTAATTTGAAAGAAAAATTGTAAAGGAATATGTTAGGTACGTTCGATTAACAAGATATGCAAATTACGGATAGTTTTTTTTTTATAAAAAAACTCTCGTTCTCAAAAAGGAGCACCAAAGTGTACAAAAAACAGAGTATATGGAAATATTATAATCTGTTTTGCGAGTTTTTCAAAATTTGTTATGATTTTTTTCTTTATTTGGGAATGGAAACTAAAATATTTCGTGGCCGTATTTTTATACGTAAAATACACACAGTGGTTGATTTGTTTCATTGCTGCCAGAGACTAGGTAGACACATATTACTGTTGCTAAATTAAATGATACTGGAGGTCTTATATAATAATAACAACAACAACAAATTCAATAACTAGAAAGCTCTCTGAGCTGCAGAACTTGCTTACTATTTTGAATGGAGTAGGCCTACATTTATCATTAGATACTTTTCAGTCATTAGATATTTAGATATTAGATTATTAGATGTTTTTCAGTTATCAGAAAAATTACGAAATTCCGCTTACTCCACTATTTATTAGTAAAGTAAGAATTGTAAAGAACAGTCATATCATAAGCATTCCGAACTACTGGATCGTTTTTTTTAGTAAAATTTACGAATAACCACAATCCACAATCTCGTATAATCACAATGCTTAAATAACAAATAATTTGGTTCTAGCTATTAAATTTAAGTACATTTCCATTGTTATAAACTGTCCCGAATACTGTCGAGAAGTGCAGACATCTCCTGTCTATCCGCTACAGTTTACTTTTAATACTTTTAAAAAATGTGGATAATTTATAAGAGCATTTAAAGTGTTTTTTTTTGTACAAACATAGCTTACAAACTTGTTAAAGACGATCGAAACTTGCAAGGGGTGTTGAAAGATATTGATTTAATGACATTATTAAAAATAGTGAGTTTCTATTTCGAATAAACTTTCAAATAACTTTAAGCCCCACACATACCTTTACAATGTTCTTAATTTTGGCCCGTGGTGCCCGTAAAGGTAAACAAATTTTAAAGTAAGCACTCCATTCGGGTTTAGGTTAAAGTTCCCTTTACTCTAACATCCGTCATGGATTTTTACAATTAAAACAAGTTTTTATCCCTTTGTCGGGCCCTGGTGCCCTAAAATTTGGAAATTTCCAAAACTGAACATTTTGTTTAGATTCTCGTTAAAATTCTCTTTATAATTTCATACTCCACTTGGATTTTTGTAACTTTATCAAAATTCTGACCTCTCATATTTTTGCCTTTTTGTATGTTAAAATGTATAAAAAATATTTTAAGATTTGAATATTATGTTTAAAATATATACAAATCTCATACTTTTTTATAAAACAAATGCATGGAAATGTGATGTCTGAAAAGAACAGAGGGCAAACAAGAAGGGATATCGAACAAATTAAGATGTTTTTATAGCAACTTAAGATGGAATCTGTTTAAAATAAAACAGTGGAAGACATCTTACGTGGTTTGGACGTGTGTAATGTATGGCAGAGGAAGTATTAATTTGCTAAGAAAATAGACGAAGCAAAAGAATCATGACTGAATAAAATAGGAAGACGTAGGGGAAACTTGGATTGAGGGTACCTATAAGAAAAGAAGCCGAGAAAAGAGACATTAAATGAGCAGAAATAAATAAAGCTATAGACAGGTTTGGAGAGGAAAGTGTAAAAAAGGTGTAATATAGGAAAACACGTACATTGACTGTTAATTCAGTGTAATATAGTGTAAGTACTTTCGAATGTAATGATACATTAAATGAAATTCATTTTAATACATGAAATGAAATTTATTTTGTAACGCTTAGTTTACAACATTACGGTCTGTACGATGATAGTGTTAAATATAATTAAATCACTACCGTCTCGGAACACAAATTTTTTATGGGTAAAAACGTAAAAGTTTTACCTTATAGCCTGAACCAGTTTTCGCTTTTAAAAAGCTTCTTCAGAACAAATGCTTCTTTTTTACGGTCAAAACAGTCCGTCTTGTTCTTGGCGATAGTATCGACTTCTGAAGGATCGATGTTGTGTGTGTGGGGTGTGATATGTTCTAATAATGCCAAGAACAAGACGGACAGTGCTCCCAACGGCAGCCTTTGAAGAAGCTTTTTAAAAGCGAAAACTGGTTCAAGCTATAAGGTAAAACTTTTACGTTTTTACCCATAAAAAACTTAGTGTTCCGAGTCGGTAGTGATTTAATTATAATTAGTTAATTAACGGAGACGTCATGGACAACGAAATCCAAGATGGTATTGTTATTATTGGAATTTTGAGTCACATTTGAGTGATTGTAAAGTTTGTATTTTCCCATGGAATATGGAATACTGTACGAACTTGTGTTAAAAAAAAAAACAAGTATTATTTTTTAATTAATTTTTTTATTGTTTTAGTTCAGAAGATTAAAACATTTTTAAACAAATCAAATACTGTACAATGTAATTTATTTAATCGATAAGTATGAGGAGTAAAATATTAATATTTTCATTAGCGTTATTACTCCGTACCGCTGTGAACAACGAAAGAGAGTAAAATATTGGCCACAGTACGCAATTCGCTGTGTACTCTCTAGTGTGCGAATAAAGTACGTTTGTTATGCGTAGCGCAAACAGAGAACGGGAAAACAGTATTGTGCGGCACGAGTATGAGGTCGCCGGCATTGTGTAACTAATATATATAAGGAAACGGGTTCGCATAAAGCACGTAGGAGGTACTGTACCTGTAAGATGTCGCGCTACGTGACTGTTATACGATAATACTTTTGTTCATCTCGGTAATGCCTACTAGTCTGCACCACTACACGCTGCCATGCCTTTAGTTTTTCCGTTACTCTACGTCAAAACATTTCCAGTTTCCTCGCGTCTCTTATTCATATTCGTTTGTTACCAAGGTCGTTGTCCTTACCCCGTCATGAAAATTGTTTATATGTTTACATCGTTTCATACTTGTAAGTAGACAAACATTTGTTACATAACAAAATTTTAGTAGCATATATCTTAAGGGCAGACCGGACGCCATTTAACACCAAAGTTAACTATATTACAAAAATCTCAGGTTCTTTTTAAGCTAGGCTTCTAATTACTTTTTTATTTTAAAGAACAAATCTTTTTCTAGTTGCTTAGACAGGGTTTTCTTATTCGAATTAAAATTACAATTTTTGTAATTTTTCTCAAAAAACCAATTACTTTTTTTTAAACTAGATAGGCCTATTACTTTTTTGTATTCATCTTGAAATTCACGTATCCCAAAATCGCTGTGTAAGTTGGTAGTATTTGATACCGTAAAGCTGACACAAAAATCACAAAAATATGGTGAAGATATCTTATAAAGAAAACAAAATATTTGTAATCAAAGCTCAAAAAAGTAATTTTCGGGACATGAGACGTAGAAGAAAAAGAAAGAGAGGAAAATCGGACAAATCTTTTAGTAAAAGCAACGCAAGCTGAACGACAAAAAATAATTTTACAGTTAGAAAAATGTTTAAATATGTTAATATCATGTATCATTTTAAAGAGGAGTTTCCAGAGAATAATAATAAATAAAAACAAAAATATATAGTCACTTTTTGCCGTTTATACTGCACATAAACACGCGGATCACAATAACATCTCCCTCAAAAGCAGCTGTCCCACAATGTAACACAATAATAAAGTATTTTATTATGTTCGTGGAAATATAATGCAAGGAAAGACTAAGAGCGCTAAGTAGCCTACTAAGAGTAATAACGTGAATGAATTATTGGAGGCGAGAAGCCGGAAGATCCAGGATACAAAGGAAAACTGACTAGAGACGTTTTGGAGACGTTATGACTGGCCGGAAAAATTATGGAGATTACGTATTCGCTTACACATGACGTAAGCAATAAACAGTTAATTCAGTATGGACGCGTACAGCGAATGGCCGAACACTGCCCCCCCCCCAAAGAAAACAAATATTAAACTGACAACCCAAAGTCCGAAGGAAACCAAGCAGGCCAACGAAAATCTGGAGACAAGGCATCTCGTATAAGAACGTGAGGAAACGGATTTTTTTGATGATTTAAGAAACGGCCTAGAAAGGTGGAGAACGGAAATTGAAAAACCTCAGAAAACGTTGTACACACGTATGTAAATACTTTGTTAGATAGCGATTTTTCATACGCTATGCGATAGCACGAGGTATGTTTGATTCAAGAAGTAAGTCCTCCCCGACTGGACAATATTTTAAGAAACTCATTATTTAATACGGAACTTTCCGTGATGCGCTTCCTGTACCTTTTTCTGAAATAGCTGCTTCGTTTAATCAAGTACGGTGTTCATTCTTGCGCGCGCACGTTCGTGTGCATCGTAAGTGCCTGAAATACGTCTTTAGACAGGTCGAAGAAACGTACAGACAACATCAGTAAATATTAATAAACTGAAATGCAGCTGCATAAAAATTCAGTCGTTTACCGACGACGTTACAGCAGAAGTATACGCGCGCATACGCGTGCGTGCCCGTCTATCACAGAATAGAATATTCGATGCAAGAGAAATATATGTAATCACGTAATGAACAACGTAATGTACGTTTCGCAAACAGCCAGCACTGACGGCTTCGTAAAAGCACATATAGGCTACGTACTGTAGTTCGTGTTACGTAGCTCGCCGCGTCGCTCGTTAAATATTCACCAAGTGATTAAAAACATTTCTCCTGTATTGCAAGTTTCTCCTGTGATTATAATATCTGAGCGACTGCTAGAGAATTGTAAATGAAGAAAAAACTTCTATCAAGCTCTAGAGAAATAAAAAATAGACATCTCCCCCCCCCCCGGAAAATCAAACTTACGACACATATTAGTGTTGGCATGTGATTATTGTTGATTGGGTAGGGATTGGGGTGGCTTAAAAACATATGTTAACATTCGACAGGCGTACTATTTCGTTAGATCCTTTTCATTTAATAACAGTACACTGCCTTGTGAAACAATATTACGCGTCTATTCACTGTGATATGTTAAATATACCAAAAAGAAGAAGTTGTAAAACATTTTTTATAGTAACATTTGATGGCTGATGTTTTCTGTTCTTTCGATAACATAATAATGTATGTGTAATTGTAAATTTTTCCCACAGTTACTCCCCTCCAAACACGAGTAGAAAATAAAGCGATTATGTTTCATAACAACTACTCAACCAGTCGAGACTTAGGAAATTTAAAAGTTCGTTTAAATTTTCAACTACCGGATTTTACAATATAAATTGTTTTGTGAGGACTGGTTAGTCTAGCCTTTTCATTTCGATTTTCCTCCTTTTCTCTTCACAAATAAAAGTTTTTTTCCATACTAAAAGAACGTAACAGCAGTAAGCACATACTACATGTGAATAAAAAGTTTATGAAAACAATTCTTAAGAGTACTTAACGTTATTTTAACAGTCAATGTTATTTTAGAGGCTCAAAATAACGTGTACCGTATTCGTTTTTCAATTTTCAAATGACGACAAATATTCTGTGGATAAACACTACAGTGGAGACAGCTTAAAAATGAACGAAGTTCTACTATTGTAATAACACAACCTGGAACGTAGCCGGGGGAGGTCCGAATGGTCCAGACCCGCAAAAATTGAAAACTGCCGAAAGCTATTACAGTATAACACTTAGGGTTGAACAGTTAGTATCATTAAAGGAAACTAAGTGTTATTCCACTACAGGCCTACAGCGTACCATTAAGTAGATTTTGTTTTCAAGAAGTAAAATTTATAAACTTTTTCGATTTTAAATGACAAAAATATTAATTCAACGTTACACCATGCTTCGTCAATTATGACGTAGATTATACGGACCGAGTAAGTCTAAATCAAACTTTAATACTCACGTTTTTTATTGAAATCTGAAAAGAAAAGAGAAAACGGCTGTACATGTTTTTTTATTCTGTTTTTTCTGTTTCTTTAATTCCAGGGTTCCAGAATGTCCTAAAACCCGAATTTAGGATTATTATGTTTATCTTTTTCTGATGGAAAATCTGGACACACCTACTCCCATCTTTATGGAAGAAAACATTTCGGAATGGGTATTCTCATGTTTGATCCACGCATCCAATCCAATCTGGAACTCCCCTTCAAACAAAATTTGGCTACTTTCCTTAACGTGACTACTAGTTGTAAAGTTGCAAATCGTGTGACGCTTACACATGCGTCATTAATCGACTGTAAAGAGTGACGTGCTCTCACTATATTCACAAAGCGAGCTCTGCAATTTGCTGTTAACGTTGCAGATCGCCAGTACAGCACCCGTTTGCGCGTCACAATCGTATCGAACACAAACGTCGTCGCGTAGGAACTATTCGGTTTACACTGGAGTGAATGACGCTTTTAACTGCTTAATGTTTCCTATTTTAAATTAATTATTATTCACAACTTTGCAACTTATTAATTGTATTATTGTTGTGCAACATTTTACCCATAATGCCAGCCACCACTAATTAAATGAACACACACACACACACACACACACACACACACACACACACACACACACACACACACACACACACACACACACACACACACACACACACACACACACACACACACACACACACACACACACACACACACACACACACACACACACACACACACACACACACACACAAATATATTTAAATGGAAGAACATGAATACTCATACTCATGATTAGTAATTCAACTCTGAGTATATGATAGCATGTTGAATGAAAATTTGTGTAAGTAAAGCCTGGAGGTTTGCACATTGTAAGGCAGGTCAGGCAGTAAGAGACAAGTTCAATTTGTTAGTTTTAAGTAAATTTTAGACAGTAGAAAATTGTTGTTAAGTGGTGCAAAACTATGCGTAGGCATGTGGCGAGTGCGCGTGTGCGAAAATGTGTAACTATGTTACAGGATAATTATAAAAAACGTATTAAATTGAATGACTCTTATTAAAATAAAAATTCTAACATGAGACTTGCACCAGAATACGTAAAATTAAAAGACCTCTCGAGTGGCAATATTTGTTTGTAAATTAAAGAATGGAATATATGGGTTTTTAATTAAGAAAGTTTTATGATCCTGTAGAAAGTATTAAAATTAAACTAGTTTTTTCGACCAGCTAAAATTTGCTCTCGGACAGTATTATAATGTATAAGTTTATCTTAACTTCAGACGCAGGGAAAGGGTGTGTATTAGCTAATCGGCGTTCGAGATATAAGCCGAATTTTAAGTTAATTTCTTATTCCGAGGCAGTCGGACAATCTCTCTCTGAACTTGAAAACGAGTGGACGTGCTGCTCGAGTGTAGACGCTTGGTCTACGAAAGAGTACGAACACAAAACCAAAAGTTGCGAGTTGATTGTTTAAATAGTGCTAATCCGGGAAAGTACAGGATTATCCGTGTAGGAATTAAATACACTTGAAGTTTGGTGGATCATTGGGTACACTCAATACACAAAATAAATTACGATTAAAATTAATTAATTACAAGTTATAGAATTGTTCAACCTTAGAACGACCCTATACACGTGGTATCTCTTCTAAAAGAAAAAAAAGTCAAATCGAAGTATAATATTCGACATTTTAAATAATATGGGATGTTGATTATCTTTAGCTTAAGGTATTAATTACCGGCTTGTCTAAATGAGATAGGCCTAGTATTTGTTCCATTTATTTGTTTGTTTATATTAACGTATCTTCCAGAAATTTTAGTGTTATACTGGTTATGCAGAGTGCTGGCGACGATGGGATGGAGTTTGGAGAATAGAAGTAGAATAAACGTCCTACATTATTAAGATTGTTTTAGTTAAGCTGTAGCAATCGTGCAGGTCAAGATGACGGATTATCGGGCGTAACCGATTATTGGACGGATTACATATGTAACCGACAGCACAGCTTGTTTAAAGAACTCGTTAAATACCTCGGCCGTTTTGTGCTGTTTCGGAGAAGCATTTAAAGACCGTATTGTCCAAAATTGGGCAATTCAAATTGTACGAGTAACAACTTACCGTACTGTAGCTCAAAAACAAGTCACCTCATCCGGATAATGGGTGGTCGCACTACTCAAGTTTCTTTTCTTCTTGTTCCTCGTGTCCTCTTCCTCCTGCACTTTCCGAAATAATATTTAAACCTTGGGTCATCTTTATGTTCTAAAAAGCACCCCCGAAGGAAGAAGCAAGATGGGAAGCATGAAAAAGTGTCTAAGGAACCGTTGATTTCCAAAAAAGCAGTAGGAAACAGGGAACTATAAGAAAACGACCGACCGGCCGAACTAGCGCAAGGAAGTGAGACACGGTTTCGAGTAGGTGGGCTGTTGAAATCTCGAAATAAAAACATTTACTATCCTACATTACAAGGTTCTGTAGAAAGTGTGTTTACACCCGCGGTAGAGTAATAGAGAAGACCCGAGATGCTTGAGTTCAATTACAAGTGTTCACATGAATTTAACATGTAATTGCAGTATACAGAAATTGCGGCGTACACGAGTAGCGCGATTGGGTTCCGGTCACAGGTGGTGCTGTTCAGTTTCCGGCACAGGGGGCTTGACGCTTCGTTGGCCACGTACCAACCGCTACCGACATATGTAAGCGACAGGACAGCTTGTTTAAAGAGCTCGTTAAATACCTCGGCCGTTTTGTTGTGTTTCGAAGGAGCATTTTAAAGACCAGCAGCGGTCGTATTGTTATTGTCCAAAATTGGGGAATTCAAAATTGTATGAGTAATAATCCTTCTCGGTTATCATCTTTAGCACACACAACATATGTTTTACATATAATTATTTTATTACAATATAAAATTACAATCCAATTATTTATTTATTCTAATTACTTTATATGTCCATTCTAGTGAACCTTTATTGTTAAACATAATATTTATTTATACCTAATAATATATTCTACATGACTTACTACACTATACTATATATTTATGTACTTTATACTTATAAATCTCTCTCTCTCTCTCTCTCTCTTTCTCCCTCCCTCTCTACCTCCTCATCTCTCTGTCTCACACACACACAATTATTACATTATTATATTACATTACATTATCATGTATGTGAGTGTATCAGACTCATCTGACGATACTGGGAAGGCTTTGGTAAAACGCACATCAGGCAATACTTGCAACACTAATTAATTATTACATTTGTGGCAGAAGCGTACGAGGTGAGTTTAATAAACAATACACTAACACGAAAACACACACATTGGTGTTTAAATATACGTGTTTGTGTGCAAGAGAGAAAGAAAGAATGTGTGTGTGTGTGTGTGTGTGTGTGTGTGTGAGAGAGAGAGAGAGAGCGAGAGAGCGAGAGAGAGAGAGAGAGAGATTTAGGCGGAAGAATATCTTTCTTCTGTTAGATGAATGGCTGCAGCCAATTTGTATATTGTAAGTAAATCGAAAACAAGCCGCTTCCTTCCAATCGACTTATAAATATGTAAACACCAAAGTGCGTTCATTGGCTAATTAATAATTCAACCGCAGTATTATTGTTCGTCCACCTTACACACTAGGCGTTATCGATTAGAAAATTGTGTTGACACAATCGACGTAACTCTGAGACCTTAAACGTATTACACACGCTACGGAAACGTATTAAGTCGCCAACAACAGCGGAGTTGATAAGTACAGTAGCCTGGCAAAGTAAGTACATCGTGTCCTCGTGAATCCTAATGACTCTGTGCCTGTGTATGTGAAAGACATAAACTTGACTTTCGGAAGTTTCCAGTTACTTATTGAAAGATTGAAGACGTGGAGAAAAAAATCATTCTCAATTTTTTTTTTCCAGCTGGAGTGTCATCTCCGTTTTTGTTTTGGCCTTCCGCCTTCGAGGCGCCTTCTTCAGCCAGTCGCTTCAACTACGTCTACACTACTTTTCCGTCTGTACCTATCACAACCTTTCCAAGGACGATGTCGAACTCGCTAGATGTACAAGATGTCCTGCATAAGTTAAATGCCCCCAGTGGTTTGCATTGTTTAGGCGAACCCGGCGACTGTCTGTCGCCATGTTAATTCTCGTGAGTTGCATGCACGTTCGTTAGGATAGGATCCTCCTTATTTTTAAGGAGCGAAATATCGCTGTATGCGCGTGGTTTAAGCTCGTAACCAAGCAATAACCTATAAAGCAATTCTCAGTGGATTGAAGTAAACCGTGGTGAACGTTTCGGCTGAAGGGCGGGGTCGTTCACAACGGGTCCGAATACAAGCGGCCGTCATTTGGCGATCCCGGAGAAAGGATCTGACTGTAGGGAAAGCGGTTGTCGGGGGACCTTCGATCTGCCAGGGAGTCAGTAAGCATGAACACTACAACCCATCGACGAATAGTTAAAAGTATAATCGGGGGAGATGTGCAGACAGGACTGTTCAAGTTTATGGAGAAGGTCTTCACAGGTTCCAATCAAAAGTCCTGCCCACTCGGCAGGTTTGGCTGGCTATATAAGCTATTACGCCTGTTAATCTGATTTTTTTTTTTAATAGACGGTTTTTGGCCAATCATTTGGCGTATTTTATTGTTTTGACAGCTCCTGCGGCAGACCTTATGCAGGTTATCTTTTCGGCACAGCGTCCGCTGGGCGCTGATGTTTGGGTAGCTAAACTATTGGATATCTGGTGCTTGGCTAGCGGAGAATTCACTGTTGGAAAGATCGAGACGTTCACTTTGGAAGGTAGCCTATATTAACATAAACAACTTCTAACAAGAATTGTTTAACAAGATCAACCTTAACAAGAAGTTAACCTTAACAAGATCAACTAGGGTTTCTGTAAATCCGTTTTTCTTCCCGAATCAGCAACTAGCAAACGGTACTTTCCTACAAGCTTTCTTTCCGAACGCTACTCAACATTTTAATTCTTCATGTTCCACTCCTTTCTTCCAAACATGCCTTGGACTTAGGTTTTTGGTACTTTCATAATATATTCTCGTAACAGACACTAAGCATTCTGATAAAACAAAAAATACTGCATTAACCGTCAATATTATTAAAAAAATTGTGCTCATTTAAATTGAAATTTTATTTTTAATTTTGTTCGTAGAACTCTCATTCTCAGTGCAGGTTTTCATTTTCTTTACGTATTTGTGGTTTGCAACAGACTATTCTGAGTCTGTTATTTACATTGGTTTTCTGTGTCACATATGTGTGTTATCTGAAAATTTTAAACATAATATACACCATTCTGTATACAATTTCACTACTATTATTTACTTTGAAAATCTGATACATGACCTAACTAACACAACTTGATACATTATTTGTCTATGTAACTTTATTAGTATGTAATTTCAATTTTATTATAATTACTTCTACATTTAATTAATTTTTTGATGTACAAAAATCAGTACTGATTTTAATTTATTTAATTAAGATTTTTTTGAAGAATAATTATTGTTTGAATTATAATTATCATTTAATATAAATTTACTAAGATTATTATTATCATACTGTCATAATACTGTCATATTTTCATGGAACTGTGTAAATCCGATATGGTGTAAAGTTCACTTCCCAAATGTAAATTGTTAATAACAATTCACAGTTTTAACCACCACCGATAACTACGTACTGAAGGTTTTATCAGCATTAGTATATATTGCAATGAAATAATTGCCGATAAAGTCATTTTAGAAATGACTAGACGCTGTCACACACTTTATGGCGTTATAGACATGTTCTAAATTGATTTTGTTCAAATTTTGTAAAGGAGCTGTAAGTTTTGAAATAAGAGATGGGTAATTATGTGCTATATGTTAAAAATACCATAAATTTATTCTCTGTCATGTCAAGTGCAAGTTTTGTGCGCGAGTGCGCGTGTTATTCGTATTTTCCTGAATAACTCATATAATAATTAACATATCGAAATGAAACTTGGACAGCGTATGCGTCATAAATAGCGCAACATTTTTCATATGTCATAAACTCAAAACATATAAGTTTACTATGTATTTTTTAACTAAATTCACTTTTCTATAGAAGCCTTACCTGCATAAAAGTCATGAAACTTTTAGATAAAACCTATACAAGATTTTGCAGACTCTTGCATAGTCTTACATGATTTCTTGCTATCAGGGTAGAAATCTATCACGTGTTCTAAATTTTAACCAATCAGGAGTTTCAATTTTCATTTGCGATGTGTGCTGGTAGAGGAAATTTCGTTTAGTTCTCGTCTACAACTCGTCCTAATAAGACGTACTCTTTGTACGAGTTCTTCGCGACAGTACACGTTTGCTATATGAGTGACAACCGTCCTAGATTTTAGCTACGATTTACCCGTAAGCTAAATCGAAGGGTTATTAGAACGTAGAACAAAGTATGTGAAGATCTAATAGTGCTAACTCGCGTGAGTCAAGATTTTCCGCTTAGGGTAGTTATATTCAATTCGGAATACACCTGTATGAACGCGTGGACACATTAAGACAGCCGGAATGTGTAAGCTAAATACACCGCATTTTAAATAATAACCACTAACCCACTTATCTAACCTGAGATTTGTAAACAAAAATAAAACCATATAGCAGAAAAACGGCGTGCGCGTGTGGATCGCGTGTGACTGTAGCAGCGAGACCAGAGGTCGACGTTAAAGCAGCGGCTTCCAACCGGACTCCCGGACTCCCGGACTCCCGGACTCCAAGAACGAATTCTTCAGTCAAGTAACATAGACGAATGTTCAAATAAACATTCATTTGAAATTAAAGACAATATATAATTAATTAATAATTTATGTAAAGAATTTACAAACAAGATTTAAATTTGTTTTAGATTAATAAATTCCTATCTCCAGATAAGAGACTCTGTTGTATATTATTATTTCTAATTCACATCTATGCATCCTTAATGTGTTTCGTTGCAATATATATAAAAATATTATCAGTCCAATGGCAATTTAGGGATGCGACGAGTGGAGACTGACCAGCAGAGACGAACAACCACTTTTAATGTATGACAATTTGGAAATAGATGAATTTGTGGGAAATTATTGAGGATCGTGAAGAATACTAATGAATTTTGAAGTACATCAAATAATATAGTAGGCCTACCGTTTGTGAAAAGTCGAGTATCACAGTTGATGGTTCTGACTAAGGAAGCATCAGTCTGACTGCAAATCAGTAGGAAGACAAAACAAAAGAAGATATGGTTGGACGACACCGACAGCAGGACATAACTAGAAAGGGAAAGCACAAATTAGCGGAGTATACTACGCGGAGTCTGCCAACGAACATTATGATTTTAGCCAGAAAATATACTACAATTTCTACCGTCATGAGCGATTTCCTTCTGTGGTATCAAATTATTTAACTAATCTATAATCTGTAAAAATTGTAGAATAAGTGAGACAAATAATAATTAATAAGCTTAAATTCCCTGAGCTACAGAACTCCCTCACTATTTCGAATGAAATACATGTAAGGTTATTATTAGATAAAATCAAAGTAATCAATTAGCTGTCAGTAATGTTCGTTAACAGACATTAACTCTTGGATTGCGGAGAGAAGAAGGATATGGAATGAACACATATCAAGAATGGACGACACAAGGCTAGTGAAAAATGCAAGAGATAGCCAACCAAATACGAAGAGGAGCAACGGTCGGCCAAGGAAGAGGTGGAGTGACAGCATGTAGGACCGTTGTTACAGAACAGAACAGAGTCCTAACCAGGAAGTTGAAGAAGAAAAAGAAGAAGTAATGTTCAATTTATGTATGATTTACAGCTTTAGCCTAGAAACGCCGCAAGGATATGATCACTACCACTACTTTTCTGTACCTTAAAATGTAAAAAAAGGTAAAATAAATACGAAAATTATTTTATTCTAATAAATAACAATTGTAAATCAGATAGTCATTATTATTTTTTATTATTGTAAATACGATAAAGACTAAACATTGCGAAAAGCCCAATGGTCCTTTTTAGTTAAATTTATAATCACGATACCCAAATGAGTAATAATTTAGTCATAACTTTTAAGTTTATGTATGTTTCCATAGATACCTCTAGGGTTTCTAACGATTTGCGCAAATATACATAAATGATAACTATGTAAAATATTTTGTAAACGTACCTGACAAATTTTTGAAGGCAGTCCAAAATTTACAAGAGGTGTTGACGGATATTAACTTTGTCAAATTATTAAATATACCGAGTTCGTATTTTGAGTAAAATTCCTCATAATTTGATGCCTACGCACTGGCGAAATTTACATTAATTTCACAAACATCAGGGATACAACATCAAATGCTCGAAATTAATGCTGACAGAAGAGCCAACCATAAGATGACACTAACACACATTTCACCTGCCATGCAATGTGGGGGTCATGCAGACAATAGATCATAATCCTAAACAACAGTTATACACAAACAAAATCATTGATGTAGGTAAAGCAGTCCAAGAGACACGTGGAAGTAACTGAGGCTCTACAGAGGACATGACAGTAACAAGCATACATCAGCATCAATAGCATCATCCTTTTACGTCCGCCTGTCCGTTCTATTGGATTTCTATCTCAGGTAAACAACTTTTCGCCTCTCTCCACAGTTACTGAAAACCGGCCGACACAGCGAGTTTGTACTTCCAGGGAGTGGAATTGAAGTTTATAAACAAAGAGAAGAAAAACTGCAGAACAGTAGAGAAAATGAAAACCACCAGTAGCAATAGTATAGAATTTAAGCAACATTCATCTTCAGCTTTGTTATTCCAGCCATCTTTTCTCCGGTTTTCGTAAAGATCTTGTCCCTAGCATCCATACGGTCGTGCTTTAACATTCTTTCTAAATATTCTTGCAATTTTCTCTGTACACTTTTCTTTTCTCATTCATGCTGTAGGCACCCAGTTTTCCCTTGTCAGCCTCGCCCACGTTTTAACTACTAGTAGACTTTATTTGTGATTTCTGTATTGTACTTTAGTGCTTTCTTGATGATGTCGTCCATATAGAAAGAGAGAAGCAGTCATAAATCCTGACATTTTCATTATCGTCTCCCTTCGCACTTTAATTCGAAGTGATCTGTTAACGTTTCCACAGGTCTCCTGAAATTTGTGAGCTTCTTACCGACATCACTGTTTTAATCATAGCTGATGTCACTCACAAGGTAAACGAAGTGCCTAATTACTCTTCGCTTCTGCCGTTTACGGCCATTTTCTGGTCCACGAAAAGCCATATAACTTTAGTTCGTGTTATTGAGATGTCCATATTACCCCAGTAACTAATGAATGAAAATCCTTCATTTCCAGAGTCTATGAGACCGTCACGCCTGTTGCTATAGTAAGGCCCTTACTAATTATAGAGGATCCATAAAACGTAAACCGAGCACATTTTATCACCTTATATGATAAGAAAATTGTTTATGTTAAGTGTACTAAGTGTTCAGGTGTTAACTAACGTTTCTGACTGCGTTTGTTTTACTATCTCTGGTGTCCGTATAACTTACCTCACGCTGAAGATGACAACAGCTCTGTACACCAATGAGTATTAAAACTACTGGAAGGTCGATCCGTCGTGAAGTTCATCGTTTACGATGCGAGACGTTTCGCCTTCAGCTGCGGAAGCCACCTTCAGTCGATGGTTTTCGCCTTGACTAGTCGACTCTTCCTTCGTCTTGACCAGAAGCCGAAGAGAGAGGTGCTAGGCAAGCCCGCGCTACTGAAAATGACTTTCACAATGAAGTCGAAACGTTTGGCATTTTTGAATGACGAACAACTCGAGGGCTGCTAATCCGGGAGTTTTAACGTCAAACGACTTCAGCAATGGTAATTTATATACTACCATTTTCTAAGCGTGAAAATGCTACAAAATTTCTGTAGTACGTAGATTTCATAAATTATTAAACGTTGTCAGAACCACAGTGAAATTTTGTAACTTTAAACGTCCCCTCGGAAATACTTCCCTGTAAATTTTGACTGATACACATCTGTGTCAGTCGGTAGTGCATCTGTTTTTCCTCCATTTTGGGTCGTTACGTTTTATATTAAAAACGTTTCCTCATATAAATACCGTTGCGTGTTTGACTGAGTACGCACCATTGTCAAGAAAACGTCGAATGTTGGTCATACTTTTTTACGATGCAAATACGAGTCGCTTGTATAAAGTAGTAGCGCCCTAGACGCAGTAAAGTCGGTCAGAAGGTCTTGTCCTTGCACCAAGCGTCTTGTTCAACCCGTTACTCGCTCACCGTTGTCAAAAGAATTGAATTATATATAAGTCAGACAATAAACAGGTAACCGGTTGAATAATTAACAGATCCTGCTCGCGAGCCGTATTCAGAGGCGAAAAGCTCCCCCTATTTGTACGGCGTTCATTAATTAAGCGTATAATTAATTACAGCCGTTTTGTATTCGAGGCACAAAAATATTGTTCTCCGATTGAGACACGGCTGCCACTTAACACTTTCGCCCGGCCAGTTCGTTCCTTGTTACTGTAATTATGACGTAGCGCTGTGTTATATAATTATTACCTATTCTACGCGAGCGACTGTGTGGGTGTGCGCGCCCGGTCAGAGTGCAAAGTGTAGATTTAATTAAAATTTTTTCCGAGTTTCGATCGTCCTTGTTACGCCTTTCACAAGCGTATGGAGAAATCGCGGACGCTTATGTGAAGGTATGCGCGTAAAATCGTGCGTCGGCAATTATCGGCGTTCTTTTTGAGAGGTGCGAGTTGTTCGGCTGCGTCACACGTGTGATTCTGTTGGCCGTGAACCAGTTCCCTTGGTTTTGTGTGTTTTACGGGGTTTGAACTGCCTGTTTAGTGGTAAATAAACATAGGCTATGCGGGTGACGAACGAACGGTTTAACGAGCTTCTATCGGATATCACGATACATTTTAAAATATATATTTATGTTAGCGTTTCGCCACAATTTATGTTCCCTTGAGGACATAATAACATAAGGGCGACACAAACGAATAATTACAAAATGTATCATGTGTGTTCTTATGTATTAGTGTGTATAAATTATATAATTCACGAGCGTGAACGTAATCATATCATACCATATAAAATCCTTAAATTAGAAGGGACCATCGGTAATGTTTATTGATTTAGTCCAAATTTCTGGATGCGGTGTTTGGGTCAGCAGCAAGGCTGCACTAGAATTTTCTACTCCATTGACGAGCAACGTCTTCGGAATTTTTCATATAAAGCAACGGGTCACGCTACCGGAGGTATAGAGAGTTAAACAGTACAAACAGTAACTTACTATAAAGTGATAACCATAATTTGTATTTTGTTCCCCATATCAACTAGCTAATATATCTGAGGAGGCTGCAATGGACTGGTCATGTCGTAGGAGGAGGAGGAATATATCAGCGTGTACAGGACTAATAGCGAGAAGCAAATCACCTCCGAACAACATCTAGTGTACATGTCTTTCGCTCAACACGAAAAGAACTTACAACATTTGTGTTTGAATATCAGGCTGTGCTGGAGTCATGGAATCCAGTCAAGGCCCACGACTCGGTTTGCTTGCCCACCCCTATCGTTGGGGTCAATAATTCAGCGGTATCACCTGGCATTCCTGACAAAAGTACACTTACACTACACACAACTCCCACTTCACTATGCATCTTACCGCCGCACGTGGTTACTAGATGGATGGTTTCTCTCTCACAGTGGTGGAACGTAAGTTGTACGACGACTAAGGGCTGCAACAGTCCACAGACCCCCCCCCCCCGCACAGACGTGATACTCAAATCGGTACGGTATAGTCGGTACAGTTACTCGGTAAGATTATCGCTGTTTACCGAGAGGACTGCCCACATTAGCGAGATACTCGGTACATTAGGTAAGTCAGAAACACAGCTGGCCTTGACTCGTACGTGCTGCACAGGGTACTGTATGCCGTCCCAACCGAATCATGTATAGGCTCGGTTGCCAGGTCCTCCGAAATTTCGGAAGATCTTAATATTTTTAATATTCCAGAAAATTCGAAATTTGGTGTGAATCTTCCGAATTTTTTCTACGTTACTTACGACATTTTCCTATGTCACATTTCTAGAATCTTGTTTTGCGTATGACATAAACTCTAATGTTTCTTTGCAACAATGATTATCACTGCTTTCAGTAAAAGTTTATAGTTTCTTCCTCCTGTAACAAACAATTAGGACCAACCACACACACAATTTTGCAATTATCAGTTACTTTATTTTGCTGTCAAACCTGATGTGTCACATTTATGTTTACTCCATTCATCTTCCAGTAGTGAGAGGGTATTTTTTCCTATAAACAGTACGAAAACTAGTACTAAGAAATCGGTTGAGCACCCAAACGATCTCTGGACTTCTGAATTCCAAAAGAAATACAGAATCTACATCCTGCTACGATTTCAGAGTTTGAGCGGAGTTTATAATGAACAACAGTTGAACAAAAGTTGTTTGATGAACAACAGTATCTTACATTACTGGCGGGGAAGAAGAAGAAGAAGAAGAAGAAGAAGAAGAAGAAGAAGAAGAAGAAGATGAAGAAGAAGAAGAAGAAGAAGAAGAAGAAGAAGAAGAAAGACTTAGAATATAAGATAACGTTGGTGAAAGAAAATTCTTTTTCCTATATTAATTATACTGTATATTAACTTACTTATTTAAGCTTATTACAGTTTTTTTTGTGATTTATCAAAACAACTTCCGAAATTTTCAGTAATCTTCTAAAACTATTACGTCCAATATTCCAAAAAATTTTTTAGACCTGACAACACTGAATACACTGAATGTCTTCTTAAGTGTAATGAATCAATATGAGCCAAATGGAACTTATAGTAGACTTTGTAAAATCTTTATTTACTTAAAAGTATGTATTAAATTGTAAAAATTTGCATTCTATCGAAAAGAAAAAAACACAAAATTAGTTCAAGCTAAGTACTTACGTGGGTTCATTTCCTTTTTCAACAAGAGTGACTGACAAAAGTAGAACGAGTCCAAGACGACTCCATGTAGACCGAAATACCGAAGGGATATAACGAGTAAAAAATATCGGTGGCCTTCATTTACCACAATGTAATAAGATATCGTCCCGACTTGTGTATTGCCTCTATGTGGGGAAGCTTTAATGCTCTAGCGGAGAAGAAGATACTAGTCTTCATATGATGGGTGTAATTTTAATATTGCAGTCAGTCAGATATTTCCTCTTTTTAAATTGTCATTTGTTCAAGTTATGTCCTTCGAATTTGTGGTCTGTACTTGTAACTTGAAGAAAAACATTGGCACGAACAATTTTATCACCAGATAATGATCCGAACCTAACTTAAACAGAGCCCTAATTGTTGTTTTATTTCAGTAAATCAGAATATAATTATAGTGACATGTTCCTAACTACAAATGCGGAAAATTTACAAGTGAAACAAAACACACCTGAAAAGAAAAAACCGACGCGAACACTGGCACTATTTCTCTCTTACCTACATTTCTGTGTAATCGAGAAGTTGTCAGCTGTAATACTCTTCTGACGTTGTCTGTAGGGTTAAGTGTTTCTCAACCCCTTTCAGCCGAGACTTCTCTGTTGAATTCGGGTAAAACCTCTCAGCCCTATCACCTACACGACAACGTTTGCAAACCCGACACACACACACACACACACACACACACGGCAGAATACAAATAACACTTACTAAAGTCTTGCACGGCACGGTTGTTTATAATGATCTGAATAAAATTAAAATCCAGATAACACAATATTTCGCAGCATATTCAACAATTTTTTACAGTATTTTTGCTTGTTAATTGCAGGTGTCAGAACTTTATTACAACGGTTAACAAATTACCCGTGACGAGAAACAAATTATACTTAACAGGTTATAAATTTTATACACGTTATAAAATATGACTTTTGTAACACATCCTATTATCGTTAAAAGGACTGGATCGCGTGATAATTATCCTTTTTTACTGATCTAGTACCTTATAGCAGATTTGTCTGCAGTGTGATCGTATAAGATTTACACTGTCCGTTACTCAGCACTTGCGATAGACACGAATTTTGAAACGTCAATCCACTACAAGAAGTATGCATTAAATGACATACTCCATGGCTCTTACGATATAAGCACGGCTGTTATGACAGATGTTACACCACGTGAAAACGTTGTCAATGCAACAAACTGGAACAGTGAACAGTCAAAAACTGAAAGAATCCAACGCAGAGATTCCAACGATATCATAATCTTTCCATTCTCGTAAGAGTATGTGAGTGACTTGGTACAACGAACTGAGGATATCAGAATTAATATAACGCTGCCGGTATTTACTGTAAGTGGTGTCACTGGTCAAGATTAATTATGATAAAATCCCGGAGATGGCCATAAATTCCCCACCGGGTGGCCCCTATTCCCATAACAAAGAGGACAACTCTGATTTTTTACTTCCGAGAAGATGTTCTCATTTTATAAACCCAAAATAATGTTAAGTGAAGGTGTATCAAGCTTTGTTGTAGCGACCAAGTAGTTTGATAATGGTGGTTTTAATGGATGGAAAATAATTCTTCGCAGAACAATGCACAGTGTAACAGGGTTCGTCGTGTTTCAGAATGTAAGTGTACCTACAGTATGTCAGTGTTTGACAATTAATCTAATTTTTCTATTAATGTTTATAATTCTTTTATCTTTGATATAGTTATTTTTGTGTTCACAGTGGGCCGAAGTACGAACTGTTTGTGTGTGGGCGCATGAAGGTTTATACTTGCTTCGGACAGAATTAGACGGTCGATACAGGGGCGTACGCTTACGTCTTTAAGTGGAGTAGACAAACATTGCGGCCAACGTCAGTCTGTGCACGTTGCTGCCAGCACTTCCTCCACAGGCTCCGTGTCTTGATGACGTGATGCTCCTGTGATAACAAAAATGTGTATTACTCCGCCCTGTAGCATAGCATGGTTCCCGTCAAACATTTCCGGAATGTTATGCATTAGTATCATTGACAACGCAAACATTTCAATATTCGACTGCATACTGTACTCCAACATAAGAAAGAACTACTACCATCGATGCTCGCTATATGCTCCGCAAGTTTGCTTTACGTGTAAAGAGTGATAGTTATTCATAGCAAAATGCAGTAAATCATTTTGTTACGATGATAAACGACTAATCATAGCGTAGTGCGGTTTAATAGAATAAGACAGCAGAATAATCACAAATGTCGTTTAACATTTTGAATAAAAACCGTACTTAATTTCTTTATAACGCCATTGCGGAAATGCAGTACCAGGTTGACTGACTTCAGTACGACTAGCATTGTTAGGGTCACGTAGGTGACTGACCAATATTTGCGCAGAAGATCCAAAAGTCTTAACGCTGCCTGAACTTCGAATGGGATCTCTATCTTTAAATCGAATGAGATATCTTTAAATGTTATGAACAGCAAACAACAACCAGCGAATTATGAGCAAGCAGAAGACAAACTAACAAATGGAGAAACTGACAAAAGACGTAAAATAGAAAAGTTCAAATAGGTTTACAGAATCCGTAATTGAACGAACAGGGAAATTGAAAACGTAGCCTACATTGTGGTACAAACGTACAGGTTTTGTTACAGACAAAATACATTTTTATATTTTTACGAAAATACAGGTTTGATTAAAAGTAGAAACTCAAATTCATAACTTGAGACTCGGAGTTTCCCTACCTTATCAGTCGTTTCGTCTTGGTAGACGCCTTTATAACTACAATTGACCAAACTAAATGAAAATAAGACAGATCTAATAACATAGAGAGAATAATACATATAGAGAAATATAGCGAACAAGGCATAAAAAAAATATCATGGCTTTGTGGGGAAAGTTCCCAGTCACATAAAAAACTGATCTTAAGTGAACAGTTTTTGTAACAAGTCTTTGAATTTAATTATCGAGGTTGCGTTATCAGTAATGGGAACAAGATGTAACTATGAAATTATCAAAGTTTCAGATGATGTGTGGCATACAACACTAAAGAATAAAACAAGGATTAAATTTTACAAAGCAATGGCAATGTCAGTGTATAGGCTATGATGCGATTCTTGGAAGCCTACAAGAAAGATTATAAACCAAATTCAAAGTTCAGATATAAGTTTTCTAAGATGAAGAAAGGGTTGTACAAGGCGAGATCGTTTTCGTAATGAGAGCATTACGAATGAACTGCAGGTATCGTTTATTGTCCATAAACCATACAATTCAGAAATATCGCCTGCCTGGATTAATCGCAACATCTGGACAGAATGGAGGATAAACGGTTGCACAAAGTGGCATTCAGGTGTAGGAAGAAAAGGAAGAAGAAGAAGAAGAAGAAGAAGAAGAAGAAGAAGAAGAAGAAGAAGATCTTGTCAGTGTTGAATTATCAATATTTCAAGTGTTTCAGTTATTAATGCTGCGCCAGTTTTTCTCGATGAATGCTTTTCTTGTTTCGTCTTCTGGTCTGATAAGGGAGCACGTCCTCCTACATACAAAACAATCTAGGTATCTGAAAAAATTCAACTCAGAACGCAGGTGACTAAATCAAAATGAATTAAGTATTCATAATGGTCCTCCATCTTTGATTAAAACATTGAAAATGTTTATAAGGACGTGTCGCACATTTGCAGCCGATCGCTGGTGCGTGATCGACAATGGAAATCTTGTCAATAACGTAGTACACATATAAAACTTCGCTTATGAATGCGACTACATTTAACTTATAATCTGTACATTTGTAAATGAAGAATTAATTCATTGATTGGTGAATGAAGAATGAATTCATTGATTGGTGAACGAAGAATGAATTCATTGATTGGTGAATGAAGAATGAATTCATTGATTGGTGAATGAACATAAATATATATATTTTTTAGATTTATTGAAGCATTTTCAATGCCCTTCTCTTTGCATTGCATTTGTGCAATGCCTGTAAATTTTTTAAATTATAATTTTTTAAGTTAGGCACTAGAACATTTACAAGAGGCATAACAAGATAATCTTATAAGATATTATTGTTTTCTTTTTTAAATGTATTCCTTTCCAACGCAAATACTTTCAACAACATAAACCTACATCTTTAGATTAGTACTAAAAAAAAAATCCATGATTTTTAATTATTCCAACTCGTTCTGCACACATGAAGCTAGAGGATTGGTGAACATTTCTCGACCTCAAATAGGGCTGCCATTAAAAAAACTGAATTGTTGGACAATCACGTTCAGAAACTAGGTCTCCGGACATAACTAAAACAACAACAAAAATTTGATATCTTGATATGTTGCTGTAAAAACAAAAATTATTTTCTAAGTGATTTTTTAGTTTGTAAAACTTTTAAGCTTTTTTTAATTAAAAAATTTACTTAACACTTATTACCAATGAAAAATATGTACACATAAAACACACTACTGTTATTTGTTGTAAAATGGTGTCAATGGACAAGATTATTTATGATAAAATCCTGGACATGGGCAGAAATTCTCCCACTCCAGGATGTCTCCTCTCCAATGGAAATGAGGACGTGCCCAGGAAAACCCGTATTTTTTACTTGTCGAGGACGAGTTCTCATTTTATGAATCCAAAGTTATAATAATTTGTGAAGCCAAGTGGCGAAGAATGAAAAATGTGTTAATTGAAGTTATTGTTACTGGGTATTCAAAGTTTCGAACCAGTATTTAAAAATCTAATGAAATAAAATAATGAAGTCATTAAATTTATGATATCGACTTTGCGTGAATTGTGCTTATTGACTATAAAGTGGACATTCCGATGGAGAATGTTCTGTGATTTCTGAAGGTGTGTGAAGATTCTGTGGAGTTTCGCAACATAAAAATAGTCCGCTCAGTAACGAATTTCAGTAAGGAGCGGCTGACTAAGTGGCTCGAACGTTTTATAAATGTGGTGGGAGTAAAAGCAAGTGTAAGAATCTCCGTCAATCACGTTACAGAAATTCGTTCACGTTACCATAGTAACGGCCTGTAAAGGTACCGTGTTGCCACGTTCTTATCCAGGTAAACACATGGTCAGGTTTGCACCGTGCAGATATATTTACATAATAGTCCATACACATTAATACTCGGTATATGTGTAATCCTATAAATTATTTCCTGTACGGAGGTACAATGAAAATAAATTTTGTAGAAACACCAACACAAAGTTTTTAAATTGTACATAGGCAATGGCCGAATATCAAGAAATCCTCATCACTAAAAGTTATCAAAAATGCATTTTTATCCAACTACTTCTGGGTCACTCTGTAGTCGAGTTTTGTATTTTGAATTTTATTTCATCTTGTTAATACAGATTTGCGGTTGCCAGCTTTATCACTGTCTACTATATGAGTCCAGTTGTTTTTCCTTATTATTATTTCAATGTTTCCAACTTTGAAAATTTTCTTAATATTATTATTTACTTTATTTTCCCAACATATTCTATAAATTTCTTTTCAGTATGAAGGCCCAAAAGCGGTGTACGTCTTAAGTTAACAATGTTTAGTTTTCTGATACAATGAGTTCCGCAGTGCAAAGCGACTGCATAAAGTTTGTGTAGTTTCCATACTTACGACACTCAAAGGAAAGCGCTTCTTTTCCTGGAAGCAGTTATTCGTGTGCTGAAGCACTATCTGCGTTCTCTTCTCGTCAGCAGGTATTCAAATTTTCAAATGAAAGTTGGATTTCTACCTTACACAGATTTTTCAATAATCCTTTTACACTATTTTGTGTAGTTTCAAGCCAAATTATTAGATCACTACCAGAAAAAATTTAAAAAATACAAAATCTTTGGCGTTTTAATTAAATAATACACAACAAAATATAAGAATTGGTAAAAGTATTTGTACATACATGTACTTTTACAACACCTTCGACTCTCCTGGGCACATTTTTAATCGAGTTTACAGCCTTTACATTCAAACAATCATTATGATGTTAATGTCAAATTGTTCAGGCACTAAGTTATGTCTCAATAGTGATGTTTTAATATTAATAATTTTTTGTATTAAAAGCGCACATTTATTCTCAATTGAGGACAGATCCAATGAATTTCCTGGCTAGTTAAGAGCGGTTGTTTCCCTTTTTCTGCAAAAATGGTTTTACACATTTTGCGGTGGGTTTGGAAATTAAAATCCTTCATAAACACTTTATATTCATTGTTGGGAAGCTACTTGTACACTTAAGGACCAAGTCTTGTTAAAGAACACAGAATCATCACTAAAGCACACATGTAACAGTTTATTGAATGTTTTGTAATCAATGACTAATCCCTCACTGTCACTGTGTAGACCTTATCCTAATTTTTAAAAGTGAACATCCTATACCTCCTAGTCTAAAGAATCTTTTCAGTTTTGATAATTGTAGTCAGCTTGGCTTTTTTCTACGGGACATCTGATTTGGATCAGATTTGAGCAGACCGTTCTTTCAGATAGTGGTAGGCCAGCATTATTTCCTTTTCTTCTATATTCACATTAAGAATTTAATTAAGAATTCACATTAACAATTTAATGGCAGCCCTATAGGTCCACATTTTTTTTTTAATTTTAATTTTTCATTGCACTGCCCTGACGTCACATCTGATGTGTCACTCAATGCCTTCCGTAAGTGTTCACCCGCAGAAACGTGGACGAAAGGCACGACTGCTATAACGTGTCGGCCCTAGCGAAGGGCTGCCATGTTAAGGGTGATGGCACCCACAAGGAAACATTGCACACCTCACAGTTTCCCTTGCCTGGCCGTTAGTGCAATAGGGCGGTTGGAGCAGGTGGAGTATCTGTGGATTCTTTATTTTCGTGTACCGCGTGATCCCACGTCTGAGATGCGATTCTATGGCTGCCTTTAGGGTTCACTCGCACTAGTTTAGAACCGTACCGACGTGGGCAATATGTGCTCCCGCCATAAGGCATCCGGATCCGGTTGCTGCTACCCGAGGGTGACAGCTACCGCAAGGAGGCTTACACATCTCGCAGAACACCGAGCCCGGGAGACAACGCAACTGAGGCTGCTACAGGAGGTTCTGTTCCTGATATTCTGTTACGCATCTTGACATTCTGCTATCGAGCTTCACATATCTCGATTGGTAGCCAAGCATCATAGTCGCCGAACAATCAAGCACCTTAACGATGTTAATTAAAATCATAAGAATAATTTTAAGAATATTATTTCTAATAATAGGACGTTCTTTTTGTATAATGTACGAAAAGCAGGATAGAATGGTGTACAGTTGTAGACTATGGCGGGGTAGACTATGCAAATTAAAGCCATACGTAAAGCATATGGCTTCTGGAGGAGCCATATGTTATCATTCGAGATATTATCCTAAGTACCGATTTCCACGGGCTGAATCTACCTTGTGACTGAAAAACCCCTGCCGCGAAAGGAAACGAAATCTTATTCCATCCTAAAAGTAGAATGGAATATTTTGTTTTAGAAATCCTTGTTGAGTTTCATGTTGACCACTTTTAGCAAGAACAGTGTGCTGTTGGACGGTAACATTTAACGTGTCGGGAAGTAGTTCAGTATACATAAAAGCCTTTGATATACCAGTCTTGAAACGCTATAAGTACTTAAGTCCTGTGGCTTATACACCAAGCGGCCACTAAAACTAATTTATGTCCGGACTTATGAAGACCTCGATTCATCTCTAAGAAGCTTTAACGTTGTACGTAAAAGAGGTTATAATACTTTAAGACGTGCTGACCAGCACACCTTCATACAAAACCCCATCCTATTAATTATGTGTCATAAGTCGTTTACCTCAAGTGTATCCGGAATCACACAGATACGCACATTAATGCGCGCGCATGTGTGTGTGAGTTGACTTTTTTATATTATTTACGCCAGCATTTTATTGATAACGGAGGATATAGTAATAATCGCTGAAGGCGAAGAACTGGTACAGTCACTAACGTAAGTTGTCGTAAAAGCTGACGAAGATATTGTGTCAGTCAACTTCCTTATGGACAAAGTAAACATCCGAAAGTGAATAAACCATTCGAGTTTAGTTCTGTTGGATGTATACAACCTCCAATAGTTTTTTAATTTTTATTTATTGGATATTTACTACTTGGTAGCATGAAACAATAAGTAAATCTGATAAGTACAATACAGTACAATATGAAGAGAGTATCCAAAACGGCACTCCCTTAGTTAGTAATACGAGGGATGTCCAGAAAGTAAGTTCCGATAGGTTATTAACAGAAACAAAAAATTTATTTATAAAACATTTTTATTGCCATTTGAAGTACACACCTTAAACTACTTTTCTTCATAGTTCTCGACATTGTTTAAGCACTTTTCATAGTGGGGTGCCAGGAGTTATATATTTCTGCAACAGAAATTTCCAGCCTGCCATTTGAACCACGTATTAACAGCTTGTTTGATATCGTCGTCGTTATGGAACAGGTGTCCTCCAAGGAAGGAGCTCAGGGACTTCAGAAGGTTATATTCGTTTGGTGCGAGGTCTGGGTTGTACGGCGAATGATCAAATTGTTCCCATCCGAAGGATGGTAGAAGACGTTGCATTGAAGTGGCCGTCTGTGGGGGTCATTGTAATGAATCAACACAATGCCCCTCGTAAACATCCTACATCGCTTATTCTGGATCGCAATTTCGTAAGCGTTTTGCAATAGATATCCGAGTTGACTGCGGAGCATTGATGTAAGAAGTCCGCAAGCTAAACCCCCTTTCTGTCCCAAAACACTGTGCACACGATCTTCAGAGAGGAAAACATTGACTTGAATTTTTACTTTGCTGGCGATGAAGTGTGCATCCGCGCCATGGATTGTTGTTTTGATTCAAAAGTACGTGTCTTAGCTATGTCTCGTCCGCACTGCTGTCTGCATTGTGTCGAAAACACGAATGCACTGTCCATTGTCCAACCGTTTCATTTTCTGTTGCTCCATAAGCACTTTTGGAACCCAGGGTCCACACAGTTCCAAGTTCATTAGTTTTTCAGATACAATTTCATGTAGAATGAACGTTAAATTTCTGGGAAATAGAGGGGAGAGTGGTGCAACAGTGAATTGTCAATTCTTTGTAATCTTCCGTTAACGACCAGCATCAAGTCGTCATTCACTAAAGATGGTCGCCCGCTCCGTTCATCATCGTGAACATTTACTGTCCTTCATTAGACGATTCCTTCATACACTGAATCACTCTGCATCTTCTCCATAAACACGCGAATTTAAGGGTGAATTTCAGTAGGTTTAATGTCTCTCACATTCAAGAAACGAATCACACAACTGCTTTCACACGCGGCCGGGGTCTCGATTTGCTTCGGCATTATAAAAATGTCCAACAAAGTTTACTGAGTGCACAGTTGTTTACAAATGTCGATGTTTCCTTGCCAACGAATCAACGAACTCGCCGCGCATGTGCAACAGCGTGACGAATCAATATCACGGCAATACTTATAAACGGAACTTATCTTCTGGATATGCCTCGTAGAATGGTGTTGGGAACAAAATTCTGGCCACTGCTTCTTCAATCTTTTTGGTGTTTCGGGTAGAACGTGTTGGTGTAAACGGACCTTGCCAAAGTAGCTGCACGATATTCTTTTGATTTCCTCATCAACAATGGGATTTGCGTATATATCATGCATGGTCTCTATAATAACACGTACGGACCTAAGCAGGTAGTAATAAGCGATTCAGATTTTTACGAAGAAGTGAAAGAATTCTTGGAGCTACATGGACAACCAACCTAGTATAAAGAAGACTAAATAGAGGAGAAAACTTAATTAACTTAATTATGAAACATAGAAAGAAATGTTACTTTAGGATATTAATGCGGCGCATGAAATCTTGATGTGTGCTAGAAGATAAGACTGATCGACGAACAGGCAAATAGACAGAAAATTCATGCACGTGGAACACCAAGAAACGAGTCAACATGGGGATTGTGTATGTCGACTATGACACAACAGACAGCAGTTTGCCATAGTAGTAGCAAACATGAGCTTCACAGATCAAGAAAGGAACCTCTACGTCGGTGGTTTCCAATCTTAAGGTGACCGGGGACCACTAAGTAGACAAAGTACGGACCTCCCCCCAAAGTCATTGAGGAAAATTACATTTTACTTTGTGAACGTATTTAGTGACTAATTCTAACTAATTTAACTTAATTCTATCTAATTTAAGTAATTGGTTTTAATAAACAATAATTACTTTTGAAGTAAATTAATCAAGTCGTTTTACTTGAGATTAATCGATGTGATTTTTGTTTCATCATCTCTGAAGTTTTTCTGACACTGGTGCTCATAGAGAGCAGTATATCGTTGCTTGCGCACTTTGCTTATTTTTTATCCGTTTGACGCATTCACTCTCAAAACGCACAATTTGTTTACCTTGTCCTTAACTTAAACTAGACGAATATTTTTTTATAGTTATATGTTAGGAGTTTTATAGTTCTGATTTGGCAGTTACTTCTTTTCCTAGTGAACCGTAGCCACTCCACGTAGATATTTTGGGCTTCTTGCAGATCAAGAGTTGAGATCCGCTTCCCTACTTTCAAACCGTATTTAAAAATCTTCAGTATTTATTCTTGTCTTAAGATTTGTCATGATTTATCAACCCTTTCAGCTCTGCGAAGGGTTATTATTTTAATTAATTAAATTGTGAATGTGTGTTTACGTATTAGCGTGTCCGCGAGCATACAATCCAAAATTACTGATTTCACAAGGTTATGTTTGTAATGTTTACTTACTAATAATAAACATACAATAAAATAATACGTAATGTGGGATCAGTGATGTAACCACAACTAGTCAGTGAAGAAAAAGGGAAGAGCAAGGTAATTCACCTAGTCTCTTTTCTATTAAAACACTATGAACAAAATAATAATAGGAAGTTATCAATGTATATATGAGAGTGATCATAACTTCAAAATTACATGCTATGTAGATTACAGTTTTTATACTGGTGAAGAGGACAATCTGCAAAACGTTCTGTGTAAATTTAAAAATGAATAGAAACAGTATTATGTACTGATCTCTGTAGCCACAACTATTGCTGCAACTTCAGAGAGATGGAAATTAGTAGCTTTGGAGTAGTTAATGGAAATCATATTGTTACGACATTTCAGAACAGTCTACGTATTTATGGAACGTTCCAGAGAGATCCAGAATGTAATGCGGTGGCGTGCGTGCTTATTGACGCATTCGCGGGATTTTTATGGAGGCCGCCAGCCGCGCGGACTGTGTCAAGGCCGCAAGTAATTACGTCGTACACTGGCGCTAAGACGCAATTAGGAACGTTCTGGTCTGTGAGCGGAGGTATAAATACATGGCGGTAGCGGCCTTAGTTTTCAATATAGTGGCGATATATTTACAGTGCGGTTCGAGTTATTATCGGGCGATATTACTGTGAGCGTTCAAGTGGTTATTAGTCAAGTGTTGTGTTTTATAATCGGACAGTATATTGTAATACAATTGTGATTTAATTTTAGTTGACATTTATTTGCGTGTGAACAATTTTTATTTGATTTGTTATAAGCGACTGTGTTGTTAATTACGAACTGTTTAACTGTGAAAATTAAAGCTGGTGATTAGTGACTCAATTGGTGTCTTGTATTTTGTTTCCACTGTACCTACGACGATCAAGTAGACCGTCGTAACAATATCAAGAAGCAATGATAACGGGGTACGGTTGATTAGGAAAAGAATAACTGCCAATCGGAAAAGTAGGATGTCAAACGAGATATCAGGTTGGAGAAAAGATGTTACTTGCAATAATACAAAAAAACAGGTTTAAGGTTACAAAAAACATATATGTAGAGAGAGAGGTAGAATGAGACCTATATTGACGTACCAAGGCATAAGCAAGATCAGATACTGCAACAACTAGAAGACAAATACAAATCGGTGAAATTACGGCATAAAAGAGTATAGTAGACATTTAATGAACGTACTTGAGACGGAATATGAACTTGAACATTCGTGACACCTGCGAAATAACAGAAATGCTGACTGGATAAAAGAAAGGAACGGGCCTGAGACGACCACGTTGATAAGGCAAAAGGGGACTGACAATTTTGTTAGAAATGGCACAATATCCTCAAATGCAAAAGAAGAATTGAACAATCAAGAAAAAATGGAGTAACTGCATAGAATAGTGGAGCTCGTTATGAATGAGAGTATCTCCTAAATCAACAGAAGAACGAAAATATGACTATCTTATAATTTTAATACTGTAACGGAAAAAACACACATTTAAAACGCGAAGAGTAAAGTTAATGTATACAAACAATTATTTTGTATAGATCGGGCTTTAATGCCGACAAGAAATAGTTGATAATATTTGATATTGTTACGACGGAACGCTCTCTAACAGTCGAGAGTGCCGTTCTACACGTTTCTCGGCTAGCCGAGAAGGGCGTGTTGGCCAAGGCCGCACAGTAAAGTACCCTCTGGGCACTTCGAGAGCACTTTTTGTTAACTACGCAAATTATGGAACATTATTCTGGAACATCTGCAGGCTATATATAGCAACAGCGGGTGCGTTAGTTACGTTGGGCGGTTTATTCAGTGCGACTCAAGTGGTTGCTGTGGAAAGTGATTATTGTGTTATAATTAGTTGCGGATCTCTTTATAGTTTGAAAATATTATTGCGTGTGGACAAATTGAACTTAAAATATTATATGAGAGTATCTTGTTGATTTCAAATTGTTATTTGTGACTCATTAAAGCTCAGTCAAGAAGGAAATGGAGGTTATCAGTGACTTCACTGGTGTCTGTATTTTGTTTCCACTGTACTATAGAGCGATCCGTGATACCGTCGTAACAATATGAATGAATACTCTACGACAGCTTATGCTTAACCACGGCAGGATAAAGTAAGAGCCCAGGAGAGTAGAGGAGTTGCTAAATGACATACATTATAATATTTATAAAATTAAGATGAAAATATTGCATAATTAATATATTAATAAGTAAGCAATTAAACAAATCATACCCTTGTAAGCTTTTTCCACTGAGAATTGTACGAGTTTACATCTTGTGAATATAACATAGCTGTTCCTAGTGATCTTCGGCTACTACATGCCTAATTTATGGACTCACTGTTGCTGACACAATAAGGAACAGACAGGTGCTCCGATAAAAGAAGCAAGGGTAAGACATTTATTACACTTTGATTTAGCCACACAGATATTTAATACGCGTTTTAATAAACTGTGAATTACAAAATGCACATCGAAAGTAAATACCGATAATGTTTTCGGTAAGTGAAAGCATGCTGTAGAATATAGACATAAACATATGAAAAAAGACATCAAAGAATAATTAAATAGGCCTATAAGGCGTCGTGTATATTAAGTAAGATTTTTACTTACTTTGACGGTCTACACTCAAATACTCTTGTTCTGAAGGGGGCAACAGTCACGTGGTATATATCGAAGCATTTTTTTTCTAATTAGAAGAATAGCGGAATAGCACAAAGCGAATGGATTTTTAACAAAATATAACTCAATCGGATAGCGCAGAAGTCAGCACACTTGCTTCCAAAAAAGATAATCGTGAGTTCGTTTCGTGTGGATGGATTTTTAAGACATTCAGCCGGCCTTTCGACTCGATTGGCTGAGCGTGGTCAGGATGTAAGCTTAAAAGAGGTAACTTTATTTTAACAAACATTGAAGAATGGAAAGATAAAACGAGGAATGGAAATACAGTTGGTTTGTTACAGAATGACTGGATACGAGAATCGGTTGACTGACGTCTGGCCTTACAGCCACTGACTAATGTACGTTAATGTTGCTGTTTGTCTACTTACTTCATGGTTCAGTTCCCGCGTGCTGATCGAAACCGGTCGTACGGCGTGCACAGCAGACTTTTTACTACAACACTGCCGATAACTAACTGTTGCTCATATGTCGCACGTGCACACGTGTACGAGTCTGTTTCTTTATGTTGTACTGGGAACTAGATCCACAGACAGAGGGAGAGGGAGAGGGGATGTTGTTTACATAATGATGGCTGAATATTTTCAGATCATCGTTTCTTTGTTCTGCACCGCTATTACTAATATATACTGAGCGTGACATTGTGTTCTACTCGAAAAAGATCACGAAGAATCACAACGTGATCATCCCTGTTGAAGAAACAAAAGTAAATAGCCTTTCAGGTTACAAGTTTCCAGATCATTCGTACATCAAAATAAAGGATAACGAGAATGTAGTCATCATGTAAAGTGGTCAAATAAATGTAAAGTTACAAAGCAAAACAGTGAAGTGAAAACCTAAAAGAAAATAACACAATGAGTGGAGGGGATAGTGGAGATCTACAACATTAAGGAGAGAAAAGGTAGTGCTGAACAGGAGACCTGTCTAATTCATGTTATAGAGACGGGGGAGAAGGAGTGAAAGGAAGAGAGGCAAGAATAAACAAAAGAAGAAGAAATAGAAGAGGAGAAGAAGAAAAAGAAAAAAGAAGGAGAAGAAGAAGAAGAAGAAGAAGAAGAAGAAGAAGAAGAAGAAGAAGAACAGCAACAACAACAAGATAAATTCAACCTACGTATGTAAAAATAAAGCAAGAAAAATAATTCATGTATGGGAAGTAAGATACAGTAGAGTTAACACATATTGAGGGAAGAATACAAATACGTACAAATAACAAATGAATACGTAAAGGGGAAAAATGATGTATTTTTGGCCTGTTATAAAATCGATGATTTTACATAAAATCGGCAGTTTTATGCATGAAATATCTTAAACACGCGATGGTAACAAGAAAATTTGTGGTATGGAAGTTGGTAACGTTTTGGAAGTTGGTAGGCCTTAGACGTACTGGCGCAATTGGGAAACGAGAACAGCTGTTACCACTAAATACTGCCAACTGATGTAACCATATTGATGGTATTGTTGTACAGACGAGATCACCAATGATGATTATGAGTTGGATGACTGTCTTGAGTTTACCATATATTATGGTAATGTTAAAAAGTTCGTTGTAAAGAGTCGCTAACGCGGACCATCGAAAGCTACTGGTTTGAGAAAACAGAAACGGCCGCCCTTTCTTGAGTTTAAAACGTCCCATTAATTGGTTCTGTTAACACAGACATTAACCATGGGCATTTAAAAGAAGAAGACATGTCTACACTTGAGGCGTTCAAATCATGGCAATATAGAAAAAACGGGTAGACAGAGTAACAGACGATAGACTATTAAAAATATATCGTAATACTGCTTACTAGCACGAAAAAATGTAGATAGAACTCTTAGAGCACTCAATAAAGCATTATCTCGTATAAACGACTTAATCCAGACATTCGTGGAAGGACAGATTGATGAACAAAGAGGATACGTAATGAAAAAAGTCAACAGGAACATTAAGGAAGGGCCCAACAAAGACGGTGGAACTTTAACAGACAAAACTCAGTTCAGGTGGCAGTTTGCTATAGGCTGTCTCTCCAAACTTATTCACACGTGGTATATAATTGGAGGAAGAGAGATGCGTGGTAGGTTAGAATCGGCTCTTGTAGTAAATGCTTTTATCCCACCAAACTCTAAGTATCATATTCTTTATTTTCTAACGTTTTAAATTTTGCAGTGAAATTATAGTTCAGAATGATAGATTCTGTTATTTGCAACCATCATTGCCTGCATGAAGAGTCGAGGTTTAGAATCGAGAATCTCTTTCTAATGTTCTTTATGTACCATATCTATACATTATATTCTCATTACACGTACACAAATTATGAAATAAATGTACTTTATACATGAGTTGAGAACTAAAGGTATAAATCTTATAAGCAAACAAAGTTTTTCTCGTGACATTATTAGCTTCTTCTTTTCACCTTTAATTTGTGTACAAACTATATGTTATGTGCCAGGTTCCAATAAAAACTTGGCTTATTTAGCTTTTATTTAGTCGTTTCCGTTATTAATTCTTTATAGGCTGAATATGATAAACCTGGTGGAAACATGCATCCCCGACGTTACGTGCGGCGCGACTTGCATGAATCACGAGATGTTAACTGTGTTCCATTATCAGCTCCGTCCCTATGCACCACTTCAACTCGCTACTTCACCAGCAGTGAAATACTACTTTTTTGTTTGTTGGGCGTTTACAGACTTAATCTAATCTTTATAGGTTACCAGAAGCCGTGTGAGGAATATATTATTTTACAAACCGTATTGCTTCATTTCCGTTGTAAAGCCTTCTGCAAATTAGAACAAGATTTGAAACTACAGTAAAGAGGGATCGATTGTTTAGCTAGACCCCACCCAATTAACTTGTTTCATTATGTGATACGGCAATATAGAATTAAAAAAAATTGATTTTTAGCTGCACTTATAATGGTCATAAACCTAAAAAATAATATGATCGTGAATGAGCTATAGTGACGTAATTACAGACTTAGAGGCCTCTGACAAAGTTTCTAGGTGGGGTCTTCTCGATTTCTATAAATTGTCATCCTAAGATGTCTTATAAGGTCCGAATACTTTCTGTGTCATTATACACCTATGTGAATGTAAGAACCTGTTTCCAGCAAGTGGCTGGTTCAAAAGGCCAACAGAAGGAACGAAACATTTTTCCTTATACTCGAAGTGAAGTCAAGAATCCTGCAGAGCTATGAAGTAAAAGGATTCTATTTGTAGTTGAATCGGTGAGTTTAAAAAAGGAAACTATCCGTTTGCCTTGGATGCTATATCCTGCGAATATCTATAACATTTCATTAATAGTACAGACCCGACGATACATTTTGAAGAGTATCTTAGGATGCGCAGCTACTAGAGTAGTGTCAATTAGAGATGCGCATTGGACAATCGCCTCGTTGCGAAGCTTACAAAATTTTAAGATATTTCGCGTCTGCGCACAACAGTCTTGTACAGTGTTTCATAACCTGAACATCGGCTGCAACAAGGCTGGCGAGAACTTTAGAAGCAAAAGCATGTTAAGGTAGTGTAGTTGTAAAGCGACAGAGAGAGGGAGAGAGAGAGAGAGAGAGAGAGAGAGAGAGAGAGAGAGAGAGAGAGAGAGAGAGAGAGAGAGAGAGTCTCCCGTCTACCATCTCTAAACACGTTATACTATACTATACTTGTATAAAAATAGTATATATGGGTCTAATTCTTTCCTTGCCTCTGCGCATTTCACCACTCACGAACGGCTCACGTTATTAACAATTTACAACATAATTACTTTTAAACTAAACCACCACAGTGAATGTTCCCGGAATATGTACTTTACTGGGAGTGTGGGAACATTTAATTTTCTCTGTAAGTTATGTTCCTCTGTATGTTTACGCGGTATAATTCAAAGCCGTTGTACTCTCCTAGCTTAAGTAACGGATGTGAAAAATTAGATATTGACGTTGAACGCCGCCTGTGATGTATCAGTAGTGACTTCACTGACATGTATTTTCCTGACATTTTTTAATTCATACGTTTGCGGTACTTCATTCCTGAATCAAATCCCTGCCGCTCATGGAAACACGGGTGACGTTCACTTGGATTTTGTATAGGGCTATATAACTTTTCTACGTAAACATAGTAACTTCAAGAATACTTATTTCAGACGATGCACCACCAATGATGCACATAAAACAATTTATCAGTACAAGTTTTTCTAACGAAATGTCAGTATTTCAGCTACATAGAAAATGTGATTATTAGTTACAGTTTCAGTATGTATATGTTGTTTCTTGGTTATATCCCTTTTAATATGCCGTTTTGGCACGGTTCCTTGATGAGCGTCTTAACGAGGTTTTACTGTATTACTTTAATTTAATTAAACAGCTAATGTTCATAAAGAATTTTCATTGCTTTCTGTCCATACTTTGTCCATACTGTTTTTGGATTTCGGTTGTCCGCGGAGATCGCGGCACCCAATTCCGCGGATTATCGAGAGTTTACTGTACTTTTATATGCTTCAGTGCCACCCAAATTTCTGTATATTTTGATATACAAGGTATACCATATGGTATGGTATTATGCTATAAAAGGGAAGTGATAAGGAATCCTGTGAACGCATCAGTTTCGTGAGTGCGTAGGATAAACATTCTACATTCATGTAGTCGCAAAGAATTTCTAGTGACATGAGTAATGAGAGTTTTGAATTTATCCTAAACAAATAACAACAACTTAATAGTGTATAAGAGATTTATACCTATTAGGTTCGTTAAGTTCATGTTTATCCTATGCACTACACAGCACAACTTGTGCTATAGTCACCCTGTTTAAAATTAGTTTGGCGGAGACACTTTATTCATAAACATTAATTTAAAATTACTCTCGATATTCATTATTCTGTTTAGCCTTCGCGTTAGGTTAGGTTAGGTTGCCGGTTATATTATTATTATATCAAAATGACTAATTCCTTTTACATACGCGTACACTCTACCTATTTCTTGTTACAAAATGAACTAAATTCTCATCCCTTCACTGTATTTCATGAAACCCAGCGTTCTCTAAAACATAGTACTGAGTTGGTGATTGTATTGAGACATTTTCACAAAACCTAGTGATATCAGTTACATTAAAATTACGTTGAAGAGACATTTAGATCTTATATAGAAGTTTGCGATATTTATTTTAATTCATAACTCATATAGGAATGGAATGTCTGTACTTTATAGGAATGGAGCAAGTTGAAATTCATCTTTATGGAAACAGACCAAAATAATAATAACATATTTAGTCACATGAAGAGACGAAAACGATTTTGGCAAAATTTTGGATTAAGTAAAATTAATCTAAAATTATACAACATTCTATTAGGACTTCAAGAAAGTTGATGTTTCATCTGGTGTTTGTGTTATCATTTAATTATGTGGAGAATCCGTGTTCTGGTGTTGGCTATATTCTGAAGACGTCAGGCCAGGTCTCTATTCTTTCAAAACCATTTCTGCAAGACGCCATCATTAAACATTCCATTAATCCGGAAAAGAGCAAGATGAAGACGAAGGCGAAGAAGAAACTTAAGTTTTTTCTACTGTATGTATGACTCGGCTTCAAATAAAGCGTTACTGTAATCTGATAACTTATTTTAGTACACATAAACAATTACTAAAAAGCGATACAAAAATGTACACAATTGGTTCTTGCAAAGTGCAATTATTCTGTAAACTGGCCAAAAAATCAGACTAGCTAATCAGAGAAACTTGATAACGTTTCTCGTTTTTTACACATATTATTTTTGAAGTATTATTGTTTTAACAGATTCGGAAATCGAGTAAATGGCCTTGCTAACGCCTTTCGTTGCTTAACACTTTTCGTTTTCACCTATACATAGGCTACATTTTTGCATAACCCCGCGACAAGGAATTACCGACATAGAAAAATAATGAATTAGAATAATTTGGTAATACTGTAAGGTAGTTTTGATATAGTCAGGATAAAGAATAAACCAATTTTAAATATCTATTTCAGATAATAAGTAAACAATTTAGAAAACAAAACTAATTTAATATTATATTCTGCATATCAAAGTTTACACAGTTACAGAGGCTAGTGTAAAACCCCTCTCCGTTAATATAGAAGTACCCTTACTTTCTTATCCATTTACTCAAAGTAATACTTTTATAAAACGTCTTCTCCTATCAATAATAATGAATTTCGTTTTTGTGTCTCCGGTTTATAATAATAGTTTCAATTTGAAAGAAAAAAATTTAAAAACTAATTTATAAACACTCACACGCTTTCATGGACTTTGTTCTGAGTTTGCTTTTCTTTATGTGTGTAGGTCTCTACTCCATCATACTTTTTAAAAATACACTTAAAATTACTTTGGCGGAGACACTTTATTCATGAACATTAATTTAAAATTGCTCTCGATATCACATTATGTACACAACAGCGTAACGCCCGCTCCCGTGCTGCCTCTTTAGCGAAAGCGTATATTCTAGCGTAGTCGATTCACTTACCGAAGTACGCTTTATCGTCAATTTAGATACTCGCATTAACAACCTCTACAAGAAAACTCTTTTCATATTTCGTCATCAGTTTCGTTCAAAACGCGAATTACTTCAAGTCTGTAATAAAAGTTTGATCTTAATGTTTCTCTACTTACCGTAAACTCTTTATTAAATAATAACTGCTCTCGTATTAATTAAATAATCTTTAGTTTTAGTTTCTCATTTTCCCTGGTGTTGGCACCTTGCCGGTTCTATCTTTCACTTTTTCACGGGCTTCCCAGACTTTTTTCCTTCTGCTTTACGCCTTTCTGGCAACCTGGACTTTTGCGTACTTTCCACGACACTTCATACCTTCGATTTACTATTCCCATTCGGATACAATGCTTCAAATTCTTCTGTTACTGCTTCATTTATTATCGTGTCTCATCGGCATATTTTTATTATTATTATTTATTATCTCTTCTTTAAACCCTCATTAGATATGCTTGACTACTGCTTTCGTGTACGTTAGTTGTAACTCAAGTTTCGCTAGTCACGCTGTTTGAATGCGAACGTCACAGAATTTTAACATCGTTGTATCTTCATAGACGATCTTTGTCCTTACGTTCCATTTCTGCAAAAGCCAAAATTTTTGTTTTTGGACTCAAATTTTCAGTTCATATCTGTTTCTGACTTGTTGCAGTTTGTGTTCCCCCCCTCTCTAATTTATTCGTCTTCTTTCCAATAATTATCCATCTCCTTATAAAGTTATATTTAATATGTTATCGTTACATATGTGAATTCACTATCTGTTATTCATGTTGGATTCTTTAGTTTAAGGTCGTTAATGTATCACATAATTTTTATATTTAGAGTTTTGGACGACACAGTAACGAAATTTAATATAGTTTTATCGATGGTTGCTCGTATAATGCTTTATAGGTATACGCATTAATGCTTTATAGGTCTACGCATGTAGTCGCAAAGAGTTTCTAGTCACGTAGCTAATGAGTGTTATTGAATTTATCCAGAAGTAACAACTTCTTAATTGTGTATAAGAGTTCCTTATTTACGTCCGTTGGGTTCGTTAAGTTTATTTTTATCCTGTGCACTACACAGCACTATTTTGCTTTAACATTTGACACTTAATATTTCATATCCTTAAACTAATGCCAAAGATTATCTTCTCTGAGCATTCGAATCACCTTCGTATTGTCTGGTACTCGAACGTCTTCCAACGTTTTCATTGTGCTGTAGAGTCTCAACATAGCCCTTACGAATCTTCAGCGATTTGGGGGGGAGATACGAATATTCGATTCACACTATATCGCCTGATTTTGATGTATCCGTAAATGAAAGACGGATGAGGTCCACAAAGACCTATCGCGAGATCAATTCAGCAGGTCATTATCTGAGCAGATGGTATGGCTCCTTTGATGCTAATGATAATGGTCGTCCTTTATTTCTTACTGAAATGGTACAGCAGAAGTAAGAAGAGGAATTTAGTTCCTTGAATTTTGCTCTTACCACGAGTCTGTTTAATCCAGATAACTGACCTGATGATTGTGACTATGCGATTACGATCCAAATTGTTGGGAACAATTTTCTCTTTGAGCTTCCCATATTAAGACATAAACATTCACAATACTAAAATCCCCGTTTATCGCGGCCAATTAGTTCCATGCAACCAGGGGCGTAGTGTCACAGTACAAAGACGAAATATTTATAATCTGACGGTGCATGAAACAATGGGCAACAAAACAGCAACAACAATTAAAACGGAAACAGGGGGAAGGAAAAGTAATTGAATTAGAGGATGAATTGAAGTGCGGAGCGTCAGACCGGGATAAGCCTGGGAGCGTGCCTCTTCGAGAGGGATTTACCAGCAGACTAAACAATTTTATGATCGCCCCTTTGATTTGATGCGCAGGGAACCCATCACTCCCCTCGTCCACGCTAAATCCGTTTTTTATTTCATACATACAAGATTATGCTGGTGAGTCAATCGTTTGTATGATATCTCAATCTCGTCGGCTTATTATGAGTGAGCACTGATATTGTCTCTGGTTTCATTGTTGCTTCACTGTGTGAAACACGGGGGTTAAAAACATAGATTTGTATTTCTCCCATTCTCATACATAAAGATAATATTACAAGACAAATATGTTCGAGTAGAGTGGGCAGATTTTACTGGGGACGATGCTGTAACGTGATCCCTTCTTCGTAACAGGGAGGGTTCTCTAAAATTTTAATCCGAAAAATAAATTAAATAAACAAAACAGAACTGCCCCAGAGTACAATAGTAAATATTATTCACTTCAGCTTCATGTAGTAGACACTTCGACTGTTTTGGCTCCCATCTCTTCTTCCTTGGTCTACCTAAGATTCTTCATCTTTCCGATTTATGACTTCGGTGAATTCTAGGAATAAAAATTTCCGTTTTCTTCCACCTAAGCCTCCTGTTCTGCCTCTGCTTTAGGGATTCTGTTTCTTCCGTTTGTTTTATATAACCGTGCTATATTAATTGTTTTGGTTCGCTACCGTGTTCTATACTTTCATTAAGTTCTTTATCGTATAATTCCTTCCGTCCTGGACTTCCTTGCTGATTTTCTTCAATCTGTCAGATTATTTCACCACATTTCTGTCGGTAGCAGTTTATTTTGATGCTTTATGTTCATCGTTCACGATTTTGCTTCTTATTACAGCATACTTGCAGAAATTGTTCTGAAGACAAATGATTATATTCCTAATCTGATTTCTAATAAAGATTATATTCCTACTCTATAAAATGGAACTATATATTTAAAATTGTATTGCAGTTCCGCCATAACAGATTTTTTTCTTATATCCATATTTAATGATCCACCCAGTTGTATTATTCATCACAAACAACGAAAACAACCTTTTTAATTAGTATCGCTCAATACATAATTTGTCTGAGTCATTAGTCCGGCACTCTTTTTTTTTTGTATTTTTCATTTAGACATCATTTGTGGTATTATTCTACTACTTTATGCGTATGTGATGAGCATCCTCCTCCTCTTGTGCAATTCATTGGCATACGTTAAATGGCGTAAATTTCTAGTCACTTCTATTCGTTTTTTATGACATTTCTTACATTTACCTTACAAACAGATTCTATTCTTTTCTTAATTAACTCTTGATCAATTACAGCCATTTTTAATGCTGTCCGTGGACCATTTGTCTCTTCCTTGGTACATTATCATAGAGTTTTTAGAATGAATAACCACAAACCCTATTGGTTTGGATTTTTTTCACACACCGAGTAATTACATAGGCCTAAATGTTATTAAGTTAATAATAACGAAATGTATTATGTTGTAAATAATAAACGTTATAAAACAAAATATTAAGATTACAAACTGTCTACAGAGATGGCAAAAGAATATTTAAAGAAAACCTTTTTTTTTTTATCAGTTTTATATTCAGTTGGAGTTATAAGAGCAGGCTTTCACTAGATCTACACATAGACCACGACAATTTTGAATCAACACCTTACATAGTTGGTGCAACGTGTGTGTGTGTGAGGGGGGATGTCCTACGTAAGTAGCAAGTTTACGTATTTTCGGTATCTGGATGTACGAGTAAAGTAATAAAAAAACAATAAAGAACAAACGTGATTATCACATGACCTGAGAGTCACATAGCAGACCACTACAAACGCCGGGCTATTATTTATTACGTTTTTATGGCGTTTGTATTTTGTCGAAACGATTGATGTTTTTATTCATGTTTTTGCAATTAAAATGGCAGAAATTTTTCTGAAATCAGGATCAGGATCATGACTTTTGTGTGATACACATTACTATAATTGATCAAGGTATCAAGTTACCAAAATTATTTAAGGTAACTTGGGCGTCATCTCCTCTAGAATTAGTAAAGGACCAATAAAGTGGGTAAATGTAGACAAATAGGTATATATGCCAGATATAATCACATATAATTACGAGGTTGTGACTTGATTACGAGGAAAATTAGATACAATAAGCAATAACTACATAATCCAGGGGCGGAACCATTCAGTGTTTGGAGAAGAGAGGTAAAAGAAAATTTGTATTTATTCGAATATTTTCATCCCACAGAAGTCAGCTTTTATTTTTAAAATATAATTTTTTACCATTATTATTCGACAGTTCCGTACATTTTAAAAATTAAGCTAAACTTAACAGACAAAAATATTGCATATTTCAACACGATTTTGACAATGTTTTTAATTTGGGGGAACTTTCTTCATTTTCTCCACTGGTAGTGAGACCCCCTTCATAATGAAACTTGTTCGTAAATAAACAATGATAATCGGATATATAGTAAACAGGTAGCCAAGGTATTACGCGTGTGTAAGATAAAGTTTTATACGACTACAGATGAACTGACGCTACTGACGATAATAAATCTTGGATATAGGGAACGAACAGCAGGCACATCGTATACGTGCTGTGAAGATGAGATTCCTTCGAGGTATGCAGACGTGTAGATTGTCTGACACTGGGATGAGTTGAACATATTTAGCATGTACTGTGAAACGGAAGAATACTAAGGAAAGTGGGTTAAGCGCCTAAACCAACTTGGCATCGTGTCGGATGAGTGGTGACAGATTTCATTTGAAAATGAAAAGGAAAATATATTAACTTAAGATTGAATATGGCTTGAGCATTACGAAACTCATCAGAAAATCGACTTAATAGATAAAGCTAAGAAGAGCAAAAACCGAGAAGAAAAATTGTGTCTGAAAAAGTACGGTAGTAACCTAGCAACAAGGCGTAATTATTTAAACAGAAACAATAATCCCGACTACGGAAAAAGATGTGTTATTGAACACCTATGTTACTTTATTACAGTAGGAGGAAACATTCTATGAAGTACAGCAGTATAATAATTGTTTGGTATTAGCCTACAGTAAACTGAATAACACAGATCTTTACACAACTTTTTCTTCGCTCATTTCTTAAAACAAAAATTCTGTTACCATTGTAAACATACAATGTTACCAATTACATTAAGTTACAATACAATGTTACCAATACCAACGAATTCATTAAGTTATAACCAAAAAACGAACATACCACGTTAAAATGCCCAGATTATTAGTAACTTGAAGTTTGTTATTGTTTTTAATATCATATTTTTATGCGCTCTTTATTAATAAAAGTAACCCTAAACTCGACGTATAATACTAATATAATATGATAATTGCCAACATCTTTATTTATACAATGTGATGTGTAACGTCCTCCACTTTGTTTTTCCACAATTTATTATCCTCCTTTATCGTAATTCAGGATGAGTGTTTCTTTTTCACATCATTTGTCAAAATTGTCCAGCTATATGCAGTTAGAAGTTTACAAACAAATGAACCTGGCAACCAACAAGGAATTAAATAGGCAACACCTAGGGCGGGTAAAAAGCTTTGGATGCGTATAGAATCGCTGATGGATTTCTGTTCATTGTTGTAATAAATTCAAATATATTTTTTACAATAAAATATTAAACTTTATATTTTGCATACGTGTTAAAATATATTAAATAAATATACAATTTGTATCCTAATGCAGTCTCTTCGTTAATTTATATCAATTTTATTGTGATTAAAACTGTACTGCAGATATGGGCTAACTAAACATTGAAACATCCAAAGGATTTTTAAATCCTTAGTAAACAATTCCTTGTGACTAAAACAAGTAATGTGCGAACGCAATACAGTTTACTAGAACAAAACGAACTGTGTCGATAAAACATAAAAAATAAATAATTTTACACGTAAATAACTTATGATTTCAGAAATAAATAATAGCCTGACGGATACAGACTCGTTATCAAGATAACTAAGAATTATCTGCTGTTTAATTCTCCATAAAAATCATCAAAATTTTATATATTTTCACAGAAGCTGCTTTGTCCAATGCTGTGTTATGTTTTTATATTATTACAGCAGAACAATATGAAATATACAAACACTACACAACACAACCAAACAACATACTTAATGACCAATTACACTTTAAATCACACGCACTCTTTGACACAATTATACACAAAACATACAATAATTCGGAATCCCGCGCCAACTCCCTTCCACCCCCCCCTTACCTACCAACTAAAAAAAACCGTTACAAGTTCCGGACATTCTGTATCACACCTCGCTGAGGAAGGCGAACATCACGCCGAAACGGGTACGGGAAAAAACAAAGTAAGTTTCACAAGTGAAAGTTTAGCAATTAATATTCATTAAGTGCTGTGAATGAAGAGGATGAACATTCAACATAGCAAGCATCCTATTTTAAAATTTATTTTTACCGTTTTTATGCATAATAAAACGTATTAAAAAATAAAATGAAGTACTTAAATAATATTTAAGGCGTACTTAAATACGAAAATCCTGAATTAAGTACTGAAACAAGACCAAATACTAAAATAAGATTACATTTACAATAACAGTATATGAGAAAATATTTCGTTTTCAGGGTTTTAGTATCAAAGTTTCCTTATTCACTCATAAGCACATTTCACTCATAACAATTGCAAAACTGAATACAGATGAACAGATACAGATGAATAAGCAAAATTTAGTATTAGTATTTTATAATGTAGTGAAAGAAATTCGTGATATTAAGTAATTGCGTTACTAACATTTCTGTTTATCAGTATAAATAGTCACTGTAACAATTTTTAGAAAGAGCATACATTTTTAGTAGGTCTAATTAGATATACAGATTTAACTGAACGTAAAAACGCTAAGTATTTAAACATTTCTTTGAGTGGACATTGTTTCCTTTAGTACGAGTTTTTTATTTGCAAAATGTTCCATTCTGAGTATTGCAGATAACGAGGTATTTATTATTTTTTGTCAGCCACCCAATACGAAATAAATTTGTTTGTATTTTTATTGTATGTTGATATGATATCCTTTATTGAAAATTTAGTATTTTAATTAATATTAACATTGTAACGACTGTTACGGAACAGTCTCAAAAAGGCGAGAGTGTCGCTCTACACGCTTCTCGACTAGCCCAGCGTGCCTCGTCTGTGTCAAGGTCGTCCATTCACGTAGCACACAAGTACCTTCCAGAGTGTTCTCCAGAGCCACTGAAATACGCATCAATCTGGCACGCCGCAGTAATGGAAAGTTATTCTGGAACCCTGCGCGCTTATAAAGCAAGAGCGTCTGGCTTTGTCGGACAGTTACGTTGAGCGACTTCCTTAGTGCGGATCGAGTCATTGTGAATGCTTAGTGAAACGTGTTACTGTGTTATAATTAGTGTGGAACAATATTACTTGACGTTATTATTGCTTGTGAACAAATTTATCTTGAATTGTTGTGCCAGTATAATCTTGTGGAATAACTTGAGATTAAACACTGTTATTTGTGATTAATTATTGATTCATTGGTGACAGTGACTTGATTGATGTCTGTATTTGTTTCTGTTGTACCATACGACGATTACTGAGACAGTCGTAACAATATGGAGATTTTTCGATGTAACACACGTATATTTGATGTACATTACTTATAAGAAGAGGGATAGGTTATTTTTTTTTTTTTAATGAAAGATAATTTTGTTCTTTTTTCAAATTTTCATTTGTTTTCATAGTGATATACGAAGTGATTAAAAGTGTTACTAACTAGCAAGAAAAAAAATTGTTATTTTTAGTATTTGTATTTTTATTTGTTATTTTATATTACACAAAACATATTTTTTTCAAATGAATAGTAATTAATTAACTTCACAATACTCTACTCTCTGCAACATCATTTTTGTACGTAACGTACTTCTTGGACGTAGTAAAAATAAATTCCTATCGCACGATCCGATTGCCTACGTAAAATACGTTCAACACACACTCACAGAGAGTATACGCACACAAACTTAACGTCACAATACACACACATCGTATTGGCATAAAAATAATACATTTATTCTTAAAGTAAATATTACTTGATTACATACCTTACTTTATTAAATATGTATTACAGTATAATGTAGGCCTATATTATCAAATTCTAATGATGCAGATTGCAACCGCAAAATATACGTAATGCATATATACAATAAAATACAATTTATTTGGAAAATAAATGTACTATTATTATTATCTGATACAATACAATAATTAATTACTACAATAACGTCAAGTTATATAAGATTTATCGCTTTATAACGATCCGGCGTTGACTGATGCCTAGTTGTCTTCCGGCGTTACACTCATCATCCTTCAGACGTTTTTCATACTCGTAACCTTCCGTATTTCCGTATTACCTTCATCCAGGTTTTCGGACTACCTCCTTCGTTTTGTCGTGAAAATACCATTTTGTTTTTGTTTTTTGTAAAGTGTGTTCAATTTCGTGCATTCTACGTGGCCATATTTGATGAGTTGCTTACCCTCTCTGTCCTATATTATAGAAACTTCGATACCCATGATTCTCTTAATATCTCCATTCCTAAGTCTTCTAACCATCGTATTGTTCTAGATCTTCTAATGACATCTACAGTTTCTGTTTCCCGATTTACATATTCTATTAACTTCCGTATCCTACTTCCATATACTTTTGATTTTGTCTCCATACACCCGGTGTTTTCTTCTTTTTCCCATTTCCTTCCTCCGTAATGCTACGTTTAAACAGCAGATAGTTTTTTCCAATTTTCATTAATCATTGTTCTCTTTCGTCTCTTCCTTCATCGTTGGTTCCCCAGACTTTTTTATATACGTTACATGTTGTCATTACCTCATTATAATGCTTGTAATGTAGTAATTACGCTTTTAATGCAATAATGTTTCGTGGCCGGCAATCTTTGAAGTGACAACTCAAATAGTAACGAAAGCCAGTAAAATATTACAAGGTTTATATAACTCTTTCATCTAAATCGCACTTAATTCGGCAGTCCTATAAAAAAATTTAACATTACGTTACGTACTATTCATAATAAATAAGAATAATCACTAAACCTATAACATTTAGTAAGTTTCAGTGGGAATATTTATTTTCCCATGATGTGTCAGGTTTCTTGGGGGTTGTTCCTTCTTAAGTACCCTTTTCTGAATGGTTACTGAATAGGAAAAAGTTGACATGTCTCATGCCTATGGAAACTTCCTGATCCAGGAACAATTAGGAGATTTATAGGTATGGTGAATCTCTAGAGATACCTTCTCTACCGAGCGATCCGAAAGACTCACCTAGGAAATCAGGGGATTTCCCAGTGAAAAGGAGGTGTCGAGGACGACAATAATGCCTCGATATTATTAGTGTTATTATTACTTCTACGTTTGTATGGCGTATTATTTCTAAGTATTTGTTTGCCGTTATTACTGTTTATATAACGGAGTATTTCATAAGTTCATAAAAAGTAACCCACTGTAAGTGAATTATCAGATATTTGTCAATATGTCAAACTAAAATATAATATTACTAAGAGAAAATATTAAGACTAAAAAAAGCTAGTGTAACATTGATATATGTTTGCCTTCAGAAACTATTTTTGTACATGCGATATGCGTAGAAACATTTTCCTTTCAGTATGCCACAGCTTATTGATTTCAAGAAAGAGATGTAGTCTTAGAATTACAATTTTATGACGATTACAATTTATGAGAACAGGTTTTTCGACAGGAAGAAACGATGTCTTCTTGTTACTCTTGCTCACATAAACAACAAACAAATGAAAATACCTTGCATACTATTAATGTGTACCTGGCACCAAACATAACATCCTTCCACCCTCGACTGCGGGGATCGATACGGACACACTCGAGTAATAAGACGGGCAGAAACGGCGATGACATCAGTGCTCAAACCACCCTTACCCTCTGCAGAAGGGGAGTTGTCATTTATATTATTTATAGTGTCTTGAACTTGCTGTGCAAGTGAGAAGGGAGGAAAACTTATGTGTATGTGACTCGAACACTCTGCCCCTGGCTGGTTGCGGCTTATCTTCTTAAACTTTGTGAAACCCGAGTTCTGGTGGCAAAACTTCATAAATAATCAATCAACGAATGCTATGGATGAAGTCCTTTAATTAAAGGACGAGATGTCGACAGAAAGATTAGGTACTAATGGTAATGTTTTCGTTTACACTGTTTGAGTGATATGCTTGTTTGACACAGCCACTTACTTAATCAACTAAAAGGTTGGTTTCTTCAACGACATCGACATTGAGAACACGTGTAAGACGGAAGAGAGTTAATTAGAATCCGAATAATTTCTCGGTCTGACAAACTACATCCAAACGTTATGACGTTTTTATCGCTCTCAGATACGTGAAGCTGATTCGCAAATTAATTACATATTTACCGCAGCTCCTTGTCTGTTTGTTTTACATATCATGATTGTACGTCGTAACACAAAAGTATTACAAACCGCGCGCGCGCACATTAGGAAAAATGTTTCGCACCGTTAAGAAACTCTGTTTATAATTAAAATAAAAAGAAATGAGTAAAGCAAAAGTTTTTACGTTTGTATAATAAAGCGAGAACAAGAGGAACTACAGAAAGAAAATTAAAGTTTGCGTATTCAAGAAAGTTGTATAATAGACTCTCGGCGGGGCTTAGGTCGGGCACAGTAGATTACAGTTTTCTTACCGTACTGGAAAGAATTTAAGCCAGTAATAACGTGAAACTGAAACCAGACGCGTTATTTTTTGCCGTTTAGAAATACTTTTCACCGTCGCTCTACTGTTGGCTTTATCTGAAAAATATAAAATACTTTGATCTGAATGAGTAAATTTACAGCATACCAGTCTGCGGAGTACAAATTAGCTTTAGATACTTTATTTTACTCCCATCTGCTTTTCTTCTTCTTCGTCATCATCACCAACTTCTTCTTCTCCTTCTTAATGTTCCTTTTACCCTTCCTCTTCTTCTTCCTTATTCGAATGAAGGGTTTCAGTCTGATTTAATACCCAGTCATAGTAATCATTTTACTTCATTTGATGTCTTTGAATCGACTTCCTTCCTCTGTTAGTGAATGATGTCTTCCATCTTTTAAATACACTGGTTACTAGGAAATTAATTAAATTCCATTTAAAACACATAAAAAAATACATTCGTGCACACACACACACACACACACACACACACACACACACACACACACACACACACACACACACACACACACACACACACACACACACACACACACACACACACACACACACACACACACACACACACACACACACACACACACACACACACACACACAACGTTTGCCATCGATGGTCATCAATTTTTTCGATCCTGTGCTTTTGTCTTAACCTGATTATAGCTCCTTCCGTTTTTGATGTGATCAGGCATTCCATTCTCTCTTTCCTGCCACCTTTACATCTATGATCCTTAGCTGCAAACAGTTCGTCCCAACCAAGATATTTTTATTTTTCTTATTATTTTCAGCAGTGTTCTTTCCTCTCTTATTCTTGCCAACAGTTCATCTTTCTCTATAAGTCAATTTCACCTTAGTTATTCTTTGCTGCAACCACATTTCGAAACTCTCTAGGTACGTTCTTCTTTCTTTCTTTCTGATGGCCCATGTTTCGCTTTTTCTCTTCCTCCAGAATATTTCTTCTCAGGATCTACAATACTTGAAAGCATAGTCCAATGGGACTAGGGATACCACAAGGACCTTTAATATGGCGGTTTTCTCTTGCCTTCCGCATCATATGCCGTTGACCTTCATAGGCTCGTCCGCCTTTTGATGAGGTTTTCCAATCCAAGGGTAAGAGGGTACTCTACCTTCTAACCGCTCATCCACCATCCGAAAAGACTGTTGGTCATCATCATTTTCACTTTCAGGCATTAGGTCATAGACCTGTTGCGCCCTCCGGCCGTGATAGAACTCACGCCCCACCCCAGCCAGAGAGATATTAGCCAACCTTTAACCCACGCCCGGGGGCAAGCTGTGCGGTGGGGGGGGGGAGAGTGAAAACTGTTGGTACTTGATGTAATCTGTTCTCCTTACCCCGGGAGATACTGGGCCCTCCGTTCCTGAGCCGCTTGTTAAACAAACATTGCCCCCTCTGTAACTCGAGGAGGTGAACGACAGGTCTTTCACTTCTACAAGTCCAAAACCATAAAGGCATTTCCAGTACTTTGAGAGTGGTTTCGGCTGTAGAAGGTCATTTAAAAACTCAAATCGTTTCTGCAGCTTACAGTGAGTTTCACTGAATTCAAAAATTGATACTGGAAATATTTTATTAATGTGACTAATTAGTATTTAATCTTTAGATTGTTTTGTTTTCTCCGAGTCAGATTGTGGTTCATTATTTTTCCAGCCACTCGTTTGGTCTATATTAGGATAGTCGTCCTTCAGTGGCTGATGCCATCACTAGCGACAATGGCTGGTTTGTTGTCAAGCCAGTCGCTAAGGAAGAACAATCGCAGATAGCCGATTCGTCTGGGTGAAGTACAATAATCGATCACAATCTCAAAGGTGAAAACCAAAAACGAAGAGAATTTAGACTCGTGCCGTAAGTAGCAAAAGTTATTGATCTTTGTTTCTATATTTTGTGATCGTTAATCTGTTCCATATGCAAAACTAAATCGTTAAGTTAATCTATTGTGTAAGCCGGCAAGTAAGTTAAAGAGCGTCCACGCAGCTCAGTGTTCGCTTCGTCTACTTGTCAGTTTTAATGAATTAACCATGGAAGAAGCAATGTACTGTATCTAGTATATACGTATTTCGCTATCGCGCTGTAAAAAGGCGATAAATTGTTAAACGATTGCGGTAGACGCACCAGGAAACGAATTTTAAAGAAACATAATTCTTTTGATATGAGAATTTTAATTCATTTAATATGAATATTTTAATGTGATATAACAGTGGAACTGCGTCTAAATCCGATGACTAGCGCAACTTTTTAAGGGTAGACGTTACTAGATAGCCGTTTGCTAGATTCGGTCCACATTAGAAGGAAACGTATTTGTATGAGGAAGCTATTTCACCTTATGAGAGGTTGACAGCCATCTTAGCAAACGAAAGAGCTATATGACCACGAATCCACAACCATTATGTCAAAATAATCACTGACCGTAATTATCTCTGAAACATTTGAAACTACCTGTAAGGTTTAAAAAAAAAAATTATTTGTAGTATGTCGAATATTTTAATCATTCATTTGAAAACAATAAACACACACGTTTTTCTAATGATACTAACGATTACATTTTAGACTACAAATTGTAAAGTACCCTCATTTAAATTTGTTGTAAATTTTTTATTAATTTAAAGAAATATAACCTTATTCAAATAAATCTGCAAACGCCAAAAGACGGACTTTTGAGAAAATGTATACAGAACATTACAAATACGAAATAAACAATACATTACGTATAGAAAAATTGAAGTTAATGCTGAAAACTGTAATATTTCAAAATTATAAATTAGTAAAATAAAATAATAAATATAATCTATGGAAATAATAAATAATAATAATAAATGTGTAACTAATGAACATATAATATCATGAATGACAGATTTTATAATGTTAAAATTGTTCATTTATTTATTAATTAATTAAAGTAGTTGAAACGCTTTAACATAATGGTTTAGTTTGAAAATTTGAACGTAACTCGCATGAGTCGACTACGTGACGGAGAGTTCAATACTGTCAATTTGACAGAATTCGTTTGCTCACAACCATTGGCTGACGCTGCCGTTCTGTAGAGTATTCTACGCATTTTCTTGTCATCATAGGCCTACTATGTAAATACGTCTTTGAACTTTTCTTACGCCTTAGATTTGTATTAGTTTATTTTTCAGTTTTTTAGTTTATTTTAGTTTCCTATCAGTTTAGTTTGAGTTTTTCCTTGTCAGGATGAATGTAGTTTTGTTTTTAATTTGCACAAAGATGGAAAGCTTCAATTAATTCAATATAGTCTGTTAAAAATTGACTCGAAAATTGTCGCCGGTCAGACATATCGTAAATTAAAAAAGCCACCAATGGGATGAAGTAGGCCTATAAAGAGAAACTGAGCGAGGCATGACGACACACTTCTGTTTGCTTGTACGGTTCTCCAGCTCGGCCCCGACAACATACTTTTAATTTTCTTTCAGTTCTTCTCGAATTTTCGAGAGCGTTATTCTACACGTTTCCCGGCTAGCCGAGCAGGTGCAGCGTCTCGGTCAAGGCCGCGCTCAAGTAGCCTCTAGACTGTTCGAGCAATTATAACTACTCAAAACGATGTCGACACGGCGCCAAAAGAATGGAAAATTATTCTAGAACTTCTGCGTGGTATGTGTAGGATCTACGGCCGTCTTAGAAGTTAGTTACACCTGGGCATATTCTAGAGTTCGGATCTAGTGATTGTTGCGGATTAGTGGAAATGATTATTGTGGCATAGTTAGTGCGGAACTCTAATAGTTAACATTATTATTGCGTATGGACAAATTTAACTTGAATTATTGTATGAGAGTACCTTGATGATTTCAAATTGTTATTTGTGACTAATTAACGTTGGTAATTAGCGACTTTGTTGGTGTCTGTATTTTGTTTCCACTGCACAATACGACGATCTATGAGACCGTCGTAACAACACGTTTATAACAAAATGCGTTTTACTAAAGAATTGACGAAAATAAATTGTTAGGTTTAATGTGAACATTTAATTTCATTCAAAACCTGATTAAATAACATTTCACACTGTAATACCAATGTCTATGAGCTGTAATGTAATGCACTGTAAAGCTCAGTGGCTTTTTGTTACCTGTTACCGTTCCTGTTTTGTGTGATTCAAAGAAACCCATAGAAATATACGTCCAAACAACGCACATATGTTTGGACAACAGTATTTGTACGCTTTGTACCATATTTAAGTTCAAACGTTTCGCTATAAATCGTTCGACTGGTTTATTTTTAGTGCTCTTCGTTATTTGCTTTAATACACACTGTCTATGTAGTTTTTCTGAAACGATCGTTGAAAAAACATAGGCGAATGGAAGATTTAAAAAGTTCCAAACAAGGATTTCTCTTGTCTCTCTCCGTTGGCTGGAAATAACTCATCTATTTCTGTACGTTACGTCAAAAATAATCTTCTCCTTTTTCTCTTCGCTCGACCCTCCCTCTCTTTTTTACACAAATACACACACAAAGACAAACCCGTGTGAAAAACAACCTCAGATCCTGTCAATACGGAATTGAATTTGCTGCTAAATAAACGTGTATCCAAAAATAAAATATAATAGAGCCTACGAATAAGGTCTGAATGTTTCGTGTGTGTGTGTGTGTGTGTGTGTGTGTGTGTGTGTGTGTGTGTGTGTGTGTCCGTCAGATATATTGAGGATTATGTGATATGACCAGCTGCAGCAGACCAATTTCGTATATGGAGGGATTGTGCAGTGTACCCCGTGAGTAATACATAGCCACCAAATCAAATACGCGTATTTAGCGAATGTGGAAATGTGTGCCATGCGTATCAAAGGGAAGGGACAACGTTATTATTTGTACGTACACATCCTATTTATATATTATGTACATATAAGTAACTGTCTTGTATATGGTACGTGTATTATGTACGTGTGTTAGGCACACATTAAAGGGGAAATTTCTGCTTTAGTAACGGGTCTGCACTGCATTCATAACAAAAGACAATTAGGTGATAAAAGAGTGAAAAAAGACACAATAAATAAATAACCAAAATCTTTGATTTGGTACAAACAGGTGTAGATACATGAAGCGTAAATCGTTTGGCGTAACATAATAATAAGATGAAAGTGGAACACACGGATCTCACGAAGGGATGAAATAGATGAAAGCCCGTGTGTTATATATATGGATAACAGGGCTAATATGTAGATATTGTATGTGTATTCCGCGTGGATGTTTGTGTGTAGATAGACGAACAAGTACAGAAATAGATAGATAAGTCGATATTGTATTCTATATATATTAATTTGTAGTTATGTAGGCCTATCCACACACACACACACACACACACACACACACACACACACACACACACACACACACACACACACACACACACACACACACACACACACACACACACACACACACACACACACACACACACACACACACAGAGAGAGAGAGAGAGAGAGAGAGAGACTTCATACGTATGTTTCGGCGGTAGGCCAATGCATTGTATGGTTGTTTTCTTACGCAAGACTCACACTTTAAACGGACTGTTGTTGTTCTGTCTTTGTCGTTCTGAATCTTCTTTTATGACCCGAAGATCCTAATTTAGAATGTTATTTATTTTTAAAGTATAATTTGAGTTGCCTTATGTTTGTGCACTATTCAGAAAATATAACTTTTTTGACATATTATTATTTGTATCCAAGTCACTTTGTTATTTATAAATTGACCAAACTGGGTGTGTTTCCTAAAGAGATTTAACGAACACACACCAAAACCTAATTTAAAAAATCGGACTTCACTTAATAACATAAAATCTAACTATGCGCGACATTTAATTTTAAGAAATCATCAAATTTAAAACCCTTACACATTTGTAATAAAGACCAGTACATGAATGCTTTAGAGGAGTTCGCAATTTACAAAGCATACAATAACACACACAGTCGGGATTTTATATTGAATGACCATCTTAACTTTAAATCGAACCCGCTGTACGATACAGCCTTGAACTTTCAAAAACACACGTAGACAACTTCAGTATCCGGTCGGCCTTCATAGGGTGTGTACTGGCGTGTGTTTTTAACAACTGAGTATGTGATTTTAACATTTGACGAGATCTCAACTGAGCGAAGGAATCTGATGATGGAACATATATTCCGAAACGCGTAATTCTAAATATAAAACAAAGTCACACGACGGATCTAAGGTAATTTATTAATTTAGAAAATATAAGTATTTGGAAGCAAGATTCAGTTGTTTCTAACTAACACAAAGTCTCTTAAAAGCTCCTAACAGTTACCTCCAGCGAGGCAACAGTTCTCCAAACGTAGGCATCTTCCATCATGGGCGTAATTTCTCTTGACGTTTTGGCTTCCGACATGCAAAGCTGTTTTATAGATAAGGAAACGCGCAGGACAGAAATCCGGTTAGCACCGGTGTTACCTGCAGCAATTCCGCTGTTATACGTATAGTTCAATTCTGATGTCTCAGATTTCACAGGCCGAACGTCAAGACGAATTATAACGACAGTACATGTCCGACGTATGAGAATTATTGGTCCGCAAAATCTTTTTCGGACCAGGTATTTATATTTATAATTCAGAATAAATCAAAGTGGCTTTTTTGATATTTTAGCAGTAAGACTACAAAAGACAATAGGTGTATGTCATAAGTGAAAGAAGAGTAACACTTGATAAGCTAGCTCTTCTGATTAAAAGGTATCTGGTAGAAACAATAATGAATTTAGAAGTTTTTAAGGTTTTCCAAAGGTTTTGTATGGAGCAACTTATTTTAGCAATGTGAAACCTGGACTTCAGGCCAGAAGGATAAAGCCAGCTGGAGGCTGAGGAGATGTGGGTCGAAGAAGAATAATAGAGCAGAGTTAGGTAGAGATAAAATAAATAATAAGGTTTAAATAAATAATAAGGTTTAAATAAAGTAATAGGGAAAAGAAGGCTTGTAAAAATAATGGAAAAGTGGAAGGAAAATGTTTTAGGTAACATGTTCAGACATGAAGGACTTTTTCTACGTTCTGAAGGAACATTGAGGAAGGCAGGGAAATGGATTAATGAACACTTAGACGATATGCAGATAATGATATGATAGGGGTTTAATAGGCTATATGATGCACTGAAGTAATGACACGAATGCCTGGTTGTAACGACAAGGCCTGGCCTTTAGATGAAGAATAAGAATTAACTAAAAGTGTAATTTTATCTTCAACGTGCACATTATCTAACATTTTGAATTAGTTTTACTGGAGAAAACGGCAAATCAACATTTAATTTTCGATCCTGAACCCATGAGTCGAAGTCGGAAAATCAGGGAATTTGTACAATCATCAATTTGTGCGTTTGAGCATCCAGTCGTTTGAGGTGTAAAAATGTGGGAAGCTTATAACATATGAGAAAAGAACGTTTATAACGTGTTGACAAGAGGTTTTGAAAGGGGCACAAGAAAAATGAAATGTGGTCGTTACAAAGGCTTCCACTATGATGATGAGTGGTGTGTGTAAAGGATTATAGACATACAGAACACAGAAGTATAAACAACTGATGCAAAAATAGGATAAGAATTCAGGGATAGTAAAGTCTGTCGATAGAAACACTGAAAACGAATGGCCGTGATGGCGGATGAAGACTAACAGTGAAAGTAGAAGTAGAAAATCGAAACAAACTAATGAGGGAGCAGAGAGAGATATGATTTACGGACGAATCCATTATGGCTAAGTATAGAAACGTTTGGAGTAGCAAAAAAAAAAGCGTTTATAGGGGAAGGATGATGTATTATAGAACATAACGCGGTGTTAATGTAAACTACTCTAACGCGGTAACTCAAGATATATTGCACGGAATTATGAAAAAAAAGTGTTCCAATAAATGGGCAAGAATAAAAAAATTTTTTTGTTAATTATCGTAAGAAGACAGATGAAGAAATCTTGCCTTATTGAATCAATAATGCTAAAACCGAACAATGAAACTCATCATACTGTATTGAGGTACAAATGATTTTGTGAAAAATTCTACGATTTTTCGTTTTTATGAAAAATTAGACAAGATTGGCGCATAAGTCTTAAGAAGAAGTTTTCTTATTAGTACAATTCTCCTGGACAAAAACAGTGTTGATTTGAACGCACGGCATCGTTCAACGCCTCTTTTTAAACTGCCCTTTCTTTTTTTCGAAGTAGTTCAGGTCGAATTATTTCAACCGAAAGTTAAGCCTGCCCCATTTAAACCGTCGACAATCAGAGCAACCATTATCAGTCGTATCACCACCAGTGTAGTTACGTTGTTGACAATGTTTCTGCACATCACTGAAAGAAAGGCTACACCGACAGCAGAGTGTGGACGACATTACGGGTCGACTTTCATTGAAGGTGGTAAGTTGCGGTTGGTGACTAAACTGTAGCAACGTGGACTCAACACAATAGTGTCAGTTTAGTACCGGGACAATCTGATTGGTCCACAAACACAGTGTCGAGAAACTTTTAAGAACACATCATTACATCAAAGGATTCCAACTGTTAACCATTTGGCTGAGATAATAATATACAAAAATGCTGAAAGCTGTTCGCTTAAATTGCGTTTTGCTTCCCCAGCTGATAAGGGTAGGTAGTCGTAAGGGGTAGGTGAGGCCAGAGGCTAACTGGATAAGATGAAGAACGGTTTACCTTGAGGTGGATTCGAGTTCATTTTCAATAAGATCCATAGCAAATTTTACGGGTTTGTAATAAATATTCTTATTACCATAAAGAACTTCATAACAATGTTCAGTAATGTTTTCGTATGCGTTTTTGCAATAGATCGAGGGTCATGACCGTCTGAAGAATAGAATGACCATAAAATTTAGTTTATTGCTTTAAAAAATTATACGTTATATTAAGGAAGCAATTTGTACAGAATGCCTTTTTCAACCAAAAACAACAATTCTTTTATCTGTACGGGGGGGGGGGGCAATCGGCTGTCGCCGTTTCCTCCATACCAACTGCCATTCCTTTTATTTTATCAATAGCGTTTTTGAGGTAGATACACTTTTCTTCATTGCGTCTGGTATGTATATGTTTTCTCAAATTCTTCGTTAGCTTCTTCTGTATCATCGTGTATTATTTTTGACCTCTTTCTGCTTCTCGAGTTCATAACGTACAACTATTAAATTTTATCGTTTCTTATTTACAGCCTCTGTAAATTTTTTTATTGTATTGTTTTCGTTTTCTAACCACTAAAGGCGTAATATTCTACACGATCTACCTAGGACATTCGTTACAGCGGATTTTTTGTCATCTATTCGACCAAGTTTGCGTTTTTTCAGTCCTTTTGCAATAGCCCGACGAATAAATTGTCATACATAATATATAAGAAGGTTCTTATTGCATTCTTAGTTAAGTTTACTTAGGGACTGTAAAGAACTAAATGTTTAAAGCTCTTATTGTCGTTGGAAATATTTAACTGAATAAAAAATTTACAGTTGTGCAAATAATTGTAATCATCATTGCCAACGGCGCTAGAACTTATACTTCGAACAACTCCATAGACCAGCGTGGAGCAGATGAAATAAAGTTCATGCAAAATAACAAAACCAATTATTTTCTTCTTAATTATAACTACAACTAAGTTATCTTTAGGCACTCAAGCAATTGTGTTTCGTAAAATACTTCTCTTCAGGATTCAAAAAAAGATGGCTCCACTTATTGCTTAAATTTTCGCTCTCCCGTATTTTAAGAATACGGTACGTGGCAAGGTCCCATAACCAACAAAAACGAATCCAGACTACTAATACTAACGGGAGCGTCTGTGTCACGAACCATTATGGATTGTAATGTTCAGCGAAGTTTTGTAAGTTGACAATCGCTAAATCGAAAGAATATGATTGGATCATGTTTTAAGTTCACCGTTAACATTGAAGACTTAAGCTAAGTGCGCTTTACGAAAGAAATTCCTTATCGCTTGTTGCTGCCGAATTTTTCAGAGCACAACCAACCCGCTAGGTAGATTCTTTTAGCTAGATTGAAGGATCCGTAACCCAGCATATTGAAATGTATTTCTCAACATCGCACATTTCGGAACAGTTTCCAGACTCATGTAAAACGTTAAACCAATACAGAGTAGACTCGCAACTAATGTGCAGAAGCCTATAAATGTTAATAAAGAAACGGTTGTGAGTTTTGTGCAGTTCAGAACACAGAACGGAAACTGAGATGATACAATAGAGAAATATGGAAAGGATTATAACAGGAATACTGAGGGGGACGGGAAAGTCAATGGTTACGTAAACAAGCTACAATAGATTATGCTATACAAAATAATTAAGAAAAGAAAAAAGTGCTGGGCAGGATTTTTGGCTAGAAAATTAGATGGTTCGACGGTTTCTGGCATTTGGACAGGAAGGTTTCTAGATTAAAGACCAAGTACCATTATGGGAATATAACGATTGTCCTTAAATACAGTAATACAGTGAAGTGAACAAGGAAAGTTGCTCAAGGAAGACGTCACTGGACAATTACGGAGACGGCGTTCGCTCAGAGCCAGCCAGAAAATGACTACGATAATGACGTTGTTTATGGTATACAGCTGATATTCGAGTTGCTTTACCTCAACTCAATCACCATTTTTTTTTTTTAATTGGATAAGAGCTATGAAAAAGTTCCGTTGGTATGTCTTGCTTCAAATTAAAGAATGATGTTAGTAACCTGTTGGTTTAACTAATTTAATTTTTATTTAAGTTCATTGTACTCGTATAGTTTGTGTTTATGGAAAATAGTCTAATGCTATCAACTGCATATAAATGTGAAACGATCCACAGAACGGATGGTAATAATAGATAGAAATAGATAGATAGATAGATATCCGTCTTTCATAATAGATAGAAACTGACTGTCCTTCGGAACTATATGGCCACCATTAGGAAAATGGAGAAATATCCTGGACTGACACTGCTAAATTCCTTTTATCAGAATAATGAGAAATAGAAAATACACATGTATGTTGACTACCATTAGTTACCTAGATTGTGTTGCCATTTGAAGCAGTGTTCCTGACGTCATATTTACTTTACCTAAGAACAAATTTGCTTGTTTTATAATTTACAGTACAGTCAGTAACTAACGAACTTGATTCATCATCATTATCATCAACATCAGCAGTAGCAATCTCGATACACCATTATAATAATTATTGTTATCTCCTCACAAAGATTAAGTGATTCCGGGTATTTTACACAATATTTTTCCGAGGGTCTCCAATATTCCGTGATTTACACTGCGTCAGGTATTGAAAATTTCAATCAACATCATCAACAGCATCATTATCAGCAAAACTATCGTCATTATCACTATCGTCATCATCGTCGTCATCATTTTGCTAGGATCACGTGATAACGCCTGAACTGGGGCCACAGATTACACCGTCTTTTCCGGGCCTTCCGATATCCCGCTTACCTGTCGAGACTGCTAAACGATTTGTAGAACAGATGGTTGGTAGAATACATGGAATCGCCCACATCAGAGCATTAGTGTCTGAACAGAATGGTAAGCTTAAAATGATTGGTTGAAACTCGTTCGGTTCTTTCGACTTCTGTTTTAGCCTTGCTTGGGATCTGATCACCAGTATCCGTGCTTTACTGATCCTGATATCTGCTTCATGACCTCTTTCGCTGGATTTATATTATTTATACTTTTTACGGTTTCATATTCTTAGAAATAGGCATAATTTGTTTACTGTATGTAGAGCATTTTCTTTGTAATCTCTATAAACTGATATTGTGCCCGATGACGAGGGGTACAAATATTCCGCAGCCGAAACGTCGCATCTGTTTAAAAAAATAATAGTTACGACTTCCTTCATTTCTCATTAAAAAATAAAAAGAAAACAGAATTATATATTATCTTTAATTATCTATCTATTATGAATTATATATTACTTTATAACCGACATATACGATTGTGTTCTACATGTTTAGCCTAAACTATCATAGATTAGAAATATATTGATGTTTTCTTGTTTAAACTATATTAGTAGATAAAATGCCACTAAGCAGGCGTATTTTACTCATTAAAATATAAACATCAAAAACAAAATTAAAATAGCCTATCTGTTTAGTGGTTACATACTGTTAACATTTTTTCTACAGGCGCAGACGCAAAATACACGCACGAACGCGCCTCTCTCTCTCTCTCTCTCTCTCTTTCTCTCTCTTTCTCTCTCTCTAATATATATTAATACTATTAAATTTATGATTTATGTTCGTTGTTTGTTAAATTATCAGATAATCATTATTTACTGAAATTTCTGCTGTTTATAGACGTGGTTTGTTTTCATTCTTTGCTAGTGGAATTAGTAATCATCCTATCATTTAAACACAGATAAAAAAAGTTATTTTATTTTGCTAAATATTGAAACTCTATCCTCGACATTTGGGCAATTCCATTTACCTTTGCACACACACACACACACACACACACACACACACACACACACACACACACACACACACACACACACACACACACACACACACACACACACACACACACACACACACACACACACACACACACACACACACACACACACACAATTCTTAAATTTTCGCCTCTTAGGGCTACTGGAAAATTTACGAGTGGGTTTACCCTTTTCCGATGCGATTCTGACGATTCAGTATCATCATAAACTCGACAAAAGCTTTATCTAGTTGGTTCGTGTAAGTCTGCAGTTTGTACTTTACTTTCATAAATATTTTCAGTCTTATAAGCTTATATTTGATTGATACGGAAAGATAAGTTTAATAAAAAAATCCACGTCGTTTAAACAGCAATGTGTTATTTATACATTTATTATTGTAAATACCAAGAAACTAGAAATAAGCATTGTTGTACAAAATTATACGAGACCTCGCCAAAACGTTGCTTATTTAATCTCGTATAGAATATAAATACTTACTCCAAACTGCTTGGGCAAACGCGATAGAGATATGTAACTAAACACGCCCGCTGGACAGACACGGGGACTCAGGTAGTCCATACCGTGTAAAACTCTGAATTATAAAATTCTCCAAGACACAATGACTCGGCTAAGTTGGTACAATCAATCACAGAGTTAATACTTACTGTAATCAGTGGAGGACGAGCAAATTAGCGAGATACGATCGACGGACGGACATGTGTGTGATGTGAAACGAAAGCGAACTGCGTTTCCCACCAGACGTGTGTGAGCTCGTCCGTGTGTCTAACAGCCACTTAATGAAGAAATCTGTTTATACTCTGCGTGGTGTGTGTCAGACGTTGGCATAGTGCAGGACACGAAGCCCCACTCCGGTACACACACACAGAAGTAACACTTGTTACAATATTTGCTGTTAGTGTTTATATATCACGAAGGGGATTTTTCCCTTCAGTTACGTACTAACAAGAAGGTGATTTTATATCAAAGCTAAGAAACACCAAGAATTAAATGTTCAAATTAAAGTTACCATTTGACGAGTTTAGGACCAATGTTGGTTAGACCACGTTATTTTAGCTGTAAGATAGATAAATTGTTCAATCTGACTAGAGCCTAGATTGCCTTTAATTGCCCCAACTGATGAACCCAGTTAGCCGCTACAACTGAAAAGGCCACCCGGATGGAATCGTGAAAATAAATCCACCACGCTGACATGGATTTCGATGACGCCCCGCTTGGGAAGGAATTGGAAGAATTAAACAATGGTTTACTCATGTCGCTGAGGTGATCAAGTTCTTTCTGTTTTTCCTTTCATTTTATGTCTGTCAGTTCTTTCGATCTTTATGTTCGATTAAATATCACAAAATGGAATTATTTTGTGCATAAAGTAGTATAAATTTAGCTTGTAGTATATAAGTTTAACTTTAACTTTTTAACTATATTTTAAAAGATAAAAAAAATAGATCACACTATCGCTTAGGGGGGTCTATAGTTAATGATTAACCACGGTCAGTTAATAATAGTACAGTCAATTATGGTATTAAAAGCCTCAAGTAAAGAATATAAGTTCCCTTAATATCATCTAAATTGACCTAGTTTTTATAACAAATTTTTATTTTGTTGAAGCAAAGGAAACAATAATTACGTGTATTAATGGTTTATATTATTAATTTAAATTTAAGCGATTCTGGTTTTAAGTAAGTTTACCTATTTGTAATTTGCGTACATAAATTTAAATTGTAATTTTTACACAAAATAATTTATCTACTAATTACTATCCCTAATTTACTCTGCGATCTCCTGTTCAGTGTGAAGAAGGCTCGATGTTCTAGTTAAACCTGATCACGTCTAAAGTACAAAAGTCAGATTAAAGTTGCGGCAGACTCAGAGACACTGTGAGACAGTAATGTAATGAATGTGTTAATGGGTTTGCTTAATTAAATAGCATGGACTCGTGAGTCGTCTAAACTTGTGTACTCCAGAAACTTTCCACTCTTTTATGTCACTGTTTATTTATCATCTGTTACTGACTAATCCAGTGGTAATGAAGTTCTCCGATGGAAAGTATATCATTAGAGAAATTTTAGAGAATCAAACCACAGGGCAAGAACGAGGTTTAGTGTGGCGTTTCCGCTAGTAACCGACTGCTGTATCTGCAAATTCGATAACTAACAACACCACGCGGTAAATGGTGTATCTGTTTCTCCTATTTACTTATTTCACCTTTTTGTTTTTGTACGTCCCGATGTCAGAATTTGAATCATATTTGTGTCCTTTCCCTCATCAACCCCTTAATCTATTGTAATGTCTCATCTATTTTTACCGCTGATATTGTCCTCCTACTTGATTTTCCTCGTACTATTCTGAATATTTCCTTGTGATACCTTGCTTCATCTTGATCAAGTGTCCGAGTGTTTGGAACTATCGTGTTTCTAATGTTTCCATTTCTGGTAATAGTTCTACTGCTCAGACATTTTTATTTCTGGCCTTGTCATAAATGCCGACTATTTCTCTGATATACTTTCTCATTCATCCTGATCAAGTTTATAAACACTAACATAGCTGAAGTGCTACCGACTGAGGGGGTTACAAATGATATAGAGTTACAAAGACAATTCTAAATGGATTGAAGATGGTGTTAGTAAGGTGATGATTTGGGTATTGTATTCACAGAACTTTTAACGTTAATTCGAAAACATATTTCTTGTGCATTTCAACATAAAGGAATTCGTAATCCCTATGCGATTTTTCCTCTTCTACGAATAAAAGAAACCTGAAAAAACATGTCTCGCGACTGTTCAAGACATAAAATAAAATTCGTTGAGCAGCTCGAAAAAGCTAATTCCAGAAATATTTAATAATATTCTAAGTAAACATTTCGACATAATTCTATTAAATCAGTTGGGAAAGGGACGGCTTTAATATTGGTGAACAAAGGCATGATTTTTCAAATCAACAAAAGTTACACGAACTTGGTGACTAAACCTTGTATTTCATGAAGCAGCCATATTACAGGTATAAGTATCCTGTAATATGCAGGATACAGGTATAAGCAGCCATATTACAGGATACTTATACCTGTAATATGTCCATTGTAGGTCGGACAAATGGGTTGACCTTTATCATTTTATAAAAAAGAAGACGTTACAAACCTCAAGTAATACAGAGGTCAAAGCAGGAGAAAATCGCATAACATGTTTTGGTATCGACTGTGGCTTTGTTCATGGAGAATCAGAAGAAGGGTAACAAATTATTGGTGGATTATGAGACATGATGCTGGAGAAGAATATCATGGAAGGGTAATGCAAGGGTAAGGGTATTATAACAATTATAAATTGCGTGATAAAAATATTGTAAAACGCCTTAACAGAAGGAATTATCGGTGACCAGGACGCTCAGTAGAGCACAGTAGTCACACAGAGCTTAATTAGAGGGAAAGGTAACGAAGGTTAGAGGGAGGAGAAAACTAAGAAGTTGTTCTGTCAAAAAATGGATTTGTGATGACGCAGGGGGTTGTAAACACGGAATGACTTGGCGACTTCAGAACATGGCCACTACTGATCTCCGATTGAGGTCGCAAGAAGACACGAGTCACCAAACAGAGCGTAAATGTACGATAACGTGATGAGTGAATACGACTTTCCGTGCGTTATGAACCAAGCGTCTTGCAGTTGAAAAATACAGTATTTGTCATTCGTTATTAATAAATACTCAATAACGTTCTGCAGGGTAAATGCTTGCTGTTGATAATTTAAGCGCAAAACACGCGCGCGCACGATTGGGCATACACACACGTACATAATTCTGCGGATGCAGTTAGTGTCACTGCCTTATGTTGGCATAAAGCAAAAGCGATCGGCAGTCTGTAATGCGCGCAGTCGAGCGTGTAACGCTAATAGACCGTACCCGCACCGGTATTGAGTTATAGGCGGCTATTAAAACTTTAGACATCGACTGATTTAAACTCAACATCAAACCATTGTTCCTGTTGTTGGCCGTTTCTTAAGAAAGCGTTTTGTTTCGCGGTTAATACGCACGTATTAGGGCGCAGACTTCCTTTTCCGATTGGGGGAAATTAGTTGGCACACAATCTCTCCGCCATTTCTCCCTTTTCGCTCGCTCCAACCAAAGGAACGCGCCATACCTTGAAGTTTTTGTATTATTCCCTTGACGTTTTTTTGCCGTTACGTGCAATTTTATTAATTAGGCATATACCACGATAGAGCTTACTACCGATCATTAATAAATGTATTTTTATACGAGGTAAGGTTGCCTAAATCGGACCATTGTTCAGATTATGTCTTTTAATTCAGAAACGATAACGAATATTTTAAAGGTTTTTACATAATAAAATGGTACTATATTTGCCCTTCCTAATGTAATTTTTACATAATTTTTACCCTTCTTTCTCAGTGTAAAAATGAAGAATTTTTAAAAGTCTGCAAAAGGTGCGATTTAGGAAGCGTGTCTCCTAAATCGCACCACGGGTTTCCAAAATCGCACTACCATTTACTATACTTGGAAATTGATGTGGATTATGAATATAAAACAATGTTCGAGACAGATTTCAAAGATATTATAATTTTACAGACTCAAGACATTATTTTGAACATTTAACATAATAGGAGTAGTAATAATAATAGTCATCATCTTTTTCATCACTTATCACAATAATAAAAGTAACCAAATGAAACTATAGTCTAATATTTTTGAAGTTTTTTAGTTCAAATTAAAAATACTTATAAAATTACAAAACGATAAAGTCTAGTAAGAAAAAAATGATTGAAATTTAATTAATATCTAATCATTTTGTAAACAAAAGTAACATGTGAACTCAAGTTTATCTTTCGAAACACCAGCACACTACTCATGTACCCAGCTTTTACATGCACTACACTGCACCATATCCTCTATCAAGTTTTCTTGACAAAGTTTACAGAGCCAATCGTCTTTATTTATTTCAACAATCGCTGCTGAGAAATGTAACTGACTGGAGGAATTTGATTTTGACGTCTTCTTGTTACGACTGGTCTTCTTGTTTACTTTTGGTAAGTTAGATGAAGTTGATGGTCCAGGAAGAAAAAGATTTTTAGCATATTTCTGTGAGTGTTCTTTTCGTCGTGCTTTTAGTTTATTTTTGTATGGGCTTGCTGTTAATAGCTCTGCTTTTTGAGGCTGCCTGTTATTTCTTCCGACAACAATTGGGCAAGGCACTGGGTTGATTTCGTGAACAGTTTTATGTAGCTTTCTTGGTTGTCAATCCGCAGGAGAATAAGTTCTTTTCTGAGGTGTAGTGGCCTATTAATTTCTTTACTTTCAGCTTCTCTTTCGTCCTCACGATCATTTTCTTCTGGCGTTAATGTCTTCGCTGCTACAAAATCAGTGTCCTTGAAGACCTGACGATCCACTGGCCACACACCTGTAGCCTTAAAGCCGTTCATGGCATTGCTCATAGTTGCTACTCTTACATAAGCTTCAGAGAGGATACTAGACACATGACATTGTCTCAGAGGAGGAGGATTGGTTCTGTGCCATTTGGTTACTGCCTCGTCGTAGTATAGCTGAAATGGCTTGAAAACTGAGACGTCTAGAGGCTGAAGACGATGCGTGGTATGACCTGGCAGCTGCAGCAACAGCACTCCACTTTCACGCGCTAGATTAATAACGTCCAGGTTCTTCGAGTGTGTTGTGTGTCCGTCCAATAAAAGAAGCACTTTTTCTTCCTTAGATGGCCGCACATGTGCTACAAAATGCTTAAACCGCTTCAGGAATAATTCGCTGTTTATGTAACCGGACTATGAAACTTCTACAAGACTTCCTGCAGGTGCACCACTGGCTAGAGAATACTCCATTCGCGATCTTTTGAAAATAATCATTGGGGGAACAAATACACCAACTGCATTCGTACAACACGCGATGGTTGTATTGACAACTCTCTCAGCACTTGTCAGAGCTCCTACACGCTTTTTCCCTTTCATTGCAAATATTTTTGGAGCCTTTTTTTGAACAGTTTGAAAACCGGATTCATCGACATTAAAAATTCTAAAACCATTAAACCCATTTTCATCAACTTTTTCGAGAACATCAAAAACGTGGGAGACGTTTTCTTTGTTGAAACCTTTAGCGCGGCTTGCGGATACTTTTCTGGCTGTCGAAGACTCAGTTCTGGATGGCGCTTTAGAAATGAATAGTACCATTTTTTACCCGCAATCTTTTCTTCCGTGTTGAACTGATTTTGAAGATGAGGGTTCTGGTCGAGGATCTGATATGCTAAACGTCCGACGTCCAGCGGAGTAAGTCCAAATAGACTTGGCTCAAATTCTAAGATGAGTCTAACAAATTCTTCTTCGGCTTTAGGTGGTAAGGCAAGTTCTCTGCCATTCACGGAGTCTACACTATTCGTTCGGTTCCACGTTGAACTTCACCCCGTTGAACTTCACCCCGGTGGTGGCGCAAAAATGTTTTTTTCGGAATGCCGTACTTCCGTTGTATTTCATTTAATCCTATTTTACACTCTCTGTATTCTTTGAGGGCACGATTCATTGATTCTGGGCACCATTTCCCGTATTCCCTTTTGGCCATCTCCTGTTCTCTGTAAAAAAAGAAAAGGGATCCATTTACATCATGGCAGCCAAAAGCACAGCGGTGCGATTTAGGCAGCTTAAACGGTGGTGCGATTTAGGAAACGACGTGGGGGTGCGATTTAGGAGACTGTGCCATTTTGCAAACTTTTGTTTATCTAACCTACAAACGCGACCGAAAAAAGAAGGTTGAGAAAGCACAATATAATAGTATAATGTAATAGTAATAATGTATAATAGTCAGCTATTTGTCTGAAACGTGGATCTTGATACAGCCAGATGGCAAAAAAATCCGCGTCTTCAGATTGTATATCTGTAGACGTAATCTTGTAGTATAACGCAAAATGGATTATTTCACATTATAAGAACTGGGGACAAATACGTTATATATTTGTTTGGTGGACAGCCTTAGGAAGCAATAAAACATTCATTTTCGAACTAATACGCCTAATCCAAGACGATTAATCTGACAAAAACATGTAGACTCATTCAAACCAAATCCTCGTTATGCGTACAAAAGGACAGAAGAAGAGCATATAGCATAGGGTAGGCCTTTGTTGACTTTAATCTTCAATCCAGTTTACTTAATCGAAGGAGTTAAGTTTAAGCTATCAAAATAATTCATGATGTTTTCACTTTCAAATAATTTAATCTAGAACACAGTAACTTGCTATCTACATTCATTCAAAAATAAAATTGTGTTGTGCAACTGTACACTCACAGTTGAAACATGAAACATCGTTTTCTGGTCCTGCGCACAGTTTTACTCGCATGATGTGCGGAATTTGTTAACGATTTGAGAACACGAACAAAAATAAACAGAAATTGGCCACGAGCTTAGGAACAAATGAAATGAAAACAAAGGGCCGTTGGAGATTCGATCCAATTAATTTTAAAATAATTACCGACGCTAACCGTACAGGGCACGTGAAACACTCCAGGTATATATAGGTCACCCATCACTTTGTTTTAACCGTTTCAAAACGGTTTGTCTGTTAAGTAAGTAAATTCAACCTCGTACATGATATTGTTTCCACGAACGTTCAGTAGCCTCTCTGGAACTTACCGATGGACGGATCCAGTAAGCCAACAATTGAAGAGTCCCCCCCTCCAATAAAGTTGCACGTATGAAAAAACAAATTTACAGTATTGAAAAAAAAAATTTATTTGCTAAAATCTGTTACAAAAATATTTATTTATTACTATAGATACATGTTTGTTTATAATAAAATAATAAGAGTAATATTTCGAAATGAAATATCTTAAAATATATCAATATTGTTGAAATAAATGGGAAATAGTGTTCATAAACTCAATGGAATAATATTGTGTTTTGTTTCTTCCATAAGTCACAATACATTTTTTGCAGTCGATTATCGCTGATATTATTTGGTGTTCTGCCCTAAGGCAGGTCTTCAAATGGTAAAAGGTCTCCAACCTGTCCTATCGCATACCAGTCTTTTCGTTTTTTCGTAACACCTTCTGATTTTAATGCTATCTGTTAACTTCATTCTTCTACGCCCTCTTCTTTTTTCTCCTTCTATGACACCCTGCATGGCAGTTGTAAACAAGCAGTCTCTTCTTGAACAATGACCTAACCAGTTCCTTTTCCTATTTTCTATTACCTTCAGGATTCTTCTCTCTTCCCCTATTCTTCTTAAAACTCCATCATTTCCTACTTTATCAACCCACTTCACTTTTTCCATTGCTCACCAAACCCACATCTCAAATGCTTCTAATCTTTTCTCATCCTTCTTCCTCAGGGTCCATGTCTCTGCACCATATAAGATTATTGCTAAAAGGGCTAAAATAGCATAATAAGAAGTTTAGGTCTACTTCCTTGCAACATACGTTCAATATTATGTAAAAATTGAAAGAAAAATGTGCCTTTGACTTAATTCAAATATGTAGAACATAACAAAAAATAAAATAATTGTTGATGATATATACATGAACTTAATGTACAAAAAAATATTTTAACTTCCCCCAAAATAAATTAACAATACTACAATACGTATAGGCCTAGTGTTTGTTATTTCAGTTTCGACCTAAAAATAATAGCCTAAACGAACTGAATAGGTTATTACTATAAAATTTTGTTTATAACAAAGACAAAAATTTGTAAAAAACCAGTTCTTGTGATTTTACTTACGTCCATTTTTTGAGATACTGGGAATGTCTGCTGCGATTCGTTATTTAACTTCCCATGTACTTCTTCACAAAATTTACGATACTTGTTCTCCAACAATGGATGCATACTGATCAAGTCAACTTTTTTCGACAGTGACAGGTAGTAATGTCTTGTACAGCGGAGGAAATGCCTCAACTAACGGAGGTAATTTCTTCCCTTCGCCAAATTTTGCAGTAATATGCAGCGACCATGGCTTTATTATGTATGACTTCTTCTAATCTTCAGGGTAAAAGGATGATCTGATGTTACTTGCAGAGAACAATATTACCAAATTTCCAGCATTTTGTTACATAGCCTACAGCTTTATTCGGAGAGCTCTTCATTTACATCCTCCTTCACAAATGATTCTTGACATCCTCCTTACAGTTCTCTTGACTTTTCGACCTTCAAAATCAAAGGCCTTCACACGTTCGTACATACAATAACGCGTACACCGTGATAAACAAAACGTGTTGTATTAATTAGTTGTTTGTCTATTCTTCTACAAGTCCTGATGATGACAATAAAGTTTGTCGAAACGTTAACACAATCATTTTGACCGTGTCTACTTCAGTGATCGAACATGGCTGGCCGTTTCGCCATTTATTCAAGTTACAGTCGACAATACAAGGATTCTTATTCGGTGTTATTTTTGTTGCTGTGTATCAGATCAGCAACAAATTATCAGATTTTGAAAAAATTGTTGAAGAACGTCTAGGTTCTTATTTTACCTGACGCCATTACGAACCAAAAGACGTTTCACCGTTCGTTCTGATTTACTAACACGTTTATTTTGTTCATCCGCGAATTTTCTCTAAGCCATTATAAGTAATTTATTTTTATCTTATTTCATCACATCTCTTGTTGTTTTCGTGTGACTAAACGTATACCGTGTGTTAACAGTTCAATGGTTATACTAAATATAAATATAATTTTGTTTTGCGCACTTAGTCTGTAAATAAATTTAAAAATAATGGTTGGGCTTTGTTATACGCTATCCCAAATAATTCTTCTGCCATGGATACCAAACGTAGTAGAGATAAGGCCTCCTTTTTATATGCTTTCAAAAAACTTAGGCATACGTAGTTTAGTAACTAAAAACTCAAAAATACAAAAAACAAAATAAAAACAGTGAATAATTACACAATCTCAAATAAAGAATAACCACAGAGTTTTATCACTTGTACAAACAAAATGTAAAGTAAGGATGAATAGTACGAAAAAATAGAATAGAAGTGAATGTCTGCTACACATTCGGTCAGTACCGGGATACTGCACATTTCTTTCTTCTTTGTGAACTATTTTTATACGGTATACTGTACTTGCTCTCAAATTTGTTTGCACGTGCATTTGTTTGTTTACATTTCATAAACGTGTTGTTGCACACCAAGCTTAAAAGGAGCCATTGAAAATACAGTTAACTGTGTGGTTTTTTATTATTATTATGCAGTTAAATTCTGAAGACATCCTTACATTTTGAAATTAGGACGACGATGGAGCATGACCGTGGTAGGGGAACTGTTAGGGTAACCAATGATGAACCGTAATTATTATTTTGTTTCTTACTTACAGGCCATACAACTGCAGTTTATCAGAAACCAGTTTCAAGTATTCACTAAAGTACAGACACGTGGGTACAAAACTAATCCATCAAGACAAACGATGTACAAGACGAGGACAAATTACGTTCGTTCAGTAGGATAAAAGTGACGGAAGCACCGGTATGAACTGATTGATTAATCAGAACTGACGTTGCCTTATGGTGAAACAGAGTTTCGTTCATATTGGTATCAGCCAAAAGATGAGGATAAATAAGAATTAGGAAATCTTTAATTACTTTTTGCTCAAATTGTTTATTAAACGTGACAATCTCATACACAGCAACAAAATAATAGCGGATATTTAATAATAAGATTTAAACGATAAATACAATTTAGTGGTTAAGTCTAACTACTTCCATCTGTAGGTTGTTTCCATCTAAAGATGAGCCGAGAGGCTTGAAAGCGCTCGTGGAAGTGTAAGTGAGTATTAGTGGTAGCAACACAAGTTTAGCAAAAACTAAGATTTAATAATCTTAAAATATCGAATTGACATGACTGAATGACGAAAATGTTAGAGGTGGTGGAGACATAAAAAATAAAACAGTATCTCTGTTATGAAGTAGGTAATACGATTTGAATACGATAAAATGCCAAAGTCGTGTAAATCAACTGTACCGTAATAATTCCACCTATAACAATTAAATGGAAGATTATTAAATACTGAACAAATTTATGTATTTAGGTTCAGTGATATCTAATAACTGGGAGCGTACAGGGGTAATTGAAAGAAGTTAAGCTGTAGCCGGAATAGCAACGACAAAATTAAGAAATATATGGAAAGGACAAACCGATACTTTGGCTTTCCATAAAAATAAAAGGAAAGACCGTCTGAAACTTTGATGCCACCAGTGTGTCTGAAACTTGGTGTTTAAACAAACAAATGGCAAACGAATCGACAAACGTATTCTCTGATCGTCGCGGATGGAACGTGGAACGAATGCTGTCATATTACATGAACTGGAGATAAAATGTAGGTTATTATCATGGCTGATATAAGTCGTATATTTTAGTACACAGTACTTATAAGTTATTACTTTGGAAACGCAGACAGAAAGAGAAGCGAAATGGAAAAGTGTGCCTTTTTCTTCATTTCAACCAGAAGGTTATAACTTCTTTCACTAATCTTGTACTTCCTTATATTTTCTTCCTTGATGTCGTCCATATACTCTTGTCACGACAATTCCCCAATCCCTCCACTATTACCTTAACAAGGTAATGAACTAACTCGAATGTAGCAATAAATGAACAACCATGTTACTTCTCCTTTCTACAATTATTGTTTTCAGCAGTGTCCTCGTTTCTTCTCCTCTTGTCTGAACTTCCTCATTCGCATTCCTTCTGGCCATGGAATCTTCAGTAATCTTCTCCAGCATTACGTTTCAAAGGCCTCAAGTTTTTTCTTTTCTGCATTTCTTAAATTCCAAATTTTTGAGGTATAATTACAAGGCCCCAACTGAAATGTCATAAAATTTCGTAAAGCAGCTTACCTGCTTATCTATGAAAATATTAGACACCTATTTGACATATAAGACGACGCTATTCATTATCAGAGCTAGACCACAACATACTACGTGAGAGACGTTAACACGCGACCGACTACGCCATGTGTCACATTTGTTTTGGTTCCGAGCCGTAGGACGTTATAAATTCAGCGCCCAAAATACCATCTTGAATAATGTTACCTCTCAACAGTTTAAACAATTCACCCGTATTGTAGGTGATTTTTTTTTCAAACCGAACAACAGATTACGACTAGATAAAGTAGGACACCAACGTATTAAAGGAATTATAAAATATCAGTATTTGGAAACAATCTTTAATCAAGACCATAATGAAATCCTGAGTCCGCGAGCGTCCTTAAAATTCGTATTGGCTAGTGTGAGCAAAGTGTGTGTGTGTTGAAGCGCATAAGCGAATAGTAATTCTGCTTTTACAAGAACTGCTTTTATAAAATCGAAAACGCTTCTAGAAAACAGAAAAACAAAAATCAGAATTCTACTTTGAAGATGCGTATTGTGTATGGTTACGCTTTTCGGTCTTACTCTAAGGGGTAGAAACTTGGAGACGCTTAAGAAACGCAACGTGACAGAATTCAGGCTTTTGAATGTTAGGTGTCAGGCTTTCGTAAGCTTCTCACAACATCGTGGATGGCAAAAGTATCGAATAGTAAGGCTTGCAGATGGTTGGAAAAGGAAAGAAACTGATGTACAGTATTAAAAAAAAAAGGTTGGAATGATTTAGGCACGTTTTGTGAGAACCCAAATGTTAAGTTCTAAACTCATAATTCAGGATAAAAGTCGAAGGCAGAAGATTATTAATTCGAAGAAGAATTCTTCGGATGCGAATCTTGCGAGAGTGATTATGTTATAAATTGACATATAATATGTTACAGATAAATTGACTTGTTCACTGAAATGTATCGAGGATCCGGATAACCATCATGACGGCTCCGAATTCCGGTAAAAAATGACACTAAAAGAAGAAGAAGAAGATAATGAAGAGGACAGGCGTATTCAGTAGACGAAAGTTGCCAGTTGACGCGATCTTGGAGAGAGAACTTAATAAAATGGTATAGCTCTAAATTAGCCAAGAATTACACCTTAACTTTTTTCTTTTATCTAATGAGAGCCGGTTGGTACTATTTTATCGTTATTGTTTCCAGAACTCTTCATCCTGTATTAACTGCACTGTACCGTACAGTGAATGTGGAGAACATGTACATGTGAATGTGGAACACCTGTGGAAAAGTTTTCAGTACCAAACGTCATCAGTAGGTGAGATGAATATGATATTGTTTAAGTAACCCTACAAACAAGAGCCAGGATCCATTGTGAAATGAGATCACGTTTTAAGAGGGGGATACACAGCAATAATATACCGCAGGCTGCTGAGAAAACTAGGACTCTAGGGACGTAGCGGTACAGATTTTCTTTTTGGCGTTCATACACTCTAATCGTTATCCAGCCTTTCAATGTACGCTGAAATCCGTCAAATGTGGACGCTTCTAAAGTAATTGTTCATTAAGAAAAACTTTGATGCGTTACTCAATTAATTTGCTTTCCGTTTGTTTCGATTTGTAATTCCGTTATTGTCCAATACAATTAAATTGCCTCAAATAAGTACTCTGCAAATCACGGTATAGGCTAACGGTTCTCAATACTTATAAATTTCAAAGCAGGAAGCTGTTTGTATGCTACTTACATAGTTGGATTTTGGTTGAACCGAACACATGAGGTTGTGATATGCTGGTTGAAATGCGCTTGCGGAAACGGTAGGCCTATATATGCCGAATTCTTGTGCTGAAATTGTCCTTGGGTTTTCCCTCGTCCTAGTTTCTCTGTCACTTTGTGTCTGCATCTCTGTCTATCTATCTCATTACTCTCTAACTTGGTACTGGTGGCTACCGCTGCCCTCCACCAGGTATATTTATCGACCGTCCGGTCTAGATCCGTACTGTTCTGCATCAACACGGTCACCTATTGTAGAATGTGCCACTTCACCACGCAGTAGGTCTTTGCTGTAGAGGGGCTAAGGCCTCCTTTGGGAGCTAATAACATCACTTTATCCATCCCTGAGATCTTGTGAGGACCAGTGCTCAGTCAGTCCGGTACAAAGGCACTACCTCTCCAAATTCCTTCAACCCTTATGTGGGCAGACCCAGGAAGAGCTGGCTGGAGGATCTTTGAAGGTGGAATAGATAGTACTTTGTCTATGCCGTGATGTGAAGAAGAAGAAGATGATGATGATCTAGCAACCTTCGAAACCATCTGCCATCACCTAGCCAGAAGTTCCAGCCACCTAATGTTGGTTAATCGTGACTGTGAGTTGAGGATAACTGCCATTCTGAGCAACTTGCGTATCTGGTAGGCTATCTAACAAAGACTATGGATCGGTGACCACCAGATTAGATCAAACGTTTCCATTTCCGGAAGACTGTTGTGTGTAATGAGTTTTCCACTTGCAGAAACCTTTCTTACCTTTTCTCTTCTAACTACCAGTTTCTTCCTGTCATGAATTGTCCCATTCTTCCTTTCTCATTGAGTTAGCAACAGTTGTATTTATTATGTGTTTATGTCTATTTATTGTTTACTTTTAATGCTATACTAATATGCGATCAAGATATTTTTTTCCGTACATGGAAACGTTTCAACCATTTTGTCATAAGCACATTGCATAGTGCTCGAAACATGTTCAAGTAAGGAACAAAATACATGGCAAGAAAGAACTGTAGCAAAGCATTAAGGAATATATAAAATCGAAACGTACAGATAACATATTCTGTATTATCTATCTCAGGTTATACTAAAACCCAAGGCGTTGTCAGTTAATTAATAAAATTGTTAGATCAATTAATTAGGCCTTGACGAAGTTAATCAAGAAATTATAAAATAAATGGATGGAAACGAAGACGAAGTTAGAAATGGATGGTTGAAAGAGAAAGATAGAAATGGGTGGGTAGACAGATAGATAGATAGACAGAGAGAGAGAGAGAAGCGGACTGGTATACAGAGACAAGAAAGAGTTAAAATACGGGGGGGGGGATCACAAAGAGAGATGTCACTAGCCATGAGTTCATTTTGTACTGTCTGTTGAGTATCACGAAGTGAAACACACGCTTGCCCTATGGTCAGTACGTTCTAAGTACCAGACGATTAATCCGCTGCATCGAAGCGGGAGTTTCCAATTAGACAAAGTGTAGTAACCGCAGGAACAGAACAGTGTTACGCTGAGTAAACACGGCTCGCTCACTGTCACACATAATTATGATGTATTATTTGCGCGACAGTTTCCTGCATTCATTTTGTTAGCGTTATTTAATAATAAGTTTTCCGTTCTCATTTTTCACTTGTTTATTTCACAATTACTGCGTCCTTACATGCACTGATTGTGCGTCTCTTCGCCTTTGGTGGTCTCCTGTTACAATGTTTTGTATTACGTGCCTCTTGTCTCTCTCTATAGTAGCGTCTGCTCTTGTCTGACGATATAAAACCTTGCTAGTACCGATCTTTAGTGTTCAATAATATAGTAAATATTAATAGAAACATTAAAGGTAATTTTAGAAAAAAGGTATGCAGTGGAATTACGAAAATGGCCAGTAAATGAAAAGCATAAAAGCAAAATCGCTGACACTGATGCAACTTATAAGAAGGAGCTATAGCTTTTAAAGAACTGACAGCATTGATAACGAGGAAATTAGAGGAAGTATGAGGTTGCAAAAGGAAAAATTAATTATGTAGAAGGAAAAATATTAACATGGTAGAGCCAGAGGATCAAATAGATACGTACGGATAACGAAACTAACGGATTTTGCCCCCACAGGAAGAGGAAGCAGGGGTACACCTCAGAGATCATGGAGGGATGAATTAGTTGCAACTAGGGAAAATCTTATCTCTAGGATAGGGAGGGGATCGAAAAAACACAGACAAATGGCGAAAATCGTTGACTGAGAGGTAAAATAAAAAACTTGCACACACACACACACACACACACACACACACACACACACACACACACACACACACACACACACACACACACACACACACACACACACACAAATTCTAGTTACACGTGAAAAAACCAGAAAGATTTCCACGTTCTTAAGCTTACGCAAAACATGTTAAATTGTGTGCATTCGCTCACTATTGGTGTTCGATCCGATTTTGATTTCTAATCAGTCAGTATTAAAACAGTCTAGTCCTATTCACTGGTTGGCCTTACGATGTTCTGTAATGTTTTCTTTACATACATAACCTGTATACATTAATAAGAAGTACTTTTTTTTAAGCAAGAGTGATCTTTACTAATTTTGCATTCACTTTTAAAATCAACCAGCTGTTAATCAGTGGGTAAAAATATTGAAATACGTTAAAAATTAATTCATATCCAGAGAAATATCGAAAATACGATTTTTTAATTTTTGTAGCTTTCATAGCTCAATTTTATTAGCTTCGTTTGCAAACTAATGATTTCTTAGCTTCAGCTAAAGCTAAATAAGCTCCTTATTTTTGTAATATTTTCTTCACCTATGGAAATGATGCGTGTGCATTGATGGAGGGTAGACTGGGAGCAGTAGAGATGGATTGACTTTGAATAAGTGTTCGGTTGCCTATGTTGGAACGAGTTCTAAACGAGGAAATCAGAGGAAGAAGCAACTGATACAAAAATACATACAAAAGATCCAAGGTTACCAGTCTACTTTGCAAGGAGTACTTCAACACATGGCAGCATATTTTCGACGTTTGTACACATAGATTAATAACTGATTTGGAAGTACACCATCGTAATCAAAGAAAAATACATTCTCTGTACCTCAGATACAGAGAAATTAATGGCTAATTGTAAGTAAGTTCTATCTATCAGTATAAAACTGACAACAACGGTCATGTAACTCTAATTATACCCAAACGGGCGTACGCCATCCTAACTGTGAGGTTGCGCTATTAACCTGAAGATTGAACTCACTGAACCAAGCTGAAAATTGGTTCAAAGTATTAAGAGCAATTGTAAGGAACAAATAAAATTTACCGTAACACTCTACGTATTCTAAATGTAAAGGAAGTCATGTTCAAAAAGGACTGTCAATCACCACCATAAATTTTAATTATTCAAATCCGTGATTGCAACCACTTGTATAAGATCACGCATGTTTTCCTTCTATGAAATACCAATTTTCCTTTCGGTAAGAACGATAAAATATTCTCAAAGAAAATTTTTACTAATAAGTTTGAAAGGCGAGTTACGAAAAGTAAAATAATTTTTTAAGGTCTACATAGTTTCGGAGGATAAAGTACAAGCAGTTGTCACATAGTAATAATTATTTATTATCATTCATTTATTACAGACGCGGTTGTAACCTGGATCCGGGAGTTTAGGCTTCTCCAAAAGCTTAAATTTTTCTTATTAAATTTTGAAACATGTACTAGGGCATACTTATTATGTACACTTGCAAGTTACTTTTTTCTTTAATTATTAAATTCTTAAATTCTTAGTGACCGTCAATCAATGAATTTTTCCGGTGAAGGGTTTGTGAGGATCGGTAAAAAAAATATAACACAAATGTTAAGTTATTTGTGTCGACGTTTTGACAATGTTTATTGTCATCATCAGGTCCTGTGTATGAATATTTGTTTTTGACATTTCTTTTGTATTCATACACAGGTTCTGATGATGACAATAAACACTGTCGAAACGTCGACACAAATAAGTTAAAATTTGTGTTATTTTTTTGACCGATCCTCACAAACCCTTCACCTGAAAAATTCTTTAATTATTATTGTTTTTCCCACCCATTGTTCTGGCTCCTTACATTGTAAAATCTAGAACCGCTTTGTATATTAATAGTACAGTATAAATAAATAAAAATTCGTGAAACAGATGATGCGATATAATAATCAGAGAAGACGCATTAGCGAAGACTAAAGTACTTGAAGTGTATTGTAAGTTTGCTTGATAACTGTTAAACTTTTATTTGGAGGTCGTTTTTCATCTTGTGTTTAGGTTGTTGTTAAACTTAAAAATTTATTAACAAATAACACTTGCAATTTATTTGATTATCTAATGTGAATACTTATACGAAACAAAATTAACAGCGAGATGCAGTAATTGTGTATAAAGAGCCTTGTCATTATCCTTATTTCCCTTGAAAAGATATTGGACGATTCTAATATCTGGAGCGGACGTGCAGAGGGATGCGCGATTAAGACTGACCTACATACGTGAACAAACAGCGGGGCCGACCAACACAAATAACACATGTTATACGTCTGTTTTTGCAAGCGCATAATTACTGCATTGTTTCCCTGGCGTCGCGAACAACAGGAACTAAAAAAATTTGTTAATAAAAGTTCCGAGAATCGTTACAATTATCAAATTTTCTTTTTTTCACGCTCAATTAAATTAAGAGCATTCTGATCACCTCTCGCGTCGATGGCACTTCCTTCCCTTTGCTGGCGCAGTCGGTTCTCCTTTTTTATTTCGAATTCACACTTGATTGATTACATCTTGGCTAATTTTTTACTTGTACGTTTAATTGGAATAATTATGCTCGTGATATTTCTGAGAAGCCACAAGCGTTTCCGATGACCCCTACGCTTTATTGTAGAAAATTTAACAAAACTTGATGGCATCCGTTGTACAACACTGTTACATTGAAACTAACTTTTCTTATCACAGCGGCAACAGCAACAACAACACCAACAACAACAACTACTACTACTATACTACTACTACTACTACTACTACTACTACTACTACTACTACTACGCATGCTGATTATCTTGTTATTATACAACAGTGTCAAAGTGAGCTTGAGAGGGGGTGTACGTATTTGGCCAGTTAAATATTATGTTGAAAAATGTATAACTTTTTTGAGATATATGCTTTGAAATATATCCGTTAGAAAGTACTGAATATTTGTGAATATCAACTGATTGCCCATAATGTAGCATCAAACTGATAAAGTGTGTGACAGAACAAATGAAAACAAGTTGTCTTGGAACGTTTCACACGCGCGCACACACACAGAGAGAGAGAGGGAGAGAGAGAGACACCATTAGTGGTGAATTTCGTCTAGTCCTTGAATAATCGACAAAACAATTGTTATTAATCTGTGATACATTTCAGTGAATCCAGAAATTGCTTATTTATCATCATCATTATCTTCACCACACGGCTAGGTGCTGCCTGTTCCACCTTCACAGATCCTACAGTTATCTCTTCCTAGACGCCTGTGTCGTATAGGTTTGTATTTTCCGTCTTATTTGGGGTCGAGGGAATTTGGAGAAGTAGTGCCTTCGTACAGGTTTGACTGTTTGACTGGGCACTGGTCCTCACAAGTTCACAGGGTTGATGAAGTGATGTTAGCTCCCTTAGTTTCTCTCCAGGCAAGACCGTACTGCGTGGTGAAGTGCTACATCCTACAAGAGGCGACGCTGTTGACGCGTAACAGTACGGATCTAGACCGGAAGGTCGATACATATTCTTGGTGGAGGGCAGCAGTAGCCACAGTACCAAGTTAGGGCGTACGTGAAATGATTCTGGACCGGGTTATCTTTGGAGTATTACAGGCAGGAATCTAATTGGATTTAGTAGACTGTAATACTGTGTCCTATTGTTATAGGGTTACATTTTGCTGCTGCCTTGTAGTTGGGTGTTGGGGCAGCAAAGGCTAGAGGAAGACAAACCTGAATAAAAATTACCAGTGGTCACAGCCCGTAAGAGGGCAGCCCCTGGTTCCCTATAATGGGGAAATTAATTCACTCAGAACTTTCAAAAGACTTACTCTTTGGCAACAAATTACCTCGGTTGATTTTTAGGAACGGGAGACTTTGTACGAGTATGAGGCGGTCAGGTATAGGCGGATGTGAGAAGGATTGTAGGCGTCATTAACGGCGGCGTCAAAGTGGATGTAGAAACGTGCCCGTGAATAACTTAATGAGGAATAAAATTATTGGTGAGTCCAGACGTTATTCCTCTGGAATCGAACGATTGGCAATGTCGATACCTCCATCTCAGACATGCGGACATGAGGACCATCATCGACGTAGATAGACGACGGATGACTTGTGTGTTTCGAATGATCCGGAGATTATAAAGCCAGCAAGATGGCCCGATCCAGCCAGTCAACAGCCGATGCTTAAAAGGTCTGAGACTGCCAGACTTGATTTATTGTATGACCAATTATGTCGCCATCAGGTGTGCACTGCCCGAAGTCTCTCACTGTTTCTGAATTGGAAATTACGGAACTATCTACATAGACATGCATACGCCTTTTCTAGTAACCTCAATCCGGAGGTTGATGAGCGGTTATAGTCGTCGTCATATTCTGTTGATAACGCTTGTTTTAAAACTTCTGGGTCCTGTTAAATCAGTTTCTGTACCTCTTCATCCAAGAATATAGTTCTTGCCCTTTCCACCATTCCTCCCATCTACCTTTTACTCTAACACCATAGTCGTAAACTATTATGCATAATTCCGTATTTCAACATAGCAATTGCCTTCTCGTGTTCCGTGCTCGCAATCGTTATTTCTTATATCCTCTTAAACATATGATTACTGCTCTCTATTTCTACGATAGTGTCTGTACTTTCCTCCATCACTACATCTCAAAAGCTTCTGTTCGTTATTCTTCCTTCTCTCCCTTGAATGATTATGAGTATCAGAGAGGTAGAGGTATGCACCACACGACATGCGCTTTGACAGTACTTTTTGTTTTGAGTCTCATATTTTTTGAGATTAGCAGCTCTTCTTTTTCACTTTTACATTTTTACCTGTTTAATATTATGTTATGCAACCTAGATTTAACACTGACTGCGGATCTTCTCTATTCTCTGGAACTCTGCAACCCTGATCTATTCTTTTCTGAACCTCCATCTTCCAGCTGTATATTTATTTCAAACTGTATCGATACATTAACTCTCTCATCTTTTCTTTCAGTTCATGTGGAACCCACGAATTTTGCTTTCCGTAGTAACAATATTTTGAGTAGATACTCTTACACGATTTGTTAGTTTATCTTTTATTTTACTTAAATAAATTTCTCTCTTTTCAAGATGCAAGGACGCTCACTTGATGAATGTATATGTTGAAGAGGCGCAATACTCCTCTACTTTAGATAAAACAATGCACTTGTTTCCACTCTTTAAACAGACGGTTTGGAGAAATAAAAACGCTTAATTTCCATTGAACCCTCCGTCGTCAGATGGAATGAGGATATTTACGATCCTTCCCTGTTAAAGTAATGTACAGGCCCGGATTTCCCACTAGGCACACTAGGCACGTGCCTAGGGGCGGCAGGCTCAGGGGGCGGCACGAGGTGAAAAATTATTTGTTAAAATTTGATGTTTTCGGTTTTTTAATTACAGTATTTGTATTGGGCACTTGCATTATGGCCAAATTGAAGAAAATGGTTTTCAAATAACCTTTAATTATATCATTGAATAACACGGTATTGGCACTGGGCCTATCAATTCTATTTATTCAAGTTACATTACTCTAATTGATTTTACTACGTTTGTTGATAAAACCAAACCATGTAGGGTCTATAAATAAACCTATAAAAAGAAAGTAGGCCTACGTATATTACTTGTTATAAAACTAATCTCTGTGTTACTGAAGTGTACACGTAAATAAATATTAATAAAAGTTAAAAAATGTAGTCTTTTTCACAATTCCATCACATTTCCCTTTTAGATTTAAGATCAAATGAGATATTTGCAATAGAGATAGTTGAAATGACTATTTTCAGCAACTTTCAGTCAAGGAGAATTGAATATACAGAAGTTCCTTGTTGGGGGGGGGGTAACAATAGTGCCTAGGGGTGGCAGGACACCTAAATTCGGGCCTGGTAATGTAGTAGCCTACCTGTTAAAAATCGCTACACATGATAGTGTTACAGTTTCTGGGGTGGGGTATTCCGGAGGAGGCAGGCAGATAGTGGAAGACGAAAGGGATATTGGAATTCGTACAATTTCAAGAAATCAGGTTACGCACCTCTACAACTAAAATCCAGTTAGGCAAACCATTATGTATACTGGCTTTTGACACGACTGTTTGATATTGTTCTGTACTTGGCCGACATTGATAACAATAATTACCATAACAGTAGTCACACTTAGTCTGATAATTTTTGTTTATTTTGTTAAACGTTTTAACCTTTTAAGCGAAACATTAAAAAAATAAACGAAATGAAAGAAGTAAGACGATAAACACACTTGTAGACACGAGAATTAATAACGCATGAAACGTAAGGGCGATAAGAAGGCTTTTAGCACCGTTGAGTGTAAACGGCAAAAGGAGCAAGGAGAAAAATACATAATAAAACAAAGAGGAAAAAGAAAATCTTTCTTAGAGGATAGTAAAAAGGAGAAGTGCTGTTAAGTTCACGTTTCTAAAGTTGACGTGTAAATTGTTCAACGCGTGTAGTGGGTATTGATGGAAGCTTTTATTTGCTTTCTGATAAAAAGCCCGATATATTTAGAAGTTATGGAATCATGTAAGCGAGCGGCGCGGATGAGCCCAGCCGCGTGGCGTGGTGGAGTAGAAACATTTAATCTGGCCTTGGAACACACTCGACAGTCGTGACTGGGAGTTTGTTAAACCTTTACCTTACCCTGTGAGTACCGTCATTGTTCTGTGATGCGATCTGCTCTGTTATAATTGTAATAGGAACGTCGTGAAACTAATCGATATATCAGTTGGATGAATCTTTTTTTGTTGTTGTTCAGATTAATGAACTGGACTAGTTCAGCCCTGCAGGAGTCCTCTGGTACTTTGTACCAACTGACGTTCTGCGTCCCTCGAACAGCGTGATTTACATTTGTTATCAACTTAATAGGAGACCACCGGTTTATACGATCCGAGAAGTGTATACGAAAGTACATATCATTTGTTCGCGCGCGCGTGTAGATAGGTACACGTGTACACGTGTAGGTGCTCATAAATTTGTTTAAACGTATCGATTATAAACTGTTTTTTATTAATGCCATAATTATAGGCAGAAGCAGGACTACAAACCCCTCATAAGTTTTTAACTATTAATAAATAACATTTAATTTGTATTTTATTGTCACAATTTAACACAAACATATATTTTTACACGACCCCGATTTTATTTGGTACTTCAAAAATACATAACCAAACTATACAATTAGAAAAAACTGGTGATTGTTACGAACCTCCCACTGAAAATAATTAAGGTGCCAACCAGGAACTACAATTATGTTTGTAAATAAAAAGGGGTTTCTACCCTTACTTAAATTTAATGTTGTAACAAGATTCCTGTAGGAGGACCCCTCCTCACCGGCAAAAGCGAGAAACTTTGCATATCTCAAACCACCCGCTGTAGGTGCCTACATAGCTTTTACTTGTTTTGCCTTTTAATATGACTTAACATATTATTTTGCATTAATTCAAACGTTTTCTCCGGGAGATCCTGGTTATTTTGTCAAGCTGGACTGCCGGAACTCTATAATGGTGGTGAAGCGTCTTTTCATACTTCAATGTCATGTTCTCGTTGTTACATTTCAAATCCCTGGTGCGAGTTCTTACTTGTGATGAACCAAAGTGTATGACGATGTTCTGATATGAAGTATTTGTGTGTGTGTGTGTGTTTACGTACAAACACACCTTATTCCGGAACACTTGATTGACCTTTATATGTCTCTGCTTCGGCCTTTCCAACAGTTGTAGTTCGTATGTCAACATGAGTTACAATATCGTCTTGTAAAGCAATACAGTACTTTATTGTTTGTTGACAGGAAATAGTTTCAGAGTTTCTAAGAAACTATAGACTTTCTGTGGTTAATTTCTCTCTCTTCCTCTCTCTCTCTCTCTCTCTCTCTCTCTCTCTCTCTCTCTCTCTCTCTCTCCTCCCTCTCCCTCTCCCTCTCCCTCTCCCTCTCCTGTCTTTCCTTGTTTAACGTAGGATTTTCTGTGTCTTGAGCAGTGGTCTCTCGATATCTTCTATTGCATAATATACAGTACTATTTAACTGTTTGTTTGTCCAGACACTCTGGAATTTTGTGTTTGCAAAAGTAATATAACTCAAACTGAATTCATTATAATTAATTCTCAAATTCTTTGCTCAACTTTCCATTTGATTGTCAGTTTAGTTTGCATGAATGAACATTGTTGATGGATTGCTCATTTTAGGCATGACGTTAGCTAATCCTCGAAAGCTGTAATAGTGGAAAGAGTACCAGGGAAATAGGGATTTTAAAAGTACTAACCGTTAACATTAATTATTCACTAGTAGGCGTACTTTAATGTGAATAATGTTAATTCAGACAAGCACTATTTCCTTTTTTTATGCTTACATATGAAGTAGAGTATATTTACTTAGAAGAAAGAAACCGTCCAAGTCCCTTGCGGGATCAAGCCCGCAAGTTCTTATGTTTACCGAGTTAAACCTCAACGTATTTACCACAGCTTTTTGGTGTAATTATACCGTATACGCTTTGGCGAAAGAATCCACATTACCGTGATTACAGAGGTTGCAGCAATGCAGACTCATGATATTTTATTGTGAATAATTAAGGGTTGATACGTTAACTGTTGAGAATATTTAAAACGTTTTTGTTCATAATATTTTAATAACACTGCTCTGTAAATGTCACCTTAGTATCAATACATTTCGTGTTTCGTATCTGGGTCTGTTTTACTTTAGACTTTAGTACGGTTCTAACTTATTATTCCGTTCACGCAAGTGTGTGGTTGTCCTATCGTCAGAACCTACGTAAAGTTATTAAGCAAATTATAAAAGCCAGATACGAATTGAGAATACGAAATGAAGGGTGTATTGAGCTCCCTAAACAGACACACCCTACAGAAACTGTAGTAGATCATATATAAACATTTGTCAAATCTGTTGTTAATTATTAATATCATGTGCCGGTAAAAGCCGCGTGAAGACTGTTAGTTGAAGACGATTTAGTCGTTTCTTTTGTTTTACAAAGGAGAATAAAATCACGTTTTTTTTAGGGTACGAACCAGTAAGAAAGAAGATTGAGATAAGCAAGTATATTGGCCAATCACGACAAGGGTAGATTATGAAACAAATGGATAGAGTAGGCTATACTGTGTATACTTCATATAATGGTGGGGATGTGATCAATGAATTGGATAAATACAACCATAAATTGTGAAGTAATAATTACTTACCTTAGAAAACAATGACGTCTATTTACTGGGATCAGATTTTATACGAGTTTGTCGTCTTGCCAAAACTGCTGAATGACAGTTAATGTATGCTGCTGGCACGGGTATCGTATACGGGCTGCGGAGATGAGATCTCTTCGCACAGGAAACGGTTGTAGACGTCAGGATGGACTGAGGAATTGTGAGCGTTCCGGATGAGTAGCGTACTTATAACATACGAAATAGGAACTTGGGTGAACGTCTGGACCTGATGGACAATGACAGGCTACATTGGAATAACCGTGTATGGTCGCACCAAGAAAGCGGATAGGTACCTTGGAGACGACGATATCTATTGTAACAAAAGTCTGTTATATTCAAATAAATTAGCATGTTACAGAATTATACGAAATTAAAATTTTGTAACAAAAAGTTCAAATACCACAGCTGCCACCATCTAAAGTTAACTCTAATATTTTAAAATATAAATTAAAAAAAATTAAACCAACTTCAAAAAGAAAAAAAGTACTTTATAAATTCTTATTTTATAAAAAGCTCTTAACAGTGAAAAATAATTTTATATTCAATGCTATGCAATATGGGAATTATGAAATTTCGTAAAAAAAAAACTCTTTGCCGAAACATTTATTATGAATTTATGTACTTAGTAACTTAAGATAAGTGGCTACAAAAATAAAACAAGCTTTCTGAAGTCCTAATACCTAATACCCTTTCTGAAGTCTGAACTTCATACACGGCACTATGTTGCCCGGCTCACTCCTGTGCACCTAATGCTCCTAGGACAGTAAATTGATTCAATGTGTAACGAATAGATAAAACGAAAAAGCAGTGTTTGCCAAATAATCACTGAGTGCTACAATATTACACCCTCATAAAAATTACATTTGTAGCGTCTCATATGTGTACCCTACCGGTCACCATTCTCTTGCAGGTTTGCAAACTTCCTTCTCGCTAACACTGTTCACACTCTACGCGACTCGTAGCGGTTTCTAACGTAAGAACGACTCGACTTTTAATTCCATAAAACGTTATTTGGTGTTACGTTTGGATGAGTTAGTAAGGGTAAAAAAGATCAAAGTGACGAAGGTTCTACAAATTTGAAAAATGCTTGGTTGCTTTTTTCGAAAATCACAAGTACGGAATTCTTACTGCTAATTCATTTTCAGTAGTTTTGACATGTAACCTACAGGACAGAGTAATATCAAATACTTTTGGTTGTTTGATTCACATGCTAGAGGGTCAAAGGCTCATAGAGCAACACCCAAAGCTGTATCGTGCTGTATACGTTTTGTGACTATTGAAAAACTCCATACATTTTTACATTGTATCTTGAGAATAACAAAAGCTCATGATAAAAACGTAACCCCAGTAACGCAGTAATCCCAGTCTATTGTTGAATTTTTAAAGCACGAGTGTCAGTATAAAACACAGTATTCTGCTGGTACTGGCTCAGTACTGGTTCAATACCAATTTGAAATACTATGGGACCACCGCAGGAACATACCCATTCAAATAAAAAAGATTTATTAAAATCGGTCCAGCTTTCTCGAGTAATCCGCGAATATACATTAAAAAACAAAAACAGGGACGAATATAGAACCTCCTCCTTTTTGAAGTCGGTTAATAAAATGGATTTGATAAACAGCCTGCGTTCTGCAAAAGACAAAATGTCAACAATAGAAAACATTCATAGCAACCATAGTATCCATGTTACATACAAATATTACATTATATAACGTACAAGTATTATTATTATTACGGTATGAATTTCTAAAACGTCTTTAAACTTGATTTTATTATGAATAGCCTTATATTACTTTTTAAAATGAGATAAAAATTATAAATTTATTTTTCTTTAAGAATGCCTTATACTACTTATAGCCTTATGGCCTACTTATACTGCCCTATGCCTTATAGCATTATATTACTTTTTAAAATAACATAAAAAGGAAAAATTAATTTTTACTTCCATGTTCCGTAAGGAAATGGAAGTATGGTGATAGCGAAAAAAATCGTGTTCTAGATAAGGGCTTTTCTACGCTCAAAACGTAGAAAAGTAATTTTCCGAAAAGTGTGTGTGTGTGTGTGTGTGTGTGTGTGTGTGCGTTTAGAATTTTTTCTATGCCGAACGATAACTGCCGCAAATTCAAACAGAATCAAATAATTTTTTGCATTTGTGCCCAGCTTGTAGAGGACTCAAGGCCTATTAATTCTGATGAAGATCGGTTAAAGGGTAGGGGTAGTTTACCTGCAACGTTTTACGTTTTACCAAGAGTAAAGTACTTAAAAAATAATTTAAACTTTTTCAAACAATGGTAATTGTTAAAAATAAAATAATTTTGTTGCCAGGAAACCCGGTTGTTCAGTTAGGAGGGAGGGATAGTTTACCTGCATTGTTTTGTGTTTTAACAAGAGTAAAGTACTTAATTTTAATAAACGAATGCCCCGAAAATAAAGTCATATTAATCCACTGTAAAATGGTAAATGAGATAATTATAAATGGGGTGGGTAGTTGAACGGGGAGGCGGTGATTTTTTGAAAATTGCTGTGCTGAAATCAAGTAAAGTACGAATATTTAATTTTGAAGGATAAGATACCTTAGATATTATATATGATAAAACTATTACTCTATGGCAGTGTAAATATCATTAATGGTGGTGATCAGTTGAGGAGGAGGGATGATTATCTGCGTAGTTCATCTAACTATGATACTATGATACTAATATATCATAATATTCATGATAATATTCATTAGAACATGGAAGTCATGTATGGTTCTCTATACCGATTTTTCTTTAATAATGTACTTAAATTACGTATTATATTGTAGGATTAAGTCGGAAGGCAGTCTGAGTGCAATAATTAAATCAGCGCGACAAAAAATTAAATTTTTACTCAAACAAAATATACTCTGATCACTACTAGATTTTATAATCTGAGTACTTAAAGGTACAGTTCTAAAATATTAATTACATGTTTAAAAAATGAGAAAAGCGAATACTCCTTATTCATGTGAAAAAGCAAAAGCTATTGCCCCAATCGTATAATACTGTTCCCCGCAGTCTTCGTATCTCAGCACATGAACCACATACCATTTCACTAGTGGCACTTCCTAAGTACGAGTAACTAAGCCCAGTACCTAGTTTTGTCTTACTTAGTGCCTTTCAATCAAAGATTTTTTGCAAAAAGTCATGCCAGAGAATATACCTAAAAAACCCTGCTCTCGTAATGCCTCTAGCGTTTATTTTGCAGACATTTTCTCCTTAAGTACACCGAAAACCTTACTCGTTCTCACCACCCACCTTGTTTTGGTGTCTTCTAAAGCAACAAATTCCGTAGCTTCAAGCCTTTTCCCTCCTGTTCCCTCCCCCCAAGTCCAAGACTTACAACCTTACGTGAAAATGCTTTAAGCAAGGTTTAAACAAAGATCTTCCTCGTCTCAGTACTAATATGCTCATTGTTCAGCAAGCTACTTTCATACTCTAAGGCTTATTTTGGTGTCCCTTTTTTTATAATCTCCGGGTAGTATTTACTATTGCCAGAAATCCCACTACCCAGGTAAGAACACTTATTAATCCCAGACTCATACTACGTAAGTTTGTAAGCCATTACAATGCTCTTCTGTTTTTCTAAAACCATGATTTTTGTTTCTCTAAACTGACTGAACTCAATTTTGTGAAGGGTTTCGCTAAGAACTCCTTGCATCCTGTTGAATGTCCAACCCGGATTTCTTTTACATCATCTGCAAAGTGGGCACTGAGCAGCGGACTCGTACAGTGTACCCAGTGAGGGGAGGGGAGGAGAGGAGAGGAGAAAGTAACTACAAAATTCAGAATTTACGTAGATAACAAGAAACGTTCTATTACTTTTTTCCTGTTCATAACATTTATTTGAGTCGAGTTACATTTTTAGTTCCATACTTTGTGGAAAACAAATTGCACTGTATTCAGCTCCCTCGTTTTCAGTTTTCGATTTGAAGCGTGGGAATGACGTGTACTCAAAACATATGATTACGGCTGTTTTTCGATATTTGGCTGTATTCGTACTGTTTTATTCGCACATGCATCAACCGACAGAAAGAACAAAATTACTCGTCCCACTAATCCCACTTAGCTTGTGATAACAATTTTCGTACTTTGTTGTCAGTAAAACGTTCAATATGTAGGAGAAAAATGTTTATTTTTAGTATAAAGCAACATAAACTTGTATAAAGCCACGTAAAATTTAATTATTTTTAGGAAGCAAAGTTATTTAATCCTAACATATCACGAACACCTGTAGCATATTTATACTGGAACATATAAATATGCTTTACATATGCTGAACATATTCGACAATGATTTATTCGTATGTACGATTTGTTATATATTGTCACGACGGTCTAGTGATCGTCGTATGGTGCAGTGGAAAACAAAATACAAGACACCAATGAAGTCACTAAAAACCAGCTTTAATTATCACAATTAACAGTTTGTAATCAACATGTTATTCAACAAGATTATACTAGTATAATAATTCAGATTAATTTTGTCCACACGCATTAATAATAATGTTAACTAACAGAATCCCGCACAATAATCACTTTTCACAAATAGCCACTTGAAACGTACTGGGTAATCGCCCGAAGTAAACTGAAAACTAAGCGGCAGGTGTGAGCTATTTGTAGTCTGCAGGGTTCCATAGCATGCGTCTTCAACAAGCACTCGAAAATTCTAGAGGATACTTAAGCGCAGCCTTGGCAGAAACACACACCGGCAGGGCTAGTCGAGAAGCTTGTAGAGCGACACCATGGAACGCACGAGAACGTTCTGCATTACGTAACAATATATTTGAATACTAGGCTCAATGGTGGTGATTATGTATATATATTGATTACAATTGATAATGTATATGATTATTGACTACATTATTGTAAAACTACATTTTTGTCTTCATAGTTCTAATTTTTTAAATAAAATATTGTAAAATGTGCTAGGCTAAAGGAGATATTAAATAATCTTACAAAACGATGGAATTACATTTCTTAAGATTAGAAATTGTATGTTCTACCGTAAAATTAAACTGCAAGTGCGAGATACTGAAAAGAAACTAACATGAATTAAAAAAAAATTCCTTGTTTTACTTGTATATGAGAAAATATGATATTATGTCGAGAAAGACTGAACAAAAGATGTACCCTGGAAACCAAACGCTCTTCACAATTAAAAAGTGCTTAGTAACAGATAAAAGATGCAACCACGTCGTTGTATCCAGCCGTCGAATAGAATACCCTGTAATGCAATAACGTAACAAATATGTGACGTTATTGCTGCATGGTTGTAGTTGATATAACTCTGCTTATGTAATATCTGTGTCAAGCGGTTGTTCGTGATTGTGCAAACGGAAGCGGTTAATTTGATTATCCGTAGCCTGTTGGTTTTTATTTCATTTTCTGTCGTATGTCTCAGCCTTTCAGCGTTTTTCTCGGATCACAAATTATCGTTGACAAAGAAAACGAACGCACTCAGAGAAACCGTACTACTAATCATAGATGTCGTAAAAGCGGACTTCCTTGGGGTCCGTTAAAGTCACTTAAATTGTATTCGATGATTTCTCTATTCACTATTGTTTTTAAATGGGAAGGAAGTAAGAAGTAGGAACAAATATTTTATGGTAATAATAACTAGGGTACTGAGTATACGTTTGTAATATATATGGCAATTATAAACATATTTATAATTTGGCACTTAATCATTTTATTTACAGCATCATATTTCAGCGCATGCCAAAGTGTAAATTAAAATAATTCTTGAAAAAAGTAACCTAAATATTTAATTACAGCAATTTATTTGGAAAATTTTTATTACCCGCATTTTTATATTTCTTGAAGTTGGTGTTAACCTATACCAATATCTTCGTGCTGTACGTTCACTTTTTACGGTACGGTTATGTAGTTAAAACATCGTGGCTTCACTTGTAAAGTCAAACGTTACAGACAGTCGGATGAATGACCGTTGGTGGCTGGGTATCTAGCAGTCACGAAACCAAAGATTCGGAAAAGACTGCAGTAATTTCATTTTGGTTCTAGAGATTTTGTTTTAAAACTCATGCAGAGAATTTTACGGAAATTTTTATTTAGTTGTTTTATAGGACCTCGAAACGATTATCCTCGAATCTTTGACGTACACTAATCACGAATGTTGAAATTGCACCTTATTTAGATAAATAGAATCGCTGTATAGAATATTGAATACAATAAAATAGTTCTGTTATATCAGTTCCTCTGCATCATGAACTCTATTCGATTTCGTTATTCTTTAGCCATTCCTTCATTCCATGGTGCTTGCAAAACCTCGGACTCCACAACACAGGCTTTCCACTCTTCCCTCTGTTGGCCCTTGTCTCTACCATCTAACTAACAGTTGTCTGAGGACACTCTCCACCTTATCTAACCGTCTTATTCGTGACCTTCCTCTCAGACTTATCTCACCAGTTTGTTAAGAAAAAACCTTATTCGGGATTCTTATTTCCTCTGCTCTATGAACATGCCCAAGCCACTTAATCCTTTTACATTTGAAACTTTCAATCAAGTCTGAGAAAACTTTCCCTTATTCTTAAGACGCTGAAAATCTTACCATGGTAACGAGGGAAACAAAATAAAACAAGTCGAACGTGAAGTTTATTGTCGATTTTATAACGGTATGTAGGCCTAATAACGGATCATGTAACAATTTGATCCATAATGAGCCACAAGTAACAGATTTTAGAATACAGATTTTACAGAGCATAGTAATGACAACAAGATTATTTAGGTCATCACTTGTGGACTCGACTAAAAGCGGATACGAAGCACAAGCCGAATAGTTAAGACAGTAGTTTTTACTATGTCCAATGTTTACGTGACACGATTTCACTTCAAATATATTGATTATATTCCTTCACCAGCCTATAATGATTATAACTCTATCTTAATTCGCTACTGTGACCGCTACTTTATTGGTGTTGGATTTTCAATGCTGGATATTGAAGACTATTTTCTTTCGCATCCATGATAATCATTTGTGTTGGGGGGGGGGGGGGGGTAGCATTCAAAGGCCTCGTTTGCGCATTGCGAGTAAATTAGACAGTACTGTATGATTGCCGTCTGCGATAGCCCAAAAGAAAATCCGGACCAGGATCAGATCCTCTACGCTTTAATAGGTACTGGAGAGTACTGTCACCGCTCTTCACCATGGTACGAATGTTCATCAACTTCTCTGTCCAGCCAAATATTTAACAGTATGAATCTCGCAGGGTGTGACAACTTTGATCGTGTTTTAGCTTACCATCTAGACAGAGACTACGAGAACTGACTCATTTCATTTACCACCGGGAACTTTTCACAACCAGTAATCGGTCAATCGGGAAGAAAGGTAGGCTCCTCCCCTCCACATTTCTCAGGAATACAAACGAGAATAAATGATTCGTTTTGTAGGGAATAATATCCTACAATATTGATCTACTATTCTGGTTTCTTCCAGTAATAAAACCTCCCCTGGCTGCGTTACTGGCGCTGCCCAAGGACAGCTCAGTGGTGGGACTGCCTTAATACCTCTGAGCTTACATGATTATCATTCAGAGTTTTCTCCCCTAGGCTCGTCCGCTCTCCGCTGTTGAGATAATTCTCTTCCACCTTCGAGACCGTTGGCCGGTTTTCACCTGTAACCCCAGGCGAGGGCCCTTACTGGATACTACCATCTGGAGCCATATGGACCCAGGATTTTAAACGAGGTTGTTACTCCTGCGACAGGATTACAGTATAGAATTACGGAATACAAAGACAACTGGTGTAAGCATTTGGGAAGAATGCAGCAAGATCGCCTTCCAAAACTTGCCTTGAATTATAAACCCACAGGGTATCGTAGTTTGGGGCATTCGAGGGCGAGATGGTTTCAGGAGCAGATAGTGCAGCCTAATCCGTGAAGTAGAGATGATGATGAACATTGAACAGCCATGGGATGATGAGAACATGATAAGAGGAGAGCCTAAAGTGACGACATCAGAAGAGTCGGCGGGTTTCGGTGGACGAGAATGACCAGGAGTCGTCAGGATAAATTTGGTGGAAACCTACGTTAAAAACTGGACTCCGTGTGGGCTTTAGAGTAAGTTAATACGTTACTTTAACTTAACGAATAGGTGAAAGGTAACGTAACGTACCTAATAGATGAAAGATTTATTACTGAATTTATTTTATGGAAGAAAATATTTGCCGACGTTTGTAAACAAAACCATACGTAGGTGTGTGAACAACGCGCGCAGACGAGACTATCACATCACGTGGAAGTGCAAACAGCTCACGTCGATCCAACTGTTCATGCGGGATAACAAAGGCGTCAGTTGATAATGTTTTTTCGCTTCAGAGGGTACACAGCACGGTCCCTTGTTTCTGTTTACATTACGTTTCAACTATAACAGTCTACTTATCCAACCGTCCCTGTGTTTCTCGAGTTATCCACTTTGTACCTTATCCTCACTGAGACGTTAAGACTAGCAATTGTCGCAGTTTCTTAACCACAATAAACGCCTGACACACAACATGTGTGAATTTGTATGTACGCGTGTGAGAGCTTTTTGATAACATTCAAATACCCATTATTCTCTGTGTAGTTTTCGTTTAAAAAACTTTGGAAGGATTTCTTTAAGAAAGGTTGTAACCCATCTAAAGAATCACAGTTACTATAATATTGTATTTTTAGTTATATATTACTAATACTATTGAATTTAATAGACAGAGTTAGCATTATAAATTCTGTAGATTGTGTGCTTCGTTGAGTAAAATTTGAATGTTTCACACACACACACACACACACACACACACACACACACACACACACACACACACACACACACACACACACACACACACACACACACACACACACACACACACACACACACACACACACACACACACACACACACACACACACACACACACACACACACACACACACACACACACACACACACACACACACACATTGTAATAAAACGAGTACGTATGGGTTAAAATCCACACGTTGGTTGCGTCTATTTGTAGTACAACGAAGTACCCTCTCTCTTTTAATTTATTAATTGTTTATTGAAATTATTTTTTTTCTACAACATGAATATTATTTTTTTTCGCTTTATTTAAAATTTTAAAAGTTCGATTAATTATTATTATTTCTTGAGACAAATCGGTTGAGGTTCACTTCTCACTGAAAATTAAATTGTTTATGATTATCGACGTACTTGAAGTGAAGTTCTGCGTGGAAGACAGATTTGAGATGACAATTTACGGTACATTTGAAACTGTTCAAATCGTCTCAACTGCCGCTAAGAGTGTCGCCAACTATTGCGAGCTGTCTCTCTAACCTGAAATTGTCTAGTCTAGTAAAATAAATTTTGTCAACTCCTTTTATCTGTAAATATTATCGTTTATTCTTCGATAAAATTTATGAAATTACTTTGAATAATTAGTAATTGATAATAATTCATTTTTTTACAATATTGGTTGCTTTTATGAGACTCTCTTTCGCAGGATTGCTAGTCTGATATTCATAACCATCATTCAACGTGGTTGTTGGGTTAACTTATTTCGTTTAAAAATGTAGGTTCTTTTATTCTACAAAATACATAACTGAAAGATGAACTCTACTATCATAATTAAGTAGCAGGAGAGTGATTACATAACAAAACAAATCTTAATTACTAACATAAAATTGTCAACGGACGTTTGACGCCAATATTGGAGGTTAAGCCTGGCGGTTCTGAATAATAACCATTTTACTTTAACTTACTAATAACTCTTTAACATTCTTAACAAATACCCGTAAGGTACGGTTTATACATTCACTAATCGTTCATAAAACAATTATCTGATTCATCAGATTGGATAACATGAACTCAAGTAAATGGATATTTCCAGTTAGCATGGTTAGACAGTATTAAATATTTTTAACAAACACAAAATAAAACAAAACAAATTAATTAGAATAATACAGTTCAAAGTTTTTTTTAAATTCATCATTAATGAACTGATACATCGTATCTAGTAATGTTTCTCAGGTCAATTATGAAAATTATGTTAGACTGTAGTTAACTCTTTTCATTTAAAATCGTCTAATTGCTATCGTTATATTCACTGGATTCTTATTGTCCATATGACAATGTCTCCATTATAAAGACTGTTATTTATTAAAACAGTTAACACTTGATATAAGTAAAGTCATTTATCTTTTTTTGCTTCTGAATAATGATTATTAAGATTATTCATTTTAAATAAGGTCCCAAGCCTTGTTGTGTTCAATTGACATAAGATCAGTAATTGTAACTGATAATATTTTTTTTATCGAACAAGGGTCATAATTATTCTAAGTATTTAATAATTGTCACTATACTTGCATACAGTGCCTTTTTCTTTATTGGCACTATTCACTTTTTATTAATAATAAATACACTGCCTATGCGCACATACTCCGATAAAGTTCACTTTAAAAAATCAAATCGACTTTGTTTACAATCGGTATAACCCCACTTTCACTTTTTTAGGTTAACGTTCCCGAATCAGCTGGCCGGTTCTTCTTCAAATTGCTCGCCGGAGTAGCGTGGTTTCTCCGTCAAAGTACTGTAATCGAATGTGTCCTCTTCGGTTTCCGAACTGGCGTCTAATGTTTAATGATGATTTCTGATTGGTCAATTTTATTAATTTTCGTGACCCTTCCGTATACCTCGGCAAAACAGACGTCTTCAGGGCGTCTCTTTCCTGGTTTTGAGAGTACAAGAAATTGGTTTACAAATGGACGCCCAAGGGCTGGCAAATTATCAAATCTTTATAATTAACATTATTCCCTTATTTTTCCTCTAATTAACAATTCATTATTACCATCGTTCAGGATTCTCTGAGACGCATAATTTGGTCCCCACACCATATGGGTTTGATCCTTATTAACGAAATTAAATTTACTAATATCTCTTATTAGCTTTTTACATAATATGATGTTCGTTTTAGTTATTTATATTAATAAATTTCAATAAACAGTGATTATTCCTCGCTTTTAGTCGAGTATGAACTCTTTACAATCATTTATAAGGTTGTATTTTGATAACAATTGTTTTTTGCTGTTTAGGCCTAACTCAATATTATTCACTATATTTTAATTACAATTTTCCATTATTATTACTTACCTTTACTGCAACCTTATTTCTCCTAATTGTTGTTAACAACTTCTTATCACCATTACAATATCATTTATGACATAAGAGCATAGTTATTTCTAATTAACTTTACAAATGCATTGGCTAGGCATATTGGCCTATGACACTATCAATTAGTTTTACTTATTGTCTTTTAATAGTGGTTTTCTAACAATTGCTATTATGTCACAATTACCCTGAGGGAACCCTCACCACTTCTGGTTATCTCAGTTTTTCTTGGTACACCTTGTTTTTGTTGTTTTTACTCTTTATAATCAACCATAGTTTCTTCACTATTGGTTGTAACATGAATCATCTTTATTATAACTTATATAGTTGTTTTAAGTCCTTATCTTTGACAAACGTACTTACTATAGTAATTATTACGTTTTACAATTCTTTGGTTTGCATTAGGATATTCCCCTTTGCTGTCAATTCCTTAATACATCTTACACCTAGTGTCACATGACAAGTGTATTTAAATTACATTATTATGGCTTAACTTTATGATAATAATTATCGTTTTACATTATGTTAGTCATATTATATCTCTTTGATGATACTGATATCACCCTCCTTCTCTCTTATTAATTTTTCTACATGTTTTTTAGAATAGTTAGTTGGTAAATTCCATTCTGTCTACTTTAGTCAGTTTATTTACTCTAATTATAACACAAATCTTCCTTTGGGTATTAATCTTGTTACTGGTATGATCCTTATAACATCTACTTGAAGTACAGTACCAGAGATTATGGTTTAACAACGTTTTTATTTATTAATTCTTGCCATTATATGTGAAAAGTACTTGGAGTTAGGTTATGTGTGTCCCCACTCTTACATACAACAATGGGTTGACTTTGAGTTTAGTTTCTACACACTTCTCACCATTATTTAAGTGTACTAATACTAATAATTACTATTTATAGTTTGGTAATTGTTTTCTCGTTACTTTAATATTATTTTTATAACATTATTGGTGACTATCAGTTTCCTTCTGATATCCCTGTTTCTATATCACTTACATCACTAGTAGACAAGATATAATATTGTTGTGATCCTTTATACTTTCTTAAATCATACTAACATAAGTTTTACTCTCACTCTCCTAACTATTAGTAGTTACTTTATTCATTTATATTAGATTTGTGGTCATAGTCAGGTCACTAATATAGTCTGTCAATGTTTTGGCTTTCTTTAACAGTCTTCACTCTGTACTTCACTTGCCTTCTTTTACCTATCTCACAGTTGTACTTCTTCTGTGGTAGATTGTGTGAGGTGTCTTGTCTCTTCATTTGTTTCTCTGTTTATTGAATTTTATTGTTGATTCATTCACTTCTTTTGGTTTTTTATTGTCTATGTTTCTTGGTTGCTCACTGACCTAATCTTTTGGGTCATTGGTTTAATCACATTTTACTATATTTTCTTTCTTTTTTTAGTTTTCATTACTACTTTTATTCTTTATTTATAGGTTAATTCTCTAATTATTATTTCTTTAAATGATTTTAATACTTGGTACACCATTCTGAATCCTTGGTAGGTCTTGTCTCATTTAATTATTATGTCATGTTGTGTTCAATGTTATGTCCATAGTATGGTGATTATATGTATCGTTACAATATATATATATATATTTCTTCTTTTTGGTTTGTACTTATTCGTCCACCCAGGCACGCATCATGGTTTGAAGTGCTTCCATATTCAAGCCTTCTGGTGCTGCCATAGTGAATTATTATTAAAACATTTATTTATAATTTATTATTGGTGAACCGTATGCGAGCTTTTATTTATTTATTGTTTAATTATTATTATTTATTTATTTTTATCTACTCATGTTACAATTACACCTGTTTATTGGGGTGGGCGCCAGTTGCGTTATTACAATACAATACACGCAACAATTTAAAAACAACTAACATTCAAAAATAATTAAAATATAATATTAGTTATATCATATAAATTATCAAACACTGGTAATCATAGAGCATATATTAATTATTAAATGTAGGCGTGTCGAGCCCCAAGTTAACGGGCGACAAAATTATACAACGATACCTTTTGTATATGCAGGTTGTAAATAATTATAACAATATCAGTTGTAACTATAATAAGAGTAGTAAATTTATGAGTAGTTAAAATTTCATGTTTATTGTTTTAACAAGCATTATAAATAATAAAACACTGTTAATAATCTCCGATCAAGATATCACTCCTTATTAAGTTCATCTCTTAAGCTATATGGTGTTAACACATTTAAAACACTCTTACCTCTAGACATATTATTAATCTTAATCTAGACATTTATTCAAATTGATTTAATAAAATTTAAATGTAATTAAGTTTTATTTTAATTGAATTCATTTAACTCAGATCTGCACCTCAGCTTTCTCAATCTATACCAATGTTTCTTTTTTTTTAAATAATTTAAAATTATATTGTTTACACTTAGACTGGCATTTGTTTCATATTTAAAAATTAAATTATTCTTTTCTACAAAATGCAAATATCAAATCATTTCAATTATTTTACTTTGATAAAAAAATATACTATCTCAAAATTAAACTCTCTTTTTTTCTTCTATATTTATATTTATCTATATGCGATCGCTCATTCTTACGACTAAAACATTTACATAAAACTCTATTACATTCTTTCTAATTATAAACTTTTTTTGTTTTAATTCATTGTCTCTTTATATAGTCTTTATGAGCTCTTTTAAAAGAATCATTTATAAATGCATTATGCATGTCACCTCGAGTTTTGATGACCTTACGACTTATTGACGGGGTCCAGCGTTGTCCAGAGTTGGGTTTCCGTTACTCCTGGCTTGGCGTGGTCCTGGATATGTCCAGAGTCCAGCGTCGTTCTCCAGCAGTGTGTGGTCCGTCCCAGAGAATTATTATCTGCTGTGAGGTGGATCTCGTTCGGCTGTTAGGCGTCTAAAAAGCATCTCCTAACGTCTAGCATCTCGCGTCACTCTTTGTAGCTTCTCTGTTGATACTCTTGCTGACCTAAACGGTCCCGGTACTCTACGTTTCCCGAAATAGTGTAAACATAATTACTGAACGTCTTTATTCGTTCGTAGATGAGACTTATAATAAAATAAAACTGTTCTGCCGACGGACAGCATGTCCGACTGCAACTGTGTTTTGGAAAGAAGAGAAGGATTTCCAGTCGAACCCTTAATTTATATCCTCTCGAGATTCCGCACCTGTTGGTTCCGAAATTATCTTGTCGAGACCTGCAGATCACATGATAGCCCCCACTCCCGAACCTTTTCATCTATTTGCAATTTTTTGCAAATGGCAATGTTTTGTACGGAATTGAGATAGCACAAATCAGAGCTAATTTGATTAAGCACTCACTGTATTAATTTGAGCGTCTTAGTGTAATTTGCGTATTTTTGGCACATTTATTTCGCACTGACTTCGCGTAGTGTGTCCTATTAACGTCATTTTCTTACTATGGATACCTATAAAATTTACACACACTTTGGTGCCTTTTGTTTGTTTATACACTAATTAGTTTTCACACAGTGAATTAAAATAATTATTTTAGTAATTACTTGGGGAGGGTAGCTGAGATTCCTGTCTGTACATGCATCACTAACACACACAAGATACACGCGTAACACACATACAATCGAGCAGGTGTTCTTTGCCTGTTGGAACAGGTTAATTTCTCCCCTAGTATAACAATGAAACATTTTTTACAATCCCAGACCTGTCCATTTACCCCAAACTTATAATAATTTTACAAATTTTATATTTATTTAAATCAATGCTCAATACAGCATATGGCTGTATCGTTGCAGCCATAGTATGTCCATAGTATGTATGTATTATTGTGTTATGTCCATAGTATGGACAATTATATGTATCGTTACAATATATATATATATACAGTATATAGACCTATATGTTGTAGCAGTTTTTTTGGTACATACGTGTATGTGGCTTTTATATTGCCGACGTTTCGTTCCGTAATATCGGAACATTTTCAAGGCGTACTGATGTTCCACTTTGTGTAGGCCTTATATACACAAAGTGCAACATCAGCTAATTTTCTTAGCCTATATGATACGAGAGACAATTCTCATTTTGTTGTTCAACTGAACTGCAAAATACTAAGTTACGACATTAGAATATACTGAGTTTAAGCAATGATAAGAAACGTTATAAAATAATCCTTTATGGAAACCCTTTTCATTACTTGGACGACAGCCAAGAGTGCGCAGTATTTTTAGTTATGTAACGCTCTGAGGTGATGCAAGTCCGTACACTACGTACGTATAGTTGCAGAAACTCGTCGACATCGCTTAAAAAGTTTCCGACAAGACGGACACCCTGAGCAACTTTGATGTCACGCTCGTCGCTGCCTTGTTACAATTTAATTGCTTTGGAACTGGCGGGAACTGTAACTGTGTTTGCAAACACGCGCCCGGCCCGGGCATCTTCAGGTAATTGTGTTAATCCATCACTGTCCCGCGGGTGGTGAGCAAAAAACTAAACTTTTTCCAACACAGCGTGCTACTATTAATCCTAATAATGTCTGAGTCGCTATGAAAATTTAAATACTCTCTGTTGGTAGTAATTAACGCAGAGCATATCATTCTCTGTACCTTTTTGTCGCTCTAAATAATAGAAGCAAGGCGAGGCGGACGATAGCGGACAAAGAAAATCGTATTCATGTAAAAAGACTGTCGTCAACCTTAATTTGCTTCTTTGTCATCGCTGGTTACTTTATCAGAATAACATTATTATACTACAGTTTCTGCACTGTGTTTGAACAATGATCATTTATTATTAAAATTGCACACTTTTTCCCCTTTCGCAGATATGTAATTTACCTTTTGTATTACAATATTTATTTATAGTAATTAATTATTCTGTCTCATGAAACATTAACGTTTTCATAGTTTTAGCTGTACTGATGGTTGCTGGAATTCAGCTGTTTAATGTGTTAATAAAACGGCATACGTTTGGTTAAATTTCATCCAGCGGTGGAACGATAAATCACTTTAGCGATTTTTACGTTGGATTTTTCAACTGTATCTATAAAATAACATTTTCGACGAATTTCTCACACTAGTTAAAATAAAAATAAATTAAACTTGTTGAAAACTAAAAATAAAATTTTTTGTTGTAAAATGTAAGCCATAACTCGCTGGTGCTTAAAGCCTGTGTGGCATATAAGTTGCTTAAACTTTTAGTACTGAAAAAATCAGACGCTTTAGGCTCCCTGACAGACTTTACGTAGGCGATACACTGTTGCCCTGATCTCGAGAGGTCAAGTACCTCGGGGTTCACCTCGACCGACGTCTCACCTGGCGGACACACTCTGCGCAAGTAGCCCGAAAGACCGCCCATCGTCTCTATCAACTCAGATCCGTATTATGCAGCAGCGCCATGACCCGCCGCCTAGGGAAGCTTATCGTCTCCACTTATGTGGCGCCGATGGTTACCTACCCGATACCCGTTTGGGGCTACTTGGCCAAGACCCACAAGCGCAAGCTTCAGTCTCTCCTTGACCGAGGATTGCGCTGGGCATACAAAGCCCGTTACCTGACATCGAACAAAACGATCCGAGACTCCCTGCGTGTCCGTTCCCTGGACGCCACTATACGGACACTGTCCCGAAAATTCTATCGTCGCTCCGCCCGATTCCAGGGTAACCATCTCATTAACGCCCTCCGTCGCTACCAATCTGTGCCAGGAGACTCTTGGACCCGGCCTCGGCGAACACTCACCCTCAATTAACTAACAATTAATTGAAAACCCACGGCCGGTAGCAGGCCACACCCAAATCCAGACCATATCATATAGCCCCTGCGGCAGGAGCTCTTTCTGAAGCTCGGAACGCAGTACACGAGCGGGCGACGGGCATGCCCTTCGTCTTGCGCAGCCCTCTGATCCGTAGTACTGGAAAAGTTGAATTCAGCTGATCTTTCAGTTGAGAAGAAAATGGATATATTTATCAGTTTTCATGCTAATTATCCAACGTAAAGCTGATAAGGAACAACTTACTCGTGGGTATTTAATGTGTATGATCTTACGATTCATGATTAATCTTATAAACGAGTAGTAGTTGTTGTAATAGTAGTAGAAGTAGTAGTAGTAGTAGTAGTAGTAGTAGTAGTAGTAGTAGTAGTAGTAGTAGTAGTAGCAGCAGCAGCAGCAGCAGCAGCAGCAGCAGTAATATTAGTAGTAGTAGTAGTAGTAGTAGTAGTAGTAGTAGTAGTAGTAGTAGTAGTAGTAATGTTAATAATAGTGATGGAGTAATAGTTGAAATATCAATAAAATAATAATTGAACGGGCGAAGCAACCGTTGACAGACTCGGCCGTTTGGTAACGATAACTTTAAAACGCATCAACCGATTCTCGAGACACGTTTTTACCCTACAAACGTGTCGTGAAACTGGTCCATACTTTTACTCTACAGAATCCTATTGTGTTTGAGATTGATTCGTCCAAAAATAGGGGTTGGGAAACAAAGAAGTCAAAATTCTGAAAAAATCAAAAAATCCATGGGGGTATCATATTAAAGGTAATTTTAACTATAATCTGAATGTAGTGTTCATGTCCGAAGATTTCAAATTTTGAAGACGCCAAAGTCCAAAAAAATGGATCCTAATTTTGAAAAATTCCCCAAAACCTATGTGAGGTACAAAATTGAAGAGAATTTTACCCAAAATCTGAATATAATATTAATTTTTGGTCAATTTAAACGTTTAGTACATCCAGGCATCAGCCTAAAAAACGAATTTTAAATCAAGCACGTGTGTAGCGTTTAGTCTGATAGTTTTTAACTTTATGGCACCACATGTTAAAAACAGAATTCAAAATATTATGAAACTGTATAAGTCTACTTATGAAAACAGGTTGTGAAGATTGTTATTCAAATAAGAACTTGGTATCTTTAATAATTTGATCATATGAGGAGGTCAGGTCTTTCAGCACCCCTTGCAAATTTTGGACCGCCTTCAAAAATTCTGTAAGCTATGCTTGCAAAAATCTTAACATTTTTTATCAGTTACGTATATTTGTAAAAGCATAGGATACAGACCTGTAGCTATCTATGAAAACATACCATAAATTTGAAAACTAGGTTTAAATTATTTATCCTTTAGGCAGTACGGTTATAAATTTGCAGTAGTTCGCAATTTTTAAGACTGTTTGTAGGCCTACTAGTTAATACAACTCTTGTATTTTAAACTACTTTTCTGCAGATAGTAATGTGTCACTGACAAAACGCTGCTCATTTATAGCTGAACGTGTTGTTGTATGTCACTAAAGCTTCCAGTTATGACAAACTGAAATCTGTTTGATAACGTGCCATTGTCAAGCGCGGAAACACTCAAGGAAGAGCTGTTCCTTTCCTCATGTATAATTTTTTTGGTGAAAATGTAACTAAATGTCAATGAATTTAATTCAGCCAAGTTATTAACTTCTACGGGAGTCTGGGGAACAATTAGCTGCAGTATTGTCTGTTTTGTGGTATAAATGTCTATGAATTGGGAAGCCATATATGTTGCGAGTAGTTAGCCTATACAGTATATCCACCTGAAGATGGTGATACGTGCCTCCGAAACACGACCTAATTATATCATTTTTTCCCAGGACTCGGCCATTCTTTTTGAAAAACAGGCGTATCTCAGCTATGCGCAGAGGCAGAGGTTACTTCAGTTAATGTTTTTATTTGGAGTGTTTAAGTCTCGGTGACTTTTAAGAAAGCGTCTCCAAAGTGTGGGTTACGACTTCGTGAGTCGTAGTGGTCACACGTCAGTATCAGTGTCTAAAAAACTATATTACCTGTATGGTAAAATACTAAATAAAAAATTGTTAATGTGAACGTACTTTTTCATCATTAGTTAGTAATAAAAATAATAAAACTGTAATTGTCTTCTGGTAGACGTTTTTTATATTGTAGCATAATTCAAGTGCTCTTTTAATACAGATATAAACTTACTGCTAAAAGCTAAACAGTTTCCGCTCCTGTGCCCCAGCGTGAGTTTTTTTTTGGGGGGGGGTTAAACCCACGTGCAGAGGGTTAACGAAAATGTCAAAAATAAAGCATAATGTGCTAACAAAAAATGTAATCCTATATCATGTATTCGTCAATCTTACCAATTAAAAAAGTAATAAGTTATGTCAACAAGAATAGGGTATTACAAGGACGACACGTCGAGAGAGTGAGTGGTGGGAGAAAGAGAGAGGTAAACAGATAAATAGATAAGTAGATAAATTTATAGATAAGTTAGATAAATGTATAGATAGGCAGAGTGTGAGAGTGGTGAGGGAGGGGGAGACAATTTCATAATTTCTGATGGCGGGAAATCGTGTTTGTCTGACTGCATATGAAACGGTTTACAAATATTTCTAATGCAGTTATAGAGGTTAACTTGCTCTTAACCTCTTTATGAGAGCAGGTGAACCAGTCTGCAAGGGAAATAAAACGTAACGTGTTGTATTGGCGACACTTGACGCAATGCATTTTACTGAAGCCATCAGCTGAGAATGCAGGAACTTTTCGCACAGTACAATTATCTCGCAGAGGTACGATTGTCTTAGTGGTTTCTTTTCTTCGTTTTATTATTATTATTTTTTTTTTTGTACAACGCTGTGAAATATTGAGGCTTGTTAAGTGCACCAGACTAAGCTTGATTCCATGATGAGCGCATTGACCACATCAACGATGTTTCCAACCGCTGTAATATATATTACAGTCATAATGCGTTTGCGAAATAAACTTTTTTGCGAAGTGTGAAAATGTCAAGGTTGGAAGAACGCACGGTCGGCCCTTCTACACGTATACACGTATAAATCAGCTGTCACACACACACACACACACACACACACACACACACACACACACACACACTACAATAACGAGCAATTTAGCGCAGGTGTACTATTGGCTCCTGTTTCCCACCTTCTTGAAGTGCAATAATAAATGCTTTATAATTTTTACTTTCCGAGTCTTCCAGTGTGTAATGCAAGCCCATCATCAACTCCGTCATACATGAAGAAGAATCGACTGTCGGAAACGCGCATTAACGCTGTCCGCTAGATTAGTGATGCCTGTTGCAGTTCTTGCGTAAATCATTTACCTTAACTAACATAGAATTACAGGATCTGGAAATATGTTTAACCACCTGACAAGTCTCCATTTGATACAAAATTACCGTCCATTAAAATCGACTAACCGTTGATTAATCGAATCGTAGGTATTTTCAATATTTATAAGTTATTTGAAACTATTTGTAGAGAGAACGACTTTTATTGTTGTTGGTTTACTAAGTAACCAGAGCACATATTCGACATTCAAAAACAGATTCGAATTTTTGCCAACGTCAGAATGGCATCTTTTGCGAACGTCTTTGTTTGGATTTGAACGTGCTCATTTCCTCTGCTCTGTCTTTTACCAGTGTATGTCCAAATATGTATTCTTTGGTCTTTCCTTGAGTTATCATTCCCCCTCGCCCTCCAAGATCGGATTGAGAGACTGTATTGTGTTTTGAACACATTGCCCAAAGAGACTATGACGTTTAGTTTTAGAAACTTAAAAGGTTTGTAATGTAGTGGTTTTTGATATTTCTACATAGTCCTGATTACTTCCACCCCCCCCCCCAATCTCTGGATCTGGATCGAAGATGGAAGAAAAACACTGGTACTATTATGGATTCAGTTATCTTGTTGAAAATGTGAACAATCATTCACGTAATTGTGATTCTTGTCAACCCTCAGTTATTCGCTAAAAATGTTAAGTCATTTTAGGTTGACAACTAGTGGGTTTGAATTCGCCTCAAGATTTTCGTTAAGTCCACCCCTATTCTGAACTTACCCAGCCTGGGCGTATCAGCTAGCGAAAGGAGCCAAAACTAAGGTAGGCGGAATAAGCATATTCCTGGACTTGTGTATCGCATAGCGAAATATGCAGCTGATCTACATTGGACCACGTTTCTGTAAAGGATAGTGTTGAGGTATGGTTAAAAATAATTAATAATTTAAGTACAGGAGCAAACACACACTTTATTGAAGAACAGTTTAGTAGCAAGTATACATAAAACGGACACACGAAATACACATTACAAAAGCAGATTTAAAACTGAACTGAACTGGTCGAGTGCATCTCTGTTTATATAGAAAAAAGCTTCCAGATTTTTCCTTTTATTTAAAACTACCAGAACATTACTTTTGTAGACTTCTCACAGTAAACAAGCATGTGTGTGGTCGAGGCCCCGCCCAGGTAGCTAGACCTCCCACCGCACAATACAAACTTTCACTCTACAATAACAGGTATACTTACTTAAAATTGAATGTAGAGTTTTCTAGTAAATTCTCAACACCCTTCCTAAAACTCTACATTCTCACAATCACATTAATTTAAAAAATCATTTTTACTCTTAAGTCCAAGTTTAGATCTTAAATAAACAAATTTTGGTTTTGACAAAGCTTTCGTAAGTATATCAGCAACTTGTTCATCACTTTTAACATAATGTACATCAATTTCTCCATTTTGAAAACAATCACGAACATAATTATATTTCACATCAATATGTTTTGTCCTTTGATGGAATTCAGGATTACTTACAAGTTTTAATGCACTCATATTATCTACATATAAATCATACTTATCAGTCTTACAATCGCATTCATTAAATAACTTCTTTAACCACATTATTTCAGTTGTTGCTAATGCTGCACTTACAAATTCTGACTCGGTTGTTGATAATGATACAGATTGTTGCTTCTTACTTCGCCAAATAATTGCAGCATTTGCATACATACAAGCTACGCCAGAAGTTGATTTACGTGTAACTGTATCGCTAGCATAATCAGCATCACTATAAGCTTTAAAGTTGCCATCCTTACAATATAGTAATCCAAAATCAATCGTACCTTTTAGATAACGTAAAATTCGTTTAACAATTGACCAATGAGCTACACTTGGTTTGTCTAAAACTCTAGATACAACATTTACAGCAAAACTTATGTCCGGACGACTTACAATTTGCAAAAACATCAAATTGCCGACAGCTTCACGATAAGGTACATTACTTACAATAGTTTTTGATAAATATTCATCATGATTACAATCAATTGGCGTGGATACAATATTAGCTTCTGACACATTAAACTTTTCTAAGATTTTGTTAATATAAGTACTTTGATGAATGAAAACAGACCCATCATTCAATCTACAAATTTCCATTCCAAGATAATTAGTAACTTCTTTAGTACTAGTAATTTTTTAAATTTTTTACTCAAATCATTCAACAATTTATCAATCAAACTTTCATTTGAAGCTGCAATAAGTCCATCATCAACATAAATTGCTAACAAGATCTTATTATTATTATTGTTATATATGTATAAACATGGGTCACCCGTAGTTTGACAAAAATCTAAATTTACAAGAAAATTAGTGAAGTGCTCAGTCCAGCATCTTGGTGCTTGTTTTAAGCCGTATAAACTTTTCATTAATTTACATACGCGTGGGCTTCCATCATCAAAACCTTCAGGTTGTTTCATATATATATCTTCCTTTAAGTCACCGTATAAAAAAGCCGTTTTTATATCAAATTTACCGATATGTAAATTTTCACGAGCAGAAATACTAAGTATTAATCTTATTGTATCAAAGCGAACAACCGGACTAAAAGTTTCTTTATAATCTATATCTTTTTGTTGCGAATAACCTTTAATAACCAACCGCGCTTTATAACGTTCTGTACCATCTGGATTGAGCTTCTTCACAAAAACCCAACGATTGTTAATCACCTTTTTATCTTTTGGCTTTTCCACTAATACCCATGTCTTATTTTCATACAAAGAGTTTATTTCGTCGTCCTGCATTGCAGCTTGCCAACTATCTTTTTCTTTACTTGTAATTGCTTCGTTATAATTGGATGGTAACTTTTCAGCAATAAACGTGATCGGACATCCATAATATTCTGTAGGTTTTAATTTTGTTCTATCGCGCAATTGTCGTTCAGTTTGATTGTTATCGCTATTTGAAGATTGTAAAGGTTCTCTTTCTTCAAACTCATTTGATTCATTTTTAAGTAAAAGTTCATTATTTTTAGGAGTTATAATTTCATTTTCTTCAGTTTCTTTATTATTATTGTTCAAAGAATTCAAAATAATTGAATCAGCTAATACTCTTTCAGGTTTAAAAAGTACATCTCTACTTATAATGACATCTCGCACTTCCGGAACATATACACGATAACCTTTACAATCCTCATGATATCCGACCAGATAACCTCTCATCGATTTTTTATCAAGTTTCTTACGCTTTTCTTTTGATATATGTACATAACACATAGTTCCAAATATTTTAAATCTATCAACAGTAGCTGTTTTTCCATTCCATAACTCATAAGGAGTTTTATTATTTTGTTTTGTTGGGCCTGTTCTATTAATTACATGTACAGCAGTATTCATTGCTTCTGCCCATAAGAATAGAGGTAAGTTTGAATTTGAATATAACATTTATCGAGCAGCCTCTACAATGATTCGGTTATCGCGCTCTGCAATTGAATTTTGTTCGGGCGTATATGGAACATTAATCGAATATTTTATACCTTTACTATTTAAAAAAGAGATCACAGCTTTATTATCGTATTCTTTACCACCATCAAAATGAATTTCTTTAATATTTGTTGCAAATTGATTCTCAACCCCGATACAAAATGATTTTAGTTTTTCTATTACTTCAGATTTTTCTCGAATAAAATGAATTTCTCTATAACTTGAAAAATCGTCTTTAAAAGAAACAAAATATAACTTTCTACCGAGAGACTCTACTTCCATAGGACCACAAACGTCAGTATAAATTATTTCACGAGTTTTAGTGGCACGATCGATCTTTTTGTGAAAAGGCAATCTATGATTTTTGCCATAAGCGCAACCTTCACAAAAGAAATTTTCATCCGTAAATTTTATATTTAGATTTTTCAAAAAATTCTTCACATGTTTTACATTTTGATGGCAAAGTATTTCGTGCCATAATTGTAAAACATTACCGTTGGAAATGCTCGATCTACTCTTTTGTTCTACCACGTTACATTCTTTTGGAATTAAAGTTTGAATGTCTAATTTTAGCAAACTACCAGGCTCATATTCGGAACTAGTTACAAGAATTTCATTACCATGCTTTAAAGTACATCTCGTAGCATTATGTGTTATTTCATAATCTATACCCCTTTTACCCGCATATTTAACAGAAAACAGATTATACATTGAATCAGGAACATATAATACATTATAGATAGTACCTTCTACTCGTTCACTATTTTTATAAGTTTCAAAGTCAATATTACCTTTACCATATGCAGACATTGTCATACCGTTGCCCATTCTTACACTGACTGGTGTTGTATATTCTTCGAACGTTGAAAACCATTCTCGATGCTTCGACATATGATCCGTCGCACCCGAATCCACAATCCAGAGATCATCCCGATTGCCACAGCTGCCTTTGTCACCTATTAGTGCTATCCTCGATGTTGATTTCTTCTGTCCAGAAGACGAGTTACTTTTTTCTTGATTATTCGACCATCTTCGCTGTCCATTATTCTTATTCATGAAGCAATTGTTACTTTTATGACCTTTTCTTTTGCACGTATAACACCTGAAGCAGTCCCTTTTTAAATGACCTTGTCTTCCACAATTATAACACTGCTCTTGTTTCAAATTATTCTTCTCATATTTATAAGAGTCATTCTTCTGTTCTTTATGACCGATTTTCAGATTAGCTAGCAACGCTGTCGTCTCTTCGTGTACTTCCTTTTGCTCTTGTAATCTAAATTCTTCTGCCATCAAGCGCTCAGTCAAATTTTCGAGATTCTTCTTATCGTCAGATACCGAATCCCAAGCACTGTGAAAATGATTAAACTTTTGTGGCAAAGATGTTAAAACACGAGTCATCACCATAGTCTTTTTAATTTTTCCCCCGAGATTTTTCATTTTTCTAGCCAACTGTTCTATTTTTGAAATATTATACGTAACACTTTCACTCTCTGTCCACTTAAACTCAAAAAATTGTTTTTGAATCATCGACAGATTTTCATCAGATTTTAGATCATATGCTGTATTCAATTTGTCCCACATCTCCTTGGCAGTAGAACAACCCATTATAAGTTCGAGAGGCTTTCTCTCCACTGTTGTAACAATTAACTTTCTGGCAATTTTGTCCGCCTTCTTGAACTTTTCCAACAACGCGTCACGATCTTCTGCACCTGCAGCTGGCTCGGCTAATCTTCCTTCGCAAACATCCAGCACATCATCATCCTCTTCCATCAATGTGCGTACTACGAAGCGCCATTGATGCCAATTATCTTTGTCTCGAAGTTTTTCAATTTTTATATTCGGTTCCATTTTTGCACTAATATTTTATACTTGCACTCCAATTACACACTGCACTCCGATTTTAAAATGCCACTGGGCCCATAACCTGTTGAGGTATGGTTAAAAATAATTAATAATTTAAGTACAGGAGCAAACACACACTTTATTGAAGAACAGTTTAGTAGCAAGTATACATACAACGGACACACGAAATACACATTACAAAAGCAGATTTAAAACTGAACTGAACTGGTCGAGTGCATCTCTGTTTATATAGAAAAAAGCTTCCAGATTTTTCCTTTTATTTAAAACTATACCAGAACATTACTTTTGTAGACTTCTCACAGTAAACAAGCATGTGTGTGGCCGAGGCCCCGCCCAGGTAGCTAGACCTCCCACCGCACAATACAAACTTTCACTCTACAATAACAGGTATACTTACTTAAAATTGAATGTAAAGTTTTCTAGTAAATTCTCAACAGATAGCACCGGTAATGTAAAATTTATCTTATGTTGAAAACATACCATGAACAAAATCTTTGCTCATTCATTAAAAAATTTAAGCTCTCATGTCCGGAGATGGTTATCGAAATTGTCGTGCTACTGAGAAGACGTGGTCTAATGCTGAAAACCCTGTTAGTCGTTGTTCTACTGCAGAAATCACTAGACGCCGAAAGACTTCGTTATGTTGAGACCTTGCCACTCATAACGAGGTCCCAAGTGAACATTCCAAACATCAGACTTAATCAGCAACGGACCCGACAAGTTTGAATCACGTCTTACATTCATTCGATGCCTTCAGTTGGAAAGACTCTCGGTGAATTCCTACGTAAACTATAGTTCAGTAGCGTGCAATCGGTCCAATATCCAATTAGTCGTCGGTCGAAGGAGTACGTGACGGTTTGTGTTAGGTGAGTGCACAGTAACGGTACGGGGATAACCAGGTCGTCACCCGGCAGTATCGCACTGTCCTGCCCGTAGTAATTACACCGTCCGCCTGCACGCACCCACCAGCCGACCGGTCTTTACTCGAAGAAAGTACCGTTGTTCCGATAATCGTTACAGAATAATGAACTTAAAAGTTATCATTTTCTGTTTCCTGCACAAACGGACGGCAGCCACGCAGATAGTCACGGCTGGGTAGTCGGCGACTTTCGCGACATCAACGCGATGCCTCTACCGGTTCTTGAACACAAAGAAAACATTTTTCTGTTCTGTATGACAGAAACATTATAAGCTGATAATTTTGAGCTGTGAATCGAATTAAGTTTCCCGGTACTGAAGACTTTCTTATACTGTGATAACAACATTTGTCGCTGCTTGTGTGTATAGCAGGTGACAAGAGAAATAAAAGTACTGAGACTAAGGTCGTTGGACAAGTCCAGTAAGTTGCAATGTAGGAGATGATAAGAAAGTGACCGCACAGAGACAATTGAGGGATAGACCAAAATGCAGACAAATCCGAGATGGGTAAACCAAGTGTTGGAAATGCGAAAAATATTTGAGCTACCGATCTGAAGAGGCCAGGAGTGGGATGTAATTTGTTAATGTGGGCAGCAAAGAGACACACCAAATTATAATTATTAAAACATCAAATAAACCCTGACTAGAGAAAAGACCTCGTTTACTGGTACAGGAGCAAAAGCAGTTATCACGAAAGACTGTAGACTCTAGATAGTAGTCCAGCACTAGCAAGCTCCCTGAGCTGCAGAACTAGCTCATAATTATAATGAATTAAAATTTACTATTATTATGTATAAAGAAATTAATAAGTTTTAATTTTAAAACTGAGAGTTCACTTCTTTGCATTTATGATTGTTAACGTCAGCCGAGAAACACCACAGGAAAGTGACCATACGTCATTTATGATATTTTACGTCTTGATATTAAAAAAAATTATGGTTTTTATTACGTATAAAAATTAAGAGGTTACAAATAATGTTCTACGTATCAACGTTAATAATTATATACAGAATACATGAATCTTACTTGTTAAGGGACTATTGTAAGTGATTATAGAATTTATAAGAACAGTTGATTGGTCTTCTATAAATGCTCCACACAGAATTTTACAATTTTTCTCAAGACTTTGACTTCTATTTTTGGCCCATGTTGCCTCTAAAGTTAAAAAAATCTTTCAAAGTAAACACAGTACTTGAATTTGGATTAAAATTACCCTTAAATAAGCGGTATAGATTTTTAGAATTTTTTCAATTTTAACATTGAAAATGTTTATAAGGACGTATCGCACATTTGCGGCCGATCGCTGGTGCGTGATCGAAAGTGAGAACCGGTGAGTTTCCATAGAAACTACTTCTTTGTTGTCAATAAAGTAGTACACATACAAAACTTCGCTTATGAATGCGACTACATTTACCTTATAATCTGTACATTGGTAAATGAAGAATTAATTCATTGATTGGTGAATGAACATAAATATATATATTTTTTAGATTTATTGAAGCATTTTCAACGCCCTTCTCTGTGCATTGCATTTGTGCAATGCCTGTAAATTTTTTTAACCAGTTTTAGGGGTAATTATTAGGAATACTAATTAGGGGTAAATTGATTGGTGTTTCCCATTTCAGTTAAATTATCTTTAATTTGATACCTCCATGGATTTTTGCCTTTTTTTCAATATTTGCCTCCTAAAATTTTTGTTTCCGATCTTATCGTGAAGTATTCAGACGTTATCTTGAGACATACCCTAAATAGGTGTACTGACACGCAAATGCCAAATAGTTAAAAAAAAACTGAGAACTCGCTTTGTTCAATTAAATAGAACAATACAGTACGTTATATAAGTTATTTATTATACTGTATGCTGCCCTGTGTAATGTTCGTTTCAGTAAACATGATTGTAATTTGTTCCGAAGGTGTCTTCTCTTTCTTCTTCTCCTTAACCTAGAGGTTGACTTGTAATCTCTTTCCTTCCGTAGACAGTACCTTCTATCTTCTTTTATTTCATCCATGCACACCTGTCTGGACCTTTCTCTTCCAGTACGCCCCTTAATCAGGGCGGCCAACCATACTGCTTATCCTTTCCGCAGTCGTTCCAATCAGTGTCCTTCTTTCACTCACTCTTCTCAAAACCTCATCTTTAAGTACTCTTTCCGTCCACGATATTCGTAAGCCCCCCCCTTACTAATTTCTAGAGACACGTTTCTGGTGTCGCAAGAAAAGGTATTTTCTTAAAAAATGCACCTCTTATTTGTGCAATTCTGCTTTTTACATCACTGATCCATCTCCCATCTGATGTAATGCACCTCCAAAGATATTTAAAGGCATCAACTTGCACTAGCTTCCTATCGTCTAGAAACATGTCAGCCTTCTGATTTCCAGTTCTTGAACGTTTCACGACTTTTGTTTTTTCTTTATTTATCATCATCTCGCGTTTGTCTTATAGGATCGCGTTCATTTGGTGAATTGCATTCTTTAGTACACAGAATTTGTTCGGTTATTAAGTTGATTGTATTTTATTTTGTAAATATGTCGGGTTTCGCATACGTTATGATTATACCTTCGTATAATATATATTGTAATATCATTACTAAACTTAAGGAATCATTATTCAGGATGGGGACGGCTCGTGATTCAGTTTTATATTTGTGATATGTTGTCACAGAGTGACAGAAACTCTTGCTATCGTTGCCAATAACACACCTAATCACAATGGCATGGAGTAACTTTCGTTTATGTTTAAATAATTTACCGTAAATCTTCGCCACCGTTCATTTCTAACAAATCGTCAAGAATATTATCATTAAAGTAATCGTCAATAACATTATCATTAAAGTAATCGTCAATAACATTATCATTAAAGTAATCGTCGATTACATTATCATTAAAGTAATCGTCGATAACATTATCATTAAAGTAATCGTCAAGAATATTATCATTAAAGTAATCGTCAATAACATTATCATTAAAGTAATCATCAATAACATTATCATTAAAGTAATCGTCAAGAATATTATCATTAAGGTAATCGTCAATAACATTATTATTAAAGCAATCGTCAATAACATTATCATTAAAGTAATCGTCAATAACGTTATCATTAAAGTAATTGTCAATAACATTATCATTAAAGTAATTGTCAAGAATATTATCGTTAAAGTAATTGTCAATAATATTATCATTAAAGTAATTGTCAATAATATTATCATTAAAGTAATTGTCAATAATATTATCATTAAAGTAATTGTCAATAATATTATCATTAAAGTAATTGTCAATAATATTATCATTAAAGTAATTGTCAATTACATTATCATTAAAGTAATTGTCAATAACATTATCATTAAAGTAATTGTCAAGAACATTAAATTGTTGTGAAACCGGGCTGTTAAGCCGTGGTCGGTTGCTGACATAGCGCGACATTAGTCGGTTAACGTTTCGATCCCAGCCACCGGAAATCTTCTTCAGAGCCGCTGCGAAGCGACAGAGAACATGTACAGCAGATGTTAGCCGGATAATACTCGGATGTCTCTCCCCGCAAACCCTCTTATACCCGAGAAAGACTCGGGTATTGTCCGGCCAACGTCTGCCCTACGTGTTCTCTGTCGCTTCGCAGCGGCTCTGAAGAAAATTCCCGATGTTGTAGTGGGACGTTGTTGCAAACAGCGTGAGTGTCTCTAGTTACGGATTGTAATATTAGGCACACAATGCTTTTCACACAATCGATTAATTTTTTTCTTCTATATTACTGTAATATTTTATATGCCATTTTACGTCAATAACTGTATATTTTTGCTACTTTAAATTGTAAACGCTGCTTACACTGCATATAAATATGGGAACTTCACCACTGTATAACGTTAACCATTAGATGGCATAAAGCGAGATATCTTTTCTAGTGTTGAAAATAACACTAGAGCTCACAGGATATTCACTTTCAGGAATCTAACCATCGTCGCTTTGTTCTACATATAAAGGATACAATGGAAGAAACCTAAATGAAATCTACTCACAAAACATTACGTCTGTCAAATAATTGTAGAAATTATTATTTTATATTTTGTTCGCTTGTTTAGTCGTTTATGAAAAGCATGAACCGATGTTTAAATTAAAAAGTGTTTAGCCGCTGGATGTTAGAAGATTTAATTCTAGGGTACTGGATTGTTTCGACAAGTGCTTGAAGATCGCGTGACGTGTCAGTTATCGGGCGAACACACGATACTTTGCGTTACACGATAGACTGCCGGTGAGCCGATAACACCAAACGCTTACGTCAAAGAGAGCTTAACCAAGTGAGTATGTTGATAGACCGATCTGACTTGGCGCCATTTGTTTGACGTCACTGATTCCTTACTGAAACAATAAAATGTATTTTCCAGGTGAGCTTGAGTATGTGTGTGGTGTTGGTGGTGATGGCAGTAGTAGTAACAATGGTAATAGCAGTTATAGAGGCATAGAAGAAGTAGGACTAATTATATCAATAAGTTTTAAATTAGTAACCTGTATAAGTCACTTTTAAGAAATGATTTCCCTCTCAGATAAAAGATGCTCAACTTGTAAAATGGAATCAACTGATCAATTTGTAAGGAAATATAATTTTAAAATCTTTAAAAGTAGCCCGTTACTCATTTACTATTTTTGGATCTACCTGTCTGTATCAATTATAGACTATTTACTCTGTGAACGCTGTGATACGTAAGTACAATTTGCTAATGAGGCGCTTAGCTAACCGTCTTATTAAATTAATATTAATATTTCAATTAATATTAGCTATTTATTAATTAATAAGCGTTTAAATTTTTATTTCGAATTGTAAAATTTTATATCTTATATTGTGTTATGGAATATTGTATGTGTTGACATAATTTTCTTAAATAAATACATTGTAAATAAATGATAAAGGTTATTTTTTGGCGGTATCTTAAATTCTAACAAATTTAATATGAATGGGAGTTTCGCTAAAGCAATATTCTTTCAAATAAAGAGACAGACAGTTAAATCAACAGAAACGTGTCCACCGACGGACAAGGGAATTGCAACTTGAGGTGAATTTCATGTTGCCAATTTGCCACAATAACTAATCAATACAAATTAAGCTACTACACTGTATAGCTCGCGCGCTGAAAACGTTTACATGCAGAGCGCTTGATGTGACAATGTGTTCTTAGAACAGCGATACTGTCGTGTACGTCAATCAGATTGTCCCGCCAGAAAAATGGCGTGTCGATTTGTGATAACTGGACACAGTTACGTTGCCTCAACAGCGTCTCAATTAGCATTCAGCAACTGCAGCTTACCCTCTTAAACGAACCGATCCATCATGTCGTCGTCATTCTGCTGTCAGTGTAGACATTTGTTAAGCAATACGGAAACGTGTCAACGACGCAACTGTATGGGTGGAGCTAAAAATTAATTACGAGTGATAAGAATTGCTTTGATAGCCGACGTAAACGGTTTATGATCTCGAAAGTTTGAACATTCCTGCTTTAGATCAGAAGACAGGCCAAGAGCAAAAGTCGTTTCTTTGGTTCGTGATATTAGGTGAGAAATTACAGACAGTTTACGAATTATTTTTGTTACAAAATCAGAACTGGAATTTGGTAACGTGAACCAATTACCAGTATCCGCGAGACATACTACGAATGAGTAGGCCTAATTTGATTTCTGTTTCTGAGATAAAAATGTGGTAATTATTTAAAATAGCCTCTGGATAAATTATATGAGTAACGTTGCGCTAAATATGCGCTAGCCTAATTAGCTTCGTTTCGATCTATGTGGAAATTGGTTAACTGATTTCAAACAAAAAGTTTGGCTGGGTGTGGAATTTCCACAAATTTCAATTAAAAATTTGTATGAATTCTAATGGTTTGATATCGCTAAGCATTTCAATTAATGTTGCAAAGTTTGTAACTCATTAACATGAGTGTCAATATGAATCAATATCCTCCTGTTTGCTCCAGCTCATCCGCAAAGCTATTAACGTGTTTTCAATACACTTGCTACTTTTCTCGTTTAGTTTTACCTTCAGTGCTTATGTAACTTTGTATCTGACATGGCTACCAAGACAACTCGATGAGTCATGTAAATATCAGTTATAGGGGTTTTCCTAAATATTTGTATGGTGAGAATGAAATTTTTATAAAACTAAAAAGATATAAAATACCAATAATGTCTCAATAAATATTACAAGTTAATTTGTAGTCAAAATATAAAAAATTCGAATTTTTATCTAAAATCCACTGTTACGTAATAGCGCTTATAGTGGGATAAAAACAAATTTACATCGAAGACAGTAAAGCAAAAATTAGTTTTATTTGTCACGTTTGTCCGAATCGTATTCGCTACAATCCTCTGTACATAGCCTACCATGATTAATTACGCACTTTTTACAGTTTTACAGCGAAAGGTAGCAGTCACTGAAGTCGTTAATTTTACTAAATCGTAGTTCTTCTTCTTCTTCTTCTTCTTCTTCTTCTTCTTCTTCTTCTTCTTCTTCTTCTTCTTCTTCTTCTTCTTCTTCATTACATGGCTGGGGCTATAGCCCGTCCGGACTTCACAGTCTGTGACCATTTTTTCCAGGGCTTTCCACGATACCTCGTTTTCACTGGCCTATTTTCAAACGTTTGTTTAGGAACACGCGTGTCTAGCATGCGTTCCACATGGGACTTCCAATTCTGCCTGTATTCCTTTATTCTATCCAGAACCGACTGTACTTCAGGTCTTTCCTTATGTCGTCGTTTCCTAGATGATTTCTCAAACTGCATCCCTTAACTGCTCTTAAATATTTCATTTCCGAGGCCTGTATTTTTGAAATATCTTTTCGCAGGAGAGTTCATATTTCACATACATACATTAAAGTCGTCACAGCCACGACCTTATAGAACTTTAGCTGTGTCGCCCTCTGCGTTTTAATCTTCAAAGTCGTCTTATTGTTCCACGGGTATAAGTAAATATATTTAACTTTCTCTCGATATCATTGTCCTTCCTATATGAGATATCACAGCCCAGATAATTAAATTGTGACACCTGCTCCAAAACACTATTATCAATACAACGTGTTTACTCTTACAGGGTTCTTCCCTAGGAAGGCCACTGTTCTTGTCTTATGATCTTGGTAACTAGTAAAAAACGCGATCGTCAATCAGATTGGTCGTTTCCCGTAAACGTTTTCGTTTATTTCAGTTTTCTTAACCGAAGTAATCTGTTAAAAGAAGATGTAATGTGATTATTATTTCGAGATTTTTTTTTGAATTTTTGGGTATTGCGAGAGAAGTACACCAGCAATTAGAGCCCGTCAAATGTGACACATGTTAACTTTGTTCGAGGGTGGGCAGCGAAAAGGAACAAACCTTTCCTTTCCGTTAAAACGTCGTAAAAACTATTTACGAACAATGAACTGTACGGCACATGTTACAACGAACTAGACCATGCGTGGGAACGCTTGACTCCACAATTAGAACAAAGGAAGACTACCCTTACATCTGTCCAGTAACGAGAAAAACACAGAGCCAACGGTGAGAGGATTGTTCAAAACCATGTGTGCGACTTCTAGTAAGACAATAGTTGATGCACGGACAATGGGACAGGCGACTAAGTGACGCTTGTGGAGAGCACAGATGTTATGCCACCCGTAAGTCATCGAAGGAAGTCGTCAGCGTCTCAACAATAAGGGAATTACACACGATACACCAAAAGTAGCAGATGTGATTTCGAGACAAGGCCTTAACACTGACTCCAGGAACGGGGCAACGGACGTAAGACAGCGACTCGTCAAGTCCACGTGGACTACGTGAAACTCAAGTTGAGAAAGCCAACCAGCCAATGAGGAACGAGAATTCCGAAGGGAACTACTGAAGGGGATGGTTCTGGCAGGAGCCGGAGACCAGAGAGCAAATCTCGTGTAAGAACATCCCTCTCCAAACGGCAGTGGGTGGAGAATTCGCCAGAAATACAGACTGGAGACGAGAGGACACAGGGAGGTCCATGGAATAAGCCTATCAGAAATGATTTGGTGGGAAGTTGGAGCGATCATCGGAGTCACAAGAGTGGGAATATCGAAAGAAATAAAAACTGTATACACAAGGAGACGCGCTCTCAGTTCATTCCAATTTTTATCTCAGTTCATTCCAATTTTTAACTCAGTTTACTAAAATTTTAGATCAGTCTATTCGAATTTTATCTCAGTTTTATAATAGCTCAGTTTATAAAAACTTAGCGCAGTATTTCAGTTATAACGTATTTCTGTAGAAACGATAAAGACTTTGTTCCGACTAAATGGAAGTGCGTAAATAAGACTTAGAACGCCAAAACGGGACGGTAGTGTTCGCGATGAAGCTCGGATAACGATCTTTATAAATTCCATGTAATACACCGTCATAAAAGTACTAACATTTTGCAGTGACATTCTTGAACCATTACATAAAAGTAGTGATACTACACTGTTTCGTAGTTAAGTCAAGTAATAGCAGTGTGAATAATTGCCTAATGAACTTGAAAACAATCTAGGCGCCGCAAAAGAGTGAACGTGCAAGATGAAAAACTATTAGGTGCATACGGTATCAAACTGTGAACCGCGTAAATAGACTCACGCGAATAAGCATAGTCGACCGATTCCAAGTGCAATGCCGCAACTTATATTGTGATAATCTCGAAAGCTCAAAGTGACTGTCGCAGAGTGCGGACGAGTGTTCTCGAACGATGTACATATAGAAATCGGAAGTGTCAATCACAAGTGCTATATGGATTAACATCAACCATCAACGAAGGGACCCGCATGAATACACCATGGGAGCGATACATCACGGCAGAACGAGTAACGTACAAAATTAATCTCTTATTATAATTATTTATTTACCAAATACCACTGACCTGACACTTAGAACCAAACCACCTTAGAAATTGTATAAATATGAGTCAGATAGATACGAATCCATAGGTAGGGATTATTATGTTACAGTGTATTGTACATGTATTCTTGTTAATGTTTATGTTTATTGTAACCATGTATGTGTTTTGATGTGTCTGTTGCAGGAACAGGATTTTAACTATGTATATGTTTAATATGTGTATTGTTAGTATATGATTATTTCAAGCATATAAATGTTTAATGTGTTTTGACATAAAACTACTTAATACAAATTATGAGCACACACATTAGTAGCTAGTAACGTCATTACGTACGAAGAAGTGCCTATATTTGATTGTTCAATTAATTATTTAAATTTGTTCTTTCAATTATTTAATTGTGGTATAGAATTTATTGTCTTTTAGAAGATTTGTAAGTGCTCTTATTATATGATTATGTTATGACATGAATAACGATGAGATACGATTTTAATAAACGTAATTTAGAATGGATTCGTTCGTATTCTATTGATTTGTGTAAGACCTGACTCGCAACTTAACTTTTCACTAAACAGGATCTATAATTCATGATTCAATTTAACATAATTATCAATTAAATTACTTACAAAAATACACAGACTAGAAGCTTAGTAGACAAGTAAAGTCAGAAGCAATTTCATGTGTAACAAGTTTGATTGTGAATTATAAATTAACTCTAATTTAACTCATGCAACTATTTAAAGGAATAAATTTGTTCACACTGTATATGGCAGCCCAACACATGGCATTAATAATGTTGTATATGACCATCCAAACTTGGGGTTAGATACACTTTAATCACGACCTAATTAAAAGGATAATTCAATTAATTTATGCAATAAAATTAATACAATGAAATAACAATTTATATATGAAAGCAATAAAATCAACACATCATTAACTCTAAAGATACGACAAATTTCGTACCGATATCACCTTCATAAACACAAAATAAGTTTATAATTGAATTAATAACACCGTATAAAATTTGCATAATTAATAACATCGTATATGGCGCCCAACGTGGGGCACAACAAATAGAATATACAACAAATTTGTTTGTCGTATATGGCGCTCCAACAACGCGGGGCTATATAAAGTAAAGATATACAACAAAGTTCGTACAGGTAGCACTTTCATAAATATAGACATAAACACAAAATGAATCAATTATGCAATAAATTTTGCATAATTAATAACACCGTAAAGAATTAGCATGGTATTTGCAGTTTACACTGGAAACAACTCAACCGATTTGGCGCCGAACATCAACTGTGGCTCCTAAAAATCAAATCACAAACATATCACTAATATATTCGGCAAGAGCGCTGTGAGACCGCAATTATTCCGTTGTTGAAATTGTAGGAATATGTTACAAGTAGACGGAACGTGTAGGTCTACTTAAAGTTTAAAGCAAAAGTACGTCCAACTCCATTTTAAACAAACAGCGAGAAAAGTTTTTCTAGAATTATTTAAAGGAAAGTCGTATGCTGTTTGCCGTTTTAAAAGAGACGCTACTTCCGTTTCACTGCACGTCAACGTAATGCGCATAAATACAAAAAACGACGTGGGTTACAATGTTGGGTGGACTGGACTACACGTCGCTTGCTACTAGAAGTTTCCGTCAGTTTAGTAGTCACTGTGAAATACTGGGCTGTGAAAGTTCTTTTGATATTTGGTCATTAAGTAGACTAAACTTTAGAGCATTTGTGTCAACATTTCGACGAAAATTTATTGTTGTAGGTATTTAGGACTAGCACATTGGCAATGGAGATATAATAAATACTTTACACATATCATGAGTGTTTTTGTGTGAATATGTGTGGTATGTGGGTATACGTTTGATAAAAAACAATATTAACTATTACAAGCACATATTATTATTCTTATATTAATAGATTTCGACAATTTCTTAAAATTGTAGGTAGCTAACGATAGAAAGATAGAAAAACTTTCGTCACTACAATTTATCTAGAAAGGCATTCGCATCAAGCGACTTATGGTCTGCCCTTTAGATCAAACTACTTTAACGACATATATTATACCTTATCGCAAAGACTTGTGGGTAGATGCGCAGCAGAGGGAGGTTCACAACAGATGCTGTTCTGAAAATGATTTATTTCACCGATCTTAGTCTTGTGTACTCTGACTTACTGAAGACTTATTGCCTAGTTCTGTTCAAAGAAACCAACTAACTCTGTATAACTCTCTGTAGGAACGTGTGTTTGTATCTGTTTCTTTCCCCCTGCCTCCCTCTGGACGTGTGTGTGTGTGTGTGTTGACGCCGCCAAACTCTCCATTCCTTCCTAGTTTTCGCATTATTACGAAAAAAATATATGTGAAATTCCTACAAATACAATTACATACAAGAAACGTGAATTTAATAATTTACGAACAGCATCTGGAGAACGCATTGACGTCAGTCTTAACACAGTTTCAAAGAACAATTTTTTTCTTGCTTCAAAACAAACCACTGTTTTAAACTGAGGCCATTAATAGGGAAAATATCGCAAAATGTTACAGAAATTGACAACTGTTTTTTCAGGAATGTTTAAAAATGTACACTGACGTATCAGCTTGTTCATATAATCAATCTTTCTCCTTTAACTGCAATATTCTGTTTTTCGATCTTTGCCTCCTTTTAGCTTGTTGTTCGAATTCAAATTATAATATTCACCATGTTCGGATTTGATACAGCTCTTAGTTTCCAGATGAGAGTGATCTTCTGGAAAATCCACTTATTCTGGAAAGGAGACGCCCAAAATTTGATTTAAAGATGTCTAGACGATGGTAATTCTGATAAATAAATACTCAACCGTTAATGAAAAGCTTAAATTGATAAATACATTCAAATACATATGTAGCAGAGTGTCAGTGGGTGGAAAATCCACAATAAACGTTAAGCTCCAAAGTGCTGAGAGTTGGAAAGTCCAAATTTTTGGACACAGGGACCAAACTTTCATAAAAATTGAATGGATGCATGCCAGGCATCAGTTAAAGAGACTTTTAAACAAAATCTGAATTTAGAGTTCAGCTTTGTAAATTTCAAAATTATAAGACACGGTGCAAAAAAGGATCAAAATTTAAAAATTGTAACTCTATGTGGCCTAACGGATTAGAAGAATTTTATTCGAAACACGGACTCAGTATCTTTAATAATTTGACAAAATTCATTTCAGTAAATTATATTTGTTCAAAACTTCCCACACTGTTATCAGCTATCACTTAAAAAAAAGTTAAATATGAGGAACGACATGTAGTCATCTTCACACAGTGTTTCTCTGCTTATGCTAAGAATCATTTGCGCTAAAAATAATAGTCTATGCTAAAAACTTTCCTTACGGCTGAAAACAGTACAACTAAAAATATTAAAATTGACTAATTTGACTTTATCTAATAATAAATATATTTTATTCAAAGCAGTATATCAAAAAGGTGGAAGAGCCTCATCACTGGGATACATAAAGTAATGACTGGGATACATAAATAGAGCACAAAAGCTACACGACTTTGATGTTACACGGAAAGATTAGTGGTTAAATCCGATCAAATGAAAACCAAACAACTGATTCTTAGACCAAATGGCTGCTGAGATGGGACTGAGAAGAAACAGGGTTTCAAAAATGGCGATCAGAAGAACCACCGGTCGACTTAACAAAATTCACTAGTCTCTGGATTGTGGTGGTAAGAAGAAAGATACGATTTTTCTGAGTAGCTAAAAAAAATAATTAAATCTAGCCGTTACGGCATATAAGGCGATAAGCATGGGTCTATAGGTAACCGTATAACACAACTTTTTTCGTTACGGTTAAAAAAAAACTTATACAAGAATTCGTCATTTTTAGCAATTATTCGACATTTTTTTAAATTGTAATAAATCATTATACATTCTGAAACCGTGTTCGAGATTGCTGCTTCTTTAATAAATCATGAACGTGTACAATCAACGTTACAAACGGGTAAATTAGCAATTTAATTATAGATACTGACCGAACTGTGTTCAGTAACTGTTCGATATTTCCATTAAATTTAAATTACTCGTCCGAAACTTTTACTACATTCATTTTATAGATGCATTTATAACGGCGCGGTGAAAACTGATTTAAAGTTTTGAAGCTGTAATAAAATGTACAACGGTATGTGCAAACTTTGATATAAATTAATTCGTACGCTCTTTCATTATAGAAAGTGTAACTTAATATTTTCATATCTGAAACTTTCTGTTAAAAAATTAATATTATTCTAAGGTGCAAATGGAATTATGTGGGAGTTTTGAAAACTAATGAAACAAGTATTTGAAATAATAAACTGTTTTAGTAAGCACTAAAAACATTTAGTATAAAGCAACTTCAATTCTGTAACGTACGGTTTTATTAATTTAGAGTTCTAAAGTAATTAACGTTAATGTACTCGATTGTATATTTCAGAAATAAGTTATTATCACTAAAGTTCAACTGACACCATAATATACTTACTGTTACATAGTGATTCTTAGTGCAGTGTAATTCACTGAAGACAGTGAAACAACCTTAAAACAATCATATGTTTCATTAAATACTTTTATGGAAATCATACTCAGTTCAGAAATGCTTCTAAAATATTAAAATTCATTCACACTGAACAATTGTCAGAACAAATCAGTTTGCCATCTGATTTACAGTCATCGGTTTGTTCGACGTTTACCGATTCAGCAGCTGAATCTTCCTCGGTCGTTTCATAGTCCCCTTCTTCTTCTTTCTTCGCGCTACAACACTTTGTGGATTTTTTCCTCAACTACTGTGCCCCATCTTCTTTCTATCATTAGTAGCTCTTCACTAATAACATCTACGTCCTTTCCCTTATCCGGCTTATATTTAGTTACTTATGTTATTAGAGACGGTCAGTATTGATCCCAAATACGAGAAGTTAGTTACATTTAAAATACATATTCGCTTATTTCTAGAGGATTGTTGTTTTTAGTAACATTCTTTGCCTTTATCAGGACTTTAGTTTTGTCTTGACTCATCTCTACTCCTACTCGTCTTGTTTCCTAACTAAATTGCCAGAGACTAACGAAGTTTTCGCCCCTGCTACTGTTACAATGGCATCCGCGTATACTCCTATTTGACTAAATTTGGAGTTCAACAAATCATTCTATGAAATAAGTGATACGCAGAGGTGGCACTAAAGAAAAAAAGGAACGGACGCCAAAAGAAGGAGACAAAAGCCCTTTCGATTTTTATTAAAATTATAGTTGTTTTTGAAGTTTTGTTGTAGTTATAGCTCCAGCTGTGTAATAACTGATATCACAACTCCACTGCAATGTTGTATCATTAGATTTCTGTCAATGGTAAGGACCCAAGTAAAAAATCACGTTCTAACAAATTAATCCAGCAACATAATTCGTATTTATTTACGAGGCTAAGTCTTCCTCCCTTTTGTCTCAGGGTTGTCAATTCAACAAACTAAAATTATTACGTTTATTAAACAGTAGTTAAAAATAAATAAAGGCTTAACACGCTTTGTACTAATTACAACGCACGGATTGGTGTTTTTATAGCTCCCTCGGAGAGACGCCATTAAAGCAACTGATATGAGTGATAATTCTTATTTATCATGCATCAGTGATGTTACACATGTTCATATGTTTTTAAACATTATTGATCAACGACTACAACGACAGCAAAATGACGGCGACTCAATGGGTCGACTGCATTGAAGGTGATAAGCTGCAGCTGATGAATACTAATTGTGGGAACGCGGACTCAGAACGGTAATCTCATCTTACTAACGGTGCAATCTGATTGATGGACAGAGACAGTGTCGGGAAGTACTGCGCAATTAAGAACACTTTATTACATCAATGGCTTCCTACTGTTATCCTTCCGACCGAGGGAGCAATAAAAAGTTATTTTCAAGTAAAGTTATCGCCGTATCTGCCTGTTTATAGTGACTTGTTATTTTACGAGTAATCAAGTCCATTTAGAATCAACACGCGCTTAATATGTGACAGGTCGATGGTAATACTTCATTGGGTTTCTGTATTTAATAACTAAAGTCTTGTAGTTCTCGGTTACAGTTTTGTGTAAGCTATCGATGCAGGAGCGCTTTCACCGTTTTTAGAAACAAATCGAAACTCGCCGCTATTTCTCCTACAGTTCAAACAGAACATCAATACCAACACGTAAATCCTCAATTTATCCTGGGTATTTGACAACACGTTAACCCCGGTCGCGTATCCCGACTGCCGTCAGGGTGTCATAAATATTTAGCAAACATCTGGTACTCACGGGAGGGTTGACAATGGCATTACTGTGGGAGACAAACAGCTGTGATATAAATCTGATCGAAATTAGTCGTCGTCAATACTGTGGGGAGAGGCGAGGAGAGAGAGAGAGAGAGAGAGAGAGAGAGAGAGAGAGAGAGAGAGAGAGAGAGACCAGACCAGAGTGAGTGCAAGCGAGATAATCAGAGAGAGATAAACAAAAGGAGAGAGAGTGTTAGGTGATCCGGAGAGGGGGTGACAGAATCAAGGAAATGACGTCAATAACTTTCAGAAAAACATAACAAGGAAAAAAGTTTCCTTCTTGGTCCGCGGAAATTCGGCATCCGTTACTTTTCTTTTTTGTACAGTTATTAATATTCACTTATCTTGCACGCGCGATCCGGATACGTGTTATGCTATTGTATCTCGTTGCATACAACACATTAATAAGTGTTGTTAAGTTAGTTGCGGGCGCGCTCGTGTGTGTACTAATACGTATCCACTTACCGTATCAATTTGTCAGAACTTGACTCTTTACATGGCTGGCTACTATTTAATAATATACATCGATGTAACGCTAATAATATAATATTATAATAATTGTGATAGCAGATACATCAGCAACAGCAGCAGTTACAACAACTTTAAACAATCAATAACAACTGTAATTTTTGTTAAAAGCGAAGGCGTCTTTTTCTTCCGTCAGCGCTACCCGCAGTCCCTTGTGTCGTCCTTTCCGAATATATTCTCATCCGTATGCCTACAGCGATTTGCATTGTGTGTATTGGAAACTTTTCATCGTTCTTCTGGAGTTTCCCTCAGCTGTTTCTTCAGTAATTCTAAGAATAACCATATACGACTCAAATATTATCTTTCCATTAGTTGCAAAGTTCTTTCTATAGTTTTTAACATTTACACCGTCACCGTCTACGATCCCTTTATTGCATCCAGACTTCAGTGTATCATTTAATTCACAACACAACTTCCTACGACGCTTGTAAAATTTTTATTTACTGTAGCATTACAAGAGTTCAAGCTTGACGACGAATTCGAGTTTGAAACGATTTCTAAAGCTATACTGAACAGAATCGCTTTGGTACAAGAGAGATTTTAAAACGGTTTAAAGTCTGAAACGGGAGTTCTACAAGATTACAAATTTATAGCTTTATAGTAATTAAAATTTTTACAAACCGTGAACTCGCTCACTGTTTTAACGAAGTACATTTTTTATTAAATTTCGATATTAGACCATTTTTCAGTTATGGAGAAAATACAAAAATTCCAATTCCTCTACTACTTAATTAGTAATATTATAATGACCGCACACCGCACAATCATACAGTGAACAATAGACATTTCAATCCAATTCCTTTACTACTTATTTAGTAATACTATAATGACTGTACACCACACACACAATCATACAGTCAACAATAGACATTTAAATCCCAATTCCTCTACTACTTATTTAGTAATACTATAATGACTGTACATCACACAATCATACAGTGAACAACAGACATTGAAATCGCAATTCCTTTACCACTTATTTAGTAATATTATAATGACTGTACACCACACAATCATACAGTGAACAAGAGACATTTAAATCCCAATTCCTCTACAACGTATTTAGTAATATTATAATGAATGTACACCACACAATCATACAGCAACAACAGACATTTAAATCCCAATTCCTCTACTACTTATTTAGTAATACAGTATTATAATGACTGTACACCACACAATCATACAGTGAACAATAGACATTTAAATCCCAATTCCTCTACAACGTATTTAGTAATACAGTATTATAATGACTGTACACCACACAATCATACAGTGAACAAGAGACATTTAAATCCCAATTCCTCTACAACGTATTTAGTAATATTATAATGAATGTACACCACACAATCATACAGCAACAACAGACATTTAAATCCCAATTCCTCTACTACTTATTTAGTAATACAGTATTATAATGACTGTACACCACACAATCATACAGTGAACAACAGACATTGAAATCGCAATTCCTCTACTACTTATTTAGTAATACAGTATTATAATGACTGTACACCACACAATCATACAGTGAACAACAGACATTGAAATCGCAATTCCTTTACCACTTATTTAGTAATATTATAATGACTGTACACCACACAATCATACAGTGAACAAGAGACATTTAAATCCAATTCCTCTACAACGTATTTAGTAATATTATAATGAATGTACACCACACAATCATACAGCAACAACAGACATTTAAATCCCAATTCCTCTACTACTTATTTAGTAATACAGTATTATAATGACTGTACACCACACAATCATACAGTGAACAATAGACATTTAAATCCCAATTCCTCTACTACTTATTTAGTAATACAGTATTATAATGACTGTACACCACACAATCATACAGTGAACAAGAGACATTTAAATCCCAATTCCTCTACAACGTATTTAGTAATATTATAATGAATGTACACCACACAATCATACAGCAACAACAGACATTTAAATCCCAATTCCTCTACTACTTATTTAGTAATACAGTATTATAATGACTGTACACCACACAATCATACAGTGAACAACAGACATTTAAATCCCAATTCCTCTACTACTTATTTAGTAATACAGTATTATAATGACTGTACACCACACAATCATACAGTGAACAATAGACATTTAAATCCCAATTCCTCTACAACGTATTTAGTAATACAGTATTATAATGACTGTACACCACACAATCATACAGTGAACAAGAGACATTTAAATCCCAATTCCTCTACAACGTATTTAGTAATATTATAATGAATGTACACCACACAATCATACAGCAACAACAGACATTTAAATCCCAATTCCTCTACTACTTATTTAGTAATACAGTATTATAATGACTGTACACCACACAATCATACAGTGAACAACAGACATTGAAATCGCAATTCCTCTACTACTTATTTAGTAATACAGTATTATAATGACTGTACACCACACAATCATACAGTGAACAACAGACATTGAAATCGCAATTCCTTTACCACTTATTTAGTAATATTATAATGACTGTACACCACACAATCATACAGTGAACAAGAGACATTTAAATCCCAATTCCTCTACAACGTATTTAGTAATATTATAATGAATGTACACCACACAATCATACAGCAACAACAGACATTTAAATCCCAATTCCTCTACTACTTATTTAGTAATACAGTATTATAATGACTGTACACCACACAATCATACAGTGAACAACAGACATTTAAATCCCAATTCCTCTACTACTTATTTAGTAATACAGTATTATAATGACTGTACACCACACAATCATACAGTGAACAACAGACATTTAAATCCCAATTCCTCTACTACTTATTTAGTAATACAGTATTATAATGACTGTACACCACACAATCATACAGTGAACAATAGACATTTAAATCCCAATTCCTCTACTACTTATTTAGTAATATTATAATCACTGTACACCACACAATCATACAGTGAACAACAGACATTTAAATCCAAATTCCTCTACTACTGATTTAGTAATATTATAATGACTGTACACCACACAATAGACATAAAAATCATTCGCATTTGGGGTACTTTTTTTTTAGTCTCACACCCTGCTGAATTTTCATAATTTAAATATCTTTTTGACCTCATTTTTGGGAAATTTATAAACTAAACACTACACTCAGATTGTGGTTAAAATTCTCTTTAACTTTATACACCCTTTTGCGACTTTTTCACAAGTTTGACTTATTTTGTCTCCTGCCTCTATTTTGTGGTGGAAGCAATAGGCTTCTGTAATTTACAAGTGTGAAGACAGTCGCTAAGTTTTACGATAATCGGTTGACGCGTTCAGATGTTATCGTAAGACATACTCGAAGCAGACAAGAGAGCCAGAAGTTATTGTAAGACATACCCGAAGCAGACAAGAGAGCCAGAAAGTTATCGTAAGACATACCCAAGCAGACAAGAGAGACAGAACGTTATTGTAAGACATACCCAAACAGACAAGAGAGCCAGAATGTTATCGTAAGACATACCCAAACAGACAAGAGAGCCAGAAAGTTAACGTAAGACATAGCCAAACAGACAAGAGAGCCAGAAAATTATCGTAAGACATACCAAAACAGACAAGAGAGCCAGAAAGGTATCGTAAGACATAGCCAAACAGACAAGAGAGCCAGAAAGTTATCGTAAGACATACCCAAACAGACAAGAGAGCCAGAAAGTTATCGTAAGACATACCCAAACAGACAAGAGAGCCAGAAAGTTATCGTAAGACATACCCAAACAGACAAGAGAGCCAGAAAGTTATCGTAAGACATACCCAAACAGACAAGAGAGCCAGAAAGTTATCGTAAGACATAGCCAAACAGCCAAGAGAGTCAGAAAGTTATCGTAAGACATACCCAAACAGACAAGAGAGCCAGAAAGTTATCGTAAGACATAGCCAAACAGCCAAGAGAGTCAGAAAGTTATCGTAAGACATAGCCAAACAGACAAGAGAGCCAGAAAGTTATCGTAAGACATACCCAAGCAGACAAGAGAGACAGAACGTTATTGTAAGACATACCCAAACAGACAAGAGAGCCAGAGAGTTATCGTAAGACATACCCAAACAGACAAGAGAGCCAGAAAGTTATCGTAAGACATACCCAAACAGACAAGAGAGCCAGAAAGTTATCGTAAGACATACCCAAACAGACAAGAGAGTCAGAAAGTTATCGTAAGACATACCGAAACAGACAAGAGAGCCAGAAAGTTATCGTAAGACATACCCAAACAGACAAGAGAGACAGAAAGTTATCGTAAGGCATAGCCAAACAGACAAGAGAGCCAGAAAGTTATCGTAAGACATACCCCAAACAGACAAGAGAGACAGAAAAAGACAACTCGCTTCTTCAATTACTGTGTTTAGAACTAAGCTTCACAAAAATACTATGAGATTTCGTTGTGTTTAAATCCACTAGATTTAGGAGAACAGCTGCCTTTTCATTTACACAAAAGCTTAAAAACAGATATAAATTAATAACATTGAGTGTTCCTTTTTTAGTTTCATATTCACTGGAAAACAGGAAGTACTGAGAAAAAACCTGTTTTGAAACCATTACTCTATTTTCCAGTCTACAGATCATCCGCCCTGACATACTCGTACAAACATTTTACATTTATTAGCCTGTATACACGGTAGTTTTACTGCAGGGAATATTATTGTGATTACACGTTGCACGCACATTAAAGATTAAAAACGGCGTAAACAGAAAATATAATTCACCTACTTTCCAAAACAGGCATGCACGCGCATGCGAGCTCACTTTTATTTATGGGTGTAGTACAACTATGAAGTGTAATATTGTAAAACGCTTGTTTTCTGCAAGAAAAATACAGCATTGAATATACAAATCGTTGCATATTTATGAAAATGTGAAGTTTTTTTATTTCATGTAAAATACTGAAGAGAATCAAAGTATATTTATATATTGCAAGGTAGTTAGCTGACCAAACTTGCAGAAATGATGCTCAATTAGTGACTTAATACATTTATTGAACTTTTTCCAACATGATGATTGCATAAACATGTTTTTTTTTTTATTTAATACAATGATATTAATTGAAAAGTTCAAAATGTTTCTTTTAAAATGATACTAATTGAAAAGTTCAAAATTTTCCTTTGAAAGTTTTTTATTATTTTAAAACAAATTTAGTTCTTAAAATTGCTTTCCTGAATTGACGGCTTCCTGGTTGTCCCGGTTGAATATCTCGTTTCCGGTCTCCAGCGATCCGTCGTTTGTGTCCTACGCTCCAGCCGCCGCATCCAGGAATCGCTCCGTGTCTCGCTGTCCGCCTCGGTCAGCAACGGTAGCAGAAAATTTCGTACTCCGGGCTTAACCTCCCTGCCGAAACTCGCTGCTCCCTCGACGTCTACGGGCCCCAAGGACTGCCTGGTATGGGTGTTGGACTATGCTAGCAACTCCGAAACTGCTCTCGACGAGTGCTACATGAAGACCCCCCTCTCTTCCTAAACTGAAACTGCATCGTTATAACGTGACGTCACGGTCGGCCTCCTCATAGACGTATTTCCTGTACAACACATGTTAATTGTAGGAATATTCTGGAAATGTCACGTGCTTACATACATACATACATCCTCGGCGCTACAGCTCAGTCCGGGCCCTGGCCTCCAAAAGAAATCTTCCCCACTGGTCTCTACTCCCGGCCAATGTCCACCAGTTTGCTGCACCCAGCCTCACTGCCTCCTTACCAACCTGGTCCAGCCATCTTGTACGCGGTCTTCCTTTCCTTTTCCTTCCCATCGGCAAATAATTCGTAACTCTTTTTGGGATTCTATCTTCCGCCATTCTCTCCACATGAATGACCAGCCCAACGCAATCTGTTAATTTGAATGAGTTGCACGATCGGAAGATCTTTAAACCTTTCGTACAACTCTGGATTATGCAGTCGCCTCCAAATGTCGTTTTCCTTCACAGGGCCATAGGTTCTCCTCAGTACCCTCCTCTCAAACACGGATAGTTTCTGCTCATCTAGTTTTTTTTAGCACCCAGCATTCCGAGCCATACATCAGGACTGGTCTGATCAAGGTCTTGTATAGGGTGGCTTTTGTATCTTTACTTATTAATTTTGACTTAAAATGTTTCACCAGTCCGTAGTAACACCTATTAGCAGATAATATCCGTTTTTCAATGTCTCAAGAGGAGTCATTTCCAGAGTCCACATATGACCCCAGATATGGAAAACACTGAACCTTTTCAAATTCATAATCATTAATGTGCAGGGACAGGGCACGAGTGTTGGCACCTACAACCATATATTTGGTTTTGCTTTGGTTTATAACCAAGCCCATAGCCTTAGCGGACAACTCCAGTTCCTGAAAGGCTTCCTTTAAGCCACGTCAATGTCATCGGCATAGGCCAGAAGCTGTACCTCCTTGTGAAATATGTGTCCGCTAGTTTGAATTCCTGAATCCCTGATGACCTTTTCTAGAGGAATCTTTTCAGATTCGTAATCAGCGACCCTATAAGCAATCTTTTTGAGGGGAGAAATATGATATTTTACTATTTTTGTCCGCCGTATTGGATCCGTCATTTTTTTTTTAAATTTGGATTTCAGATTCGGAATCAGTGACCCTAAAAACCTATAATTTCCAAATTCTATATCGATTTATAAGTGCCTCATATTTTGACCAGCTTTTTGGCATTCGGTCCCACTGTGCGATGTCTACTAAACCGGCATTAACACGACGAATGGCCGATGGTAAAGGCGGGCATCATGAATACTGTGAAATAAAGAAGAGGACTGCGTAGAATGTGGGAAGACAATAATAGAAGGCATCTAAGGGAGAGACGACTGGCAGAAGAGCGACCTTCGTACAGAGAAGACCATCTATTACGTTTGCAAGTCGGAAGGCGTGAAAACGTTTTCAAAACACATACACATACACAAATGTAAATTAATAATAAATATTATATATTTTTTAAACAAGAATATATTTTTTATTATTAATTTAACCAATATTTTGGCAGTTTATTTCAAATTTCTATTTCTGCAGATGATAGTAATGCAAATTGTCTGTCAAAACATTTTAAAACATGTAATAAAAATATATTCTTGTTTAAATTGTTTAAAAAATATACAATATTCATTATTGTACACATAAACATTTATTAATGTTTAAATAACAAGAATAATATAAGAGAGAGAGAGAGAGAGAGAGAGAGAGAGAGAGAGAGAGAGAGAGAGAGAGAGAGAGAGAGAAGTAGATAGATAGACAGACAGACAGATGACAGAAAGCATAGGTATTGTTATGACGGTCTACTCGATCGTCGTAGGTACAGTGGAAACAAAATACAGTACAAGACACCAATTAGGTCACTAATCACCAGCTTTAATTTTTACAATTAAACAGTTCGTAATTAACAACACAGTCTACTACAACAAATCAAATAAAAATTGTTCACACGCAATAAAATGTCACTAATATTAAACACAATAGTATTAAAATTATACCGTCCGATTATAAAACACAACACTTAACTAATAACCACCTGAACGCGCACAGTAATATCGCCCGATAATAACTCTCGAACCGCACTGTAAATATCTCGCTGCTATACTGACTCTAAGGCCGCTACCGCCATGTATTTATACCCACGCTCACAGACGAGAACATTCCTAATTGCGTCTTTAGCGCCAGTGTACTACGTAATTAATTACGGGCTTGACACAGTCCGCGCGGCCGCGCCAATTCTCGCAGCGTCTGGAAAATGCGTCGACAAGCACGTACGCCACACGCGTTGCATCAAGATTCTTCTGGCACATTCGACAAACACGTATATTGTTCTGTGATGTCGTAACAGTATGTTTGTTCGTATTATGTAATGTATGTATATACGCGCGCGCGCGAGTGTGCGTAAAGCTATGAAAGCTTTTATTGGCAACAGAAATGGAGAGGTGTACAGAAACAGAAGCTAGAATATAAGTAGCATCGAAATAGGATTGTAGAGTGAGTGTAGTAGAACGTAACCAGATAGGGTTAGAACAATTTAAATTTTTGTGTCAGAGCAGAGTTTCTCTCCAGTTAGGAGAGATGACGGGAGTAGATCGTCGTAAGATTTTGATAAACAGCAGCTGGGACCTTACTAAGGTTTCCTCTCTTCGCGTGCCCTCGTAATAGTACATTTTGTTTAACCGGCTAAATTACAAGGCATTCGTTCAAGAGATGAACAAGTCACAGCATTCTTTCATTTGGAAGGCGATTATTATTGTTTTTATGACGCAATAATAAGCTTAGTCGTTTTTCGCAACGTTGATTGTTGAGAAAAGTTAATACATAATTAAAACATTAAGATTAAACAGCAGATAGTTTTAATTTACAACGTAAAAATGTAGACCGTTTGTTAATTGGGGTGTTGAGCCCGCGGCCGCAAACGGTGGCCAGCCGACATTGCTGATGCTATCTGCTTTCTCCTTGGAAGTATATACGTAAAACTGCACAGGTGCTAAATGTAGAAATGTGCTCGTTAGTTTTGCGGTAGATGCCTCCTTTTATTATTCACACACACACACACGCGCGCGCGCGCGCATGTACAGAGCAGGTAAATAATGACCTGCGAAGGCTTGGGAACGTCAGAGTGTTGTATTCTCCTTGGTGAAGTTAAATCCAGTGTAGTCTGGCAAAGACACGAACGGCGCTTGGATTCCAAATTTTGTGCCGCGGAGTGGGGGAGGGTGGTAGGGGGTTGTAAATCAAATCTGGACGACGTGTACATGGACGTGTTAACATTTCCACTTCACGTGGTAATTTTTCTTTTTACACCCATGTGTGACTGTCGTTGTTTGTAATACATGTTGCCAACCTTTAGAAAATAATAATGTTCTCAGTTACATCTTCATAAAATTACATCTTTCCAAAATTATTGTTTATATAATCACATCAGTTTCCTCAGATGAAAAATTCTTTTACGTCAGTTTCAACTATAACAAAATTAATTTTTATTTATGCAAAACTCATTACATTTTGTATGTCATTTTTTTTTCTTGCATTGTAACGTTTATTTTGAACATATTTATAAATTTACAATTATAAGTGTTAAAAAATTATTAAATGTTAATTAATCGCGATTTCAGAGATACTCCTTGTTAAGATAAGAGAAGTGATTCTACTTAAGGAAATATCCATACAGAGTGTTATATTTGTAATTTGCTACAACTTAATTAATTAAATAAGCATTAGACATAATATTGTTGTTGTGTGTTTGGCAAATGAATCCTTTATATCCACATCCTTGTAGATATGAGGTGGCGCCCGGGAAATTGAAACATTTTGGCAGTAAGTGATTTTTTTATTATTAATTTATTACTTGTTTACCACCCCAAGTAAGAATTCTTTATAGCATCCCAATAAAGTACAACAGGAGTGTCATTGAAAGGATTGCGTTTACAGTGTACATAATGCCAATCCCCACATTAGACACATGTTTGTGTTACCGAAGCAGTTTAGGAGTTAGACAAGTAGGCTGCCTCATATGAGCTTCTCGACATAAAAGGAAGGTAATGTGACCAGCACTACGCCGCACTTGCCAGTTTTCTCTCCAAAATGTTATCACAGGTAGTCGTTTCCACAGACCGAATTGACCTGGCAGCTAAAACGCCGATCACGTTCTCCTGAACCGCTATCATTACATTGACCACACAGTTTGAGATAGCTCTGGTTTCCTTCCGGTTTTCTGGATCCAGTGCACCACTAGATATATAGTACTACTAGGCAAAATAGTGCCTTGATCCTATGACCTTATGCCTGTAGTCGTCCTGTACCAAGGAACTCTTTTGCGTAAAACCACTGCATCACTTTTAGGCGAGATTTGCTTTCTTTTTGGAAGATATTATAGAAGACACGTCGTATTCCTTATACCCATACCGCGTTATGGTAGTCTGGAAAGGTTGAGAGGTAGAAAGTAGTGTACGAGGCAGACCTAGAAGAAAATAAAACAATTCGTAGCTGAAAGTCCGAACAGAAGAACTTATAATCAGATACGCGACTCGAATCGCTGAGGGAAGTAGACTATCGACGATATACACTAAAGACTTCAATAGCATAATGGTAATATACGAAATTTTGTAACTGCCTAATTGCACGTTAATGTTTATAAGTATTTAACGTGATGTATGAATGTTTGTAAATTTATGTATCCATTACATTATTGTTTAGTGATCCATACAGCGTACAGCGGTTCTTTGGAAATAAAGATCAAGTTAGCAAATAACTGCCTCCCTGCGGGAAGAAAGTTTTACAATGGTTAAATCGATTTCAGATTCACGTACGTCACGTTAATACAGTGGTTCCCAACCGGTGGTACGCGTACCACTCGTGGTACGTGGAGCGATCCAAGGTGGTATGCAAGAAGACCTGGCTAGGAAAAAGTATTTACTTAAAAATAAATAAATAAAAATTTTATGTTCAAAACAACAATAAATTGTCATCGAAAATGATTTAAATTAAAACAAAATAACAACAACAAGTGTCAGATTAATTATTTTATTCTTCAGTACTAATAAGAAAATCTGTAATGAAAGTAATTAACTGTCTTTTGAAAAAACTTTATACTTTATTTTAGCACAGAACCAACCTGAAATTCTATTTATTAACCATTTATAAATTCTATTTATTAGATTTAAATAATTATACGTAGCTAGGAATAATAAGATATACTATTCATGTTGTATCAAGTATTGTAGTGTATTGAGAAAACTTTAAGCTCCGGTTGTACGCGAAATGAACTCGGAAGATCAAAGTGGTACGCGGGTCCGGAAAGGTTGGGAACCACTGGGTTAATACATCTGTGTGTGTGTGTGTGTGTGTGTGTGTGTGTGTGTGTGTGTGTGTGTGTGTGTGTGTGTGTGTGCGTGTGAAAGAACATGAAACGTATATTTTTCGAATAATTTTTATGCTTGTCCTACGTACTATCACGGACTTTGTTTTTTTCTCTATTGAAATTTCTTTAGATGGTAATTTGGTAATTTTAGCCTTTCATTTACGACAGAAGGCAAACCCGCGCGGCCTGTTATTTTCGAACAAAGCTTCCAGTGTTGAGAACGTTATTATTTGGAACACAAACTGCCGATTTCCATCGAGGTCGAAAAAAGTCGTTCAAGATAAACTATTACACTGCAGGCTGTCACTTCTTATTTAACAGTCGACATATGTAACGACCCTTCTACGTATGTTAGTTGCCTGTTGACACGTACTTAATGGTAGCTGTAGAGTCATTTGTGCAGTGAAGAAAACAAAGGCTTCATTATTAGGAAACCGGCTACAACAAGCCATTTACAGCCTTAGGATGGTGCGCCAGCAAAGGGTTACATTATGTGACATGTCACTAGCACATAAGTGGCGTCACATAAGTGGTGTCTTTGTGTGTGTGTGTGGGAATAACAGGGCACGTTGTATATTATGAGAACGGATTTTTATTACCGAGTAAAAAAAAAACACTTCAGATATGTATACGTTTAAAAAGGGTTGTTTGTTTTTATCAGAGAGCCGACCGTAAGGGGGGAGCGTTTCATCCCCTCTGAAAGAGTTCACCTAAAAGAAAATTATCTCCGCTCATCCGCGTACGCTTGCGTAATCCGGGCGGTAAAAGCATCGGGAAGCATCCACTTAATATGAAAGTGTAGGCTTGTTATGACTCTTACCAACTGGTGGGTGTTCGATATGAATTCCAGTTTGAGGAAATGCATTACTAATGTAGAGTGGTTGACAGATAAACGATGTGGTAAGGACGCGTTTATGACTTTTATATTTATGTTGTCGGCGTTGAATTGAATAGTTTTTATAGACGGCGCGGAGTTGTCGTTACTTTTGATCTTTGAAATGGTTTTAAAACAGACGCTTACATTCAGTATGTAACCTCACTCATAAATGCTGTGGGTTTCATCGTTAAGAACAACCCCGTTTTCGGTTTAAGATGTATTCTATTTTTGTTACCGTCAACCGTCTGAGACCAAGTGATACATGTAATCCCATCCCTCGATAGCAAAACGCAAGAATGTGATACGGGAAAGTCGGCAGAAATAGAACATTTTTATATTTATCTGCTTGCAATTCGCATGTTTTATTCTTCGTATTGTTTAAATTAGCAGCCATCCTTACTTTTCTTTTATAAAATTGCTAAACTGCTATAATTGTTATTATTTAGACAAAGCTTTTCGTCATCACTGACATCTTCAGGTCTTAAAAAACAATTTGACGGACGTTAGTAAAATGCCTAACGGAAAAATGTAGACAAAGTTCCCGTGAAGAGCGGTAGCAGCTAGAACCAATAGGAAGGGCGATGACATAAGGGAAGGGGCCTAAAGTATAAAAGCCTACAACGTACAGTTGACAGACGTTGTTTAAGACCTGAAGAAGTCAGTGATGACGAAAATCTAAATAATAACAATTATAGCAGTTTAGCAATTTTATAAAAGAAAAGAAATAGAACACATATGGGAAAACAAACACCAAATGTTATTTGAAATCACAGCCTGTCGTCTCAGTGAAACTTAAAAATTATTTTTCTCGAGATTAATGAGAGTCAATAGAGACTGATAATGATTTTAACAGAGACGAAGGTTACAAGAAATTTCTGAATCGTGGAAATCGTTATGAAAAAAATCGGTATGGAGAACCATACATGACTTCCATGTTCTAATTAATTACAAAATTATTTTTAATATGTAGGCCTACACTCTGAACGAAACCAAATATATCAGCATGCTTTTGGTAAAAACGCTGAAAATAATAATCAAAATACGAATTGTACCTAGTTGTTAGTATTTTAAAAATAAAGAATTAATTTGATTAAATTATCTTTTATATAAACAACGCGAAAGAAAGCGAATACCGCCCAGGGTTTGTTATCTGTAACTTTCTGACAACGAAAGATTATTTTGTTTACGTATCCGCGGTGACAGCATGGGACGATATCAGTTGTTATTTTATTTAAATTTTTAAGATTTCGGTCGAATAAATTTATAACATCACTACAAAAAATTACCCCCTCCCTCTTCAACTACCCTTTTCATTTATAGATATTTCATCTACCTTTCATCAGTGGATTATTATGACCTTCATTTCAGGATAATTTATTTACCAAAATTAAGTACTTTACTCTTGTTAAAACGTAAAGCATTGCAGGTAAACTACTCCTTCCCCTTAACCGATCTTCACCAAAATCAGTTGGTCTTGAGGCCTTTACAACTCGGGCATATGCAAAAAATTTACAGGCATTGCACAAATGAAATGCACAGAGAAGGGCATTGAAAATGCTTCAATAAATCTAAAAAATATGAATATATTTATGTTCATTCACCAATCAATGAATTCATTCTTCAGTTACCAATGTACAGATTATAAGTTAAATGTAGTCGCATTCATAAGCGAAGTTTTATATGTGTACTACGTTATTGACAACAAAGTAGTTTCTATGGAAACTCACCGGTTCCCATTTTCGATAACGTACCAGCGATCGGCCGCAAATGTGCGACACGTCCTTATAAACATTTTCAATGTTAAAATTTATTTGATTCTGTTTGATTTTGCACCAGTTATCGTTCGCCATAGAAAAAATTCTACACACATACACTTTTCGGAAAATGAGTTTTCTTCATGTTTTGAGGGTAGTACACTCAGAATTTGCCCTTATCTCGAAACGATTTTTTTCGCGATCTCCATACATACATTTCCTTACGGAATATGGAAGTAAAAATTACTCTCTCCCCCTTCAACTATCATAACTATAATTTTTTAGAAAATTTCCTCCTCCCCGTTAAAATACGTTTTCATTTATAGATATTTCATCTACCTTTCCACAGTGGATTATTATGACCTTCTTTTCAGGATACTTTATTTCTCAAAATTAAGTAGGCTACTTTACTCTTGTTAAAACTTAAAACCTTGCAGGTAAACTACCCATCCCCCTTAACCGATTTTCACCAAAATCAACAGGCCTTGAGGCCTCTACAGCTCGGGCACATATGCAAAAAATTGTTTGATTCTGTTTGAATTTGCGGCAGTTATCGTTTGCCATAGAAAAAATCTACACAAGACACAGGTGTCTGTGCGGAATTTGCGGAAAATTACTTTTATTCGTGTTTTGAGGGCAGTACAATCAGAATCAGCCCTTATCTCGGACACGATTTTTTTAGCTATCACTATACTTCCATTTCCTTTCGGAACATGGAAGTAAAAAATTACAGATTATTTATAATGAAATAGACTACAATTATACTGAAATAATACTTTACTGTGAATTGTAACAATGGTAAAATATTTTTATTTTATTGTAATACAGTACTTGTATATGCAAGTACCGTATGTTCTCACGTATACGCACAGTTTTTTCCTCAGGTTTTGTGACCGAATAAAATTCATAATTTATTTTCCAAATTGTATACACGTATGAATGTGTACATACTGTATATACGTGCGAAGAAGAAGTTGCCAATAGGCGTCCGATATTAGTAAAAATAAATAAAACTAATTGATCACCCACCTGAAAGGTCACTTGATTCATCATGACTTTACTCCAACTGAAAGAACTCATCCACTAAAAAATTCAAAGACCAGAAGAGATAGGAATTACAGTCTGGTCTGATACTACAACGACTTCTACAAGAAGAGGCAGTAAATGATTTAAAGAGGCAGAGATCAGCATGTACGCGATAGACTATGTAAAAGAGATCGCGTTGGAGGGAGCTGTTGGATGTCGGCCAGACTACAAGCCAGAATCTTAGCTTATAGAATGCTCTGTTCTAGTATTACTGTTTTAATAAATAAAATTAAAATCAGACATGATTTACTGGTAGTATTGTCAAACGTAGAGTTCATTCGGAATTGGAAAAGTCACTGTGATTGTATTCTCTAAAGCAAATTGACCTCTATAAATAATATTGCTTGTGCTTTCTCTTCTGATCTTTTAGAAATCATCATTATCAGTAGCTCCACAGCCCACCGTGGGCCTCAGCTTCCCTCAGGATTTTCCTCCAGACTTCTCTGTTCTTAGCCAATGTTCACCAATTTTTTACTCCAAGTACTTTCACATCTTATAGGAGTTTATCAATCCATCGTAGTCTCGGTCTTCCATGTCCTCCCTTTTCTTCTGGTGTGCATTTCATAATCCTCTTAAGAACACACTCCTCATTCATTCTGCATGCATGTCCTGCCCATCTCAACCGAGCTATCCTAATTGATGTCACAATATCATGCGATCTATGTAACTCATAGAGCTCTCTATTGTACCTTATTCTCCACTCTCCACCTTCCCTGATGGATCCATAAATTTTCCTAAGTAGTGTCCTTTCAAAAGATCCAAGTTGAAACAGGTTGCCCTGTGTCAGATACTTTAGAAATACATGGATAAAAATAATTTGCTTTATAACTATGTGATATTATAAACAATAGATTTTATATAATGTATTAGATATGATACTTTTTAATATTGTTTCACAAAGTGTTACTACATTTTTTCATTATTTTTAATGTATTAAAATATATTAGGCTAATAGTTAATAGGTTACAGGCTATTTTATATAATTCAGTATTAGTCGGAGTTTAACAATTATTTGCTTTATAAGTAATGCTTCACTTATAATTAACGGCTAATAGTACATTATAATGTTGTTACATTGCTCCCCGTCATAAGGTATAGGCTACATAGTGAAAAGTTTTATAGAAATAGGATTTATTTAATCACAGTCGCGTTACCACAACAATAAACAAAAGCACGGCAACTTGAGAAACGTATTTCTCCTGGTTACATTATTATCTTATTGTTTCTTCAACAAATTAAAAATGTACACTTATCGCACAGTTGAGGTTACATTTGTTGTACAGATTGTTGCGGTCGTATTTGCTATAAAGATTTTTTTTAAATAATTCTCTCCGGATTGATTAAGGAAAACGAATCAGTGACGGGAAGCTAAGAAACAGTGAAGAATATTGTCAGCCATATTTCCCGCCTTTAACATACCAGTCTCCATAAAACCTGCAAACTCCATAACCCTGAATGGAATCGTCCCTTAGAATGGAATCGAAGACGGAGCGGCGTCCGATTGCTGTGGGTGGAACCACCTAGCCACTCTTGGCGAACTACAGACCCAAGGTCGCTTCGGGAATAGCTATCTCCAGGTGTCACGGAATAACTTGGCCTCTGACATGGCACTACCGAACACGGTTGACATCCAAAGGCGGTCAACACTGCTCTGTAAACTCCAAATACTCCTGTACGTAACTGTAGGGGAACATCGGTCTGCCCTAGACAAACTCCAAAGGTCTACTTCGCCTGGAGGTTAGCTAGTACAGCTGCGACCCACACTCTTATGATCTTATGCCATAAACTCCTGACCGAGCAGATTTATCGTGCTGAAACCTGGAGAGCGCGCACAATTAAGGTGAAACTGTCCCTTGCTGGGCTCTCTGAAACCTGCTTTAGCCGCACATGGAGTACTAAGTGGAACGAAGAGATTATCAGGCCGCTTTCAAGAACTCCTGTATACGAATTATTCTTGAATCCTAAATGCTGTCCTTCACGATAAGACAAGTCTGTTCATTATATCAGCTTTTATCTCTTTTATCTATAATTATCCTTTCTTATTTCCACGAAACGCCCAATATACTGCTTTCGACTAAAGCTTCTTCCTTACTCCTTGAACTTCCAAGTAAGAGTCCCACTTTTGAACTACTCGCGGGCCATCGGTTGGGAACGGCTGACCCTAACACCTTATCGTTGCAACCATTGTGTGTAATCGCACCATGTGATACCTATATAACACTAACTTTCATGGTTGTCTACTTCTAAAGTATTCAACAGTATCTTTAATGGGGGTTTATCATTGCTTTCTCATCCTAAGCCGCTAACCAGCTCGTGATTCTTGTTTTCAAGAGTATTTTTTGCTACTTCAAGAGTACGCCTTTCACCTATACCCACTTCCGCTCTCTCAAGAGATCGTTGACACACACATCAACGAGCCTAGTAGGTAGAGCTCGTGAAGACAGAGTACACTGAATTCCAAGGAAACGGAAGTTGATGTTATTGATTAGGGTAGAAGATTCTTCATATTGCGCTACGCTGCTGGTATGTAAAACATATTTAGCTTATCCCGACTCTATTATTATATTGTTAATACGATCTTAAGGACTACGATCTTAAGCACTGGAATACTAGGAAAAATCTACACTCACAAACTTTAATAACACTTTTAATAAACACAAACTGTGATAGGGCAGATGGGTTCTGTGCTTTGGAGAGCGTATATAACCCACATAACCAAGAAAATTATTTACTGTACTCTGCTACCTTAGAAAGCATAGTCATTTATTGCTGTGAAACCTGGTAGACAAACCAAAGAAACTCTCGAAGAACCCAAACAGTGGAAATGGATTTCCGGAAGAAGTCTTATGAAGCGTCCAAGCTCAAGCGCATTAGAAGCAGACAAATTAAGAGGCATTGTAGACAAAACAATTTTGGACACCACATACAGGAAGTGTCTCTTATGACAGGCCACGCGGAACAAATGTGTGATGATCGTTGCCTGAAAAAGTTGTTAAACTGGATTCTAACTAGAAAACGGAAACTAAGTAGTCCCAGGAGACCCAGGAAGGAGGACATGTATGATGAGTCGGAGGAAAGACGTTTGCAAAGTGGTGATTGGATGACAGAAACCTCTAGCGTGCAGGATGCGAGACACAGCCGTAGGTGTACATGCATGATTGGATAAACAAAAACATTCGTATTACAATTATTCTAGTGATGCGATTGTTCAACACACGGTGTCACAACAAATAATAGTGCCACCCAATTACAAATAACCGTACACAAATAAAAAGATAACGCGTCATTGTCACTAAAAACCGCTGTCTACTATCTCACTGATGAAACTGTGAACCGCTGACATATTTTGCGAAACTTCCCAACACTTATGACGAGGTTCCAGTCGTAAGGACCCAAATACGCAGTCCGTGATTATGTGGACGACGTTTCAAACAGGAAAATCACTGGTCGAAATGCAGCCATTGCCTCCACAATCGCGAGATGTGTCAATCAATTAATTTATTTTTTTGTGGAGGGAGGAATCAAGAATCAACAATTTGGAATTGTGACCCTGTCCACTCTAAAAAGCAACAGAAGTTTGAGCATTTGAGCAACTAAAAGATTATACTAAGACACATTTTAAGATTTGGACAGTGGTGGTACCCTGTGTAGCAGAGGATGTAACAGTGTTCTTGTAGGAACATGGAAAATATTTTGAACGTAAACCGTAAAAAATTTTAACCAAGATAAACGGTAACATTGTATAATATTCAAGTGTCAAGTGACTTTTGCGCCACTATGTTTATAGGGTGTTAAATAAGACCTACGAAATACGCATTTGTACACAAAATGTTTGTTTCCAGAATGTGGTTACACGTCATAAACACTTCTGATAAAAGTATTTCGTTTCAGAAACTTTCTTAAGTCTGCGTTTGTAATATTCCAATTTATCGATGAAGCGTTACTTACGCAACAGTTATCAGACACTTTCCATAAAAGTAGTACTGTAGCAATTTATTTCTTATTAAAGTAATACTTATTTTTAATAACTGAGGCTAATTTGTGACTCGTTTAATGAATAACTTTCTTTTTAGTGTTTTCAAATTATGGTGAGTTAAACTGTATTTGTAATTAGCGCATATCCGGGAAACCTCCTCCTGTATGTCCGGCAATGATACAGTTCAAAACAAGACAGCTGGAACAGGACACAGTTATATATACATTTCACTCAATTACAGTTACTTAACTGTCTCGTTACTTACTTTTCACAGTAATTTTCCGCTGAGCAAGTTTCGTGCACTTAATTAGAACGGACATTTTCTTCTTCTTCTGTTCTTTCTTATTTAAAATAGTAAAACGTATTTTAATACCGGCCTTGGGTACAATACCCGCTGTTAACTTTTGTGTTTACAGTTGACGCCTCGTTTAACTCGGGCATCCACGCAGTCACTGTTGTTATAATAACCGCAACTGTTACACTTCGTGTTGTTCCACCACAACTTCTGTCTCTGATTTTAAAAAATACATTTTTCTGTTCTTATAATAAATACATTGTCTTTATTTCCGGTAAATACATGCAATTTTTGAAAATTTTTGTTCAGTTATTTCGTTGCATGCAATGAAAAGTGTACCAAGCTTCTATTGGTCGTGGCTTCGATCCAGTACTTCCGTGACCGCAGCTATTACCTCGTCGCATCATGTGCTCGCGTCTCAAGATAACTTGACGAGATAATCTTATCGTGTTACCCTGAACCCAGCTTTACATGAGCCGAGTATACAAGTTAGCACGACACCAGTCCGCGGAAGGCAATAAAAAATCGTTGCTTCGTAATCAGGACTACTGTTTCACAGTCATTTAAGTACACCCAACTTATCTATACCCCGCTTATCTTACAGTTCTCAATATTGTTAAGACTTCAAGTAAATGTACTTTAGAGAGGAAAACTTTCATTGCAAGCATATTCGTTCTTGTGAAAGTGTTGTACTATCAACAAGTCCAAGTTGAAGAACTGTGAATTTACAATTTGAAAATAAATCGTAGTGCAACAATCGCAGCAATCGATTCCAGAGCAGAGCGTCATGGAACCGAATCCTTCAAGTCAATTCATATTTTACGAAAGCCAATTTGTACCTCCAAGAATAACTCAAATCAAGTCAAGGCATGCAATATTTACATAAAGAGATCCAACCCCATCATTCCATCATTCTACTCGAAATATGTAAAAATACCTCAGTTTATAATATTACAATATTTGGGTTTACACTGAAATAATAAACAGAGAAAATTAGAAGGAAAATGTAAAATAAAGATCTGGAAGGAACACATCACCGCCTACTGAATACAAATCGAAATAAAATATAGACAAATTAATTGTACAATTTAATGGAAGCCTCGTCTGTCAGTAGGTATGAAAATGTTTACATATAAATCTATAATTTTAGTCTACTACGTGGGCCTACCGCATCAAAACTTGGGATTATGGCAGGAAGCTAACGTTCCAGAAAGGTAAATCCAAAACACTACAAACAACTTTCAACAGCTTTGTGATAACTAACAAACGAAATGATGCAGAAAGATGTAGAAACGGTATTCCATGTGTGAAAGAATTATCGGAAGAAGAATAGCCACCAATGGCGGCTGGTGGTTCCAAATTTTAGTGGTTGCAGTAGTTGGTTGAGAGGATGGGAGAGGGGTTACAAGACATTATACTATCATAATCACAGTTATACAAAATTATTACTATAATTTTATAACCTCAAAGAACGGCTAACGTTTACCTTGAACCAACGTAAACACTATTAATAAACTTGACACAACTTATAAATCAAGAAGGCTGTGCTGATTTCATGACAAAAGTTGCGCTACAGCGCTACTAGTGGAGCGTTGCAGAAACTTTGCAACCGCCTAGCTAACATTGGGAACATTGGGCAATTGTGAAGAGTAGCGCACGTCCTCTCATATGTTTGTGTAGTAAGCGCTGCCATTTACTGTTCAAGTTGGAAGCGGCCTACAACCACCAACCTACACGCCACATCTGAATTCTGCGCGAACATTGCCGCGTAGAATCTGATACGCTCTCCGTTGGAATTTATGACACTTTTAGTTGCTTAATGATTTCGTATATTATTTTATAGTTTAGTTATTCTATATTGGTGGTTATGCAACGCTGCAACCATAACACCAGCCTCCACTAATAGCCACACATCTCAATAAATTGTCCAAAACCCAAGCTTCGAAGCCAAAAGCACTTGTACTTTATATTAACTATTTAATTTGCATTTTCTTTATTCATAATGCTCTTGTTCTCAACACCGAGTTCAGTCTATTCCGTCACAATTCTTCCTATATTTACTCTCCGTAGAGCACTTTACTTTTACCACTATTCAACAAAACTTCTTAAAGTCTTTCGTACTTTTATGATTACTTTTCTAGTAACCAAATCTTGCCGAATGTTACCAGTCACTATTATTGCATTTCTGACATACGTACATATATCATGCCCTCAGCTCCCTTAAATTCACAACAAAATCTAGAAGTAATTGCTGTTCTCCAATACGCCTGTAGTAAACATTTCAGGTAAATGTAAATTAATTTTTCCCTAAAAGACTTGTTTAATCCGTCTGATCTTATAATATTTATCTCTCTCGTTTGAAATGTTCTACACGTTCGTCACGTCAACCCTGTTATTTCTCAACTGAGAAGATAAAAACACTTAATAAAAGTGCGAAGCTCTGTTGTCTCCCTTGAATTAGAGTGTCTGTTAATACCAAACGATGTATTACAAATACTGAGTAGATCGGCGCGTGTATTTTGATGGTGACTGCGTTGAAGCAAGAGATGAACAGAGATTGTTCTTACTGTTGAAGATAACAGAGATTATTAACTAATTGAACTAGAAGTTGATACGTCCATTCGATTCCGTGTGGCGTCCGATTCTACAATAGTAAACCCCGTCACAATTAAACGTGACACAGTCACAAGATAAATTCAGCTTAAACGTGCCCTAGGACGGGCCTGCGTGAAGACAGTATTTAGAGGGCGATGACTTTCCGACGAAAAGGAATTCTTCTTCAGTGTGGTCTCGTGTTTCTGTTAATCCATCAGCACCACAGCGTGCTTGGCCAAACATCTCCAGCGGTTATAATTCCACATCAAAATGTATTAGTAAATACGTAAAACAACATTAAAAACCATATCATATTGAGTTGCTAATACGATTTAAATGGCATTAAGGGGACACGTGATTTGGGAATTTTGTCGACACGTTTGGCTCAGATTACCGAACGTGATTACGGGGTGTCCGCGCAAATTACCGTGAATTAAAACACTTCTGTTTAATCAAAACTATATTTAAGAAAACAAGAAAGAGAGCAATGTATAAATCCATCATTCTCCCTCTTCTATGTTCACCGTGTATATACGTGTATACTCCTTGAGCTACAAAACTCGCTCAATATTTTGAACGAAGTACGTTCGTTATTGGATAAATTTTCATATTAGATAATTTTTCAATTATCAGAAAAATTACGAAAATCTCGATTACTCTACTATTTATTTTATTTTTTTTAGTAAAGTAATAATTGCAGAGCATTCATACAATAAACGCTAGAAATTCCAAACAATCTGATTTTTGTTAAAATTCCCATTAGTGACACCCGGCTGGAGTTTTATAATTTTTTAAATTTTGGATCCAATTTTTGGGTAAAGGGGTAAAAAAATATTGAAATTTCCAAAACTGTACACTATATTCAGATTTTGATTGAAATTATATTTTATTTGATATCCCATGTTTAATTTGCGATGTTATCAAACTTTTGCCCCCCCCCCCCATTTTTGGCCCTCTGCGTCCCAAAATTTTGAGTATTTAAAAATGAACATTAAAATCATATTCTGGTTAAAATACGCCACATGAACTTTGTGATTTAAAAAAAAATTGGACCCTCTCAGATTTTTGGCTCCCGCTCTCCTACTTTTCGAGGGATTAACCTAAAAAACAACAGAATTCTGTAAGGTAAACGTGTGGACACGCACGCCAAATTTTACGAAAATCGGTTGATGCGTTCAAAAGTAATGATGAGACACGCTCCAAACAGACAGACAAGTGACAGACGGTCGTGTTGCAACTGAGAATTAGCTTCGCTCGTTCACTAATTACTATTTCATATAGTACCTGAATGTCCCTTGCGGTAATTCAGTACAGTAATAAATTTCTTCCGAAAATAAATGAAACTTACATATACATTTTGCAGAGACGACCTGCATAGTCAGAGGTTTTTTTTTAGCTACTGCAAATTAACAATTAGAATACAAAAAATATTCTATGCCTTAATTCAATATCGAAACAAAAACAGACGTGAAGAGGTCAACTACCCAACGTGGCGTCCTCCAGTTAAATTTTGAGTACAGTAGCAGGTAATTACTACACATCAGAGGTTTGTTACAGAAATTAACGAATAATCCGTTTGAATTAAACATTGTTTAACTTTCCGTATTTAATATGATGTAGCTTACGTTTTAGCGCTTTGAAGATACTTCTAACAAATTTTAAGCAACGGTAGTTTATCAACCTACACTGAGAGTCAGAAAGACCAGATAAAAAAAGTTTATAGTCGAAGTTGTTTATCATTGTCGAAGTTGAAGATCAATACAAACCACGATATTTAAGCTGCATTTTCTCTACAGTACCCTACTCGTGAACTTCCTGAACTTACATTTGTGCAAAATTGACGTAAGGTTACTGCAAGCTCGTAAAAATTATATAATGGCATAGCTGAAATTAAAAACTATCTGTAGTTTTCCGTTAGTTCCATTACTCCATCGCTCTTGCCTCGTCTTCTGTCAATGGTTTTCTCTTCTTGATATTTACCATAGGATCGTCGACGTCGTAGTCTCCCATTTATCGTCGCGTTATGGATAGCAAGCCCACAGGAAGACGAAGAATTACGTTGAAGGTTATAAGTCAGGAAAAACTATTATAATAATTACTACTTTTATTATTAGTGTTGACACAGAACAACGGTCGTGTCTTTAAAACACGTCGGTTTCGTCGCATGAATACAATATCAGGATGATCGATCACATGGCGATTGGCTGCCCGGGGACCTCTACAGTCGTAATAGTAGACAGAGTGCAAAGATTCGATTCGCCCAAGAATTAAAGAATTAAGTTACTTCATAGATAAAGGATGGCCATTATTGGGATGCTGGCCGCACCGAAATCTAGTGGCTTCGTTATTGCACTTTAAACATCCCATAGTAATGATTATTAGTTTGTTAACGGCGACAAATTGAAATTAGCATATGAATGTAGTCTTCAAAATGTTTTCTTCTCACAATCACAAAGCACGGGCACTGTACAAGTGAATGCGTGTGAGTGGTAATCTATTTTACAATAGTTTCCCCCGAACACGCCCGGAGTCTTGTTATTGTATGTAAATTGTGTGGTATTTACATCAAGAAGTCGAACTAGAATGTCGATTATGCTATGCTTAGAACACGAATGAAAATCAGAAACGTATTCCGAGTGTCTTGTACAAACTAGATTAAATGTAAATTTAATAACTGTGCTTGTGTGTGTGCCTTCAGGAACGCTTATTTACATGCATCCGTACACCCATACAAGCGTGCTCTATTGGCAAACACTCTATAGCAGCGGAGCTGAGTGGAGAAGATGCCAGTATTGTAATCGTTGAAGTGAGCTTGATGAATAGATAATAGAAGTGGGTAGTCTGTAAACCTGTTTTGGGATGAATGCTGGAACGATATGAAACATAAGGTAAATTAGTAGTAGCGCAATCAGAATAGGCCTACACATACTGTAATGATTAAAATAATATATGAATTGTCGTGTCAGTTATCAAAATGTAGACAATAATTAATATCATATGAATACCGATAAAAGGGAATCCAATGTCGAATTTCCTGTTGTTGTTTCCTGTTGTTGCGTTATCAATTTATTTTTCGGTTTCTTATTCGTATCTTATACTTAATTCTAAAAAAAAATTATCAAGTTTATTTTACAGTTTTGTATTCCGCAAGCACCAGTGTGGCCACTGGTCTTCCTTTTAATTTCGTAGCTATAACTCTTCCAGTCATTACAATTACATGTAGGCCTACTGTATGCTTTTCAAACCGTTTTGTCAACAAAAATCTGAACACCATTACATTTCTCCACTCCTTCTTTATACCCCATTTATACACTAATAATCGGACATTAGGTCACCTTCTACTTTCCAAAGTGTTTCATTTAATCTAAGAATGGGTACTTTACTTATGTCCATTCCCTTTGTACATTTTCTACTTTTTTCTTTTATTCAGCGTCCGTACATTCCAAGTTTCAGTTCTCAGTTCTACATTATGATGCTACTTTATAACTTTCTCTTCCTTCTCGAGATAGGAATCGAGATATCCAATTCGGATCTTTAATGCAGTGGTTTCTCCTTATAGAAGAGGCAAAAGAGTACCCACTCATCCACCCTTTTAGGGAGCCGTTGGGAGTTCACGAAGACGATCTCCTTATCCAGGGGGATATTAGGTGCCGACATTTGTTCGCCGTTTGTAAACGAACGTTGCCCCCCATTCTACCACGGCAAGGTGAATGAATGTTCGGGTTTTCCTTCACCAGGACTAGGACTATAATGGAATTTCTAAGTCTCTCCAGCACTTTTACAGTACAAAATGGAAAAGATTAGCTGGAAAAAATAGGTAACAAATGAATAGGAGAATAAATGAGGAGAGAATTATTATAAGAGCAGTAAGAAGTAAAAAGACAAATTGGATTGGTCATATTTTGAGAAGAAACCGTTTAAAGACGTTACTAATTGAGGAAAAGGTATATTGTAGGAGAGGGAGAGGGAGAAGATATGTGATGCGTTGGCAGATTGGATGATAGGAGGAAATTATGAACAACTGTAGAGAGCGGCACAGGATAGTTCAGCTGAAACCTGTCTTAGGGCAGATTCGTCATTCATGATGATTTCGCAAACATGTGAAATGTAGAATAACAAATATCAATATTCGAGATACATGCTATGTGACAAACATAGTGGACTGGATACTGGAAGGTGACAACTCTGGAATGACCATGTCGACAGGGTGAACGATGACATATCAGGCAAGAAGGAGTAGGATAAACCAAAAGGCAAATTGACGTCCACGAATTCGATGGGGTAAAGCAGTTGGTTATGAACAAGAGAATCTTCTAAATGAAGAGGAGATAAAAAATAAGAAGACAAAATAAAGTTTAATTTACAAAGACCTGAAGAGTACGTTACGTCTGTGTACACTAGTGTGTATATTAAGATATTTAGAACACTCTTTTTAACACAAAATATTTTTTCATATGCAAGAGATTCGTTTTTAGTCATTTTACCAGAGAATTTAATATTACTTTATCGACTATGGGCATTCATTACTTTGTGGCTAACATAAAAGTTTTTCTTGATATTATCTGACGTCGTTAAGAAACTTGACCCTCCCAACTGTTCAGCATCAAAAGGAGAACATTCTCAAAATGTTCGGTGAAAATTTTTCCCACCGTAATATGTTGTTGACTTTATCGATTTACACACGATTATATCACAGTGTACGTTTGCGCTTCTCTGATAATCGCATTACCTGTTATTTGTATTAAATGGTTGTTGGTATTTCTACCTATTGTGACCGATTTATTTTATTGCGAATTTAAAGTGATTGACGTGTTAGGAATGGAAAATAAATAACGTTGTATCCAATCGTGGTGAACAAATTACGATTCGGAGCGTAAATTTACTGCCAAAATTTATTATGTGGACTGTATACGTTAAGTGATCAGTAAACATTTTCATTGCTTTGTTAAGTGTATTAATACATTTATCCAACCAAACAGAACAAACAGTAATTTTCGTGCTTGTCTAGTTAAATGACAGATGCCACAACAAATTTATTTACTCTTGGAAAAATAACAGACTGTTCGGCAAGAAAGGCTGAACATGCTGTTTTGCCTAAAACACGTAGGCAATTGACACTTCACTTGATAACGTGGATGGCGAAACATCACATTGCTTCCATTTACTCAAATTGGAAATGATGTTTACCGCTTATTTATTTTTATTTTTTTAGGATGATGAAAAATGCATTTAGGCATGAAGTATAGGACTCCCATCTCAAGTGAACTACCCATTAAAACCCTTCCACTGTCGAACGAGCAAAAGCCTGGGACCGATTATCACACTACTTCAGACTAGGCCATTTTGCTGTGTCCATTGGGCTCACATCTATATTTACCTACTCTTTGCCTTCTTCACACAGAGGATGTCCTGTGTGTAATGTTCCACATGATTCCAGACGTCCTCCCCTCTTAGCTTGGCTCCGACAATGTTATCTGGAGCTACCATTCCTATGTCCGCAACCAGAGACACATGGTTCACCTACCACAGTTGAAGAAGGTGTGCTCTACGTTATCCTCTATACCCGGGCAGTACAGGCAGTCTGCAGACAAGGCTTTACCCTTCTTGTGGAGATAGGATCGGAAGTATCCATAACAGCTCAGATGGTGCGTCAGGTAGAAATCGACCTCCTCATGCTCTCTCTCAATCCACGGCCTTACGTGTTTGCTCAGCATCGCGTCTCCTCGTCCTAAGGTGTTTGCCACCAATCAAGAGTGCGCAGAGCCTCTCTTGGTGTTTTACCATCTCCTTGCCCGACTTCATCTTCCTAAGATGCACAGCTCTCCGCTCCTTGGCAAGAAGATCGATAGGGATAACCCCAGCGGCCACTATAACATCTGCTTCAGAGACGGTATGGTAAGCAGAGGCTACCATTAAAGCTCCCCTCCTCTGCACCTGGGCCAGCCTCTTTCGTTATACCTTCTTGTTCAGGGTATCCGCCCACACTTCTGCGCTGTACAAGCGGACTGACTACCGCCGTCATCAACAGGGGACGCTTCCACGGTCTTGGTCCACCCACATTATTCATCATCAATTCATCGATTAAAACCCCCGAGATATTTGGCGACAGATTTCGTCTCAACGATAACGACTGTAATACATTATAATGATAATATTAGCAGTGATCACGATGAAAGTAATTTTTTGTTCCAGGTTAGTTCTGTATGTTGAGATTTGATGGGTTTGGTGCCTCGCTACCGACCTTACCGACTTCGATTTCAAGCAGAGTCTCTCAAGTAATGTCCTATTGTAATAAACGAGTTGTAGGGAGTGATTTTCCTTGTGGCCATCTCCCAAATGGTTAGCGTAACCGACCACCCTGCTAGTACAAACCCAGCTTTCCAAAATTGTGGGTCTCGGTAAATATTTGGTGGTTCGCAAAGTATTGCCAATAACTAAAAAAGAATAGTAATCTCTGTTGACTCCTACACGAAATCAGAATAGATATAAACACATCATAAAGCATTTAAGAACATCTTCAAAGTATAACTTCTAGTCTTAGAAACGACATTAGAATAATTTTCTACCAATTGACCCGAGAAAGCAGTGAATCCAAAACTCTTTACAAAAGAAGACTTGAAACATAAGAAACTGAACATAAAACAAGGAGCCTTTTGCAGATAGACCTGTTGTGTGACTTTTCTTTTAAAATTATTTTTAAAGACACTAGATAATTCCCAGTTTGGATTACAATGTGCTAAAATATCCTCACATTAAGTTACTTGAAACACTTGATTCTCATCATTACGTATGTACTGATAAAAACATAAATGCAGGAATAACCTCTTGTTACCTTTTGGATATACCCATTTGAGAACGAAGTCTCTTCACCCTGCATGTTGCTGATTATCAAATGGGTGTACCTCATGTTGAAAAGGACACTGAATATATGATCCCGAAAATCTAGAACGGATATGGTAAGTGGAGTGTAGAAATTCATTTTACGAAACGGAGTATATGTTTGTTGATAGTGAAGCAGGAGAAGCAGTAGTAATAAGAAACAACACAATAAAATCGCGCCAAAGCTACAAATATTATGTTTTCACTATGACGACCGAAGGAATACATGAAACAAATTAAAAGTAGTAATATCGAAGCTAAAAAAGCAGTTGCATGTACGTGTATGATTTTATGGACGTGTATTTAAGAAAAATACGTAATTTCACATATTTAATTCAATAATAAGGAATACTCTTTTAGGTCTGTATACATCCGTGATATGATAGTTAAATTGGAATTTGAAGATGCGCTTGAGGCTACAGAAATGGATTTTTACGGTACTCTGCAAGGGTGTGAAGGCTACAAAGAATAGTTAATAAAAAAATCGCTATGTAATGTGTACAGTTACAGGACGCCACAATATTTGAAGAAATACAGAAAAACAATTTCCCTGGTTCGGACATGTTAAGCGACTGGATAGAAACATACTTCTAGTGAAGGTTCTAGCATGGAAACCTACTGAAAGACGAAGACGCTTTAGAAGAAGTTGGAAAGGAGGGATTAATGACGCTGACTAGCGTCGGGCACTGACAGAGAAGACAGAGACATAGTAGGCAGGGATACATGTATGGATTTCGGGAACCGAAAGACGGCACCTACCATTTATACCAGAAACAATGAATAACCTATCCTTAAAGTATGACTTGAGACTGAACCACACAGTAGTTTTTCAACTCAGATGTAGTCTTTTCGTTTAAATTATAAACTATTTAATAGAATCAATTATAATTTTGTGCTATCTTTATATATAGAAAACCTTATGATGATGAGGGTAATCACGTTTAGTATTCGCAATTACAATTCCTAATAATGTCCAGTACAATGTAATTTCCATTTCATTCCTAATATCATTTTATAATTTCTATTTACTTTTGTTGAAACCAACGCTCTATTATTTTTGTTTATTCCCGCACGATTACTATAAAACCACAGTCCTTCTACACCCAAATAGTGGTTAAACATTTCTTCTGTGTATTTCGAAGGTGTTGATAGGCACTATATCAGTGAAATTTGGGAAACACTGTCCTAAACAACAAAATCATTTACTTTCAGTTTCAAGTTTTTATCATTTCATACTTGAAAGGTCTCGCTTGCAATTATGCTCATCTACCACGACGGTCCACCGCTGCGATTACCTTTCTCTTTTTCCTCTACTTTTTCGGTGTTAATTATTTTAAGCACTCTAAAATCTGAACAACCGCCGACGTTTAACAAAACTTTCTCTATCTAGTTTTTAAATCGAAATTAGTGTTACAAATAACCGTATTTTTAAATCGCTCCTTTGTTAACTGTTGTGCACAAAAAATTTTCTATACAGAGCTATTAAAAATATTTTTTTCAGGTGACCTTCTACTTTCTTTCATTCACTTCTTCATTTCTTTTTCTTATTTGTAAATACAAACTATTTTAATGTTTCCTTGACAAATTTAAGAAACAGTATTATGGAAATGAACTGAATAAACTTAAAGAAGAATGCTTGGATTGACACTGGAAGAAAGAAGAAGAAACGAACGCATAAAATATAGAGCAAAATGAACTGCATTATTCAGAAGAAAGGGACGTACAGAGGAATGTGTGTATGTATGGACAGAATCAGAGCAGAAGACTAATGGACTAATGGACTAAGAGCAGAAGGTTATGGAAACAAGGTGTCAGTGAATAGTGATTATTTAAGGAAATTTAATTAAATACAATAGAATGGAACACTATAACAATTGAGGAATAAATCAAAATATGATACGATTTTTCATAAAAATAATGTACTTGAAGCCAACATATACGGTATGACACAACTTACTTTAAATTTTGTAAGCCTTCAATAATTATGGTTGGAAAATACCAATCAGACGCGCCTTCTTCTCAACTCAATCGTTTTATTTTGTGTCTATACGTTTATGCAGGCACATATAAAATCAAGTCGTCTTGTATCCTGTGGTGACGAGCTATTCTCTACCGGTTTATTTTCATTTTGCTTATAAATTCTTTCGATTCCTTACTGTTCGTTGACGATTCCTTCGATGAGCTTCAGTTTTCTCCTCTCTTCCTGCATAGTTTGAGTTCCACTGTTATACGTTCTCCTCTATCTTCGTCGTCTCTTCTTCCTTGTACGTTTTAGTTCCAAATGTTTTTCTCCCGGTCATGTTCCATTCACACCAGTGTACGAACCACATCAGTTATTTTACCCTCTAGCTCTTTTTTCTGTTTAAACACATTTCTTCCTTTACATCTTAATCTCTTATCTTCTATCCGTCTCATTCGTCTGACTTTCATTTCAGACAACCTTTTTTTCAGCTGTTCTGTTTGTTTCTCTCCCTGTCTTTGTCTATGTCAATATCTGCCTGTCTCCCACTACTGCCATCTCTCTCATTCTCTCTCTCTCTCTCTCTCTCTCTCTCTCTCTCTCTCTCTCTCTCTCTCTCTCTCTCTCTCTCTCTCTCTATCTATCTATCTTTCTCTCTTTTCGCCGTTAGCATCCAGTTCCCTCGGATATAGCAATAGCGGTACAGACATCTGTTTGATCGAGTTTTTTGTTCTAGTGGTTAACTTGATTACGCAAACTTTGTAGTCTTCTAATTTTGAAAACTATACCCCTTGAAAAATATATCACTCTGAAAATAAGCATCCTCGCTAATGTAGTTGGTTAAATTTTGTATAATTGTAATATTGTACTAGCTAGCGAAACATTTACTTCTTTTTCTCAAACAACAAAGACAAAGTTTTAGTTTTTCCGTATTCAGAAATGCTTGTATACATTATGAAAACGTGTTGTACACATATGTAAAAATCCGTAACATCTTCTTGCAATCTTAAGCAGGGGATTGATAGATGTCCATATTCTGTAATCGACGTGTTCATAACCTTACTGCCTGCTGTTTACAATCCTTATGTATTTTCAAACACGTCGCTGCAGACGGTGGATGCACAAATAATTTCGTGGCCTTCCTCTGGTATTTCTTCAGTCAGCCGTTTCCTGTAATATCGTAATCAAATAGCTACTGCGACTCCAAATGCTAGTGGCACCTATCACCAGAATGGTTTTGCAATAGGTTTGTTGTTATCGTTCATTTCCTTTAGGCAGTTCTCTATTAAATCATCTTTCTCCTCCAGAGCGTTGTACCAAAAGCTTCTAAAATATAACATACACATATAGTACACACAAGCAATCGCGGGCCCCATTTTGTGTATAAACTATTATATAAATAAAGCGGGTGAATCTGAAATTAGAATATAGGAGACGTTATATGCTCTGTCGCCTATGCTACTTAACGTGTAGGCTCCCACAATAGCTTAATCAGGCTAACATTTATAATGGCACTCTTCTTTGCGTATGACTATATTAGCGCACAGAACGATGAGTTTTAAAATCGTGCTACATTCACTTCACGTGTAGACAGTAAAACCGGTACAAACGACCGATAAAGATCGCCGCAATAACGACATTCGACGTGGAAGCAATTGTTAGAACAAAAATAATTAGAAAAAGTAGTAAGGAAAAGTAGTAGATTATTATATATGAATAATGTCGATATACAGACAAAGTTACGACTAATTGTACAACACAACAAAGTGTCTCATAACAGAAAGAAAGGCGCTTTCTGTAAAAGGTTTTATTGTTCCTTTTTATTTAACTCTTAACACAAAAAGAGAACACCTTATCAACTCATATACTGATGTTATCTTAAGCCATATATGACGTTTAAATAAATATAGGCTATTCCGAACTTTAAAATTTCAGCTTAGATTAACTGTAAGGTATAATAGACTTTTATAATTAACTAAATTTTGAACCAAATTCCTACCGTGTCTTGAAAATTTGAACTAGTTTGATTCAGTAGTGTCCGCATGATTGGGTAACTTAAATAAATCGATTCGTATAAGCACATTTTCGCTTATATTTCTTATCGTTAAACTTATATTGTATTGGACCAAGTTTTATTTATATAATACTTGCAAGCCATTCGTACGAGTATGTGACGAACGTGTATTTCAGGACCAAAACGCCATCGTGTACTTGTTGCTCTTTTTCAGTTGTTTTACTGGTCAGTGTCTTTCAGGGGCGGATATAAATCTAAGTCTAGATGTTAGAGAAGTACTGGTAATCGATATTACTTAAAAGTACGTAAATAGTGATGATTCAAGTCGATACTGTTTGTGATTAGAATAAAAAACAAACAAGTCAAAATACAATGAGTATAAGAACAATAAGTCAATGAACATGATAATGTACTTGTTTATTGGTTAGATTGTACTTTGAATCTTGTAGTTCATATTCAAACGTATTTGTTTTAATAAAAGAGTGTAACATCATATCATTATTTTGCTTGAAAAGTTATTTTTTGCTCATCGCTCTGACCGGCTTATTGTAAACAAAATTTATTGTGTCAGTACAGAAATGAGTTCTTTCGCGGAAAAGCCAATCTGACAGATATAAATTGCTCTAAAATTAGTCAGGCTAATTTGTTAAACCTCTCTTTTATAAAGAACTTCTGCTCTTCCTCTGTTATTTATTAATATTAAGCCTAAAAGTCTTTCACCGCCAACAAAGTTTCTTAACCGCCCTTCCTTAATATAATATTTATGAACACAATTTATGAATATACAAATTTTGTTCCGTTGGTTCTTTTTTAAGCAGATAAAACTGTTGCTGGCAAACATTCTTGTGTGAGACGCATCCAATAATTAAGTTTTGATGGAAGTCCACTGGTTGTTGCAATAGATTTAATTACATTCTTAATCTAAATATAAAACTTCTAAATTTTTATACTGCTAATAAAATGCTCATTAAAGAAGTATAAGTTCTTGATTATATATTTTAAAATGCTTATGTGAATTGGGGATCAGCAGTAGTGTTATTGAGAATATACTGGAAAACTCTACATTCATTTTTAAGTAAGTTGTAACATTACATTTGGCATAGCTTGATATCGTACCAGATTTAATGAAGATCATGGATAAGAAACTTAACAAGAAGAAAAATATCTTTTAAAAATGATAGTGAAGATGAACGAATGACAAATTTAGACTGACTTGGACTATAACTGACCGTACCCAAATTAATGTTTAGGTAAAGTGATGCAAAATACCCCCATGTTGACATGAAGTTCAAATAATTAAAATAATAATACTTATAAAGACAGACAGCATTATGTACCATTACTATAAGTAAACAAATGGTTTTATTAAATGTATCAAAATATAAAAATAATTAAAATACAAATTGAGGGATAATAGGCCCAAATATACAATATAATGTAAAATAATATATTAGTAAAGTGTTAACTAAATGATATAATGAAATAATACAACAAAGCAATTATTATAGATACATGGAAACATGCAACTAACTGTACATAATAGTGGAAATAATGTTATCAAGAAAATAATGTATAATCTAATAATAATTCTCAAATATATAAAAAGAAACAGAAAAGTACCGTACCTAGTACAGCAATGGCTGAACTACCTAGGAAAAATGGAAAAAATAGAAAATCATTATTAAATGATTAAACTTTCCATTTTATGTTCTTAAAACACGTTTAAAGTTGTGTTGATGTTATTTATAGTTTTATTAAATAATATATGTATGATATGCCTTATGCAGTATGTATGTAACCAGGCATATACAAATTGTTTAATCACAAAATGTGAATTATGTTTTTTTATGTTGTTACTGTAATAATTATTGTTATATTTTTAAATGATAATACTAATAGAGTTATAGGGAGTAGTTTTGATGGTAGTTGCATAATTAATAGGTGTTACAATAACAGAAAATAGAAATTTAACATGTCAAGACATAGGCCTATAAAAACTTTGGAATTTTGTAAATTTTAGGAAATACTGTTAGAATTTTATAAAACAAATGTTGTAATATGGATAGGTTTATAATTAATAGTATATGCAACAAATATGGGATCGAAATAATCAGTTTTAAGTTATTTAAGAAAAATTCAAATGGCAAAAATGTAACATCAGTATTTCTTAAGCAAAAATAGGCATGTTTGGTGTCTATATGTCACAAATGTTAAGACCAAAATAATGATGCTATTAGTATTAAATTCCCAATCAGTACAAAAAAGTTATACTAATTTAAAAGTTTTTGACCAAATTCAGACATTGAAATAATGAATTTGTATGACAATGAATATCTGAATCAACCAACCAGATTTCAAGTTTTACTTAGCAACCGAAAATTCAGATAAATAAAATAGGGACTTTTTTAATAACCGTCATTGAAGACAGATGCGTTATAAAAACGTCTCAGATAATTACATTTTAATTAGTGAAAACACCTACCAGACTTTGTAAAACGAATTGGTATAGTCAATACAAAATATTATAATAACAAAAGAACATCAAGAATTTAATTCAAAAGAATTTAGGTCCGGGGAGAAGAAGCAAAGAAGACTTGGACCCTATCTTCGTCCTGGAAGAATAAAGAAGAGGATCTGGGTGAATTGGAATAATTTATCATCTTATGTGACAACACCTACACTTGTGTACACAACTATTTAGGAATTAAACAATAAATAAAACTACAGACACTATTCTACACCAACAATAAAGAACACTTGAAAATAACACCAATTGAGTATTACACCTTTTTTGAACAACATAAAAACTTTAACGATAACTAATAAGCATATAACTGTTCATAACCTATAATAGTGAGTAACACATACACGACTACCAGTTTGCACTATACACATCAAAACCTTGTAATATCCTTATATTGTGAAGTTTGTATTTTGATTTTAAGAGTTGTATTATTCGTTTAACCATAATTTCCGAACCAAATACGCCCTGAGATTATTTATTTCATTGAAATAAAAACAAACTGCATAATTCTTTTGCTTGTCGAATCCAGCATAGAGCATTATATTTTAGCTACTACCAACTTATGAATAAAGACGCATGATTTTGTCATAATTTGCAATTACAGTAAAGAAAAACGAGAAGTAATTAATCAATACTTCATTTGAATAAAGATTGTTAAAAGGAATATATCTGTTTGGTGTTATCTTTGCATTATTATTACTGTTTCAATTAAGAATTACGATAACATAGCACATCGGACGGAGCAACTGTTGGCAGCTCTGCGTTACGTCACCGGTGTTGGATTCCGAGGCGAGAGCGAACGGCGGGAATTTAATATAACCGCATACGACCGCAAACGAATTCATATTAATATAATATACGTCCCACTAATAGTTATTGTTACAAATTGACGAACCCAACAGTGGGGCTCGAAACAATTTATTTATACTAATAATTGATAGAACTCATCTCCTCTTGTAGTTATTGTTACAAAGTGTACCTGTCATTGTAGAAGTGAACGTTTGTATTGTGCGGGGGGAGGTCTAGCTGCCTAGGCGGGGCCTCAACCCGCACACATGCGCGTTGACTGTGAGAGTCTAGAAAAGTAATGTTCTCGAAGTTTTAAATAAAAGGAAAGATCTGGAAGCTGTTTTTCTATATAAATAGAGATGCACTCGACAATTTCGGTTCAGTTTTAAATGTGCTCTTGTAATGTGTATTTCGTGTGTCGGTTTTATGTATACTTGCTACTAAACTGTTCCTTCAATAAAGCGTGTGTTTGCTCCTGTACTTAAATTATTCATTATTTTTACCCATACCTCAACAGGTTATGGGCCCAGTGGCATTTTAAAATCGGAGTCCAGTGTGTAATTGGAGTGCAAGTATAAAATATTTTTTGCAAAAATGGAACCGAATATAAAAATTGAAAAACTTCGAGACAAAGATAATTGGCATCAATTGCGCTTCGTAGTACGCACATTGATGGAAGAGGATGATGATGTGCTGGATGTTTGCGAAGGAAGATTAGCCGAGCCAGCTGCAGGTGCAGAAGATCGTGACGCGTTGTTGGAAAAGTTCAAGAAGGCGGACAAAATTGCCAGAAAGTTAATTGTTACAACAGTGGAGAGAAAGCCTCTCGAACTTATAATGGGTTGTTCTACTGCCAAGGAGATGTGGGACAAATTGAATACAGCATATGATCTAAAATCTGATGAAAATCTGTCGATGATTCAAAAACAATTTTTTGAGTTCAAGTGGACAGAGAGTGAAAGTGTTACATATAATATTTCAAAAATAGAACAGTTGGCTAGAAAAATGAAAAATCTCGGGGGAAAAATTGAAAAGACTATGGTGATGACTCGTGTTTTAACATCTTTGCCACAAAAGTTTAATCATTTTCACAGTGCTTGGGATTCGGTATCTGACGATAAGAAGAATTTCGAAAATTTGACTGAGCGCTTGATGGCAGAAGAATTTAGATTACAAGAGCAAAAGGAAGTACACGAAGAGACGACAGCGTTGCTAGCTAATCTGAAAATCGGTCATAACGAACAGAAGAATGACTCTTATAAATATGAGAAGAATGATTTGAAACAAGAGCAGTATTATAATTGTGGAAGACAAGGTCATTTAAAAAGAGACTGCTTCAGGTGTTATACGTGCAAAGGAAAGGTCATAAAAGTAACAATTGCTTCACGAATAAGAATAATAGACAGCGAAGATGGTCGAATAATCAAGAAAGAAGTAACTCGTCTTCTGGACAGAAGAAATCAACATCGAGGATAGCACTAATAGGTGACAAAGGCAGCTGTGGCAATCGGGATGATCTCTGGATTGTGGATTCGGGTGCGACGGATCATATGTCGAAGCATCGAGAATGGTTTTCAACGTTCGAAGAATATACAACACCAGTCAGTGTAAGAATGGGCAACGATATGACAATGTCTGCATATGGTAAAGGTAATATTGACTATGAAACTTATAAAAATAGTGAACGAGTAGAAGGTACTATGTATAATGTATTATATGTTCCTGATTCAATGTATAATCTGTGTTCTGTTAAATATGCGGGTAAAAGGGGTATAGATTATGAAATAACACGTAATGCTACGAGATGTACTTTAAAGCATGGTAATGAAATTCTTGTAACTGGTTCCGAATATGAGCCTGGTAGTTTGCTAAAATTAGACATTCAAACTTTAATTCCAAAAGAATGTAACGTGGTAGAACAAAAGAGTAGATCGAGTATTGCCAACGGTAATGTTTTACAATTATGGCACGAAAGACTTTGCCATCAAAATGTAAAACATGTGAAGAAATTTTTGGAAAATCTAAATATAAAATTTACGGATGAAAATTTTTTTTGTGAAGGTTACGCTTATGGCAAAAATAATAGATTGCCTTTTCATAAAAAGATCGATCGTGCCACTAAAACTCGCGAAATAATTTATACTGACATTTGTGGTCCTATGGAAGTAGAGTCTCTCGGTAGAAAGTTATATTTTGTTTCTTTTAAAGACGATTTTTCAAGTTATAGAGAAATTCATTTTATTCGAGAAAAATCTGAAGTAATAGAAAAACTAAAATCATTTTGTATCGGGGTTGAGAATCAATTTGCAACAAATATTAAAGAAATTCATTTTGATGGTGGTAAAGAATACGATAATAAAGCTGTGATCTCTTTTTTAAATAGTAAAGGTATAAAATATTCGATTAATGTTCCATATACGCCCGAACAAAATTCAATTGCAGAGCGCGATAACCGAATCATTGTAGAGGCTGCTCGATCAATGTTATATTCAAATTCAAACTTACCTCTATTCTTATGGGCAGAAGCAATGAATACTGCTGTACATGTAATTAATAGAACAGGCCCAACAAAACAAAATAATAAAACTCCTTATGAGCTATGGAATGGAAAAACAGCTACTGTTGATAGATTTAAAATATTTGGAACCATATGTTATGTACATATATCAAAAGAAAAGCGTAAGAAACTTGATAAAAAATCGATGAGAGGTTATCTGGTCGGATATCATGAGGATTGTAAAGGTTATCGTGTGTATGTTCCGGAAGTGCGAGATGTCATTATAAGTAGAGATGTACTTTTTAAACCTGAAAGAGT